>CM053580.1:381700940-381752810 GCA_028627135.1 Pseudochirops cupreus | reverse complement strand
TTTATAAATATATAAATATTTGATCTTACAGTATAAATATTTGATCTTACAGTATGGATTCTGGTACATAGTAAAGCTACAGAGATACATTGTATTAGGTTGACTCTCAAGAAGCTATTTATAACTGGATTCATGACTGTAAAGGAGGGGTATGAGTGACAGGGATTAGTTGTTCTCTATGGGGAAAAGAAAAGAAAAAAGCAAAATAAGTTAAATAATTCTTCTTTCACCATTGTGCTTTCCTGTCTTTTTATCCCTCATAATCTAGGATCTTATCATCTGTTTGATCTTGCCCTCAGTAATTAAACAATTTTTCATTGTCCTTAGCATTTATTGAAGGTCAAAGGCCCTTACCTTTCTTTTGTATTCATCCTAAATTATCAACTTCCTGTGCTCTTGTAATTCATCTTTTGAAAGCTCTCTTAATCCAAGAAAGCACCTGTTAGTTCAAGCAACATAAATCTCTTTGAATATACCTCCTTACCTTCATAATCTGAATCATTTGCAAGTGTTATCAAAATTTTGTTCTTCAAATTCACCATCTGAGCTGACTTCCCCTTTCAAGTCTTAGCCCATGGATTCTCATCTTCCTTATCTCTAAATTCTTTGAAATCTGCTTTCATAAAGTGGGGTGATGCACATTTGTGAACCTGGGAGGAGAGGCTCTATGGAGAGCATTTGGATACAGATCAAAAGATGGAGAAACAAGGACATAGTTGGTGGGAATGCTCTGGTATTGCATATTGCCTATTGCCTATTTGCCTATTGCCTATTGCCTCATTGACTCGGAACTCTAAAATGGTGTGGTCACTGCCTCCCAAAGTTCCTGTCATTTCTCTTTTACCAGCAGCAGTACTTACTTCTTGGTGCTCCTTCTAGCTTATCAAAGGTTAAATTATCTTCAGGATAAGTCAAGAATTTCTCTGATTATTTCTTTTCTATAGAAAGAGAAATCAGCCTATGTACAAATAGATAGAATTTCCCAGAAAACGATGTTCTGTCTGGGCATGGTGGCACATACTTGTGTTCCCTACTCCTGGAGATGCTTGAGGCTGGTAGATTTCTTGAGTTTATTCTGAACTTTGGAAAGTAGGGCTAAAGCTGATTGTTCATACTAAATCTGGCAACAATAGGGGAATGCCCCAGGAAAACAGGACCA
This sequence comes from Pseudochirops cupreus, assembly GCA_028627135.1. Taxonomy (NCBI): domain Eukaryota; kingdom Metazoa; phylum Chordata; class Mammalia; order Diprotodontia; family Pseudocheiridae; genus Pseudochirops; species Pseudochirops cupreus. The sequence continues at coordinate 381,751,651 of CM053580.1, read as the reverse complement.
CCAGACTGCCTGAGGAAGAGAGAACTGAGTAGGTTAATAGTTTCCATACTGATCAGTAATATCATGCCAATGGGTGGCCACTGCTCTTCTAGCCTTGACAAGGTAGAGAGACCCAGTCTCATGAAAAAAAAAACAAACCCTTTTGTTCTCTGTCAGGACTTTGCCCATGTATCTTGGCTGACCCTGAAGCTTATAGTATTCTCCTACCACTCTATCATTGTTTTTCTTCCTTTGATCCCTATACAAATACTTTCCATCTTCCTCCTCCTTTCCTCTGAGGTCCATGTACTTCTACGCTGTTGAATATCTTCTTAGTGCTCACTGTATTAAAACGTACATTTATGTAGCTGTTGGACCTTAAAAAACCAAGTTCTTAATTATTCATGTGAATTTAAAGGATTAAATTAGTTTTTTTTAGGATAGTTTCATTTTAAGCAAGCAATATTACACAGAGATAGCAAAGCTCTTTGTAGTTGGTGGTATATCTTCATCCTGATCATAACATTACATTATGCCTTTTGCATTTTTATATTTCTAGTCCTTACAAGTAAGAAGTTAATTTCCTTGGAATTTCCTTATTTTAATAGATTAAGTATACCAAAAAAGTGAAAGAAATATAAAGATAATAATAATAATAATGCTACTAGTAAAATCTAAGAGCAAAGTAAGTGCAAAATAATAATTTTTGAACTATCTTGAAAGGTCAGCATAGCTTAAAAGGCCCTGAAGTTACTCTTTACATTTTGAAGAAAGCATTTTTTTCCAGTTTTTTAAATCATGCTTATTAATTTGAGTACCTGTGTAGTCTTCAGCAATTATCTCAGCAGGCAAATTACCCCAGCTTAGAGTTTAAGTTTCTATTTTAATCAAATATTATTACTTTGTACTTTATGTTCTTCTCATCTCAGGCCTGGTTTGGTGGATGGTGAAGGTTGTTTTGAAAGTTTTAAACGTGAGAGTGGGAAGTATCAATTCCAGTCGGTATTTAAGTAGAAAAACTCAGAATTACTTTTCTAAAGCTATGTAAAATCTAGGTTAAGATTTGCAGCTTTGTTTTATTAATAAGATTTAAGATTTTGTTCCCTACTCATAGCCACAAAAAAAAAACTGAGGAAAATGTTGGGGAAATTGTCATTGAAATTGATGAACTGGTTCTTAGTCATCATCTTCTGAAGTTGCAAGGACTTTCGTAAAGCATTTTACCATTGGCTGTTCTTACAACAATGTAAAATACATTGCAAATCTCATACGACAAATATCCATTTTAGTCAGAACATTTTTCTTCCACCGCCTGCCACCTCCCACTTCCAAGTAAACAAAGATGCAGTTATCTCGATTTATGGCATTAGGGTTTCAAACAGATGCTTGAGTAGAAAATTGTTCATTTTGCCATCATAGTATTTTGTTTTTTATTGCCAGATGCCCAGATGACATTTATGTTCAGCATTTATCCAAGAGCTTCATACTCCCCACTCCACCCCCAAGTGATACACTGGGTACCAAGAATCTGGGTGGTTCGTTTGAGCTTTGGGTTTTTTACTGCAATTTGGTCACTGAGCTTGGGTGAGTCTCTAATTTTAGCTTCCTACATAGGAATTCTGCCACTTTACCACCTGTGTGGCAAAAAAAGAGTTTTTTGATTGTGCCACAGGAATTTATTTTATATCTGTCTCGATTCCTTACCCTGTTACCCAACTGTATCCCAGAATGATGCATTGACACTGAGATCTGTTGTATTCTGTCGTGGTTTGTAAATTTTGTTTTACAGTTGGGTTCAGTAACACCAAAGAGGCAATAGAAGGAAAGTTTAGATAGTAAGTGTTTGAAGCCCTCCAAGGAGATTATCCTAAAAGCAGATTCCTATTTGGGGTGAAAAATTATGCATTTGGTACAGTTTAGTGTTTGGCTGCCATTTCAGTATTTTCTTGTAAAGCAATTCAGAATCTTCCTCTCCTCCCCCATTTATATTCAGAAAGATTTTCATTCTTACAAATCTCAAAACAAAAGCTAGTTTGTTTTTATTAAGGTTTTGGCTTTTTATTATTTATTGAGGTAAAAGTTTGACTAGGTCAGTGGTCCTCAACCTTCCTAATGCCGTGACCCTTTGATACAGTTCCTCATGTTGTGGTGACTCCCAGCCATAAAATTATTTTCGTTGCTACTTCATAACTGTAATTTTGCTACTATTACGAATCATAATATCTGACATGCAGGATGTATTTTCATTGTTACAAATTGAACATAACTCACAGGTTGAGAACCGCTGGACTAGATGATTTTTCAAGTTACCCAACAACTCTAAGAATCTAAGATTCTATGTCATTTTTGCCTATAGGACAAAACTTTTCCTAATAAATAATGTTTATCTCAGAAATAAAAGAAGTAAAAATGAGAACTTTTTTCCTCTTACATTAGTGTTTTTTTCTGAACACCCTTTTTGTTGGGTATACGTATATGTATACGTACATATAAATGTATGTGTGCATGTATGTGTATATATTTACATATATATCAGTTTATTGATGTTTATGAAATTAGAAGATTAGATAAAGTCTTTTCCTTGTGCCACTGGGTATAAAAGTTGACCTCTGAGGTACTTTCTAACCTTAATATTTTGTGTAATCTATGATGGATGTATTACATAGAAACTGATTAGATTTTTTTCCCACTTTTTTTTGTTCTTAGATACTAAATTGGCATTTAAAAATGAAATTCATGTATTTAATGCTCATGATCACACTACAAAAATAAGCTTTATTCATTAGACTCCACATGAAGCATGACTCAGGTCACCAGCATGCCTCAACCAAATCAGGGCTTCCTGGGAGGGCCGTGGCTGCCCCTGAGACAGTGGTAGTCCGCTGGCGTATTTACAAAGCATTGTTGCTGATAGAGGAGCTTTGCTGTCACTGCTACTACTTCTTTAGCAGGGCAAGGGGCTGGCTCTGTAACCAGATATTGATTCTTCAAATGAAAGGTAGTACAGTACAAAGTACAAAGGACACTGAATGTGATGAAGCCGTATAGATAGATTTTGTTTCCTTTGTAGTCCCGTATTAATAGTATTTTATGTATTCGAAAACTCAGACGTGATCTACTTTCCCGAGACTGTCAAACAAAAATGGTTACAAACCCCTATCTTATCACAACTAGTATTCGACAAAGAGTTTACTGGTTGGTTATTCTGTATTTCACACTAGGTGCCATAGAGAGACATGTCAAATTTGACTCTTCCAGAACTAAACTCCGTTATCTTTCTCTCTAAATTCTTGCTTCTTCCAAACTTCCATATTTCTGTCAAAGGGATCACCACCTTTCTTTCTGTCACTGAAGTACAAATTGTATGGGGCATCCAGTGTGAATTTTTTTTCCTCAACTTTCAACAACACTGGCCAGATTTGTGCCTCCATATTCTGGGATTTTTCTCTTTATTTGTGTTTTTGTTTGTTTGTTTTTAGTTTGGGAAAACATGTAGGGATTGAAAGTTCTCCTTTACTTTCTTCTCATCTTTTTGCATATTCTTCAACAAGGGCCATGTGTTTCTTTAGTTTCATCCACTGCTATGATAGGCTTATGTTTCATATCAGGAAAATGGCAACCCATGATAAATATATATTCTGATGAAAATGGAATGCATTAATTACTTGTTCATCTGAAAAAATCAATATTCTATAATCCTTATGAATGTGAGTATGAGTTGGGTTGTCACTATTTGTATTTGCTCATAAAGAATAAAACTCCTTGATATAGTTCTCATCTGAAATGGTGGAAGAATAAAGAACTTTTATAGTATAGTTGTCAGTAAGGTTCTTAATGATTCTTCTTTCATTACTCTCTTTCCCTAACTACCATGTATTTATTCTGCATATAAACACACATACCTATACTTCTATAGTTACATGTCTTCCCAGATAGAATATAAGATGCTTGAGAGCAGGTATTGTTGTAGTTTTTGTATTTCTGTCCCCAGTGCCTAATACAGTATCTAGCACACATAGTAGGCATTTAGTAAATGCTTTTTGATTGATCTGTTTATTTTGTCAGTAAGCAGTAATCTTGGAGTTTCTAATAATGCAATGATGTATTTTTGCTAATTATATTTTAATATGAATATGATTTACATAATACATAATTGTAATAAATATAAACAAATATATGTTCTAGACATATGAGAGGCAGCAAGATGTAATGGGTATAGAGCCAGCCTTGACTGGATTTTTGCTAGTGTCATTTTCTCATTGGTGTTCCTTCTACCAATGAAATCATATGGTGAATCTCAAGAAAAATTGTAAGCCATCTAGATGCTAGGTAAAATGAAAATCTATCTTGAAATCTGTGTAAAGATATGCCATGGAGACATATATTAGTTTGAAGTTATAAGTGCTGAGGTTTTTATCTCTGCACATTTATTCAAATGCCTTTAAAACATTAGTCTTGTCAAATTAGCTCCATTGTCAGTTCTGATAATTTCTTTGAAATGTTTTTCTCCACCTTCAATGACATTATTAGTGCCTGCCAGGAATAATAGCTAACATTGACATAGTGCTTTAAGGACTTTACAAGGAGTCAAGAAATTGGCATCTGTCTCTCACTCCTCAGGTTCAGGTCACAAATCCAGGGTAGACTGCAAGGGGACCTGTGTTGAAGAGCAGTAGTCCAGAGTGAGGAGAGACTGTGGGTTCAAGGCTGTGTACTGAGCAAGGAGGAAGTTCAGAATCAAGCAGCAGCTGTGTGGCTTGATGGCTCAGTTCCAACTTGTTACCTGGCCTGAGCCTTGGAGAGGAATAACCAGGGCAACAATTCTAGACTGAAGGGAAGCCTGGAGTTCTGTCACTCTGAACTAGCAATGTTTTCCACTGGGCTGATAGTAGCTCAGTCCATCAATGGTCTACTGAAATTGTAAACTGGGAAAACACATATGTCTGTGGCTCAGACCAAATGCAGCTAAGGAAATTGCAGAGCCCAGACCCAGGGGTCAAAAATCAGGCTTTATCCTGGATCCATCCACTTTTGAAGCTCTGGAAAGCATACGGGTTCCAAGCCTGAGATATCTTTGAGATCTTGTAATGACAGAATACTCAGTACCACCAAAAAGCAGCAAAAAGAATAGCCCAAACCTTCCTTCCAGAAGTGTGCAAAGTCAAACCCTCATATAAAGGCCAAAATCAGGAAGTAGGCTGGAAAAATGACCAAATTAAAAAAAAAGAATCCCACCATAAAAAAATTGTTATAGTGACAGGGATGCTTAAGACACACAACCTGGAACACCTACAAGCAAAACTTCACGGAAAAACATAGTTTGGGCACAAATTCAAATCAGAAGTGATGAAGCAAGAATTTTTTTAAAAATGTTGTTTTTTTTTTATTAATGAAAAGAGTGTTAGGGGAAACAAATGGATAAAGAAATGAAAGCTGTGGAAGAAGGAATTGGAAAGGGGGAAAAAACCTAGGCACAAGAGGCTCAGAATCTTTCTCAAGCAACAAACTCCTTGAAAATTATAATGGGCCAATAAAAGCTAATGATTACTTGAGAAAAAAACGAAAACAAAATGAATGATAAAATAGAAAAAATAAGATGTTTCATTGCAGAAACAATTCACCTGCGAAACAAATTGAGAAGAAAAAAATTGAGAATACATGGAAGTCATGACCCAAAAAAAGAGCCTAAATATTGTATTTTGAAAAATCATAAAAAGAAAACTATCTAGCTCTTGTAGAACCAGAGCAAAAAGTAGAAATAAAATCTAACAGTCATTCACTGAAAGAGCCTTTCCAGAATTAAAACTCCCAGGAACTTTATAGCCAAATCCAGAGGTTCCAGGTCAAAGAATATATACTGCAAGGTGTCAGAAAGAAAGATCCAGGTACTGAGGAGCCACTCAGGATCATGCACAATTTAGCAACCACCACTTTAAAGGAGCTGAGAGCTTGGAATATGATATTCCAGAAGGTGATGGATATAGGCTTACGGCCAAGAATAACTTACCCTGTAAAACTAATAATAATCTTACTGATGGGAAAATGGATCTTTAATGAAATAGAAGATTTCCATGAATTTCTGATGAAAAGAACAGTGAAATTTTGAAGTTTAAACACAGAAATCAAGAGAAACATAAAAAGCTAAACGTGAATAAGCAATCATAAGGGATTAAACAAGACAAACTGTTTACATTCCAATGTAGGGAAATGATGTAGGTGCCCCCTTTGATTCCTGTCATCTACTCATCATCAGTGTCATAAAAGGAGTTTGATGAGACAGAAACATTGGAACTGGACTGACATATCTTGATGATCTTAAAAGAAGAATGGGAATAGAAGGGACAAGGAATACACAGAAAGAGGGGGAAGGGAGAAGAAGGTTAAGGAAAATTATATGTCATAATTGGATTGTACATATAGAAGTCTGTATCAACAAGGAGAAAGGAGTTGGGAGGGGGAAAAATTGACATTTGAAACTCCTCTGAATTGGTCAAAGGCAGAAAGAATACACATACATGAAGTACAGAAACATACTTCATTCAGCAGGGAAATAGGAGGGAAAGGAGAGAAGGAAGAAAGGGGAATTAGGGCAAAAGTGAATTAAGAGAGGTATTAGTCCTAAACAAAACAAATTCTAACTAAAAATATTTTGTGCTGAAAAACCGAGGAATTGTAAACTGAAGGAATACCGATCAATTGGGGAATGATTGAATAAGTTTGGCATATGATGATGATGTTGTGCTGTAAGAAATGATGAAGGCAAGGGTTTCAAAGAAACCTAGGAAGACTTGTCTGAACTGATGCAAAGTGAAGTGAACAGAACCAGGAGAAAGATTTATCAGCAACAATGATATTTTAAAGACAACTTTCAAAGATTTAGGAACTCTAACCAATGTAATGACAGAGGATTAGTAATGAAACATGGTACCCATCTTCTGCTAAAGAGACAAAAGAAACTTTTATTGACATGGGCAATGCAGACATTGTTTTGCTTGACTCTACGTGTTTGTAACAGGATTTTGCTGATTTTTTTTTTCCATTTCTTTTACTATTTACTCAGGGTGCAGGTTCAATGCTCCAGAAGTAGCTAGGTGGCTTAGTGGATAGAGTGCTCAGCATAGAGTCTGGAAGACCTGAATCCAAATACAGCTTCAGACACTTATCATATGTATGACTCTGGGCAAGTCACTTAACCTCTATCTGCCTTAGTTTCCTCAGCCATAAAATAGAGATGGTAGTAGCACCCATCTTGGAGGGTTGTTGTGAATATCAAATGAAACATCTGTAAAGTGCTTAGTACAGTGTCTGACATATAGTATGTATTTAATAAATGCTCATTCCCTTCCCCCTTCTTATTTAGGGGAGGGAAGATATGAGGGAGAAAATGTGGATTTTTTGCAGATTGAAAAAACTTATTTAAAACCAAAAGAAAAAAAAAGAGAGAGCAGAAGTGAGGCTAGAAATAATCACAGAAAAGCAGGATGAGTTTGAATTATGCAACTATTACATGTTCAGTTTACCACACCTTAAAAGAAAATCTAGCTTTGTAATAGAAATTTAAAATTTCGTGCACAATCCCTTTTCTCTTCTATGTATATAGAAATCTTCATTTTATTTGGTGTTTAAGTTCAGAATAATTTTTTTAAATGCTTTACAAATATGATCTCATTTGATCCTCACGGCAACACTATAAGGCAAAGTCTCTTATTATCCCTATTGCAAACTAGTTAAGTATAGAGGCTGAATTTCAACTCATCTTCTTTTCAAGGCTCTCTGCCCATTGAACCACCTAGCTACTTGAAAAATAATGTTTGATTCCCACAATTATGTTTGCATTGTACAAAACATGATGTGATTTAGTCATTCTTTACATACTTCTACTTGTAATTGACCTAAAGTTTTACTTAACCTGGCAAGTTATTATCTCTTAGAGTAGATACCTAAATCAAATATTGATTTATAAATTTAAGTGCCCTTTAGTGCTATAGACATTAGCTTCTAGGCAGTCTGTAGTTCTAACATAAATACAGTTCACCTACCTTATTAAATTTACCTATATCCATATGTTATATGATTAGTAATTTTAAAAGAATTCCATTAAAACTGTGGTTTTATCTATTATAAAATGCTATTAACTAAGAGTGAGATTAATTAAATGAAAATTAGGTATATGGTAAGTCATGGAAAAATCTATGTGGCCTATTTATGATAGCCTAAAGCAGAAATGTTCATTTTTAAGAGTGTACAGAAAATTCACAGGTATTAATTTTATTGTAGCCAAACTAAAAGTTAAGATTCATAAGTGGCAGAATTTGCAATTCCATGTGAGTTTTAATTTCATGGTTCATTTTTTACATAAAAAAATGAACCATAAAGGGTGATTATAGTTTAAGCATGTGGATCTCCTTATGCTAAATAGGACAAGGCATTTTCAGAGTGATTATTTGTGTTTATGTGTTTTGTAAGACTTCAGGTTATACTGGGCCTTGAGAAAAATTACAAAGTCAACAGAAATCAGACTGCAGGCTTTGACTGTCTGCCTTTTTTTTTCTTTATGTTTGCTTTTTGTTCATAGTTTCTTCTAGAAATCAAACAAATATTCATATCATGCCCTGGCATTTCTGAATTACAGCACCAGGAATAAATTCACAGAGTTCGGGTAGCAGTATACTGTATCCAATCTGCAAGTGTTTTTAGTCATATCCTAGAGTGATCTGGAAAGCCACTAGAGTTTTTTGAGTAGGAAGGGGATCTGATTGGACCTGCAATTTAGGAAAATCACTTTAGTATCTGAATGGAGGATGGATTGAAGTGGGAAGAGACTTGAAGCCAGCAGACCCAACTAGCAGGCAAATGCAGTAATTTTTATGTCGTCTAGGTTTCCCCCTGCATCTCTCCCTCCAACCCCGAGCAATCCTTTAAATCTGCATGTTTTTTTAATAATAAAAATAGACATAGGGCTCTTTATAGTTTGCAAAGCACTTTACATAGATTCTACCCTCTGCCACCCCTATTTATTATCCCTTATTTTTTCCTTTGTCCCAGTTTCTGAGGAGGACATCTTTCTTCTCCTTGTCAAGGACAGCTCTTGAACTTGTGCCCTTGATACATTCCCTGCTGTCTCCTCTGGGAGCTTGCGCTTTCAATCATCCTCTCTCTTTCAGACCTTTCATCTTTCTTTATCTTCCACTAGGTTCTTTCTTGCTCTTTATAAACATACCCAGGTCTCCCTCGCATCCTTCAAAACCTTTGTTTGAGCCAGTTCCTCAAACTATCAGCTTGTATTCTCTCTTTCACTTATCTCTAATTCCCCACAGTCCCATGCAGTTTGGCTTTTACCCCAACCACTGAGCCCTCAAAGGTTAACTGAGCCCATGGGATACAATAGCTAGAGGTCCAGACTTGGAGTCTAGAAGACATGAGTTGAATCTTGCCTCTTGCACCTAACTGTGTGGTTCCAGGCAAGTCAATTAAACACTGAACCTTTCTGTTTTCTCAACTGTAAAATGAGATAATTGTACTCAATCTCTAAAGTGCTTTTTAGTTGTAAATAAAAGATCATAGAATCTCATATTTGTTAAATTCAGTGTCCTTTTCCTGGCCCTTATCCTTCTTGACCACTCTGCTGTTTCAGTGTTGAACAGCTCTTCTTCCTGGATACTCCTCCCTTGATCCTAGTTTTTTGTGCCACTACCCTCTCCTGACTCTCCTACATGTCTGTTCCTTCCGACTTTCCTTTGCTGAATCTAGGGCTTTGTCCTAGACTGTCTCTTTTATGTCTATGCCTTCATCAGCTCCCTTGGTAGAATTATCTCTATGAAGAAGACTCTCAATCCACTCCTTCAGCCCAAATCACAACTGCTAATCCCATGTGTCCAATTGCATGGTCCATAGGCATCCCAAATTCAGCATTTCCAAAAGATAACTCATTTTCTGACCTCTGCAAACTGTCCCTGTCTGCAGCATCCCTGTTTCTGCCGCTGGCATCACCACGCCTCCAGACACTCAGTTTTGCAACCCCTGTAGTCATCCTACATACCTCACTCTCCCTCATCTCTCTTATTTAGTCATTACTTAGTCTTGTTAATTGTCAAATTTTATTGATTCTACCTCAATCTTCTCTGTTCTTACGTGGTTGCCACCCTAGCTCAGGTCCTTATCACCTCCTAGACTAATGAACTAGGCTTTTAATTGACTATCTGCTTTAAATCTCTCCCCCTCTCCATTTTTCCCCCTCCTTCAAGTTGCCGTATTGATAGTCTTTTTTATATTTTATTTTTTAAACATTTTCACTTTAGTTATGTTGTAAAGAATTATAACCAACAGAATGAACCACAAGAAAGAAGAAACAAAACAAAAAACAAAAGAGAGGGCAAATAGTTTATTTCAATCTGCATTCAAGCTCTGTAATTCTTTCTCTAGATGCGGATAGCTTTTTCCAACGTGAGTCTTTTGGAGTTGTCATGGAACCTTTTATTGCTGAGAGGAACCAAGTCTATCAAAGTTAATCATCATAGATAGAATGTGTCTGTAATTGTGTACAATGATCTTCTGGTTCTGCTCCCCTCACTCAGCATCAGATCATGTAAGTCCTTCCAGGTTTTTCTGAAGTCCATCTGCTCATAATTTCTTACAGCACAATAGTATTCCATTACATTCATATACCACAACTTGTTCAGCAATTCCCCAATTGGTGGACATCCCCTTGATTTCTGTATCAACAATGCAATATTCACAATGCCTATAGTAACTATAAATATGCTGATATGGTTATTAATCACAACATGTAACAGGCTCTCTACATGGAAATTATAGCTAGAACATTTATTCAAATACCAGAAAACTGAGTTCCCAAACCAGAAAGTCAAAGCCATCACGGTAATTATGAAGTTGGCACGTGTAGTTAAGGTAGTAAACACCCACATTCTCAAGCCTTCAAAACAGATCAGGCTACCTCAGGCAAAGATCCTTCCCTCCTCACTCACGGCAACTGCTCAGTGTCCACGCAGCTTGCTCCCTGCAGCTCCGGCCCCCTGCAGTTCCCGTCCCTGGCAGTCCTCAGCAGGAGTCCTTAGCAGAGATTCTGGCTGGCTCAAAAAGAAAAAAAAAAGGAGTTCGTGCCACAGCCACACAGTTACCACCATATAGACTCTAGCTTGGCTCCAGCTTTTTCTTGTTCCACCGCTTCCTGCTATGTCAGCAAGTTTGAGGGGAGTGAAAGATCTTCAAATCCCATTACCATTACAATTTCAAGTTCTTTGCCACTACAAAAAGGCTGCTATAAATGTTTTTGTCTATGTTGGTCCTTTTCCCACTTGTACGATCTCTTTGGGATACAGACCTATGATTGATATTGCTGGATCAAAAGGTATGCACATTTTTATAGTCTTTTGGGTATAGTTCCAAATTGCTCTCCAAAATGGTTGTATCAGTTCACAATTCTACAGTTCCACCAACAGTATACCAGTTTTCCCACACCTTCTCCAGCATTTATTATTTTCCTGTTCTGTCACATTAGCCAATCTGACAGGTAAGATGTGGTATCTAAGAGTTGTTTTGATTTGCATTTCTCTAATCAATAGTGATTTAGAGCACTTTTTTTGTATGTTTATAGATGGTTTTAATTTCTTCTTCTGAAAACTTCCTGTTCATATCTTTTGACCATATATTTGACCACTTGGGGAATGACTTGTATTCTTATAAATTTGACTCATTTCTCTGCATATTTAGAAATGAGGGCTTTATCAGAGACGCTCATTGTAAAAATTCTTTCCCGGTTTTCTGCTTCCTTTCTAATCTTGGTTGCATTAGCTTTGTTTGTGCAAAAACTTTTCAATTTAATGTAATCGAAATGATCCATTTTGCATTTCATAATGCTCTCTATCTCTTGTTTGGTCATAAATTCTTCCTTTCTCCATAAATCTGACATGTGGACTCTTTACTGTCCCAGATTGCTTATAGTATCATCCTTTATATCTAAACTGTGAACTCATTTTTACTTTATTTTGTTCATATTGATTTTTTTTTTTTTACTTTTTTGGAGGGGGAAAAGCAGGGAAATTGGAATTAAGTGACTTGCCCAAGGTCACATGGCCAGTAAGTGTTAAGTATCTGAATCTGGATTTGAACTCAGGTCCTCCTGACTCCAGTGCTGGTGCTCTATTCACTGTGCCACCTAGCTGCCCCCATATTGATATTCTTATAGCACAGATTTGATCATCTTACTCCCCTCCCTAGAAGCTTCAGTGACTCCTAATTGCCTTCAAAAAAAAATACAGACTGTCTATAGTCTGTCAATCAGTAAACATTTATGAAATACCTATTAGGGGCCAGGCATTGTGCTAAATGCTGAGGATTCAAAAAGAGACAAAAGACAGTCCATATTCTCAAGGGACTCACAGTGTAATTAATGGGGGAGAACACAAGGAAGCAAATATACACAAACAAGGTATGTACAGGATAAATAGGAAATAATTAAGAGAGAGGAAGCCCTAGAAATAAGAGGGGTTGGGAAGGCTTAGCATAGAAGATGTGATTTAGTTGGAACTTAAAGGAAGCCAGAGAAGGCAGAAGGTGGGGATGAGGAGGAAGAACATTCTGGGCATGGGGGACAGTCAGAGAAAATACCCAGAACCAAGAGATGGAGTGTCTTGTCTATGGAATAGCAAAGAGGTTAATGTTGCAGGATCAAAGAGTATGTAATGGGAAATAATGTTGGAGGGGAGCTAGGTTATGAAAGGCTTTGACGTCATAACCAAAACCAGAGGATTTTGTATTTGATCCTGGAGGCACTAGAAAGCCACTAGAGTTTCTTGTCTTACCTAAAATATTCCACAAGCAGGGGTGGCTAGGTGGTGCAGTGAATAGAGAAAACTCGCCCTGGAGTGAGAAGGGCCTGTACTAGAATGGTAGAGGAGTGAAGGAGGTATATTCAAGAGATATTGCAAAGGTGAAATCAACAGGCCTTGGCAACAGATTACATGTGGGGGGTGAGAGATAACCCATCACAAATTTGGCTCCAGCCTCTTTTTCAACTGTCATTCTTCTCTTTGGCTCCAGCCTATCTTTTTAGACTATCATTCTCCTCTTCACATTTTCTACATTCCAGTAAAACTGGGCATTTTGCCATTCCCTAGATACATTCTGTGTCCCATTTCTGTGACTTTGCATTGGCCCTCCCCCATGCCTGGAATTTATTCTCTCCTGTCTCCACCTCTTGGAATCCCTGTCTTCCTTCAAGGCTCAACTGGAGTGCTACTTCCCCACATAAACCTCTCTCTCACCTCCTATCATCCCTGATTTTTTTTTGTATTTATAAGTCACTTATCCATTCTCATTTTGTAAAATGTGGATAACAACAACTCTTAGGAGGACGTAAAAGCACTTTGCAAACCCTTACATGCTGTATAAATGTCAGCTGTCATTATTAATTAAAAATTTTGTGAATGCATTTTTGGTTAAATCACTTTTATTTCTTACTATTTTCTTATTCCCCTGCCTATTTCCCATTCTTTCTCATGGGATCATAGATCCGAAATGGGAAGGGACATCAGGTAGTTCAATCCCCTTGTTTTATAGATGAAGAAACAGGTCTGGAGAAGTCTAATGGCCCAAAGCTCACACAGGTAGTGTTGCCTAGTAAGTGAGTCCATCCTTTTTTTAAAAAAAAGTTAAGGGAGGAAGGGATCGACTTAGCAAAACCAACCCAAACATCAACTGCTTCTTGTCTTGCATAAAATATTCCACAAGTGTAGAATTCTACCTCTGTAGTGAAGAAACAGGGGGCTCATTTTCTCAACTTCTCTGGTGCCAAATTTGGTCATTAAAATTAAACAAGGTGGTGTGAGGGGTAACAGGTAAGGAAAAGAAATAAACATTTATTAAACATATACTTAATGTATTGTATTAAATAGTTTACAAATAGTGTCTCGTTTAATCTTGACAACACTCTGATGTAGGTGCTATCATTATTATTATTATTACTATGTGACAGTTGAGGGAACTGAAGCAAACACAGGTTTAATAACTTGCTACATAGCCAGGAAGGGCGAGAGGGCGAATTTGAACTCTGGTCGTCTCTACTCCAGGCCTTGCCCTCTATCCACTGTATCATCAGCTGCCTTGCTCAGCATGTCACTGTTTGGTTTCCCTTGACTTCTTTTCCTTTACACTGATGTTGTGTTAGTGTATCTTTTTTTTCTTGTTCTGCTCTATATGCATCTATTCATATATGCATTTACTTTGTAACTGTGTGTGTATATACATATATATGTATGTGTGTGTGTGTATACATATATATATATGTATGACAATCATATACTTGTTTTACTTTAGGGTACATGCCTGTTTAAAACATAGACTTTCATTTTTGTCTTGTATTCTCAGTACCTGGAACAAGTCTTATTCATGGTAGGTGCCTAATTTATATTTGTGGAATGGAATCTCATTTTGTCTTTACCCAATGTGCTACTAAGGACCGCACCTGTGGTTACGCTCCCAAGAGAGGACATTCCCTATACCTATGAAGGTTGACACCCTCTCTGCAACTTAAGGTCTCAAGAGTTGCCCAAAGGACTTGGAGGTGTCATGTCAGGCTCAAGGTCCCATAGCCAGTATGCGTCAGAAGCATGATTTGAATTAATTTCTTCCTGATTTCAAGGCTAGCTCTCTAACCATTATGACACAGCTGCTTGCAATTAGCTAGGTATTACATATAGTATCATTATTTTCCACATGAAGAAAGGAATGGTTAGAGGGTTTGAGAGATCTGCACATGGTTATATAGTGTCAAGACTGAAATTCTAATTCACTTCTTGACTCTAAGGCAGCACTTTAGCCCTTACACCCTGCTGCATGTCTGTTTGTTTGACAAAGATATCCTTCTTTTCCAAAGCAGCTGGTAGCCCAGGGGATAAAGCACTGGACTGAGAGTTGAGAAGACTCAAATCCAACCTCAGATACTGCTACCTATGTGACCCTGGGCCAGTCATTTAACCTCTGATTGCCTGACAAAAGGATCTACTGGAAAAGGAAATGGCAAACCACTTCAGTGTCTTTACCAAGAAAACCCCATGGACAGTTAGGGTCCATGAGGTCACAAAGAGTTGGCCACAAGTGAACAGCAAACCTTCTCTTCCCCTTTTTAATGTAGTTCTTCACACTGTGTTACTAACCCGTCTCACATCTGGAAAACTTGTTTGCTGCACTCATGGCTAGCCAAGGCCTTCCTTTGATCGCTTTCAGTTTATCTCCTGTACCTCTTGTTTGTGCATAGTTGTGTTCCCATAGTTGTCTTCCCATTAGACTGTGAGCTCCTTGAAAGCAGGGACTGCTTTCTTTTTGCCTTTGAATTACTAAAGCTTAATACATACTTGACACTTAATAAATGCTTATTGATTGACCCTAATGGAATTCTTGTTTGTCATCTTTGATCTTATCATTTTTACACTTCTTTAAGAATCTATCATTCTTTTTGTCCTTCTTTAAGAATAAAGTTTTTCCATTTTAAAAACTTTGTACACTATGCAAAATTAGAAATTTGCTAGCTAGATTAGCAATAATTAGATATTTTCTGACTTAAATTCTGAGCAAGCTAGAATCAAAGAACCCTGCTAATTCCAGTAATCATGATTTTTGAATTTTAATGGCATATGCTATTTTACATTTCCCTTTTATCTTTTTTCATGCTGTTTTTTTTTGCAATAGCCCACTGTCCTTGACACTGTTCTCTGACTTGTTTTGTGAGTTAGTTAGAACGAGATAATACAGGGGTTTTTTTTTCCTTTCCCATTGTTGTTCAGGGCTACCAGACCTTGCTATCTCGATTCGTCTTCTCTTCCTCCACCCACTGCAATTACCATTTCATTTCAGAGGCTACTTTTCTCTCTTTGGAGTCTATCAACTGACAGATAGGCATCAGTATACAGCTACACAAGCTGGGACTGTCTGGATTGGAAATACAGCTTGGAGTGGACAAAATGAATCCAAGATTGTTCCGACCTGGTAGCTAGACCTTTTTTGTTTTCGTTTTTGTTAGTTTGTTTTTGCATCTTCAAAAGAATCTAGTAGGGTAATTGTTTCTATTGATAAAGTATATGCTCTTCCCCACTTTATGGGACATGAAAGTATTTAAAATCCTTTTAATGAAATTTTGAATTTGATACATTTAGCACTCTATGGCAGTGAAGAATTTGGGCTTCTGTACTCTTCACTGCCCTTTTTCCCTCCCACCTCCTGCTCTAGTTATTTAGTCCTGTATTCTGTGTCTGTCAGAACTTATCTGTTGAGCAGAATGGAGTACTAGAAAGGATACTGGATTTGGAGTTAAAGGTTCTGAGTTCAAATTTGGGCTGTTATTCATTATTTTACCTCTGTGCTCCTTACTCTTCTCATCTGTAAAATGATAGGGTTCTTCTAGCTCCAATCAATCCATCGGTCAATCAATCAATCATTCACTAAAGATTTACCATCTACCATTTCCCAGGCCCTGTGCTCGTGCTGAAGATATAGAGGGACAAAAAACCAATTGGTTCCAGGCCTCAGGAAATATATTCATTCAAGGATAAAAGCATGTACTTGTATAAGTAAATACCAAGAACATGCAGCGGGGTAGGGGAATGGCACTAGCAGTTAATTCCAAGAAGCCACATTTTGTTAATCATGTATTAAATGTTGATATGTTTTGGAATTGTTTTAGAGTTGCCTCATCTACCTTTTTTTTGCCTTTCTTTGCTGGATTGTAAACTCTTAAAGTGTTCCTTTTGTGTATGCCAGGCATTTCTGCATCTTACATTATGCAATAGCAGTGTTCTTCAAATAAATTATACTTGAAGATTCATTAAGTGCCTCCTATGAGCAACTTACTGTCAGTCAATAAGCATTTATTAAGTGCCAGGCAATGTGCCAAGTGCAGAGGCTACAAAGAAATATTAAAGAAAAACGAACAAGCAAAACAGATCCCGCTTTCAAGTAGCTTGCAATCAAATGGGGGAAAAAACACATCACAGGAAGTGGGAAAAGGTTGGGAGGAGGAAGGAAAGGTGAGGGAAGGAAGGGCATGATGGAAAAGCCCAAAGGAGTGAAGGCAGGTGGGAAATGAAGAGATGACTGGCTTGGGAGCCCTCTTTACGTGGAGCTTCTGGGAGGAGCTCTCCATCCTCAGTTCAGAAGGGTTTCTGGCGCAGAAGATACTGATGAGGTGTGAGTACCAGAGCTGAGGTGGTTTTGTGGGATGATGAAGTTCCTGGGAGCAAGATGGAGAGGAAATCAAGAACCTGCTGTGGCAGAGCTATGAAGAGTGGTCAGGAAATCAAATCCTCTTTCAAATGCTAAGGAGGTGTGAGAGAGGCTGCTTGCTGTGTAAAAGAATTCCTTTCCCATATTTAAGAATCCCCCTCTAAATGCATCTTTAAATTAGGATTTTTCTTCTTTCAGATATGATTAAAATGGAGCACACCTGAACTGTGCTTTGTGTCCTAGAGTTAATGAGGAGGCAGAGGAGAGCACTGAGTTTGATGAAAGAAGAAACATTTAAGTTGCTCTACTTTGTAGGCTTTTCTGGGTTTTGTCTAATAAATCACCAAGAATTTATTAAGAGCCTTTACTTTGTGTTTACTTTGTGTGTGTTTGACGGTAATACGGGAAAGTAGGGGGTGGGGAGAAAGTCAATGAATACAGGCTGGTCAGAGTCTTAGGATAGACCCACCATTGTAGGGCATGATGATGATGATGCATCAAACCCTTTCTGATTGTTCAGACATGTAGGAGGATGAATCTAACCCTTTGAGGGAACTATGTGACTGATGATCAGTCACTGACATTTTAACTACATGAATATTTCTGCTGATGGCAGTTACATATTTGGGGGAGCTTGGTGTTAGTCTGGTTTTTGGAATGGATTTAGAACTGGAAAGGACGTTAAGAGACCATCTAGTCCAGGGGTAGGAAACCTGTGGCCTGAAGGCCACATGTCTTCTTCTTGGTCCTCAAGTGCAGCACTTGGACTGCTGGAAATGTCACAGAACCAATATTTTTATTAAAGTACATTCTAATCTATGGGTTAGCTTTTTTTTTAATCATGGATCCCTTTGGCAACCTATTCAAGCTGTGGAACCCCTCTCAGAATAATATCTTTCAGTGCTAAAATACATAGGATTTCAAGGGAAATAAAGTATATTGAAATCCAGTCACTAAAATATTTTAACAGTAATCAGAATATTTTACAGATAAAGAAACAGGAGGGAATAATTTACTCTTGAGTTATGGAGCTAATTAAATGACAGAGCTAGAATTTTATCCCAAGTCTTTCAACTTCAAATTCTGATCTCTTTATACTCTACAACACTACCCTGATTTCCACCAAGTGATTCAGTTTGAATTGACTTGCCTCAGGAATACAGAAGTTTTCCTGTAGAACAAAAACCAAGAACAACATCCCTAGGACACACCACTAGATACTTTACCCGAATGTTGACTTTAGTCCATTCTTCAGTATTGTATAAGTCTGGCCATTCAATTAGTTTTGAATCCACCTCATCTGTATACTGGTCATTTAGTTCATAACCTTCCACTTTATCCATACAGATCCCAGATGAGACTTTGTTAAAAGGTTTGCTAAAATCCAGATGTACCATGCCTGTTCTCTTGATCTATCAGGTCATTATCAAAAAGGAAATGAGAGGTTAGTATGGTATGACATTCTAGGTGAACCTATGCTGGTGCTTGGTAATCACAGCTTCTCTTTCACTGAAGGTTTTTGAGTTGAGGGTTGGTAGGTGGAAGAGGGTTGGATTGGAGAAAGGAGAGATGGAGGTAGGAAGACCAGATAGGAGGAATGGTATAGATAAGGACTTAGTGAAAGCCTAAACTGGAGTGGTGACACTCTTAGTGAAATTGATACAGAATCAATAGATACAAGCATTCAGAGTCACAGGTACTGTAAAGACTAGAAGTAAGGCATCAGATCAGAAACATATAGGGTAAGTGTTGAGGGTGGTTGTTGTGGTGTTGGGGCTGTGGATAGGGATAACCAGTAACCAGTTTAGACTTCTTGGTTTGATCAGTTGTATTAAAAACAGATAGAAAATTGTTCAAAGAAACTGTGCCTATTTTCTTGCACTTTAAAGCCCTCATGTTTCTGCTTTTACCAACATTTTTTATGTGTGTTTTGCCTTTCCTGACTAGGAATCTAGAGAGACTTCATTTATAAGAAGAATACGGAGAGGAATTGGGGAAGGGGAGTACCAGTAGATATTTCATACCAGAACAGTGGAATCACAGCATGCATAGAGCTTAAAAGTGTTCTTTTATGGTGTCTTTCCATTTCCCACCATTCTTATTTCAGCAAGTCTCTGTTGGTGTATAAAGGTTAATGGTAAAATAAATGAAAACTGCTAATGCATAAATGCTCTCTGGCAGGAGAATAAAACATTACAAAGTTATAAATTGCTAGGGTAGACTATGCTAAGGTTACTTAGTGAGTAAACATTGAATAGAACAATTTATTCCAGCAAGAAGCTGAACCAAGGTCCTCTGTTCTAAAATGTGGTAAGGTCTCCCTTTCTCTAGTGCTGCCCCTCCTCTTCCACTGCTGAAAGTATCCTGTTATAAGATTATGTCTTTCTTGCTGAATAAAAATTGATGATTATTTTCTAGTTGGTGTCAGGCATTTAAAAATATTATTTTATTGATGCCTTTTGTTTTTATACCACATTAATTTCTGAAAATATCCTTTCCTATCCCCTACCCATCTTGAGCTCAGACATTTTATAACTATATATGTATGTCTATGTATTTGTATATATCTATACATATGTATGCATATCTACATATGTATATACATTATCCTTCTACAACTTTCTTAATTTATTAATTGCAAGATTAGTTGCCAAATAATTATTAGAATATTTAATAGCCTCTTCAGTCTATATTCTCTCCCTTGATCCTTCTTCTCATCTACTCCTCTAGCTTCAGCTTTTGCTTTTATGTAGATGATTCCCAAATCTTTATTTTAAGATTAAACTTTTAACTCTTTGCTAAGCTGGAGATTTACTAGTCTTTTTAATTTAATTTAATTTTACTTTATTTTATTTATTTGCTGTATCTTTTCTCTGTGCAATAGTAAAACCATTGTATTCCTGAAACCATTCATTTATAGCTGACCCACTTAAAGGAGGATTAGGACATGGAGCATTAGGTGTTACAGTGGATAAAGTACCAGACCTGGAGTCAGGGAGACTTGAGTTCAAACCTCACCTCAGACACTTACTAGGTGTGTGACCCTGGGCAAATCACTTACTGTTTGCCTCAGTTTCCCGATCTGCAAAATGAGAATAATAGCACCCATCTCCCAGGTTTATTGTGAAAATCAAATGAGATAACACTTACAAAGTATCTGGCACATAGTTATTTATTATTATTACTGCTAGTAGTAAATATTATTGTTATTAAAGCACTCAGGATTTGACGTTAAAGAACTTGTGTTCAAATCCAAGCTCTGGGACCCTGAATGTCTCTTAGATCTTTTACCAGCACTCTGAACTTACTATGGCTAAAATGAAACTCATTTTCCCTCTCACACTTTCTTTCTCCTCTTGTGCTCCCAATTTCTGTTAATGACATTGCAATTTTTCTGGTCATGCAGGCTTTAACTTTGGAATTCCTTCTCCTCTCCTTTCTCCCATTGAGTCCCATTGAGTCATCAAAGGTCCTGTTGATTCATCATAGTTATTGCTCCTCTTTATCTAATGCCTCTTCTCCATTCTCATTGACACCATCCTTGTCCAAGCCTTCCTTGCATTTTCTCTGGAGCATTTCAGTAGGCTCTTAACTAGTTCCCCACTTCTCTTCTCAGACTAGTCTGATATACACTACTGACCAGATCACCTTCCTGATGCCCAGGTGTAATCATATTACTCATCTGGTCAAACACTCTCAAGGACTTTGTCTTCCCGCTAAGATTAAACCAACTTAGTTTAGCTTTCAAGGTTGTTGATAGTGTGGCTCTGGCGTTACTTCATTTCTTACCCAAACTAGACAATTTTTCATAATCTAACATAGTGGTTCTCAACCTTCCTAATGCTGTGACCCTTTAATACTCATTTGTGGGCGTATCTGATTGTGGGTGGACCTGTCTGGAGACTGATAGAGGAGTGGTGTCTCGGTTCCTAAGACCATTGGAAATATGTGTTTTCCGATGGTCTTAGGCGACCCCTGTGAAAGGGTCGTGACCCCTTTGGGGGTTGAACCACCTATGTTTCCTGAATATGAAAGTACCTGGATAGGGGCAGCCAGATGGCACAGTGCTTAGCGCTAGGCGTGGAATCAGGAAGTACTGTGTTCAAATGTGCCTGAGACACTTACTAGCGGTGAAACCCTGGGCAAGTCACTTAACTTGTGTTTGTCTCAGTTTTCTTAGCTGTAAAACAGGGATAATAATAGTACCTACCTCCTAAGGTTGTTGTGGGAATAAAAAGAGCTTAGTACAGTCCCTGGAACATAGTAGGTACCACATAAGTGCTTATTCCCGCCCTTCTTCCTATTTCATCCTTTACTTGGACCTTCTCCTGAACTTCCATGCATCTTGCACAGTTGTTTTCATGGACCTCAGTCAATAAATGTTTGCTGATTTGAATGATTAGTACAACACACATTGAATATTCCAGAACAGTAGAGGTTTAGGGTCTAAGCTGAATACTCCTTTATAGTTTTGATGATTCCATTTTCTTCATTCTTCATTTTCTCCATTCCTTTACAAATGTGTGGACTCTGACCACTTGATGTAATAAGAGAATAAGAGCAAAATTAGGCTTTTGTTAAGACTTATACCTCAAGGACAATGTAGTCGGCATTGTCCTAGATCATAGGTAGATATAGAGCTCTAAGGAACCTCAGAATATCTAGTCTACCTCCATCATTTTAGAGGACTCAGGGTGGTTAAGTCACTTGATCAGGGTCACATAAAAAGTAAATGACAGTGGTGGCTAGGTGGCACAGTGAATAGAGCACCAGCCTTGGAGTCAGGAGGACCTGAGTTCAAATCCAGCCTCAGACACTTAATACTTACTAGTTGTGTGACCTTAGGTAAGTCACTTAACTCCAATTATCCTGCCTTTCCCCCTCCAAAAAACAAAAAAAAGTAAATGACAATGTTGGGATTTGAATTCAAGTCCTCAGACTCCAGAGACCAGTATTCTTCCTAAAGTAGTATGATTACACTCACCATATATATGTAATCATTTGTACACATGGGATAGTGACAAAATGCACACTACATATAGTTTGTTATTTTAATTCTCTGTATGCCAAATTCTCTCCCTTCTCCCCCACAACCAGACTACAAGCTTTTGGAAGGAAGGGATCATTTCTTATTTGGAATTTCTCTCTCTTCCATTAATTTACAGTGTTGTTTTTTAAAGTAAGTGCTTAATAAATTGTATGAATGAAACAAACTGAAATTATTGCTATTCTGCTCCGAATAGTAGAGAGGTAAGTTGGAAGATCTAACGTTATCCTGGTTGTGAATCTGGCGGCTTCAGTCTTTTCTCTGACTATGCCAACACACCACTGATACCACTGCTCTCCCTTCTCCCACTCCTATTCTCTTTCCTGCCCACACATAGAGAACCTAGCAATTAAATGATGAATATGGTGACATCCTCTTTCCTATGTATAGCCTTCCCTCCTTTCCTTCTGCCTCTAAAGATCTCAAACTTCCTTTAAAGCTCATCTAAATGGGAACCTCCTACATTAGATCTTTCATTATTCCTTTCCCCAACTTTCCAACAGTAGTTAGTAACAGTAATAATAACAATAATTGTTATTGTTCAGTCATGTCTGACTCTTCAGTGACCTTTTTTGGGAGTTTTCTTGGCCAAGTTGTGTCTAGTTTGCCATTTCCTTCTCTAGCCCATCTTACCGATGAGGAAACTGAGGCAAACAGGATTAAGCGACTTGCCCAGGGACACAGTACTAGTAAATGTCTGAGACTGGATTTGAACTTGGAAGAGGAGTCTTCCCAACTCCACAGGGCCACCTAGCAGCCCTATAATACCTAGTGTTTATGTAGTCATTTATCTTATATTTTCTTTGTCATCAAGGCAGCCTGAGATAGTATGTAGTTCATAGAGCAGTGAACTTGGAGTTATGGAGACCTGAGTTAGAACGGGACTTCAGATACTTAATAGCTTTGTGACCCCGGGACAAATTATTTAGCCTCTATCAGTCAAAAGTTTCCCTATCTGTAAAATGGGTACAATAGTAGCATCTTCCTCCCAGAGTTGTGAGGAACACATGAGATAATTGCATATAAGTCACTTAAAAAAACCAAAACCTTCAAGCACTATACAGGGTGTCCCAAAAGTCTTAAAGCAGTTTTAATTTATTAAAGCTTAAGCAGTACAATCTTACCTTAAAAGTACACTAAGTTTTGGGACACCCTGTTCAAATGTTAGTCACTATTATTTACTTTGGCAATGAGGTAGGGTCGTGCAGTGAGTAGAGTTGTCCTTGAATACAAGATTTAGCTACCTCTAACAAAATAGTTCTCATTGTGATCTTACCCTTTCAGGGGGTTCATGAGATTAAAACTATTTTCATAATAACACTGAAACATTATTTATCTATTAAAATACTCTTCCCTTTCCAGCTACATATCAGGTCTAGTTCCTGTCCCTTACTTTGTATGTAATTTGCATTTATTTAATACCGCCTATACACATCGTTTCCCTAATAGAATGTACGCTTCTCACGGGTAGGGTCTGTTTCATTTTTGTCTTGTAACCCCAGAGCCTTGAACAAAGTGGTTCCTTAATCAGTTTCATTAGATCATCAGATGTTTGATGTCAGTGAGGTTGAGCTACTGATGCAAGTTGAAAATTCCTCTTCCATTTTTGAGATATTTGGTTTCAGGGAAGGGGAACCTGCAGCCTCCAGACTACGTGTGGCCCTCTAGTTGCTGAAGTTCAGCCCTTTGACAAAATCCAAACTTCACAGAACAAGTCCTTTTAATTTAGGGTTCTCCATCCTGGTTAGGTAATGGGAAAGTAGAGGTAGAGGTAGTATTGGATCAAGACCTTTGTTTTTTGCTTTTTGGAGGGGGAAGGCAGGGCAATTGGGGTTAAGTGACTTGCCCAAGGTCACATGGCTAAGTGTTAAGTGTCTGAGGCCGCATTTGAATTCAGGTCCTCCTGACTCCAGGGCTAAGGCTCTATTCGCTGCACCACCTAGCTCCCCCTGGATCAAGACCTTTGAAGGCTCATTTCAATACCCTCTCTGTTTTCTTGTATAATAAACCATTGCTTATTGGTCTTCTCTTTGGCCCTAGGGCTCCTCATCTGTAAAATAAGTGAGGTCACTTAACTGATGAAGATCACTAAGGACCTTTCCAGACCCACAAAAGGCTATAATTCTTTGGTTTGCCTCCTCTCCTAAAACTTAGAGCAGTTATAAATTGAATTATATTTTTTCTTTGCTAGTTTATGCTAAACTTGCTTCAGAGCATTCAATTCAATTTAACAAGCAATTATTAAGGAACTGCTACTTGTAGTCACAGTCAAGAACTCATATATTTACACACATTTTCTTTGAAAATGAAGCATTTAGAGACTTAGAGTTTCTAAGGGTGTATTGGATATACCCTTATATTAAGGAGTTAAGGATATAATGGCAGGATGACTTCTCTTTTAGACATCCAGGGATAAATATGACACTAGCAGTGATAATGCATAATAGCCTGCATTTAATACAATGCTTTTAACATTTACAAAGCACTTTACTCACAACAGCCCTGTGAGCTAGGAAGTGCAAGTATTTCACAGATGAATGAAATGAGGCTTAGAAAGATTAAGTGACCACTAGCCTCTTAAGGACCCACAGCTGGTGAATGTCAAAGTTGGGATTTAAACACCGAGTTTCCTTATTCCAAGTCCAGTGCCCTTTGCATCATGCAGGGTTACTTTTTTCTAGTTCAGATTGTACAGTACTTTCTCATAGCCAGTTCTGGCAGATTGATACATCTTCAGTTTGTCCAGATTTTTTAAATACAAATTTTCATTTCACACGGTGAAATCTCTCTGACCTCTCTCCTGGGAAAGAGGCTGATAAGAAGCTGCTGACACAATGAGGAAAGAGTCAGAGACACATATTTATGCACTCCTGGTTTGTGCCTATCTCCACATAGTGTGTGGTACATATGGGCCCTTGTGTGGCCAGTATCTTGCTACGTTGTCATATATTAAACTTTCTAGTGCTAGGAATCAGTGTTGCTAAAGGCTGAATTAAAATGACCAATGGCAGTAATTAAATACTCCTTGCTCACTATATATCAGTCAAGAGAACATTGCCTTCTCTGTGCAGTCAGTTTTGTTATAATGCTTGTTTTGAACATGCGAATTTGTTCCAGCCTGACTGATACGTTAGGGAACAATTTGAGCATGCTGTTCAAATATTCTCAATTTCTTACTGTAGAAAGAGAATGAAGGAGGCTGCAACACTTCACAGTAACTCACAAGCTGCAACCTTTCTGACACTTCCTCAAGCAAACCAAGGTAAAGTACCATGTATTTATTATATCTTTTCTGCTGTAGTAGGAGCTATGGGAGGAGGAGTCCACAATTCCCAACCCCCACCCCATTTTGGCCATGTCCTCCAAGTTGGAGACCTAACTTTCAGACAGTACTAGCCCAGTCCCTGTGGGAACTGGGGTACAGGCCAAGAGACAGCCTGAGGCACAGATGCTAACACTATTTATTGTAATACTTATGTATTTCTTAGTCATTTAATGTGTATAAAACTATGCTAACATTTTTATTAGGTTCCTATCTTTTCTTTGTGTCACTGAGAAGTTTTTGAATGTTATACCCCTAACCCTCTTTTCCCTATAAGCTTTGTGTTGTCGTTGTTGTTTTTCTTGTGAGATTTTGCATAGCAAAGTGCTTTCGGGAAGGAATGTGTCTAGTTACAGCAGAATTGACTGTCAGTCATAAAAAGTTTTTGCATTCTATGCTCTCTAAAAACTTTAATCCATGACAAAACTGGTTCTCCCATTGAAAAAAAATTCTTCTACGCTCAAAGTAAGGATCCTAAGAGTAGAAGAAAAGACATCACCAAGATAGCATGCCAAGGACTGTGTTTATTCTGATCTTCAGATACAGCACTTCATAATTCTGTGGACCCTTTCAGTCAGTCATGTATTCACAGTATGACATTTTCAGTTCCCTAAAGCATGCTTCTCCCTCAAGGTCCAAGCACCTTGGACCCTGCTTGAACCCAAGACAATGAAGTTATCTTTTTAGGTAAGAGAATAAATAGTAGTCTAGGAATAAGCTGATATTTTAAAATTAAATCAAAACAGCACAGGCATCACCAAGGTGACACCCATAAGCATTACAAGCATTGTCTTCTCTCAGATTTTTCAAGTCAGACTGGATGTCAGTTGTTCAGTAGAGTTGTTTGATCAGTGGAAATGCACAGTTGGCAGAGAGGAGGCCGGTCTCAGGTATCACCCTAGGCAATCAGAAAGGGACAGGCAGTCTGAACTGTCTTGGCATTAGTATCCAAACTGCTCAGTTAGGCTCACGTTTATTAAGAAACCTCTCTGTGCAAGGAATTGGGGATACAAAGTCACAATGAAAAAAAAAAGCAAACCACCACTTAGTAGGGCATTATTGTAATAAATAGTACATCATCATAGTGAAAACACATTGGAAAAATTGAAATCTCATGTTTCACTTAATTAAGGTAAGATAATTAAGTGGTCTAGTGGATCGAGTGCTGAGTTTCAAGTCTGGAAGACCTTAGTCTGAATCCTGCCTCGGGGTTTTACTAGCTCTCTGATCCTTGGCAAGTCACTTAATTGTTCTCAGCCTTAATTTACTCACTTATAAAATAAAGGAGTTGGATTTGATGGCCTCCAGGACCCAAGCTGAGTCCTTTGAATTAGTTTCTGGACCAAAAAACACTGTAACTGAATGTAAACAGTGCCTGACTGAAAATCGAGGGGTGATTTTTTTTTAAATTCTAGACATAATCACCAATTCTTGAACCCAGAACAAATTGCTTTTCTTTTTTTAGTGCATTAGGTTTTCCAGTTGAAAAAAGTGGGTTAGTGATCCTTATGATCTCCTATCTATGTTTATTATTTGTATAAACATACAAGGTAAAATCACTGGAGCATTTCTCTCCTTAAACTACCAGTGCCACCTCCCATAAGGAACCTTTCCTGATTCCTCTTCCCTCCTTGGCCTCATATCCCTCCCCACTACCAAATGTCTTCCTGGCCCCAGAAATTACCGTGGATGTGTTTTACATATGTTTATGTCTAAGTATTTTTCTGTGATAGAATGTGAGCTCCTTGAGGATAGGAACTGCTTCTTCATTTGGGGGTGGAGGAGAAAAGGGTGACTCCAGTGCCTAGTATATCATAATTGTTTAATAATTGTTCATTGTTTGGTTAAGATAGTTGTCCTTTTAGTGAAGAATAAGCAAGATGCAGTGGATAGAATGCTAAGCTTGGAGTCAGGAAGAGCCAGCTAGGCTCAAATCTTGCTCTCAGACAATTATTAGTCCTCATCAAGTCACTTAACTGCTCTGGGCTTCAGTTTCTTCATTTGTACAATGAGGGGTTTCCTGGACTTGATGGGTTCTAATATTCCTTCCAGCTCTAAATCTAACATTCTGTGATCCCTACCAATGATCTTCAGCAATATTTTTAAAAATTATTTATTTTTAGTTTTCAGCATTCACTTCCACAAGATTTTGAGTTCCAGATTTTCTCCCCATCTCTCCCCCTCCCCCCTAACCCCAAGATAGCATGTAATTGGATATAGGCTCTACATATACATTCATGTTGAACCTATGTTCATATTAGTCATGTTGTAAAGAAGAATTAAAATCAATGGGAGAAACCATGAGGAAGAAGAAACAAACAAGAGAGCAAGAGAGCAAATTATATGCTTCCATCTGCATTCAGACTCCATAGTTCTTTCTCTGGACGTGAATGGCATTTTCCATCATGAGTCCTTTAGTGTTGTTGATCCTTGCATTGTTTAGAAGAGGTAAGTCTATCAAAGTTAATCATCGCACATTGTGACTATGACTGTGTACAATGTGCTCTTGGCTCTGCTCCCCTTACTCAGCATCAGTTCATGTAAGTCTTCCCAGGTTTTTCTGAAGCCTACTTGCTCATCATTTCTTATAGCGCAGTAGTATTCCATTACATTCATATATCACAACTTGTTCAGCCATTCCCCAACTGATGGGCATTCCTTCAATTTCCAGTTCTTTGCCACCACAAAAAGAACTGCTATAAATATTTTTGTACAGATGGGTCCTTGTTCCATTTGTATGATCTCTTTGGGATATAGACCTAGAAGTGGGTCAGAGGGTAGGTATATTTTTATAGTTTTTTGGGCATAGTTCCAAATTGCTCTCTAGAATGGTTGGATCAGTTTACAACTCTGCCAGCAATGCCTTACTGTTCCAATTTTCCCAAATCTTCTCCAGCATTTATAATTTGCCTCTTTTTGTGATGTTAGCCAGTCAGATAGGTGTGATATAGTACCTGAGAGTTGTTTTGATTTGCATTTCTCTAATAAATAGTGATTTAGAGCATTTTTCCATATGACTATATATAGCTTAATTTCTTCCTCTAAAAACTGCGTCTTCATATCCTGACCATTTATCAATTGGAGAATGACTTGTTTTCTTATAAATTTGACTCAGTTCTCTATATATTTTAGAAATGAAGCCTTTATCAGAGACAATGGTTGTGAAAGTTCTTTCTCAGTTTTCTGCTTCCCTCCTAATCTTGTTTCCATGGCTTTGTTTGTGCAAAAACTTGTTAATTCAATGTAATCAAAATGATCCATTTTCCATTTCATGATGTTCTCTAATTCTTGTTTGGTCATAAATTCACCCCTTCTCCATAAATCTGACAGGTAAACTCTTTCTTGGTCTCCCAGTTTGCTTATAGTATCAGCTTTTATATCTAAATCATGTATCAATTTTGAATTTATTTTGGTAAATGGTATAAGGTATTAGTCTATGCCTAGTTTCTGCTGTACTATTTTCCAATTTTCCTATCAGTTTTTGTCAAATAGTGAGTTCTTATCCCAGAAGCTGAAGCCTTTGGTTTTATTCATCAATAGAGATTACTATAGTCACTGACTACTGTTTTTTGTGTACCTAACCTATTCCACTGATCCACCATTCTATTTCTTAGTACCAAGTACTTTTGATGATTGCTGCATTATAATACATTTTGGGATCTGGTGTGGCTAGGCCACCTTCTCCAGCATTTCTTCCCATTAATTCTCTTAATATTATGGACCTTTTGTTCTTTCAGATGAATTTTGTTATTATTTTTTCTAACTCTATAAAATAACTTTGGTAGTTTGATTGGCATGGCATTGAATAAGTAAATTAATTTAGACAGAATTGTCATTTTTATTAAATTAGCTCAGCCTACCCATGAGCAACTGATGTTTTTCCAATTATTTAGATCTGACTTTATTTGTATGAAAAGTGTTTTTTAATTGTGTTCATATAGTTCCTGGGTTTGTTTTGGCAGGTAGACTCTCAAATATTTTATAATGCCTACAGTAACTTTAAAAATCGTAAGCAATTCAGTGTAATATTCATTCATGTTTGGTCCTGGCCTAAGTATTAGTCATAGAAAATTGAATAGAGGTGCACTTTGCTTTTAATGAATTCATTACTTAGAATTACAGACATACACTATAATATTGTCCACGAGATTTTCTTAGTAAAAATACTGAAGCGGTTTGCCATTTTTCTCTCCAATGAATCAACTTTGGTCAGAACTCTCCACTATGACCTGTCCCTCTTGGTAACTGTGCATGGCATAGTTCATAGTTTCATTCAACTATGCAAGCCCCTTCACCATGCTAAGGCAGTGATTGAGAAGAAACCTAGTCAGAGGAGAATGATTCTTAAACTGGCTTTTCTACTTGCTGGCATCCTGGAGTTAGTGTCTCTTGCTTCAAAAGCTTGCTAACCATAGGCAGTTTTATTTCTGTCTTGCCCTTGGTCTCATGATCTACAAAACAATACTTCTTTCCCGATAAGGATTAAAGAACGTAATATGTAGTAAGTGCTTTATGAGCATTAAAGCATAACACAAATGTGTATTATTGTTATCACCCTTGTAACCATGAGAAAGTTATTAAGTTTATCTGTTTTTTCATCTAAAAAAATTACACACATACAAACGTAAATTTATACCATGGCTTAAGCCCATGAACTAGTTAATGTCGATAAACATTTCACAAAATAACTTATACTTTGATTGACCATTCATTATTAAGGTATCTAAGGGGTAGTTTTTAAAGGCCAAAAGAAAAGAAAATGCACCAGAAATTTGAGCAGTTTATATGAGACAAGTAGAAATGACCATAATATTCTGTAAAAATAGTTTAGGAGCCCCTGTCCCCCAATCCTGGTTATCGTAAGGAGCTGCCTCTTACAAACCTAGAATCATACATAACACATTAATTTTGGGAACTTTCCTTGGGGCATCATTTTCAAAATTTGTTCTTGCACCATCATGATACAGTCTATGTGAATATGGGCTCTGTGAGAACATTTTTATGTGAATACTTTTCTTTCTGTAATGTTACATATGAAATTATATTACACAATAAAGCCACATGAATCATTCACATTCTTTTATACTGCTGATGTGTAAGTGTCTGAATTATTTTATCCAAGTGGATACTCCTTTCCTGGGCATAGATTACAACCTTGCTTGAGTCTTGCCAAGATGAGTAGCCTAGGTGAAAGGTGACCATGATTTTCTACAAATTCTTCACAAAGGATCTACCCAGTGTCCTTGAGGCCTTCTTTCTAGTGCATAAAATTCCATCCAAAGCTAAAAGGAACCTCAAAAGTTTCAACTCCTTTAATTTAGAGATGAGGTAACTAAGATTCATGGAGACAAAGGGAGTTACCCAAGTTCACAAAAGTGGTAAGCATCAGAGTATTTATTTGAACCCTGATCTTCTGACTGTAGTGCTAGTATTCTTTTCACTGTTACTAGTAATTTTTAAAAAAATGTTTTTTGGGTAGATATCCAATGCAACACTTGAACTGTCTTTTATTCTTGTCTTTTCTAATCATAAATATAGTTTAATATGTCTTTTATGCTGTATTTATTAAATATATTTTCATATATCAAGTTTTCATTTGTAGTATACTAAAGCTTATTTACTCTGGTCTTATAACTGTCCTTTGGTCCATCTACAAAAAGTACTTATGGCAGTATATGCAAATTGATTTGATTTTATCTATTGTCCAGATTTTTCTCTTTATCTCCCTTTTCTCAATGGCATTCTGTATCCTTGATGGGGGCAGTGCGATATTGCAAAAGAGGCTTTCCTCAGAATAGGGAATAGATGAATTTAACTGCTGACCATTGACACATAATAGCTGTGTGATAGTGGAAAAATTACTTAACTTCCCCGTGTCCCAAGAATCTCAGTTGGAAAGTTAGACCCCGTCATTTTATAGCTGGGTAAAGTAAGGCATAAAGTGGTGAAACTGAGTATGAAGGAACCCTTCAGGAAATAAATGTCAGAGGATGATGGATTTAGAACTGAAAAGCACCTACCCTGGGATTCATCTGGTTCAACCCCCTTATTTTATAGATGAGGAAACTGAGGCCTAGAGAACTGACTTCCCTAAGATTACACAGATTAATAAGTAGCCAGCACTCTTTGCAATATAGAGAGTTGTGATTTAACTTCAAACCCATTTCTCCTTCCACTATATCATGTTGTTGAAACTTGGTGTCCCCGAAGCTCTGTACTTGACCCTCTTCTCTTCTCCCTCTATCCTAGCTTACTTGGTGACCTGAGCCCCATGGATTCAGTTATCATCTCTTTACAAATGATTCCCAGATAGGTTTATCTAACCCTCTCTTCTGAACTCCAATTTGACATCACCAGCTCCTTGTTGTACATCTTGAACTGACTATCTTATAAGCATTTCAAACTTAGCATGTTCAGAACAGGACCCATTATCTTTCCAGGGAAGCCCTCCCCTCTTTCTACTTTCCCTATTACTGCCAAAGGTGTCATCATCCTCCCAGGCTTCCAGGCACACAACCTAGGTATTATTCTTGACTCACCACTTGCACTCACAGACCTTCCTCCTCCATATTTAATTAGATGCCAGGTGTTGTTTCTACCTTCTTAACATCTCTTATACATATCCCCTTTTCTCCTCTTACATGGCTGCCTTCTTAGTGAAGACCCTTAATTAACTCAACTATAGTAGCTTAAACTACTGTAGTAGCCTTCTGGTCAATCTCCCTGTCTCAAGTCTTTCCCCACACTAGTCTAACCTCCACTTAACTGCCAAAGGGATATTCCTAATGTATACACCTGACCATGTTACCCCTTCCCTCTACTAAATAAACTCCCAGTGTTTCCCTATTGCCTCTAGAATAAGATACAGTATTCTCTCTATGGCTTGTAAAGCCTTTTATAATCCAGCATGATTTGATCATAGGATATGTATTGGGGGTACTGAGTTGGATAGTTCTAGTGAGCCAGTTAACGTCCGGACCTAGACAAAAGAATATAAGATTGATGTATAGGCAGAAGGGAGATTGAGCATTCATGCCTCATCTATACCCCATCCCCATCATTTTTATACATGAGGAAATTTAACAAGGGAGCTACATAATATGAAGCATTATTTAGGAAGATTAAGGACTAAATCATCTTTTCAGGTCCCTTCCAGCTTTGGATCTGTGATCCTGTGATCTGGCAGGTGTATATATGTATATATATATACATATAAGTTGGATCATTGAAAAAGGAAAGAAGAAGCAGAAAAACCAGTTAAAGTAGTTCAAGCATGAATGCTAGTTTGTAGGAAAGCTTGGTGTTGGCATAATAGAGGTCACGGCCATTGGTCTTAAGTGTTCATTTAGTCTGACAATTGAACCTTAAGCATTTACTATTGTAAGTTGTTGTATGCAAGTCAAGTTACAAAAAATAATGGCAGTGTCATGGTAAATTCCTCTTCTGGGTTTTCTCTTGCACCTATAGTTCTATTATAAAATAAAACAACAAAAGAAAGAGTCCCCAGTGATACCATAAAAGTCAGGGGCAAAGCTATGTGACAGCTTCTAGTGCAAAATGTACTGCATGAGGAGAAGAATAATAACATTTATATAGCACTTTAAGGTTTACAAAGCACAATATACATACTATCTCATAACAACCCTGGATGGTAAGTGCTATTATTTTCCCCTTTGTAACAGGGAAATTGAAGCAAAGGTCAAGTTACTTGTCTAGGGTTACACAGCTAGTAAGTGTCTCAGAATTTAAACTCACATCATCCTGATTCCTGCTCCAGTGCTCTACCCTAGCTGTCTGTGTGTTCCACTTTGGGCTCTGCTATCTGATCTCTATTTGATCTTTTACTGAGTGAGAAAGTTTGGTTGCACGTTTTTTCTTTCTTTAAAAAATTTAAATTTATTTTGTTTCTGTACCTTAATTTCTATGTATATTTCTCCACTTCCAATACACAGAAAATCATTCCCTATAACTAAGGAAAAGGAGGGGGGAGGGGAAGCTATTCAGTTAAATTAACATATCAGCTGAATCTGATAGTATATGTGGTATTCCAGATCCAGAATTCCCACTTTTGCAAAGAAGTGAGAGAATTTATTATTTTATTTCTCAGGACCCATATTTGACCAGTATGACTAAATAGTATTCTTTTTTTTTCTTCCTTCTTTCCTGCCTTCCTCCCTCTCCTCTCTCTCTCTCTCTCTTTCTCTCTCTCTCTTTCTCTCTCTCCCTCCTTCTCTCTCTCTCTCCCCAGTCCTTCCTTTCTTTTTCCATTTACATTGTTATTATATTTCAGATTCCATCCAATTTCTTCCCAAGCTTCTCTGAATTCTTCATGTCTTACTATATAGCAATATTCCATTACATTCATATACCACAATTAGTTTAGCAAACTACTATGCTTCCAAATGCCATTTACTTTCCCCTAGCTCTTTGTTATTACAAATAGTACTGGTGTGAGTAATTTGATGTATACAAAGTAAATAATTTAAAAATGGCTCTTTTAAAGATCTTCCAGATGAAAGATACAGAAAGATGGAGAGACACAAAGAGAGGAGGGGGGGGGAGAGAGAGAGAGAGAGAATGAATGAATGATTGAGAATATATAACAGAATCGTTTTGGACCTTTGGTTATCTGCTGAATCTTAGGAATTCTTATAGTAGTAGATAGGATAGTTTTCAGGATTCATCAAAAAAGCGAATTTGAAACCACCAATAAGATAAAGAATGAAGAATTGCCACTTCAGTATGAATGTGATTTTAACTAAAAATCAGTTTGGCTTCTTTATCATTAAAAATATCCAATTAGAAGCACATTGGATAAAATTATTGCCAAATATATAGGTTTTTTACATATTTTACTAATAATATAAGGCTTATGTTCCTTCTTTCCTGCTGTCACTGGAGCATTTGCTTTAAATGAGATGAATTAAAGAACATTATTCATTAATTGCTTCCAGTGATATTTGTGACTTCCAATGATATTCTACTCACAGCTTGCAAATATCATGGTTTTATCTTTATTCTAATCGCTATACTATTCACAAATTCATTATTATCCTGGAGCCTCTTTCCCCAAAGGGAGTTTTGGCCTTTACTTCCTATTCCTTCTACAGTTTGACTGAAGAGATTTAGAATTAAAAAAAACCAAAACAAAACACAGAAATCATCTGTAAGCCTTGGAACTGCAAAGTGGACACATCTGTTTTCACATAAGTATAAATTGCTGCTTTCCAAATATTAAACATAGAATTCTTGCCACATAGTTGAATAAAGTTTTCCATCCTTGAAATGGTACTTGAAATGAAAACAAAACTGTATAGCTCCTTTACCATGGAAGGGGAAAACATTTAATTTATCTTCTACCACTAACCAAAACATGATGCAATGATGCTGCAACCGCCTGAAGTCCATTTTTCTTTATAAAAATTCCAAGCTAACAATGCCATTGAAAAAGTTGCTTGAGATCCAGATTTTTTCAATTGTAAACATCTGCACAATAAAGCAATAAACTTCCTTTGGTTGGTTCTTTTTCATATCAGTGGTTTGTGTTAGAAGCTTTTGTTCAATACTTGATATCTACATTATTTTTCTAGTCTCCTAAAAACTAAATTGGCTTAGGTTATTTGAAAATATCAACAGATCATTTAGAAGCTCACATGAGTATTTTAGTTGAAATTTGGAAATGAGGAAACAAAAAGCAATGGATAATTACTTTTGAGCAAGAGAGAAAAGTCATTATAGATAATACCTAGTCTGTGTTTGAAAGGATTTAAAGAACCATCTGCCACATTTTCATTTTAAGTTTTGACTATATTTTCTCAAACATTGTTAATGTTGTATTGGGAAGAGACCTGAACTAGGAATCCAATAATGCCTGGCCTGACACTACTAGCTGAGTTGTATGACCAGGGGTATCAGTTTTCTCATCTTTAAAATGAGTATAATAACACCTTAAAACATGATTGCACATATATAACCTATATCAAATTGCTTACTGATCTAGGAAGAGGGGAGGGAGAGAGGGAGAAAAATTTGGAACTCAAAATTTTCCAAAAATGAATGCTAAAAATTGTCTTTACATGTAATTGGAAAAAAATACTGTCAAACTAAAAAAAAAACCTGTAAAACATACCTCTCAGCGTTGTAGTGAGGATAAAGTGAGATAATATATTGAAAGCGCTTTTTAAACCTCATATTATGTACATTTCAGCGACTACTATTAATTGTGGACCATTATCATTTCTTCCTTCTTCCATTTTGGTCTTTAAAATACACACACACGCACACACACATTATATTTTTCCAGGACTCCTGTTAGTCAGACTCAGTGATTGTTTTTGGATCAATATTTTACTACTTCCTGCTCTCAAAATATTGGAAGAAGCCAATGCTTACTAGGGCCAGAAACAAACAAATGGAAACAATGCCTGGAGTTCTCGTTCACACTATTACATAATGGGTATGATGGTCATTTTTACCTACTTTGCTTAGTGAGTTAAACTAAAACTCTTTTTAGTGATAATGGGTCTCATTCAATGTTCTGTAGTTCAGTGCAATTTCTATAGAATTATTGACAGAAAGGAACATTTGGAGAACCTCACCATCAGTAGAAAACACTTTTTCTGTTTGGAATATTTGCTCTGCATTTTTTCATGAAAGTGGTTATCATCTTTGGTAATCCTGCAGTTCTGTTTTATGTTTTGTTTGATTTTAATAACGAGAGAAGTTGGGGCTGGATAAGTAGGCTTGAGAATCATCAACATAGAGATATTGTTTGTCAGCAAGAGTTTGGAATTGTGGAAGATAAGTTACAAAACTATCACTACCCTTTACTTCAGCTTCTACCAGATACAAATTCTGATTATGTCAAAGGGAGAACAAAAGGACAATAAAATGCATACCAAACAGTTTATAGCATTGCACCGTATATGGTAGCAAAGAACAAAAATCATGGCAAATGATTGTTATATACAATATGACTGTGCACTAAGAAATGATGAATATTAAAAATTTAGACAAATATGGAAGATTTATGTGCACTAATATAAATTAAAATGAGCAGAACCAAGAGAGCAATGTTTAAAATCTATTCCTTATTGTTGTTCAGTCATTTCAGTTGTATCCAACTCTGTGTGTCCCTGTTTTCGTAGTTTCCTTGGCAAAGATACTGGAGTGATTTGCTGTTTCCTTCTCCAGTTCATTTGACAAATGAGGAAACTGAGGCCAACAGGGTTAAGTGACTTGCCCAGGGTCACCCAGCTCACAAATGTCTGAGGCTGGATTTGAACTCATGAAGATGAGTCTTCCTGATTCCAAGTGCAGTGCTCTGTTTGCTGCTCCACCTCGCTGCCTTAAATTGGCTGTACTAATGTAAATTAAAAGATCACTAAAAGATTCTGTGAGTAACTTAGAGGTAGATCATGAAATTTACTTCTCCCATCATGGCAGCAAGATTGGTTACTACTAGCACTATCCTCTATGTCAGATGTATCATCATATTGAATATTTCTGCTTAATTCTTTTTCCTTATGAAAAGGGTATATTCAGTTGGGGACGGAGATTGAAATGACTGTGATGTCCAAACAAATCGCATCCATAAAACATTTAGAATAAAAGTAAATTGCACACTGTATCTTATTTTTAATATTTTTCTTTCTTATTTCGTGTTGACTTCAATCTTGGCTCTAATTCTAACAAGTTAGTGGTGTGACTGTATGCAGATTCAGACATGATTCCCATGCTCATTCACTTCAGTAAACATTAAGTGTCTATTATGTGCAAGGAACTATGCTGAACTCTGAGTAACCAATTGTTTCCTGACTTTTAATGTATAATATGCCTTAAAGTATCTTATATCATTATTTTCAATATGACATGTCCTGAGAATGTGTCCATGTTATATAGGAATAAGGCTTCTCTGTAGGTTATATACCTCTGTCATCTCTCATTTCTTAACCATGAGCCATATTTTCTTATTTTTTTGCTATCTTCCCCTATGGCCACCTTTGCACTGAACTCGTCAAATATTAAGACATATTGTTTTAATTTGGATGGTCTTAGCTAATTTTTCATAGAATTATCTACCCTTTCATCCTCTGCAGCAGATGGTACTTAAGCTGTAATTTTTTTTCATGGTATTTTTATAAAACCTCATCAAAAACACTTCAGTATGAAATGATCAATTATTCTGCTTAATAGTGTTTCTTTTTGCCTTTGGATGCTTGATCAAACCAACCAAACCGCCATGGAGGACCATGAAGAACCATCTTTTCACCCTTGTATCTTTCGGTTTCATTTAGGGTGATGATATCAGTTTTACATGATTTCACTTCATTCAGAAATATGTGCAGTCTTTGTCATGAGTCAAGGCCCTCATATTTAAAGTACCAAGAGCTAAGTTAATGTTTATACATTGACTAAAAATTATCTGATTGCTTATATTCTCTCCCACCTCTTTCTGCTACTCAGTATGGCAGAAGTGAAAGTGAGTTACAAAGGACAGAGGAACGATTTGTGTTTTCCTTTCTTCCAAGGGTTGCCATGACTAAAGAATTCATCACCTAATAATTAGCCTACTGGTAATGGCCGTGTCCATACTTAACCAAGACTGATCTTTGGCTGCCATACTGTGTATTCTCATATGACTTGTACCACACTTGAAGCCTTTCGGGCATTTTAGAACCTGATGAACCTTAAATTACCCTTAGGAATCTAGAATTACCTCTGTGCCATGAGACGGTATCTAAGTAGAAGTACTAAGACAGTATTTTAACTGAGGTAGTGAGGTAGTGTCATGGATAGAAGCCTAGACTTGAAGTCAGGAAAACCTGAATTCAAAATTTTGCTTCATATAGTACCTATGTGACTCTGGGCAATTCTCTTAATATATCTCAGCCTCAGTATTCTCATCTATAAAATGGAGATGATAATAATAGCACCTGCCTCACAAGGTTTTTGAAAATCAAATGAGATAACCTATGCAAAGTCTTTGTAAACTCTAAGTATTATATGCATGTTATTATTTTTATTTTAGCAAACTAGGTAATACAAATAAGGATTTACCAGGATGATGTATAACTTGACCTGAGAGTTGACTAGATATATGCTCACAACCATAGGTATCAAAACAAATAAACACACCTTCACCATCAGAAAGATTGCTAGGTTGATGATCAGAGGATCTCCAAATGTCTCCACTCTTGGGTGTTCTGGCTACCTTGGTAGCTTTCTTGGGGATTGCTTTCTGCACTTGATAACTCATATCACCGAGTCTTGCTGTGATACCATTGTCCTTGGCTATCTCTGACTGGGAGGCTGCCCTGTACTGGCTCTGGCTTTAGTAGGGAAGGAATAAGGGATTTCCCATTGGGTTCCTGGCTAACATTTTGTGCCATTTTGGGGTTGAAAAAGTCACTTATTTTTGTTTCTTATAGGATTTCTTAAATGTAATTAAGTCCAGCATGGACTTCAGTATTTTGCTAGAGTAAGTGTGTAAGAGCTGGATGATCTACTAGATATATTTAGGCAGCCCTCTTGACTGGAAATTATTTTCTGGGAGCCATTCTAGTTTATTTGCTTTTTCTCTCAGCCAGTGAGTTAGTAACCATTTAGTAAGCACTTAGTATGTGCCAGGCACTATGCCAGGCCCTAAGGACACAAAGAAAGACAAAAAGAAAACAAAACAAAAAAACCAGGATCCCTACCCTCAAAGAGCTCACATTCTCATGTGAGAGAACATACAAACAACTATGTTCATATAAGATAAATGGGAGGTAATCTCTGAGTAGTTGGGGCAGTTAGCAAAATGTCTTTTAAAAATGTAGGATTTGAGCTGAGTATTTAAAGAAGCCAGGGAAGCCAGAAATTGGAAGGGAGAAGGGAGAACATTCCATATATGGGGGGACAGCCAGTGAAACGTCATTGTGCTGGTGATAGAATATTTTGTTCCAGAAACAACAACAGGCCCAGTATTACTGGATCGCAATGTAGGGAGGGGTAGTCAA
This sequence comes from Pseudochirops cupreus, assembly GCA_028627135.1. Classification (NCBI taxonomy): domain Eukaryota; kingdom Metazoa; phylum Chordata; class Mammalia; order Diprotodontia; family Pseudocheiridae; genus Pseudochirops; species Pseudochirops cupreus. The sequence continues at coordinate 381,712,068 of CM053580.1, read as the reverse complement.
GTATAAAAAAGTTGGAAGGGCTTTAAAAAATCAAATAGAGGATTTTAAATTTGATGGTGGAAGTAATCAGGGGCTGCTGGAGCTCATGGAGCAGATGGGGTGACATGGTCAGACCTGTGCTTTAGAAAAATCACCTTGGCAACTGAGAAGACGGAGGATTAGCGCAGGAAAGAGTTAAGGCAGGGAGAGTGATGAAAAGGCTTTAGCAATAGTCCTGAACTAGGATGGTAGCTATGTGAATGGAAGGAAGTGGGACATGTAACAGAGATGTTGTAAAGATAGAAATAACATTTGATCATGGATTCAGAATGTGGGAGAAGAGCAAATAGTTGAAGATGACACCAAGTTGTTGTGATCTTGGATAACTGGCCAGATGGTAGCTTATCCAAGAGTGATAGGGAAATTCAGAAGAAGAAAGGTTTTTTTTTGGGGGGTTGGGGGGAAATTAATTTGGTTTTGGACAATTCAGTTCAGTTTGGAATGGCTTTGGGATAGCTGTTTAGTGACATCCAAAAAGCAAATGTTAATGGTCATAGTAGCTCAGGACAGTCACTAGGATTGAAGAGATGGTTGTGAGAATCATCTGCACAAAGGTGATAATTAAATAAAATTAAAAAAAATAATAAAAGGTGGTCTGTCTCTGATGAAATCAAATGAGATTTAATTTGAATAGGTTTAGTCTTCCTCATTTGCTAATGCTTTCTTTCACCATTTATTATTATTATTGTTTTTGTTTTATTTTCTTTACTCCTTCTTAAGGAAATATTCCTTATTCTTTTTTGAAAGATTACGTTTTATTTCGTATGTAAAGATTCATGCTCCCCATATAAACACATGACATATGAAGGGTGTACATATTGGCAATTAAAAAAAAAGAATGTTACATTTTCCACTGACCTTATGAAGTGAAAGAAATCAAATGTGTTCTTAAGTGATACAAGTGATTTTTTTTTTTAAAAGATGCCTTTTGGCCCTGTTGAGGTACAGGTCAAATGAAGGCCTTTGAAAGTAGAGCATTGCATGTGGTTATTGTCAAACCACACATAAGGCATGCTCATGTTTTTAGATTTATCAGCATTAACACCTGTTAACGCGAGTAAGGATAAACTCTTATCACATCTCAGGTTTGGGGACAGAAATTTCACAAGAGAGGAATTTCCCACCTTTCAGCAACATACCTTTTATATGGTTTTTTATATAGGCCTTTTATATAGTTTTGTCTTGCTCAAAAGTATCGATATGCTAGTGATTTTATTCTGAAGTTTGATTTGGATTTATGAATCTTAATTTGAGTTACAACTTAGAGTCTGAAATAATCTTTATTTTGATCCTCTCAAATATAGGCCTCTAAGTTACAGGGAAGGAAAGAAGGAAGGAAATAAGCATTTATCTACTCTGTGCCTGGCACCATGAAAACATAATCTCATTTTATCCTCACAACAATCATGGCAAGTAGGTGCTATTATGATCCACATTTTACAGTTGAAGAAACTGGGGCCAACAGAAGTTAAGTGTTTTCCCCAGGATCACATAGCTAACATATAAGTGTCTAAGGTTAAATCTGAACTCAGATCTCCCTGACTACAGGCCCAGTATTCTATACACTGCTACCTGGCTGACTTGTATTGGAAGAGAGAGTTTCCTGCCCATGAATCACAAGTTCAACCCCTGTTCCAAGTGTATTAAGGACTGTTCACTTATACTTTTTAAAAGATTGTGGAAGGTAGATTAATAGTAGTTTTCATGTATTTATTCTTATACTTAAATATATTTATACATAGGTAGGTAGATAGATAGATGGATGGATACATGGATAGATGGATAGATGAGATAGATGGGATGGATGGATGGTGGATAGATAGATAGATAAATAGAAGGATGGATGGATAGAAGATAGATGGATAGATGAGATAGATAGATAGACATAGAGATAGATATAGATTTCTTATAAATTTCTGTGGGTTACCCATGGGTCTTAGTTTACTTAGAAGAGTACAGAAAATAAAAGCATGAACTAAGATTAACCATCAGCAAATTCTGAAAAATGTCTTTCCTGTTTTTCAGTTTTATTAGAGTTTTCTGGAAATTAAAATATCAAGTAAAGCCATCCCAAATATTAATGTAGATGCTTGAAACTTAAGGGATTTTGTTTTATTTTCATATAGGGCAGAAATTCCAAAGTGAATGGTGCAATAAGAGTTGTGTAATATTGAATATCTATGGATAGAGAACAAAAATGAAGGAGGAAATTACTTGGCAATATAGTTTGCCTGAGGTTTGTAGCAGAAGATTTGTGATATTTTTGCCCTTTTGACAGGTAATCAAATTTATTATTCCAGAGATGTGAGCAAAGTGCTTTGTGAATTTTAAAGTGCTATAATAGATTGTGACATTATTATCAGTGTTATTGTACTAAATATTAATTTGTTGTTCCATTCCTCATTGTGTCTTGTTGTTATATGTTACTAATATGATGAAAAAAAAATTTCCCCTACATTTTCCTTGACATTTTACTAGAAACTTAGCTGCAGGGTATCTTTGAATAATCTAGGCACCATAGCTAACTGAATATAGCAGCTGTCCTTCAAGCCCATATATGTATATATTTATATATCAGGCGTAAGGAAGACCAGAATGAAGAAGCATAAAATTGCGATGGAGGAGTAGAAATACAATGCCTTTATTTCCTGTCTCGGGCTTGGAAAGAAGAGTAACAGAGGAGTTTGTGAAATGCAGCAAAATCTAATTACAGCTTAATTTAAAGCCACATTTATACAATGGCTGAAGGATGAGTTCACTTCCATGAAAACAAACCCAGCTCCCTGCTGTGTCCTGGGGACCCTAGACAGTCTACCAGAGGAGAGTAGCCATCGCCCTCTGCTGTCCCCGAGGTTCACTACACTTAACTTTCCACTGAAGAGCAAAAGACCAAACAAGCAGGGGGGACCAGATGGTCCTTGATGTGTAAGGCCATGTCCAAAGAGAAAATCATATCAATCAAATCAGCCAAGTGAGAGGGAAGAAGGAGCATTGATAATGGACGTCTTTGCAGTTTCATGAGGAAGTGCATTGGTTAGTTTGCATGATACCTAGTGAGGTGGTCCCATTTCTGCAATTATGTTTTTGCTTTTTCTGTTTTTATCCTGTGAGTGAGACTCCCACCAGTCTAAGCCCCATGGAGGAGCAAGAGCTTATTAGCACCACTGATTCTCCCCAGAGGTTGGAGGCAGAGAAATTAAGCCTCACCTTCCTTGCTTCTTCTCTTTGAATTACATGGCAGCTAGGCGGTATAGTAGATGGAAAGGAAGTCAAGAAGACTTGAGTTTAAATGCAGTCGCAGATCTTTTTACTGACTGTGTGACCCTGAGCAAGTCACTTAACCACTATGTGCCTCTGTTTCCTTATCTGTAACATGGCAATAATAATAGCACCTACCTCCTAGGTTGTTGTAAGGATCAAATGAGAGACTAATTGGAAAGTACTTCGTACAGTGCCTGGCCCATAGTAAGCTCTCTATAAATATTTGTTGTTTTTTGCTGCTGTTGTTATGAAAGATAGGTAGGACCCTGGTCCTTCTAATTTTGTGGCTTCTTTCACTGCTGCAAACCAAGAACTGTCCCCCAAAGGCAATTTTAAATAAATTTCCCCTTACCCCATAACAACAACAACAATACTAGTCTTTGTATATAGTGCTTAAAGTTTGCAATACACTTTACAAACATTTCGTTTTTATCCTTACAACAACTGTAGGACATGGGTGCTATTTATCTCCCTTGTAATTAGGAAGCAAAAAGCTGCAGTAAATTTCAGAGAATTTTGAGCAAGTCAGCCAGTCGACAAACATTTACGAAGTACCCAGGCATTGTGCTAGGGAGGGGGGTAAGAAAGGAGGCAAAAGGAAGTCCCTGCCCTCAAGGAGCGCACACTCTAATAGGGGAGAGAGCATGCAAACAAATGTATACAAAGCAAGCTATGTATGGGATAAATAGGAACTAATTAACAGAGGGAGGCACTAATGAACTACTGATTTCTCTCCATTCCTTTTACCTCAGCAACAAACACGTACCACCTTGCATCGTTCTTCTTGCTGAAAGTCCACATACAGCATTCTGCTGCTTTGCTAGACCCCCCTTCGCTTCCTCTTTCTGCCTCCTCTTTCCTCCATCTCCATCCTAAAATTTAGCATTCTCTTCCATGCTCTTAGCCCTGAAAATTCTGGCCCTTATATGGATAGATTATTGAACAACTGATTTCTGAAAAGTCACTTAGGATTTGGAAAGGCAGAAATAAGCAGGAAAATGGCCCGTTCTGATGAAAAATGGTTGAAATATGATTTGTAGGGATTTTCCAAGATGATTTCTACAAGGACTTGGAGTTTGTCTGCTTGATAGGAAAGTGGGGACATTAATTTACATTACCTTAAAGCAAGCTTGAACTCATTCATTGCTGGCATAGCTCACATTTATGTTTTGCATATTTAAAGTTTGCAAAGGACTTTACATATATTATCTCATTTAATCCCCAGAGCAACTGTGTATGGTAAGTGCTATTATCATTCCCATTTTGCACATAAGGAAATGAAAACTAAGGCAGATTTTGACTCGACTCCCAAGTCCAGCTTTCTTCGCCCTGGCACTGAAGTGCCCAGTTTCATGGCTTTGCTGTGATAGATAGGCTATCCTTGGCCATCTGAAAGCAACACTTAGTTTTTAATTAAGTAGGAAGTCACAATCAGCCATACAATGTTTACTCAGATATTTTCACTCCCATATTTTAAGAAGTAAATAAAGGAGTTTTACCTCCTTTGTTATGTGTTGGAGAGAACACTGGAATACCAGTAGCAGTTGGTGCCTTGACTTATAAAATACACAAATTATTTAACATCTCAGCTTCATTTTCCTTATCTGTAAAATGAGGGTATTGCACTAACTGATCTCTAAGGTGAATTGTCTGTTCAGAGCAAACCATTTTCATCCATCCTTCTGAAAGAAGTTAATTGCATCAGAAGAAGTGCTCATTCCTGGCTTTACCCACAGAGTGAGCAAGGAAGTTTTCCCACAACAGGCAGAGCACTTGGGGCAGCAAGGTGGCACATGGATAGAGGACCAGGCGTGGAATCAGGAGGACCTGACTTCAAATCCAGCCTCAGACACTTACCAGCTGCGTGACCCTGGGAAAATCGTTTAACCCCAGTTGTGTCAAGGAAAAAAAAAGGAGGCAGAACCCAAACGGATGAAGGGCCTTTTAAGCTGTGATAAAATGGAGGAACTCTGTGGAGGCAGACTGCATCAGACAAACTGGTGTTTCACTAAATTTTCTGACAGATGATCTCCAAATCGCCAGACTTTCCTGGCTTCAAATCCCAGCTCCATTCCTGGCAATTCTCTACCAGGTTCATTTGGTTGGATTTGATTTCCTCATTTCTTTGGTTTCTTCTCATGTTTTAGACCCTCCTCTATTTCCCCACCAGTGATTTTTTAACCTCAAGTCTGCTGATTACCTCAAACATTTGCATGTATAGGGAAGATTTGAATAGATAGCAGTTCTTCTGAAAAAGCCCTCAGGGTTTTAATGGATTGCAAATTCGGTATATCAGCTGTGTGTTTTGGCAGCCAAAGATGTCTTAGGCTGCATCCAAAGAAGTCTGACATCCAAAATAAGGGAAATGAGATTTTCCGATGTCTTTGGCATAATATTTTAAGGGCAGTGACAAATGGGAGCAAGTTTATGGAGGATTCCAACTCATATAATCATAGACTTAGAACTGGCGTGAACCTTAAAATCCATTTCACCTGATCCTCCTCATCTTATAATTAAGAATCTGAGGCAGCTGGTGGCTCAATGGAAAGAGCTCTGGTCCTAGACTCAGGAAGACCTCAGTTCAAATTAGCTGTGTGACCCTGGGCAAGTCACTTAGCCTCTATTTGCCCCAGCTTGCTCAGCTATTAAATGGGGATAATACTTTCCAGGGTTGTTGTGAAGATCAAATGAGATATTTGTTTAAAAAACAAGAAGCGCTTAGCACAGTGCCTGGCACAGTATAAATGCTTATATTCCCTTTGGTTTAGGTGAGGGAGCTCTTGGCAAGGCATGACAAAGAAGAATAGTTTGAAGGAAACTAAAGGATGTTTGTCCTGGAGAAGAGAAGATTAAAGGAAATGATAATTGTATGAAAGTATTTGGAGGGTTGCCTTCTTTGAAAATGAAGGACAGACATCAACAGTGGAGGACTGTAATATGGAAAAGGGATTAGATTTATTCTGCTAGGCCTCAGAGCCCAGAACTAGAAACAATGTGTGGAAGATGTGTTCAATTGAAATTCATTTCAAACTGTGCCAAAGTGGAATGGGCAGCCTTGGCAGAAGATAATGACATTCTCATCACTGGGGGTCTTCTAGAGGCACTTGGATGATTGCTTCTCAGGGGAGATAGAGGAGGTGAGGGGTGGGTGGGTCAGGTCCCTGCTTAGATACCAGTTCAATTGGGTGACCTCTGACAGCACTTTCATGGGTGTGATTATAAAGGCTCTAGTTGGAGGAAAATTATGCTCTGAGTCTTATCCTGTTGGCATAGCACTTGATCTTAAGGTAGACTATTGTCTTTTAACATTTGTCCATTTATAATATGCAGTACAGGCACATACATTATAATTGCCATCCCAGTGAGTACCCGTGGGATGAGTGAATGAATTTTTATTTAAATATGGAATATTAGTACCCTTTAAATGAGCTAGAAAATTTTTGAAAAATTATTTTCATGTCACATTTAGGTCATGAACTTGTAAGTTTCACAGGCCTAGGACATTATGATTATTAATTTTTTGTGGAATTCACTTTGGAGAAATGTTTTGTAGACAAGTTACATAATCCTCAGTGCCTTTTTGCAGAAAGACAGGGAAGTTTGAAGAGGAAGGGGTTTGGGAAGAAAGATAATGAGAACATGATTGAGATGCCTATGGAACATACTATATAGTATGTTCTCTCTAGCACTATAAATTGCAGATCAGTTGTATTGGGAGGAGTTTCCTCACTGGACCATACTAATAAAATTACAGGTTCAGTCCACCTTCTTTTCCTGTCCCCCCCCCAAAAAAAAGAAAGAAAGGAAGGAAGAAAAAAAGAAAGAAAGAAAAACTCTGCCATTCTAAATTGCAAAATTGTCAGGAAACTTGACGCAGGCTTAATTGCTTGTTCTCATTTGATTATATGATCACTTTATTTAAAAAGCATTTTAATTGTCATAAAAGGAAATACTCCTTTCATCTACCCTAAAATATCTAAGCAAAAAGCACTTTAGGTTTTCACTGAATTATGTCTTGCTAGTTTGTTATCTTTTTGGTTTTTTAAAAATAATTTGACAGTGTTCTCTCTATTCTTTTACTATACCAAAATCTCAATTTAACCTAAGTAATAGGTCCTGTGTTTGTATCTAGCACATAGTAGCATCCCACCCCCACCCCACCCCGGCCCAGATGTTTTTTGATTGATTAAAGGAGCATTATTTCAGTTCAATCCAACAAGTATTGAGCACCTGTTAGTCGTCAAAGGAGAAACAAATGCTACTGTACTCCGCCAAGAAACAGGTTTTTTTAAAAATTAATTTAGCATAAGCATTTTTAGCTTAGAACCATGCCCAAACTGACATAGTAATTCCATACTCTTGCAAATCTTACTACTCCAGGATAATTTAAGGTCACATTTGAAGGAATCTTAAAGAAAGAAAAGGTATAGCTTGAGGTTAATATTCCAGAATAGTCACTTAAACTTCAACACATATCTTTCCTTGACCATTCCTCTCAAAGATTGAGAGGAAATTAATCTCTGCTCTATAAAAAGAAGCACTTCTGGAAAAAGTGGGGGCCTGTTTGGGGAGACTGAGAGCGGCCGTGATCTTTCCCAGGTCAGATATATTTTTCTCCTAAATTTTGATTCCTACCTTCAGTCTAATTTTATTACTTTCTAGCACTTGGCATAACATATTACATGTGGTAGTTTGTTACCCTCAAATACTTAAAATAAATCTGTGATTTCACTGATTCAGAAATTTTGCTCCAGTGACATTAATTGAAGCCCATCCATGTTTGCTCATACTGAGTCTAGACTATTTCCTCCCAAAATTTGTCACAAGGTTTCCACTCTATGTGCTAGAGGTCTTCCTGTATTTCTCCCTTCTTGCCAAAGTCATCGCATCTATATACACTCTCATCTTTTCTAGAAACGCTTGGATGGCTCAGTAGGTAGAGTACCCAGCCTGGAGTCAGGAAGACCTGAGTTCAAATCCAGCCTTAGACACTGACTGTGTGACCCTAGGCAAGTCACTTTACCTCTGTTTGTCTGCGTCTTCAGTAGTTACATGAGGTTGATGACAAAACCTATCTAAAAGGGTTGCTATAAGGTTGTGAAGCACTTAGTGCAGTGGCTGGCACATAGTAGGGCCTACATAAATCCTTATTCTCTAACCCACTCCCCGCCAAGGTTGCCCATAGTATAATCCTACTCCCCCTCTGTTATTCCCAATCTTTCCTCATATACTAACTCCTTCCCTGCTCCCTACAAACATGTCCCCACCATTTAAAAAGGGGACAAAAAACAAACATAAACAACCCGCCTTTGATCCTGCTTTCCCCCTAGCCATTGTCTTACATCTCCCCTTGTGAACAAATCCAAACTCTGAATCTCATACTCTCCTCACTCTCTTCTAAACTCTGTCTACCTTTTGACCTCCTGCACCTGATGAAATGAAATTCCCTTCTCCAAAGGTCCCAGTGATTTTTTTTACTTGCCAGATCTAATAAGCTTTTCTTGATACTCACTCTTCTTGCCCTTTCTGCATCATTTGATTCTATTAATCAACTTTTCCTGGTTCTCTCTCCTTTCTAGGGTTTCATGGTGTTGCTCTCTCTGGATTCTCCTCCCACCTGTCATAGTGTTGTCAAGGGCAACACCATCCTCCCAATCACCCAGGCTCATAACTTCAGTGACATCCTTGACAGGCACATTCAAGGCTTTTTGACTGATTGTTTGTCCACTAGTCTTTTTCAGTCACTTTTATGGTTTCTTCATCAGTTTCACTCCCATTAGCAATGGGTGTTTCTCAGAGCTCTGCCATGGACTTTCTCCTTTTTGTTCCCAGCTATCCAAAATGGTGCCCTCATCAGCTACCATGGGTTCCTTTACTATCTATATTCAGATGACTTCCAGATCTATTATATGCAACCCTAGTCTCTCAGCCAAGCTACATAACCCAGAATCAGCAGTTGTGTTTTGTGTGTTCCATAGGCATCTCAATCATGTTCTCATTATCTTTCTCCCCAAACCTTTTCCTCTTCAAACTTCCCTCTCTTTCTGCAAGTACCACCATCCTCCATATACACAGGTCCTCAACCTCAGTGTTACCTTTGACTCCCCCAATATTTCATTCTTTGCCAAATCTTGTCATTTCTACCTTCAAAATATATCTAATCAGGGTGACTAGGTGGCACAGTGAATAGAGCACTGGCCCTGGAGTCAGGAGGACCTGAGTTCAAATCCAGACTCAGATACTTAACACTTACTAGTCATGTGACCTTGGGCAAGTCACCTAACCCCAATTGCCCTGCCTCCCCCTCCCCAAAAAAAGCCAAAATATATTTAATGTGTTTACTTCTCTCACTGTAGTTAAGGCTCTAGTCACTGCTCACTGGAGTATTGCAGCAGCCTTCTAACTAGTCTCACCTCAAGACTCCAATTTAGTTCATCTTCCATTCAGTTTCCAAGTTGATTGTAGTTCTAACCATGACACTTCCTTGGTCAATGAATTTCAGTGAAGCTCCTGTTAATCATTGTCAGGCAAACAACATTTATTAAATGCTTATTGTATACCAAACACTGTACTACACTCTAGTGCAGCGGTTCTCAACCTGTGGGTCACAACCCCTTTGGGGGTCGAACGACCCTTTCACAGGGGTCACAGGGGTCACCTAAGACTATCGGAAAACACATATTTCCGATGGTCTTAGGAACCGAGACACCGCTCCTCTATCCGTCTCCAAGCGGGTCCGCCCACATGCAGATAAGCCCACATACGAGCATTAAAGGATTGCAGCATTGGGAAGGTTGAGAATCACTGCTCTAGGGAGACAAAGAAAGGCAAATAATATTGACTCTGCCCGTGTAAAACTCACAGGTGAGGAATTGGGGAAGGTTTTGGAGGAAATGACATTTGAGTTAAGCTGTAACAGAATGGTTAGAATTTCAAATGACATAGGATGGTGGGCAGGAATTTCATGCTTAGAGAATGATGCAATGAAAGGTATGGAGGTAGGTAAGCATGGAATGTGTTAAGGGTATTGTGGATTGTCCTGTGGAGTTGGAATGTAGATTGTATATGCACAGGGATGTGGCCCTCTAAGTTCTCAAGTTTGGCCCTTTGACAGAATTCAAACTTCACAGAACAAATCCCCTTAAAAGGATGGGTTCTGTAAAACTTGGACTCAGTCAAAAGGCCACACCCAAGGACCTAGAAGATCCATGTGTAACCTTGAGGTTGCAGGTTCCCCACCCCTGAATATGGGAATATTTTGAACCAAAGGTGAAAAGAAATTGTGTTGGAGCTAGATTGTAAAGGCACATTACCACTAGACCAAGGAGTTTGAACTCTGTGTGGTAGTCAATGGTAGTCATTGAATGAATGAGCATTTATTAAGTATTTATTAGTACTAAACACTGGGATATAAATATAAAAGCAAAGGCAGTCCCTGCTCTCAAGGAGCTTATGTTCTAATGGGGTGAGAAAGGACACATAGGGAACTAGTGTCCAGAGACTAGTACTCTGGTCCAGAAAGTGAGACCAAATGGGAATGGATTGATACACCTTTCTAGAAACAAAGGCTGAATTAATTTGGTCATAGTTCCAGAACTAGAGAGGACTGGGGGCAGGGGAGAAAGATGGTATAAATGCCACACCTGTTGAGATTGCTGAGGAATAGAGAGCGAAATGGGAATGCCTGGAATTTTCCAGGAATAATTGATCAGGTGGTACAGTGACTAATCAGGACACTGGGAACCCAAGATAGATGTTCTGAAGATGAACTCCAGTGGAGCAGCTTAAATGAGCATAAGCAAAAATAATAGGGATAGTTTGATGTTTT
>CM053580.1:381676903-381700440 GCA_028627135.1 Pseudochirops cupreus | reverse complement strand
GGGAAGTATCTTTGTGCGCGTTTTGGAGTTCCAGGATTGGTTTAGAGTCCTATTTTATGGGTATTTTGGGGTGGCTATGTGAGAGCTGCGATGTGTTGCTGCTTCTACGCCGCCATCTTGGCTCCGCCCCCCTAGTTTGATGTTTTTTAATGTTATTGATCAAAAATATGAGCAGTAATGCAGATTGGATAAAGGGGAAGGAGTCTTTGCAGAAGATAAAGTTGTTAAGTTGTTAGGTTAGGGTAGACCATGATGAGAAGGGAAGGGAATAAGCATTTATTAAGCTGCTACTATATGCCAGGAACTAGACTAAGCACTTTACAGATATCATATCATTTGATCCTCACAACAACACTGCCAGATATGTGTTGTTATTATCCCCATTTTACAGTTGAGGAAACCAAGGCAGGCAAAGGTTAAGTGACTGACTTAGGATCACACATGTAGTACATGTCTGATGCTGGATTTGAACTCAGATCTTCCTGACTCCAGTCTCAACTGTTCTATCCATTGTACCACCTAACTGGAGAGTTGCTAAGAGATATGAGAGATTATCCAGAAGCAGAATAGACTAGCCTTCACAGTTTATTGACTGAGGTTGGAGAGTGGGGAGAGTTTGGGGATGATGAATTTTTGTTGTTTGTTTTTGTGAGATTTGAAGATGTGTTCCACATTGAAGATGTGACATTTTTGTAATATTTATAATGAGCCAATGCATGAAAGCTTCAGTATTTCTAATCTGGTATTTACTCAAAAGTTATATCACTAGAAAGTTTTCTATCATTAGTGGAACAGGGAACTAAAACTCCCTGAAAATGAATGTATTAGAAGAGTTCAAGATACGACATAACTTCCTGTCACTTACCAACAGCTTTATTTGAGTTTGGCATTTTTTTTAACGGACCTGTGATTTCATTGTGTAGGAAGCTCTTAGTGAGCAACATGTACCAGTCCCATTGACAGCTTATCTGCTTAGAGGGTTGTTTGGGACACTGAGAGGTCAGATGTCTCCTTCTTGGTCACACAGTCAGCCTGGGTAACAGGAGGCCTTTGAAGCAAGGTTTTCTGGCTCTTAGGCTGGCTCTCTCATTCACTAAGCTCTTCTGCCTCTCCACACTATCTCTCCCCAACAAAATAATGTAGTTGCAGAATCAGTGTTTTATATATAAATCACAGTATGATTGTCCTTAAAAACTTACTGTAGTATATTCTAGGAGCCCCTTGGTTAACATTTGAAGATCATTTTTACAGATGTTCACTTAAGGCATTTTTCCCCTCTAAATACGAGATGCTTGATAACAAACACATGGGTGGGATGGGATGGGGAATTTCTCTGATTTCACTTTGATCTTGTGTATTAGTTTTAAAGTTGAATGTGATTTGAAGGTTAACTCACTTTAATGAAAATTCCTAGAGTTTGTCTTTTACTTTATGTTCAAAGTCAGATCACAGGGTGATTTAAATTTCAGGTATTAGAGTACATTCTTCATGAATGGTTCCTCATGATCTTTGTCAAGCCATTGCTTTCATTTTGGGTAGTGATGTTCACTGCAGACATCAGCTTCTTGATGAAGAGGGGGCTTTAAATTCTACTTACTTATAGGGGATAGAACATGATGTGGGTTTTTTTCTTCATAAAATTTAAATCCAACCCACACAACTGGTTTACAGGTTGAATTTTATGGAAGGCTTTTAAATGTAATAGGAGTAAATGGCACTATGTAGCTATTGCATTAGTAGAAAAAAAGCACTCACTATCCAAGCCTTGGTAGTCTAGAGGGTGGGAGCATGCATTGTACACCTGATGTCTTGATTACATCCTTACATTTTAGATCTTTGAAGAAGCTTTTTAAAAGGTTTAATCTGCTTCTCTCGGAAGGAAAGAGTAACTCTCAAAAATTCTATTGCCCTGACCAAGAAAGCTACCTACACCAGATTATTGTTTCTTGGATTTTGAAGTTTTGGAAGCTAAAGTTGCTAAATGAGAGCGGGAGGAAGTTTGTTTTATTTTCCTGAGACGCTTGCCTAGTGGAGAGAAAGCTGGGCTTAGAATAAGAAAGATATGGGTTTAACTCCTCACTTAGTGGCTGTCTTTGAACCTCAATTTCCTTTTCTGTAAAATGGGAATGATATCTGAAGTATTGATCTCACGGGATTGTTATGCGTCTCCAAGGTAGTTCTCTGTATGTGCTCTGTAAACTTTAACATACCACAAATATAGTTTTTCACATTGTTTATCAACAATGGATAAATTTTCTTCTTTGGGAAATATTAGATCCTTTGGCTTGAATAATTAAATAGAAAATATCTTCTTTAAATTCTTCCATCAGCTAGTTAAAATGTCTATATTTTGTTGATAGGATTCAGTGGTGGCATAAGGGCCTACAGAACCCAAACATGAGAGTCCAAGAGCCAGTGAATGAGCCATAGGGCTCCTGATAGTGTGGAAGCAAGAAGGTCCTTTTTAACCTATACTGTACCTTTTTTAAAATTTCCTTTTTGTGTGTCATGACATTTTCCAAGGTTTCTTTCTTGGTCTTTTCTTTCTTCCAGCCAGCATAGTTTTTATTTTTCTACTATATTATATACCATGTGTGACCCTTTCCATATTTTGGAAAATATAGCCCACAGGGAAGCAAGTGAACTGATACAAAGCAAAACCAGTAAGTAATACAGCGTATTTCTCAAAAAAGATTATTTAATTGTACCTCTGTGCAGGGCCTTTTAATTAACAATAATTTGCCTTTTGAATTTACTAAATCTCACCTTCTTTCTACCCTTTACTTACGTATGCTTTCATTGACTTTTCCATTGTTACCCTTTGACTCTGTGTGGTTTGGGAAATGAAATGAATCATGCCAAATTCATCTTGACTGAATAACTTTTTAAGTTATGCAGCCCACTAAGCCTTCTGACTTCAGATATCTGTGTCTAAATACTGTGTTTGCAGCTTATTGTATTTCCTGGAAATAGATACCTGACAGAGAATCTGCTGATCCCTCATCTGCTCTTTATGGCCCATTAGTAAGGCACTCACTTTGTCCAGAAGATGAATTGTCCAACTAATTCATGTTTCAGCATGGAAGTGCTTTTCCTTGAAGATTTGGATTTTTTTTTTTTTTTTGGCCAGCCACAATTCTAGTTTTATTTAGGCAGCTAGATGGCACAATAGAGAGAACAAAGGACTTGGAATCAGGAAGATCTACTTGGAACTCCATACTTATTGTGCGGCCTTAGGAAAGTCATTTAACTACTGCCTGCCTCAGTTTCCTTATTTGTAAAGTGGGGAAAATAATAGCACCTATGTCTGTAGTAGGTGCTGCAGTTGTGAGGATCAAATGTAATAATATTGGTAAAGTACTTTGTGAACTTAAAAACACTGTATATATGTTGTCTCTTAGTTTTACATTGTGTATATTAACTTCATTTGCATGTATCATTTTTGTTTTTTAAAATATATCGCCTTCTGAACAATTATTTCCTTGCCAGAAAGGGTGTATGCATTAAAGAGAGAGACAATTAAACTATTAGGTAAATGTAGCAAGTTAACATTTTCTCCATTGTAGGCTCTCTTGGCTTATGACAGTGAGGGGCACTCTGAAGATTGAGGACCCTTGAGTGAGCATGACTCCAAATCACTTCTGCCATGTGGATCTTAGAAACAGACACTAAGCCCTTAGGATTCAGAAAGAGCCCACGTTGGTTTCATAATGAATGATGATCCAAAGTAGTCATTACTGAGGCATCAGTTTTGTACCTAGCTGTTTATACCTTTCAGTATGAATAAAAGATTCTTGGTTAATAGAGAATTATGAGCATTCATGCTATTTATGACTCCAGGTTTTCAATGTGACTGTATATATGTGTGTGTGTATATATATATATATCTATATATATATATAGATATAGATATATCTATATATATATGTAAAATGTTTTTTTTAAGATTCCTCTGCTTTGCCTTAATTTAGTATCATCTAAATACTAAATCATCACCCCATAGCCAAGGCTTTTATTTTTATTGGGAATAGTGGAGAGGACAATGAGGTAATCGAATTAGTTCCAGAAGGAAACACAGCAAATGCCAAGTACTAATGATAATAGAAGTGGGTTTTCGTGTATACATGTATACACTTACATATACCCATGAAGCACATGGATACATACACACGCGTGTGCGTGCGTGTGTGTGTGTGTGTGTGTGTGTGTGTGTGTAGCTAGGTGGTGTAGTGGATAGAGCACCAGCCCTGAAGTCAGGAAGACTCATCTTCCTGAGTTCAAATCTGTCCTCAGATATTCACTTAACCCTGTTTGCCTCAGTTATCATCTGTAAAAAATGAACTGAAGAAAGAATTTGCCAGGAAAACTCCAAATGGGGTCACAAAGAATTGGACAGAACTGAACGTGTGTGTGTATAGTATTTCCAAAAGTCTACAACTTAGCTATAACCAAAACCAGACATTTTTAGGTGTTTAAAATGAAGCACTTTGATTTAGATAGGAATTTCTAATTTCTCAAGTGGCAAAAGAGTAAGGCTTTTGACTGATTTTTTTTTAAGTGTCAGTATATCTGTTGTTTCTGCTAGGGTTGTAGGGGTGTAAATCGATGCCACCCCCTAAGACTCTAAACTAAATAACTAAAACTCCAGGCTCAATCTTCCACACATGTACAAAGTCTCTCAAAAACTCCTCAGGAATATTAACATTTATTTTAAAAAGAATCTTCAAATTGAAAATAAGTCAATGATGCTGTCTGATGGTAAAACAGAACAAAAAGACTGTTTCAAACTATTGTGTAACTTGTAATTAATGAACATATCAATTAGCTGAAAGTATTTCTAGCATACCAGTTGAGGAAACAGATACAAGGGGTTTCATATCAGGAGTTCATAAAGATATAAATAAAATTATAAATTCATATAAATAAAATATAAGTATTTTCATAAAAATGAATGTATTTTGAAATAGAAATCTAGACGATGACTTAGGCCACCTTATTCCTTATCTCGATCTAAATCTAATATTAATCTAAATCTAAATGTAAAATTATAGAATAATTTGATGAGAATTTTGAAAACTTTTAAACTGACTCTAACAAGTGCATTTATAATGTCCCTCCTTCTAATGAGGAACTCACTACTTTACAAGCCTATCCATTCTGTTTTTGGACCACTCTTTTACACATTGAGTTAACTTCTACCTTACTTAGACTTCTGTCATTGTTTCTGCTGCTTTTTAGGACTACACAGAATAAGTCTTATTGTTTTTCACTTAACATTCCCTCAAATATAGGAAGATATCTATCATTTCTTTCCTCCCCCCTAATCACTCATCAAGTCTTTTCTCAGGGCTAAATATCTTCGGTTCCTTCACCTGTTCCTCATACTATATAATAAGTTTGTGAATCTTCTTAACGTCTTGGTTCTTCTCCTGTGGTTTCTCTCGGGTTAGTCAATGCCTCTCTTAAAATGTAAAGCTCACAGTAGAGTACACTATTCCAAATGTATTGTAACTAGTGAAGAACCCAGGGGAACTATATCATTTCCTGTGAATCGACACTATAATTCCTTTAATCAAAACCATAACTGTAATTTGGGCTTTGGGGGTCTGGAGTGAGGGGAACGGTACAAAATGTGGGTCTGGGGAAGCATACCTAGCATATGGTTGTCAAGGGGAGGAAGCATATTGCAACATACTTCAAAGTTGTCATGCTGCTGAGGACCAGCCAAAACAGGGATATGGATGGTAGGGCATCTGCTGCCAAGGAGTGTTAGTAGTAGCATCATAAAGAGGCTGTTGTCATCAAGGGTGGGGCCAGTAGGGGAAGATATCCTCAATACTGAAGCTGCTGGGAGGAGGAAGAGGAAGCATGTTATCCCTGCCCTTTAAACTTTTGCACCCTAGGGAAAGAATCCAGTCACCCCTACCCTAGTTATGACTTCCCTGTTAATGCAGTTTAAGTCATAGCCATATCATGTTTCTTTTTGTTTGGTTGATTTTTTTCCCCAGCTAGATACATTTCCATTTATCTCTGAAATTTCATCATGTTAGATTTGGCCCATTATTCTGAGTTCCTTTTTGGATCCTGATTTCTTTCCCCTGGTATGCTATTGCTTTTTCATCTTTGTATCATCTTCAATCATCTGCAAATTTGATAAGCATATCATTTATAGTTTTCATCTAAGTTCTTGGTTAATATTTAATCAGGACAAAGACCAGTGCTTAAACAAATCAGCTGCTTCTTTTGGCATCATATGGATACAAAGATTGTAAACAAGAATTTATTTCTGCTTCCTAATTCTGTCTCCCTCTGTGAAAGACAGAGCAGTAGTAGAATGACATGATAAAGTTCTTCTCCCACAGTTTTCAGTCCCAGAATACAACATCCTAACAAAAGCTCCAGAATATCAAGGGAATTAATGAAAAGAAATGCAAGGGAAGGTGGCCTCGCCATACCAGATCTCAGATTGTATTATAAAGCAGCAGTCGTCAAAACTACTTGGCACTGCCTAAGAAGGTGGTGGATCGATGGAATAGGTTAGGTACATAAGACAGAGTGGGCAATGATTATAATATTCTATTATTGTTTTGATAAACACAAAGATCCCAGCTTCTGGGATAAGAACTCACTATTTGACAAAAACTGCTGGGAAAACTGGAAAATAGTAAGGCAGAAACTGGACACAGGCCAATATCTTATACTGTATACCAACATAAAGTCAAAATGGGTATACGATTTAGATATAAAGGCTGATACTATCAGCAAACTGGAAGAACAAGGAATAGTTTACCCATCAGACTTATGGAGAATGGAAGAATTTATGCCCAAATAAGAGAGAATATTATGAAATGCAAAATGGATAATTTTGATTACATTAAATTGAAAAGATTTTATACAAACAGAGCCAATTCAACCAAGATTAAGAGGGAAGCAGAAAACTGGGAAAGAATTTTTACAACCAGTGTCTCTGATAAAGGCCTCATCTCTAAAATATATAGAGAACTGAGTCAGATGTGTAAGAATACAAGTCATTCCCCAACTGACAAATAGGCAAAGGATATGAACAGGCAGTTTTCAGATGAAGAATAAAAGCAATCTATAATCATATGAAAAAAATGCTCTAAGTCACTATTGATTAGATAAATGCAAATCAAACCAACTCTGAGGTACCACATCACACCTATTGATCAGATTGGCTAACATGACAAAACAGGAAAATTATAAATGCTGGAGAAGATGTGGGAAATTGGAACACTAATGCATTGTTGGTGGAGTTATGAACTGATTCAACCATTCTGGAGAGCAATTTGGAACTATGCCTAACATAGTTTGACCCAGCAATAGCATTTCTGGGGATGTATCCCAAAGAGATCATAAAAATGGGGAAAGAACCCACATGTACAAAAGTATTTATAGCAGCTCTTTTTGTGGTGTCAAAGAATTGGAGGTTTAGGGGATGCCCATCAGTTGGGGAATGGCTGAACAAGTGGTATATGTATGTAATGGAATACTATTGTGCTATAAAAAATGATGAGCAGGCGGACTTCAGAAAACCTGGAAAGACTTATATGAACTGATGATGAGTGAGATGAGCAGAACCAGAACATTGTACACAGTTACAGCCACATTATGTGATAACTAACCTTGATAGATTTAGATCTCCTCTTAGCAATGCAAGGATCTAAGACGATTCTAAGACTCATGATGGAAAATGCCATCCACATCCATAAAAAAAGAATTATGAAGTCTGAATGCAGATCCAAGCATATTATTTGTTCACTCTCTCTCTCTCTCTCTCTCTCACTCTTTCTCTCTGTTTCTACTTTCACATAGTTTCTCCCATTTGTTCTAATTCTTCTTTATATATTATGTGCTATCTTGTGGAGGGGAATGGGGAGATGGGGAGAAAATTTGGAACTCATAATCTTATGGAAGTGTGCTTAAACTAAATATATGTAATAAAAAGAATACAACGTCCTTTTCCTTCTTGGTCTCATTCTGCCAGATGGGACATCTTATGCTCACTACTGAACTGTCATTTTGGAGATGGACAAAGTTGAGCATGTAAGGTATGAGTGAAGTCTAGGTAGTTTCAGGTAGATTTCATATTTAATTCATAAGGGGAGTAATTGTGCTTAACATGGCTTCCCCAGAGCATGAAAACAAATGTTCTTGGAAATTCCCAGGCCAACATAATTAATCCCAGACTAGATGATCAGTTTTCCTGGTGCAGCTCAAACATGTACAGACTAATAGGCATTTCTAGATTTGTGAAATTTGCCTAAACAAACCCAATTATCTGAATAAGCCCAACTCTAATTTTCAGAACACATCTCCCAGTGTGGGAGAAAATTTTTTTAAACATATGGGAGGAAAAGCTTTTATAACAGATAACACTTCCAGACTTACATAGAGTGTTTACGCTAAGTATCTATGAAAAGCTGTTTAGCTTTACAGTAAAAAAAACTGTTCTTTGAATAAAATCGAGCTGCCTTGGAGGACAAGTGAATCAAAAAGATGCTTTTCTAAAGACAGTACTGTGTACATTTCCAAGTTGTAGCCCTGAGTAGTTGAACTAAGCCAATTATTTTAATTAATATTTTACTTGATATGATGCATTCATTACACTTTTAAAAGTGAAATGAAATAAACCGTCTTCTGCATAAATCTTTGCATCAAAATCTAAAATTATTTGTACAATTATTTGGTTTGTAAAATAATATATTACATTTGTTAACACATTCTGTCTTTTCCATTTGCCCTGCCTCTATAACCTCTGGACCCTTACTGCTTATTATGTGACGTATTGATATACTCTGAAGACCACTGGGTTTTGCCATCTGTCCCTCTACTGAATCCTTGGGCCTTCTTTGATGTTCCATCTACACCTCTGCTCAACTTTGTTTCTTGTCTCTCCCAGTAAAAGTATGAGTTTGTTAAGAGTGAACATTGCCTGTTTGATCTTTTTTCTGTCTCCCCATTGTTTAGTGTGGTACTTGACTCATAGTAGGTTCTAATAAATTTCTTTTCATTTATTCAAGAAGACTGAAATCATAGATTCTTTTCATATGGAATTATTGTATAGTGGGTAAGAAATAAATTATCCATTTTAGTATACTTTACTGGATAGAGAAGTGCTTTTGAAGTCAGTAGACCTAGCTTTGAGTTCCAACTTTACCACTTACTATCTATATTACCGTATAAGTCACTGAACAACTCTGAGCTGTTAGTTTCAGAGGATCATAATATTTATACTATTCCTCACAGGTCATTGTGAGGAAAATAGAAGATAGTTTTTGAATTATAAATGTGAGGGTTTTTTTTTTGTTAATCTTCCTCCACTAAGGATAGAACAAGTTAGAATGGAAAAACACTTGAACTGAGGAATTCATTATACCTATAAGAAAATGCCAGCACACATGAAGTTAAATCCTTCATAGAGGATCCACCAATAGTCTAGTGACTTTCCTCTAAATTTGTTTTTATGTGGACAGAAATCCATCAGAATTAACACTTGTTTTCAATATTTGAGCAGTTCACCTCATTTTCCAATCATTTGGTTGGTATACTTTTTGTTTGTTTTAGGCCTTTATCTTTTTCCTACAGTGGTATGTAAACTTCTTGAGGGCAGGACTGGGTTTTTTTATGTCTTTTAAAAATTACGAGTGGTTACCACAGTGCCTGAAACATAATCAATACTTTATGAATTCTTGTTGAATTGAATTGATAAGAAGATGCTGTTCTGTCAACTAATGTTGCATGATCTTACATGCGTGAGTGATGTTATCTTTGTTAAAGAAGAATTTCATTCTCTCAAAAGACTTTAAAATGATCAATGTCATCAAATAAGACCTACTATTCACTATATTTCAGTCATTTGGGTCTTTGAAGTTGTGTCTTCTATAGAATATCAATTGCAAACCCTGCCATTTTCCCTTCTCATTTTCATTTAGGTTGCAACACCAAAAATATATGGGTAGATCAGGGGTGGGAAACCTGCAGCCTTAAGGCCACATGTCGCCTTCCAGATCCTCAAGTGTGGACAGTTGGATTCAGTCAAAGGGCCACACTTAAGGACCTAGAAGGCCACATGTGACCTCTTGGCCTCAGGTTCCCCACTCCATGTGTATGTAGTTCTTGCTTCCACAGATTTTGTGGGTAAGAAAAATTTGGCATATAGTTTGGTAATTTTAGAAATTATTCAATCACATTTTTTTCTGGAACCATAGTAGCCATGATTTTTCCCCCATTTGTTCAGTATCTTTGCCTCTTTCAGATACCTTGGAAATTGATCCATCCCTATTTTCAAAACTGTGTAATTTCTGGCTTGGATTTTTTCCTGTGTATACTTGATCTCTTTCAGTTGCACTGTCCAGGCTGGTTTTCTTTATTACTCTTTCTACTTCTTCAAGTAAAAGATGTCAGAGTCTAAACGTTGTTGGCCCAATGTCATCAATGATGAAAGTAGCTTGTTAGACAGATGCTGATATATTGGTAATTTTTTGTTTGTTTTTTCCCCTCCAGTTCTTGGAATGGCCTGGCATAAATAATTGAACCTTATACCAGGCTTTTGCAAATACTGTTCTTCGCTTTTTAATCCGATGAAAGTGCCGGTTTGCATTATCTTCTGCTATTGTGTTTTCTAAGTCAATGCCTATCCCGCACCAGTTTTCCCTTTGTCTTGTGTATCTTGGCTTGGTACGGAAATCAAGGATTTGCAAACTGAGGTAGTTTTTGAGTCCTTTTGGTCTCCTTGTTGTGGTCAGTCTTTAACATTCTAAGGAATGGTGATGTTCCATGTTGATATCTTTCCCATTATCCACTTCCCACTTTTCAGGAACACTACAATTTACCTTTACATGCTGCCTCCCCCTATAGAATGCAGGTTTCTCTAAAGCAAGGGCCGTTTCCTTTGTCTTTGAATCCCCTACTTCCTACAGCAGTGTCTGGTATATAATTGGCACTTAATAAATGTATGATGGGGGCAGCTAGGTGGTACAGCGAATAGAGCATGGGCCCTGGAATCAGGAGGACCTGAGTTCAAATGTGGCCTCAGACACTTGACACAGTACCTTGGACAAGTTACATAACCCCAATTGCCTTGCCTTCCCCCCTCCATAAATAACTAAATGTAAGATGATTGCTCCTATAGCCACCAGCTTCCCAGGTATATTTTGGGTTAAATAAACTGCCTCAAAACTGTCTTTAAAAATAAGATTTACTCAGGAATGACTAGGATTGCTTGGTGACCATTAGATTAGATGGAGGAGTGTAACAACTAAGTGCGTAGCACACAGGGGGTTAATGTTGTTGTCATTATTAGTCATTTGTTTTACCCCATTAATTAATTATTGTGTTAGGTGCTATAAAGTGAACTAAGTAAATGCGGTCTTTACCCTGTGGAACTTGTAGTATTCAACCTCATGAATTATCTATGTTTGTATCAGAAGAAAGAGAAATAGCTGAATTACTTATTCGCTTGGTGTTTAGTTTGTTTCCTCATCCATTAAACATTTCTTGAGTTTCTGCCTTGTCTGGGTCACTGCACTGGGCACTGTGGGGTTATAAAGGAAGCGGAAGGTGAGCTCCCAGCTTAGGGAGCTCCTAGTACAGACAGTGATACAAGAAATAAACATAAGTAAGAATACTGCAGACTGTGACAAGGTAACGTGTTTTCTGTGTTGTTTGTTTGGGGAATGGTAAAGGAAGGGGGGAAAGAGAGAGAGACAGAGAGAGAGAGACTGAGAGACTGAGAGAAAGAGAGAGAGAGAGAGACTGACTGAAAATAGCAGAAGATGGTGAGCTTACTTTCACTGAAAGAATTTTTATGGTTTGACTCATTTACCTGCAATTTGTGTCACCTGTTGATCTCTATCTTATCCTTCAATCTAGAATATGCTTTTTTATTTCTTTTGGTCTTGTGATTTCATCTTTGTAAAGCAACTTCCTCTGTAGAAACTCGCTCTACTAATTAGAAATCTCTAACTTATAAGTTAAATCTTTTGAACTTAGAATTTGTTTTCTGACTAAGACAGTTTAGTTCAGTTTTGAGGGAGCTTCTTGAAGCTTTATTTAACCCAAAATATACCTGTGGAATAGGGAGCTATGGGATCAATCATCAGGCATTTATTAAGTGCCTATTTTATGCCAGGCACTGCTCTAGGAAGTGACTTCAAAGACAAAGGAAACTGCCCTTGCTTTCAAGCAGCTTGCATTCTATGGGGGAGACGTATATAAATATATAAGTATATATGAAATATATTCAAAATAAATGCAAAATGATTTTGGGGTTGGGGCAGTGGAAGTGATACAAAGTTCAGATGAGGCACAGTCCCTTTACTCATGGAATTTATAGTCTTTTATCAGGGATTCCTAACCTGGAGTGCATAAACTTGGTTTGGTTTTGTTTTGTTTTTTAAGTATTTTGATAACCTCATTTCAATATAATTGTTTTATTTTATAATCTTATATATTTCATGCTGTGAATTTAAAAACATTTTTTCTGGTTTTCCATAAGCTTCACCAAACTGCCAAAAGGGTCAGTGACACACACAAAAAGATTAAGAACCCTGGTCTAATGGTTGTGGCTAAATAGGGTTTATGGACTGGCTGATCACCATTTATATAGGAAAACTAATTCTAAGTTCTAAATAACTGCATTCTAAACAAAACACTGGCTTTGGAGTTAGGGGACCTGGGTTCAAATTCTGCCTCCATTACTTAATGCCTTTGTAATCTTGGGCAATCATTTAACACTTCTGGGCCTCACCACCTGTAAAATGAAGATGTTGGACTAGGTTGGACAGAAAGCCTCTAAGGTTGCTTCCAGTTCCAAATCTCTGATGGTGTTTTTATGTTCCTGAGTTGTACACATCTTATTGCTAAATATACCAATAAAAGTATTTGCTGATTTGGATGGGGAGGGAATGAATTAGAATTGCAGTAACAAGAGAATGAGATGAGGAACGGCTGTCAAACTCCTAGGATCTTTTAGGCAAAATTTTAGGTTGGACTTTTAGGTTGAACTGGATGGCATTGGAGGTCATTTGCAACTAGAGATTTATGATCCTAATAAAAGCTAAAGGAAAATTGTGGGAACTTGGGTAGTAAGGGAGCAGTTAGGTGGAGGTAGAGACAGATAAAAGCATTTTTAAGTAGGTTTTTTTTAAAAAAACGAAAGTTGATGATCTTGACATGTTTGAAGATTTGGCCTAAGAGCAGACTCTGCTCTTTTTGGAAAGATGCTTCAGAGTGTCTTGTGGAACACAGGCTTGACATATTTGCCAAGATAGCTTCTGTGATGTCTTTTCAGGTTGGCATTTTTTTTAACTGAACAGAAAAGCAGAATTGTTAGATGTTTTCTACATGAATGCCTAGAAGTTTTACCAGTCTATATACTGGCAGCTTTGATTGAGTTGTGTCTTAGGCCAAAATTACTGAAGTCAATTTCTCTTGGATTTTCTCCTCCTAATGACTGTTCTTTGATAATTTCTATAGATTAGTGTTCCATAGTAACAGAACAGTAATTTCATTTTATAGATTTGTCTCAATTATATTTTCTAGTTTGGTTGCCTGCATTCTTATGCATTTTTTCCATGCATAGAGTTTATGACCTGTATTTTTCTGTGGTTTTTCACAAATTTCACGACCATGTCTCCCCTGTGACTGATGTTTCTAGAATAGTTTTTAATGTACAAAGATTGAAGGGAGGGATGGAATGCTGCAGAGTCAACATTCCTCATCGTGATCTACTAGTCTACAACTCTAGTCATAAAGGTAGGAAAAGTAGGAGTCATCTTCACTTCCTCATTCCCTCATCTCCTGTCCAGTCAGTTGCCAGATCTTGTTGATTTTACCTCCATGGAATTTCTTGTATAATCTCCTCCTCTCCTCTCACTGAGCTATTTCCTTCCTTCCACATTCCTCACTTCATGACTAGACTAATGTCCCTTAATTTGTTCACCTGCTTTAAGTGTCTCTGCTCTCCAGTCGAACTACTATACAGCTGCCAAAGTGATGTTCCAAAATAACAGATTCACTAAACGCCAAGTAGAATCTAAAAAAATTCTCTATTTGGCTTTTGATTTCCTTCAAAACCTGGATCCAGCCTCTCTAGGCTTATCAGTCATTACTCCCCTCATACTCTGGTCCAGTCACACTGACCTTTATGCCATTCCTTATAATCAGTCGCTTGTAGCAGAGCCTTTGAATTGCCTCGCCCTTGTTTTTGGAGTACATACCTTCTTCCCCTATGCCTCTGAAAATTCCTATTTTCTTCAAAGTTTTGATCAAGCAACCTCTTCTACATGAAGTTTTTCTTGATCCTTGCAACAATTAGTATCTCCCTCCCCAAAAGGGGAAAATTACTTTGTCTATATTTTGAATATATTTATGGGTTCATATTGTCTCTCTCCATGGAATGTAAGCTTCTTGAGGGTAAGGTCTATTTGATTGTATTTGTATCCTTATTTACTGGTAGTGCTTGGCGCATAATAAGGGCTCAATAAATGCTCATTAGTTTGATGATTGATTGTTCCATAGACCAAATAATTCCTTGTTGAACATGACAGCTTGAAGTTTTTAGTAACAGAATGAAAAAAGTTCTAGTGCTTAGACATTCTAATTTCATCAATATATTTGAATCTGACAGATAGAGTAAAAGAAGGTTTTTGTGATCGAGACTTATAAGGAATAACAAATTGATTCTACTATCAACAAAAATGTGACATCGCAGCAGAACTGTTGTTAATTTTATTGGTGACTTGATAAAGAATCAAGGAAAAAAGTACCATTATACTTGGTAGTCTTACTCAGCAAAAGACATTTCTGATCTGCACAAAGTATTCTTTTTGTTTCATCTTAGATCATTGATTTGGTAAATTTGGATACATGTAGAACCTAGTAAAAATTAATAGCTATTTTTATAACAAAAGAAGTGCTTTAAAAATAATTTAACTAATTTAAAATTTTTCATTAATTAAAAACGTTCTGTCAATCATTCAAATAGTACAAAGACAGGGTCCAAAACCAGAAAATTATGTAAAGCCTTATTGTATCAGAAAAAGTGCTCTGATTTTTGTCTTAACTCCTAATGGATCTTTGCTAGCTTCTGCTTGTTAGACAGGTATTTTGTTACAGGATTATACAAGCAGGGTTAGTCTTCTTGGTGTAGTAGAAAAAGTATCATGCTTGCATAGAATAGATGCTTAATAAATAGTGACAGAATGAATTATTTAAGAATGGAAAGACCTGGAGTTTGAGTGTTGGCTCTGTAGTTATTTCACTATCCTATGTCTCAGTTTCATCATCATGTGTCCTGTAAGATGAACTGAATGATGTCCAAAGACCTACCCATCTCTGATTCTCTAAAATAAGATATAAAAGCCAATGATTTGTTTTCAGAATTGCTTCCCATTTTTCCAGAAATTTGCATGACATTTCAAACAATATAGAAGGAAGACTGATTTGTAGTTGTACAAATGAGCATCAGATTGCTAATCGAGGAAAATCAAATCTGAATATGAATTTATCGCACTAATGATCATAAGTATACAATATGGATTTTATATTTGAGCTTCAACAAGCTGGTATTGGATTGCATGTGATTTAATCACTTTGTTTCTTTGGATTGGGGGAAAACCTTTAGAATCATTTATAGATTGTAAGGTGAGACAGCCTTCCAAATGACAAAATGATGATTGTTTTGTCTGTGAGGTTTAATTTATTAAAATTTAATTTGCTCATGTGCTTTGCTCCAATAGCACTGTGCTAGCAAATGGCTATAATTAGATTACCAGGCTGCTAAGCAGTGGTGACAGTATCTGAGCCTCAGAGAGCATGTGCTAGATTCTACATGTGCCTTTTTCCCATTGGCTGTTGATATTGCTGCTTGCCAGTTTGATAGGTTTCCACAGTAATCTTTATGCTGCATTAGAGACATAGATACAGAGGTACTGTACTGTGTTCTTGCAACGGTAGAGGTGCTTAGCTTGTAGCATAAAAGAAAGAGAAAGCCACTGATGGAAGAAAGGCATTAGTCTTTGTTGTAAAACATCAGTAGTGAACGGCTGCTAACAGCAAGCAGGGTCAGTGGAGGAGTTTCAGTTCATGGTAATTACTTTCGGTCTTTATCTATGCCATAAAGCACAGCCGTGCATGAAATGAATACTGTTAATCATGTCATCTGTTTAATTTGATCTTGCTTTTGTTAATAGCATGTGTAGTACAGCTTCTGATACTAAACATGTTCCCCCAGAAAAAAAATTACTGGAGAAAATATCGAATATATTCGTGTGGGAATATTGTTTTTACATGAATTCTAGGGTGCATGTGCATGTGAAGAATTCTTATTGGTCCTCTTTTGTTTTGGTAATCCTAGTAATTTCATGGATTCAGGTGTCTTTGCCGCTTCATGTCCATCCCTGCTTGCTTCTGTTTATATTGAGATAAGATTGCTCTGAATAATGATGGGTTAGAGGAAATTTTGTGAAATATATTCTAACAAGATGTAGGGCAGTAACTATCTGAAGAACGGGAAGTAGTGTTGTTGTTATTTTTTTCAGAGATGCTCTCAGCCTTCATTTTGGATGGTTTCTTTGTTTCACCTTTCTGTGTTTTCAGGCTCTTTTTAAAAATTAAGTAGTAAGTTGTTGCATATCCTAGTCTAGTGGATAAAAGGTTCATTGTGTAATTATTTCTAAGAGCCAAATATTGGCTCGTGGACTTGTTTTGGTATGGGCAAGCATTGCCTTTAGAGTTGGAATGAGAGAGTAGGAAGGTGGGGTTCCTATCACTCACTTTGAATATTGTTTCAAACATTTTCCGTACTGTTTTTATTGAATGTATTGTTGCATTCCAATTCTTGTTCTTAGACTACATTTTTAAATGGCCTTAACTCTCAGATTAGAAATGGCATGTTTAAAGGTAATTATATTTAATATACAAGATGGGGGGGAGCAGAAGAGACAATTGATAAAATGTGTATTTCCTGAAACTCTATCTTCCCTACGTGTTTGCCAGTTTTATATAAAAATAGATTATAGCTACAGCTGGCTGTCACAACTTAAAATTGATGCCCTTGTCTTTATCAGACTGTGGAGTCCACAGAAACTTGTGTCTTGAGTCACCAGTCATTCAGCTGGCTGTCTGCCACCATGCGTCTGGTAACAGTGAAAAGCTTTGCTAAAATCCAAAAGGTGTAAAGGAATTGTTTTTTGTTTTCCTTTTTCTGCAGAAACAAAATAGTTTAGCAGGCCATTTTCTAAGTAATTGTTTATTCAATAACTGACTTCATTTTAAAAATACATACTTTCAGAAATAGTGTATCTTTTGCTATATTTAAAAACTCCATGCTAACATTCTTTGTGTTGCATTCCTTCCCCAAACATTCATTTCTTTCAAAGTCCACATTTAAGTCTAATAGATTATTTATGTGTCATAAGGTTTTTTTTCAGAAATAACACATTTGAGAAAAAGATCTTGGAAAGAATTAATAAATTTCATTGAAAATTGCCACAATTGAGCATTTTGTGTGACCTTACATTTGTATTCTTTTTAGTTTCAACATGCCAGGTGTGTTCAGTGTAAAAATTAGAACTGTAACTCTGATAATGGCACTCGCTTAACATTTCAGCATAATTGATTAAAAGGCTGTGCTTTGCTGTTATTTAACAAGATTACACGGCCGCATCAATGAAGGCAACAGAAATTGTGATGATAGTTGATGCCCTGAATTTGTACATTTTGTGTCTTTTGTTCTTTACATGAAATGCTTTACTCCTTTATACTTGGTTGGCAAACTTTCTGTGTATCAACAGTTAGGAAAGGGCAGTGATGGTGAGAACAGTGTGTAGGCATACCTCAGGCATCTTCTCTATTTCCTTTGTCTTCTGAAGTACCTACTAAATCGTTTGGCTCTTCTAATGACTATAAGATTTAAAAGAAAAGTGTCGATGATTCCCCCCCACCTCCTGAACAATATCAATAATGTGTAGATTACTTAGAATACTTAAAAGCAGACTTCTCTGCTTCTGTGAAGGCATCTAGTTTTGATCTATGTATGTTTGAGATCTCAGATTGTATGGGAATTTCCATGTATTAGGTTCCATGTCAGAAAGTTTTTATATGGTTTAAAAATGTAAAATTGAGCTCATATTGTGGTGCTTTAATAGTGTAATGCACAGAACTATCTTTTAAAACTAATGAACCTCATTTAAGGAGCACACTTCTAGAGAATTGCCACTAGTAAAATATTGTCTCTCTATAGAGTAACGAAGATGTACATTTTGGTTACTCTTATACTAAAAAGGATTAGAAAAGTGATGTCTACACTATATTTTTTCTTCACTGAATTTTTTTTTGTATTTTATAGGAGTATAGAAAATAAACCTCTTTGTACATGATAAATTGTTTCTCTGTGCTTTACAATGTTTCCTCAAGGTAAAAATGTATTTGTAAAACAAAAACATTCTGAGCAAATATAACAATATTAGTGGGCATCAATATATAAAATATATATTAAATTTAAAAAGATGAGAGAGATTAATATAATTTTTGTTGTTGTTCAGAACTATAATGGAATGACTGGACATCAGTCAGTTGACAGCAACTTGGAGGGAGATCTCCAGAAGACTGTCCTCTGGAACTGTCCATGGTCCTATGCTGTTTAGAATTTTTAATAGTGACATAGATTATTAAAAAAAAAAAGCAGGGAGAGAACTAACATGTTGGATACACAAAATCAGGATGCAAAAAAGATCTTCATAGGCTATTGTGATTAGCTGAATAATAGGAAAGTTAATAATCAATCTAAAGTTCTGGGTTTGAGTTAACATCAAATGTATAAGCACTTGGCAAGTTGGTGGGGGGTCTATATGGTAGGAAGAAGTTTGTCTGAAAAAGAGCAGAGATTTAGTCAACTGCAAGCTTAAAAACAACTACAGCTCTCAAAAACAGAGAGATATGGCAGGTATAAAAGCTAATGTGATCTTAGACTATAGAAAGGCAGACCCCAGTTCAAATCCAGCCTTAGCTACTTACTAACTGTGTGACCTTGGGCAAGTCACTTAAATTCTGTCTTGGTTTCTAAATTTCTAAATTCTGAAATGGGAATAATAATAACACATGCTTCCCAGGGTTGTTGTGAGATATTTGTAATAACTTTCACAAACCTTAAAGTGCTATATAAATGCTAACTATTGTTATTTTTTGTCTCTACTGTTATTATTTTTCTTGTCTTATTGATTCTGCCTCCTCCATTTCTCTAACATCTACCCCTTTTCTGCTTCTACAACCATCACCCTAAATTGGGTCTTCATCACCTTTCAGCTGGCCAGCTATAATAACTTTATAATTGGTATTCCCAGATCCAGTCTCTCTCCTCCCAAATACATCTTCCTCTGCATTGCTTCTAAATTTCAAATCCTAAAATTTCAAGTGCGACCATGTCACTTTTGCTCATGAAGCTTCATTGGCTCACCACTGCCTTTCATGGATAAAGTTTGGCATTCCTGATTTGATATTTAAAGGCCTTCCCATTCTGGCTTTATTCTTCCATTCAGATTACTTATCCCTCCCTCTCATGTGTGCTATAACTCCAGCAAGACTGGCCTGCTCACTGTTCCCTATAAACAACATTTCATGAACTCCTGCCTCTCTTTTGGCCTTTGAATAAGCTGATCCATGCCTGGAACACTCTTCCTTCTCTCCATCACCTCTTAGACCCTTGTTTATTCAGAGTAGGCTTTCAGGGTTCAAGTGTCACCTTCTTCAAGAGACCCTTCAGGAATCATAATTGTGTGTCTGTCTTCCTATCTCTGTTTATCTGTCCATCTCTCTCTCTCTCTCTCTCTCTCTCTCTCTCTCTCTCTCTCTCTCTCTCCCCCCCCTCTCTCTCCCTCTCTTGCTCTTGCTCTCTCTCTTGTTATGCATACACGCCCACACCCACACACAATCTCATTTATTTTTATACAAATATGTTGTCTCTTTCCAGGAGAATATAAGCTCCTTGCTCCTTTAATGGAGTAAAGGAGGAACAGTATCACTTTGGTGTAAGCCTCTATCTTTAATGCTTCCATGGTATCTGTAGCAGGTGCTTAATAAATGTTTTTCAATTGATTTATATTCTTACTGCATTCATTTTGGTCCTACAAAACTTTGAAAATTGTATGTTTTCTTACACATAATAATATCTGGTTTTTAAATAGCACCTTTAGGTTCACGAAGCACTTTACATAAGTTTCCTCAAAACCCACCTCATGAGTTACAGTGCTCTAGTTATTATCTCCATTTCACAGATGAAGAAACAGAAGCTGTGAGAAGTTAACCTTGTTCCAGGTGGGATGTGAGCCCTGGTATCTTTTGACTGCAGGATGCAATATCCTATCCATGATTTCCTGCTACTTGTCTGTATAAAGCAAATTTGCTTGTGCAAATTTTTCCCAGAACATGATGAATAAAGGATAATTTCAGTACTGATAGAGTCAAATGAAAAAGAAGGTGGTACATAGAAATTGGAGATATTTTTATTATCTGTCAGCCGAGATGTATCTCTGGCAAAGGGAACACAAAGCATTTTAAAAATATTTTTTGCTTTGAAGATGCTTCCTTGTATAGTTAATCTTTTTGAAACTAGTGAAGTTTCCTGGAATTAGCATTTAAATTTTGGTTCGGTATTTGATTTTTTAAAATATACTTCTCATTAAAAGTTCAATAAGACTTGGGAAGTCAGTAGCGAGATTGTAACAGTACAACCAAACTTTGATTAAGATGCTTTGTTTTGTTAACTATTAAACAAATTTAGGCATGCTGAAAACCACCAAATTTAAAATAGCAGTTAATTTTAGAGCTAATACATTAGTTTGGTCTGGCATGTGCTTAACACTGAAAGATCTCATATTAAAAAATAGAGAATTGTACAGTATTTTATTGTGGGATATGTACTGTGAATGTCTGATACATTATATCAAATAATGCAAAGAGATTAGTATAATTCCTGGCTTCTGACCTGATACAGGCTAGACAGTCATAAAAAGTTAGAGGTAACTATAGGCAAAAGGACACTGTAATTAGATTCAGGGGGCCTTGGTTAATCTCATATCCAAAACTTATGTTCTGATTGACTGTGGCCCATTCAATTTTTCTGAACCTCAGTTTCCTTAGGAAGTCAAATGAGCCTAATTCATGTGCCACAGGTTGTTGTGAGGAAATCAGACCAGCTACTTGCTGGTTATTACCTAGATGTCCTTCTGCCACTTCAGATTCAACATGTCTGTTATAGAGTTTATTATGCTCCACTCTTTCCTGCCTTCTTCCAAATTTAACTATTTCTGTTATGGTTTTCCTTGTTATTCAAGTTTGTAATCCCAAATAATGTTTTATTCTTCATTTTTTCTTCCATTTCCCTTCCTCCCACCCTCCAATCCTATAAACTGCTAACTTCATGAATTTCATTTGCCAAACATTCACATTTCTTTTTCCTATGACCAACATACTAATTCATACCATTATTAACCACAATATCAACGATGGTTAGATCAGGAAGGTACCCAAGGGTTTATCTAACCCAGGGGTTCTTAACCTTTTTTGTACCATAAACCCTTCTGGGCTTTCTAATGAAGTCCACAGACAGCTTCTCAGAATGTTTTAAAATTCATTAAAACAAAATACATATAAAATTATTTAACACACTTATATAATCATAACCCTATATTTATGTAAAATCATTTTATATGTATATACGTATTTGTGTCTGCTGGTAGCAATTTTTAGGGTAGGAGGGGAAGAAAAAAGGGTAAAAAGAACAAATTTACATGGTAACTATTCAGTCTTTAAAAGGAACAGCAAGTTGTACATAATATATTTGCAATCGTTTTTATTATACTATGTTATGGAAATACTTGTTTTATTCCATAAATTAAAAATAAAATAAAAATATATAGGATTACATAGGAAATCAATTTTGAAATACAGTTGTAAAAATATTTTTTAAAGTTCTCATACACCAAATTAAGAATCCTTGAAGCTGATACCCTTGTTTTACTGATAAGCAAACTGAGACTCAAAATGGTTTTATAAATTGCCTGAGACTTTATAGCTTTAGCAAGCAGCTTCTTTCTGAAGCAAGGATCTGAGCTTGTTGTTACCTGCTAAAAACAAAACAAAACAGAACAAAAAACCAGAACTATAGTGACTCCCTTTTGCCAGTAGGATATAATATAAATTCATAAATCATGAAGGTGCCACAGTCTTGCTCCATTGAATCTTTCCAGCTGTTTTTTTATATCACTCCTCTTCAAACACTCTACATTCCATCCACACTGTTCCACAAACTCTTTCCTATTCTTGACATTACATCTCTTTCTCCAGGGTTTAGGGCTTTATGCTCTTGAATTACTGAGAGTTCTGTGACTTGCCCAAGGTCACACAGCTACAATGTGTGAACCATGGTTGTAAACCCCAGTTCTCTTGATTCTACCTGGCCCCTTATTCATTGTCAGCACTCAGCCTATCAAATTCCTTGTATTTATTTGTGTACATCTTATATCCTCCCTTGAGGGCAGGCATTGTTTCATTTATGTTTTATATACAGGGCCTAGCATGGTCAGTGCTTTGCAACATAATAGGCACATGGTAAATATCTGTCTAAGTGAATTAAAATATTTTGTACATTTTAAATGCAAATGTGAGTTATTATTATATAAAAGGTGAAATTTTGAATCTTACTTTCCTGCTGACCTTAATTGTATGCTCAGAGAATTTTATAACTGTCAGCTACATAGACTCCCGCCCCCCCCCCCCCTTTTCTGATGAGGAAGCTCTAAAGAGATTAAGTTTGACTTTGCAATAGGAAGAAATTATACGTAATTATATTATATTAATTATTATACATACTGTATTTTGCCCCTTACACATTGTACTTGAGTTTAATGTACTTAAGGAATTATTATAGCTAATATTTATATAGTGCTTTAAGGTTGACAAAGTGCTTTACAAATATCTCACTTTCCCCTTACCACAGCCCTCTGAGGTAGTTGCTATTATTATTCCTATTTTACAGATTAGGAACTGAGGCACACAGGGGTTATTTGATTTAGTGTGCTAGGCTGGATTTGAACTCAGGTCCCCACGATTCTAGATCCAGCGCTCTATTGTGCCACCTAGCTGCCTGACATAGAGATGCAGATTTTGCTGTATTCTTATCCTCACTCTGCCCCAAACTCCCCTTTTACCCTGGCTGAGCGGCTATGACATAATTATTTAGTTGCTCGAAAATGTTTTTCACGGAATCATAAAGGATAGTAATAATTATTAGAAGATTCCAGAGTTTATTTTTCTTATTTTCTTTTTAAGAGTAGCCAAGAGCATCCTAGTCATTAAGAAAGTTATGCTGTCTAGTGAACAGTACAGTAGCTCCATAACGAGCCATTACTGTCTGTTGATGTTCTCATTAAGTGAGCATTGTGCTGTCACATGGATGGGAGGCCGTAGTAACGAACTCTGACTTATCTGTTAATTGTGGGTCAGTTACCAAGATGGGC
>CM053580.1:381649303-381676403 GCA_028627135.1 Pseudochirops cupreus | reverse complement strand
TTTTCTCCCCTTGTTTTGTGTATTTCATGCTCTAATCCTTAAAAATCTTATGCTTCCCATGCCTTCTTATATCACCCTATCCCCACCACCCAAAACTTATAGATAGGCCTACTTAAATGCTCACATGACTTTAATGAGATTGGATTCACCAGTTCTGTTCTTTCTCATGAATCAGATGACCACTAGCCGCTACCCATCTTCCCTACCACTTCCTCTTAAGATCCTTCAGGCTTGTCATCTGCCCTACCTCTCTGCCCTTGAGGCCCTCCCCCCCATAGTATGATTTATTGATGTTACTTACAGATCAGGTAATCAGCTTGTCATTATCTGTATTTGTGTGTATGTATGAATACATACATACACATTTATGTATGTACGTATGTATGTATATAGTGACTCCCTTTTGCCACTAGGCTGTAATGTACATCTACAAATTGTGAAGGTGCCACTGTCTTGCTCCATTGCTGCCCCATTGCTGAGCACTCATTAAGATTTCCCAGCCTTTACATATGCTCTACAGCTGAATTTTCTTTTGTGTATTATCTCCCCCAGTTAGGGAGCCTGAGCCCCTTGAGAGAAGGGACTGCCTGGTTTGTTTTTGTTTTTGCCAGTTTTTCGTTCCTTTCTCTTTGGGTCCTTAGTACTTAGCACAGTGTTTGGTACACAGTAAACTCTTAATGAATGGTTTTTCATTCATTCCCTGTATTCTTCATATTTGGCCTTACGCATTACTAAATTACTAAGTACTACAATTTGTTTATTGTTATTCTGCAGTCGGGCAGCTGCTTTGTATAGCAGTGTATGTGGAGGCTTTCTTTTTCTTGTGGATCTCCTTGGGACATATTCCTAGCAGCAGAACTTCTGGGTCACTGGATGTGGACATTTTAGTCACTTTCTTAGCAGGATTCCAAATTGATTTTCAGAATGGTTGGACTGATTCACAGCTTCAACAGTGAAAAAATACACCCCGGGTTTTGTTTTGGGTTGGGTTTTTTTGTTTGCTTGTTTGTTTGTTTTGCTTTGTTTTAGCATCCCTCCATTATTGACTAATCTCATAATTTTTAATCTTTGCCAATTTTCTGAGCATGAGGTGGAACTTTAGATTTGTTTTGATTTGGATTTCTCTCTTGAGTGATTGATAGCAAACTTCCATATGGCTGTTTATGGTTTGCAATTCTTTTGAGAACTGTGTGCTCATATCATTTGGCCATTTATCGCTTAATGATTTTTGGTCATATATATATTCAATTGGTAATTGATTTAGCAGGCATTTATTAGGCATCTATTATCTGCCAGACTCTGTGGATCCAGAGACAAAGTTGAAAATCCCCTACCCTTAAAAACCTTGGAATGGGAGAGACAACATGTATCTAATAGCTAACAATCATAAAGCACTTTAAGATTTGAAAAGTACCTCACAAATATTATCTTATTTTATCTTCTTTACAAGCCCAGGAGGAAGGTACCATTATTATCCCCATTTTACGCCTGACAAAACTAAGACAGACCAGTAAGTTACTAATTCAGGGTTATACAGCTAGTAAGTGTCTAAGACAGGATTTGAACTCAGGATTTCATAACTACAGGTCCAGCACTTTTTCCACGACACCATCTGTGTTATCCCTTTTGAAGGAAACCAGGGATTCTAAGAGACAAGTGGGGAGAGTATGCATTCTGACTATGGGGGATATTCATTGCAAAATCTCAGGAAGTGAAATGTCATGTGTAGGGAACCACTAGTAGGACAGTTTGACTGGAACAGAGAGGTACATGAGGATAGAGTTTGAGAAATAGGCCTTAATCAGTGCTGATCTTTATGCCAACTCTGTTATCAATATATTCTCTTATCATTTGTTCCTTTCTCTGGCCTGAGCCGGAAAGTCCTAAGATGACCTTGCCCCATTACACTTGTCATCGATGAACTCTACCCCTTATCACTTAGCAACTAGTTCTAACTATTTCTTCCCCCCCCCCATTACCCCCAAACATTTCTATCCT
Organism: Pseudochirops cupreus; assembly: GCA_028627135.1. NCBI lineage: Eukaryota > Metazoa > Chordata > Mammalia > Diprotodontia > Pseudocheiridae > Pseudochirops > Pseudochirops cupreus. Next base: position 381,674,405 of record CM053580.1, on the reverse strand, counting down.
TCACATTTATTGTGGATATTAAAGATATAAAGTTTAGATAATATGTCCTCTCCCTTAGGGAGCTTATAATCTAATGAAGAACTATGGCTTATACATAAATAAATAATTAAATTTTAAAAACTGAAAATATCACTATATTTTATGATGAATGTATCAGAGGCGCACAAACCTAGTAGTATGTGAGGTCATTTCTACCAAATTGTAAAAGGCCTCAAGTGCCAGGCATTTCACATTGACTTTTGCTGTTAAATTCAACATGAATTTTATTAAGTATCTACTTGATAGTAGGTGCTGTGCTAGCTGCTTAGGGATACCAGAATAAAAGTTAAGAGATCTGTGATTCTATTAACAAAAGCATAATGAGCACAATGAAGGGGGTGAAAGTCCTCTTGCTTTGGTTCACCCACCAGTGGAATATCATGTCTGATTCTAAAGGTGATGAGTTAGAATGAATATGGAGGAGGGTAACCAGGATAGTTGAAGTGATTTTAGACCATGACATGTTTGTATTGGTTAAAGGAACTGGCTGTGTTCAGCCGTGAGAAAACTTATAGGGAAGATAGTAGAGTTCAAATTCTCTGTTATTTTAATGGACCTGTGAGCTCATCTTTGTGAGGAAGAACCACTGTACACCAATAGTATTGATCATTTCATCCAGACTTTTTATCTCTTGTTCCACAGAACAGTGGATTTGCTGTCTCTTAGATCTCCTCACATTGGAATTAATGGGCTACTCATATATTTGGTTTTGCTACATGACCACTTAGACTACTTTTCTATTAATTTCTTTAATCATCTTTTGTATCACTTCTCCTGTGCCATTTTTCATCAGTCATTATCTTACTGAAAAGGGATTAGACTTCCTTGACTCCAAAAGGCTTAGGGCCAACTGGTAAAAATGATAGGAAGAATACATTTTCACTTCTGAGGCATTTAGAAAGTTAAATGATAGAGAAAACAATTATTTTTGCTTATTTGATAACATGCAAAATTACCTTCCTCCAGAATTCTGACAAATTTTTTAATATTAGTTTATCTTGCCAAATATTTATTATTTTATTAAATATTAAAACTTTATTCAACCAAAATTAAAAGTCTTTTTTGTTTCTTTGTTTCAGATATAGCACTCAAGAACATATTTCAAAGAGAAGAATTTCCATTATATTTGTTGCCATTCACTTTTTCATTGCAGGTAAATACCATTATTCATGTTGTATGTTTGTCTTGGGGTTTTCTCTCTTTTTTAAACAAAAATATTGATTTTTTCCCAACCCTGGCATCATTAATACATAAAAACAGGAAGAATAAATTCTACCTGTTTCCCTTTAATATTTAAGCAATATATTCATTCTCTCCCTTATTTGATCTGGTTATCACTGGTAAACCAATCATATTGGCGTTTCTAGGTTTCCAGGATCTCTTTCTAGATGTTTACAGTTGTTATGTTACTACACCACAGTGTTAAGGATCATTATTTCCTTAAAATGTATACAAGTGAAGTACTGCCACTTACTTTGTGTATATATTACAAATACACACACGCATACAGTCTCATGTTTGCTTCAACCAGTTACAAGCTGATTGGAAAGACAAAACGTATAATGAGGGAACAATACAGTGTATTATGCTGTGTGAAGCTGGGTCATGTAGATAGTGTAGTAGGAGTTGTGAGGAGAGGGAAGCATCGGTGGGAGCTGGGGTTGTCAGGGAAGGCTTCACAAAAGAAGTGGCACTCAGACAAGGTCTTAAGGGATTCAGGCTAAGAGGAGAGAGAAATATATTCCAGGTGGGATGAAAACCTTGAACAGTGGCTCAACCCCAGGTATGACCACAGTGTGTAGGAAGGCGTGAGTGCCTGGGGGCAATGAGGGAGCAACAATAAAGGAGGAATCTGACTTGCACTAGGTGTGGATTTTTTCCATTCTACATTACCTTCATGTAGCTCTATCACACTTTGACAGAAAGCATGGGAAAATTTTGTTGTCATTTCACAGCTGATGACTGCTGGCTGAATCCTGCTTGCACCTGGACTGAGGAAACTGATAAGGAGTGGTCACCTATAGGTCATAGGTTTGAGGTTTCTGCAGCTTTTGTGGGCATTTTAAGTCACTGTTGTGCAATGAAAATATGTTGGGTAGTGCTGTTAGTAGCTTTAGAAGAGTAGATGAAAGAAAAAAAGTGCTCTGCTTAGACCCAGTCATTTCTCTCCCTTATTCCCAGCTTCTTATCAGCTGACTGCAGAACATTCTCATTTGATGGGCAGCCTTTCTCCAAATTTTACTGAATCTCATTGTAGAATACTTTCATACCCTGCCCATAATTAATGGATTGTTACTTCGAATTATATTGTTTGTGTTATGTTTTTGTATTATTATTTATATGATGCAATTATCTTTTACATTATACTATTGTCAGATAGACGGCTTCCTCAGCTTAGGTGATTTTACAATGTCCAGCTGAGCATAGTGCCCAGCATATGGTAGGAGCTTAATAAATGTTTATTGACTGACTATTGACTGACTAAACTTAGCCAACATGTAAGAAACAAGGAGAATTAATGAAAATGTACTAAAGGAGCAAATGGAGAAACTTTCCCCATACAATAAGGCTAATTGGAATTCCTCATTCATTGGTGGGCCTGGGCTGCATTGAGGGTAGCAAACTAAGAATGATTTCACAAGACTCATGAACTGATGCAGAGGGAAATGAGCAGAACTAGAAAATAATTTACACATTGTCAGCAACACTTTAAAAATAAGCAACTTTTGAAAGACTGGAGACCTCTGATCAATGTAATGACCAACCCTGATTCCAAATGCTCAATGATGGAGCAATGCTATGCAATTTCTGACAAAAAGATGATAGATTATCAGTGTTGGAGACATTTTCTGAACATGATCAACATAATCACTTGTTTTGCTTGACTATACAGATTTGTTAAAAGGGCCTCTCTTTTCTCTCTTCCTACCCTCACAATAATGAGGGGATAGAGCAAGAAAAAATTGACTTTTGTTGGATGGAAAAGATAAGTTTTTTTTTTTAAGTTATTTACTTTTAGTTTACAACATTCAGTTTCAGAATCCCTTGAATTTCAAATTTTCTCCCCCTTTCCCTCCCACAGCATCATGCAATCAAATATAGGATCTACAAATACCTTCACATTAAATGTTAGGTTGTAAAGAAGGATTATAACTAATGGAGTGAACAATGAGAAAGAGGAAACAAAACAAAAGAGAGAGAGAGAGAAAGAGAGAGAGATAGCAAGTGGTTTGCTTCAGTCTGCATTCAGACTCTGTAGTTCTTTCTCTGGATGTGGATAGCTCTTTCCATCATGAGTCTTTTGGAGTTGTCTTATAACCTTGCATTGCTAAGAGGAGCCCAGTCTATCAAAGTTGGTTGTCACACAATATGCTGTGTCTGTAATTGTGTACAAATTTCTCCTGGTTCTCCTCTTCTCACTCAACATCAGTTTATATAAGTCTCTCTAGGTTTTTATGAAGTCCATCTGTTCCTCATTTCTTATAGCACAATAGTATTTCATCACATTCATATACCACAACTTGTTTAGCCATTCCCCAATTGAAAGGCATCCCCTTGATTTCCAATTCTTTGCCACAAAAGAACTGCTATATATATTTACAGATCCCTTTCCCACTTCTATGATCTCTTTGGAATACAGCCCTAAAAGTGGTATTGCTGGGTGAAAGGGTATGCACTTATTTATAGCCCTTTGGGAATAGTTCCAGATTGCTCTCCAGAATAATTTGATCAGTTCACAACTCCACCAACAATGCATTAGTGCTCCAATTTTTCCACATCCTCTCCAGCATTTATCATTTTCCTGTTTTGTCATCTTAGTCAATCTGACTGATGAGATGTGGTACCTCAGAGCTCTTTTGATTTGCATTTCTCTAATCAATAGTGATTTAGAGCATTTTTTTCATATGATTATAGGTATCTTTAATTTCTTCCTCTGAAAACTGCCTATTCATATCCTTTGACCATTTATCAATTGGGGAAAAAATAAAATTTAATTTAAAAAATAGTCTTCCCAGAATTTGCTAACTGCAGATGAAAACAGTATAACATGAAAGAAAGTAAACTTTCATGGGCATGATGTCTCATTTAAGTGCAAGATTAGAAAATCAGCTGATATTCCTATCACATTCATAAAACCACCTGCCTCAGGCATTTCCTCCATGTTTGACTGTGGGCAAATCACTTTACTCTTAAGTGTTTTCTTGTGTGTAAAATGGAAAGAATGTTACCCATAGTTCCTCACAGGGTTTTGTGATGGTCAGATGAGATATATTTAAAGAGCCTTGCAAATCTAAAATTGCCATATAAATCCCAGGGTTAGAGAACGTAGATTTTCGAACTAAAAGAAACTGACTACCTTTTTTGGTGACTGTCCACCATGCTTGGAATTCTCTTCCTCCTCTTTACCTCCTAGTTTGATTGAGTTCCTTCAGATCTGGTTTTCCTTTTTGTCTCAGTTAAAATCCTTGCTACAGGAAGCCTTTCCCGGTCCCCCTTGGTGTAATGCTTTCCCCTAGGTTGATTATCTCCAATTTATCCTGTATATATTTTATAGTTGTTTGCACATTGTCTCCCCGTTATCCCAAAAGTCTTAGGGCAGTTTTAAGATTTAGTTTCAAAGTAGCTTCAAAAAAGGAAGGGTCTTATTTGCATTTCTTTCTATTCCCAGCACTTAGCGCAGTCCCTGGCACATAATAGGTGCTTAATGTGTTCTTGTTGATTTCACTTGACCTTAGTGGCATCTAACATATCCCTCTCATTTTTACAAAGAAGGTAACTGAGGTCCAGGGAAGTGAAGTGACCTCCTCAAGATCATACAAAAAGTAAACATCAGAGGTCCAATTTGAACCCAGGACCTCTGACTCTAGAGTTGGTATTCTTTGTACTGCAGCACACTCCTTCCTTAATAATTATTGTTGTTATTGAGTAGATTTCTGTGAATATAGTAATATAACTTATTTTTTTGTCCTTCCATTTGATTGTTAGGTCTGATAGCAAGGATTTGTGCCTTGCCTACATAGCACAGTGTTCTACACACAATGATTAAAAAATAAAAATTTGAATGTACTTCTGCAGTACATTATTAATTGGACCCTGTCCTTCTTGCTCCTCTGTTTACACATGACATTGGATCTGTTTCACCTGATACATACTGCTTTTGAAAAGACCTAACATTTGTAACAGGGTGTCCATGGGTGTGTGTATATATATGTACATACATATGTGTATGTATATACACACACTTTTTTTTATATTCCTGAGAAGGACAACAGTAGAAATAATTTTAGCAAAATAAAGCATTCCACAGTGAAGCTAGAAACTCCAGTCCCATCTCTGTTTGTGGCACAAACGTATCAAGTAATTGGAAAACTCTGTGTAACTTGCACACATTCTTGTCCCCATACATAAGATGGAAATAAAAATCTGAGTGTGTAATCTCAAAAGGATGCTAGGAGAATTCATGAGCTTTGTTTCTGCCACTGCTTCTATTACCCTCTCTTAGTCAATTAGGCATTTAGGAAGATGTATTAACTCCTTTAAGGCTATTAGTATACATACATACCACTTAGTGTATTACAGCCGGGCTGTTTCCATCGGTATCTAAATTACTTTCCTATACTGCTGAGAATAAAGTCCAATAAGAATATATACATAGGTGTATGTGCATGTATATAGCTGTAGTGTGTATACACACACACACACAGCTGTGTGTTAGGTATTATTAGTTATTATTAATATTATTTCTCTTACACAGCAAGTGACTTAGTGGATTTAACACTAGGCCTGGAGCCAAGAAGACCCAAGTTCAAATCTTGTCTCTTGTGTTGTTGTTGAGTTGTTTCAGTCATGCCTGACTCCTCATGACCCCATTTGAGGTTTTCTTGGCAAAGATACTGGAGCAGTTTGTCATTTCCTTCTCCAGCTCATTTTACAGATGAGGAAACTGAAGCAAACAAGGTCAAGTGACTTGTCCAGGGTCACACAACTAGCAACTAATGCCAGATTTGAACTCAGGAAGATGAGTCTTCCTGATTTCATGCCCTGCACTCTGTCTACCGCACCACCTAGGTTCCCCTTGCACTCACACTTATTTGCTTATTAAACGTGGGCAACTCTGGAGATGTGACATATCTACTAAGTCATAGGTGAGTTGAGATCTGCTTTGGTGGAGGAAGTTCTCCATGCTGACTAAATTACAGGTCCTTCATTGATTGAAAGTAACTGCTAATATTAAGTTCAAATTTCCTATACCCTTCAAGAGGGATCTTGCTGGCTATGTGATCCTGTCTATGTAAGTAACCTAATATCTAATTGCCCCAGGCAGCTCTCTGAGGCAGTTGCAGAAAAGGTACCTATCTGCATTGGTAGAGAGATTGTTTTCATTCAAAATTCCCTTCACCAGTGAAATCACAAGTCTAGAGGGGAAAAAAAGAGAGAGCTATACCTAACATGCTTCTCATTTTTAGAAGCATTTGAGGGAGGCATTTCTGAGTGAAAACTAACTTGAAGAACCTGAAAAACAAAATAACATGTTTAATGAAATTGTGCTGATTCTTGTATCCACCTCTAAAAGATGCCAACCTTTCCTAGTGTATGGGTTTATAGGTCATCTTTTAAAGAGATTATTGACATATACATACTTCTTTGTATATTCTTCATTTAGCCAGTAAGTAAGTTTAAAGGTTTTCTTTAAGCATTTTAATTCCTTTGCAATCTTAGTCAAATACAATATTTTTCTTTTGAGAAACTCAGGGACAAATTTAATCTTTTACGTAGTATGAGCTGGTTCCCTAGGAAACTTGCAGGAAAGAACAACATTTGTAGATTTTCTGTGTGTTTAAATGGTCCCAGCCAAAAATATACTGTGGTTTCCCTAGGATACTTTTTTTCCCCTCTATATCTTAATTTGCATGACTGGTCCTTCCTTCTCTCCACATCCCTTAATGGCTGCCAAAGGCACTCGGTACCCTAAGTAACTTGTCTGTGACTCATCTACCTCTCTCTCCTAAGCAGCTGGGACTTTGTTTCTTCCCTAATCAGCTGTTTGGCAGGGGAGTGATTCAAAGCTGAGCCACCATCAGTACAGTCAGGTACAGGCTCCCCTGCAAGGCTCACCGTTGGCTCTGACTAGGGGAGTTCCCTGCAAGAAAGGGAAGTTGGCCATGCTAATGAAAGGTTCCTGCTGAGCTAGGCATTTCTCTGTGTTTGTTTTTAGAGAAAAGGGAGAAAATTCTGGTGGGGCAGGTAGGGAACAAGAATTTTAGGGGCTTTGTTCTCTTTTAGTTTTCTATGTTTTCAGCAAGATAGACGGCAGGAAGAGGATGAAGACAATGAAAATATCCCCAAACAACTAATCTTTAAAGCAAAATCATACTGAAATGCTGTTATTATCAGGTAGAATGAGATCAATATTGATTTTATTTATTCTGTTTTATAAATTTTGTAATTTATATGTTTATGAATTGTAGATTTACACATAACATATTTATATACTATTTTATAAATTGCTAAATTGGCCAATGTTATTTAGCACTTTTAAAGTTTTGTTGTGGGTTTTTTTTTTTTACTATTCTTGAAAAAATATTTCTATTATCTACGGTAACAGAGAAGGCAAAGGGAAGAAATAACATAATTGAAATCTATACATTTTTGACTCATTTAAATTATTTTATTTTTTAAGTAATTTTTTTACTTTTAAGTAAATCTTTTAAGTAATTTCATGTAAGTGATCGGGGAAGAAATGGAATGGAATGTGGGTAGTGAAAGAAAAGAGCCAGTGAGTGGGAAAGGTGACATTCCAGCAATTTGGAACATGTAGGATGTAAGGGGAGATTAGTAGCTTCGTGAGATATCAGGCCCAACAGATGGGAGCTATGATACACTTCAATTAAGTCTTCCAAGGAGAGAAGTAAGAAGTAGTTAAATAACCAAGCAGAGAATTAGATGAGCAAGAAAAGTGAGGAAAGTAGAAGCTAGGGATGGAAGTATGGATACAAAGCTGATAAAGGAGATTTAAGTCTTTTAAGTTGTTTTAATCCATCTGTAGTGTTTAACCCTGTTATCAAGTCTAGGTTCAGGCAGTATCATGCAGATTTGAATACCTGGGTAAATTTAGATTGGTGCTAATTATAATCCATGATAGTAAACTCTTCAATCTAATACTTACCACTAGAGTGGGAAAGAGTTCTGGGAAATATCTGCTTTTATTCTGTTCTTTTTTTTATGTGACCATTCTCAAGGAGGCACTGGGAAACCTGAAAACTCTTACTAGACTTCACTTCTGATCCTTCAGGAAATTTATGAGTTTAAAGGGCCTCTCTCCCTCTCTGTAAAAGCTTATCTGCTTTTATACAACTAGCTTCTACTTTTGCATAGATAACTTCTAAATCTCTGTCTCTGCTGCCTTCCCTGGAATCCAGATCTCCAAAATGTCCTTAAAACAGTTTGACAGCCTCATCGCTCCTCATCAATAGGTATGATTTCTCAATTTTCTCCATCAGTGTCAGTGACAATGTCTTTCTACCTTTCTCATCTCTAAATATCAGCTATATTTTACTCTTTCTTTGTCCTCATTCCTTCCTTGCTCCTTTGTCCCCAATCTCTACTTAGTTGCTTAGTCATGCAGATTCTTCCTCTGCATTGTCTCTCAGATTTCACATTTCCTCTCCATTTCCACAATCACTCTCCATATCACTCATTCCCTAGCTTAACTCCATAGTTTATAAAATGGTCTTGCCTTCAGTTCATCTAGCTCTCAGGTTAGTCTGTCTTCAAAGCAGTTTTTATATAAGATTCAGTCTAAAAAGCCTAGCAGTCAAGGTCCTCTGTTACTTGTCTCCTACACACTGATCATCTTATGAGTCATCCTATTATTCAGCTATTGACTGTGTTTCCCATTGCACACCATCTTTCTAACTATCCTCTCTCTGCATGCATATTACTCATTCCCACCTAAGGACCTTCCTTATGCTGTTCTTGTCTGTAAATCTCTGCCAATGTTCATTACTTCCTTTAAGGCTAAGTTTGAAACTCCATTGCTTTAAAAAATGAACAAACCTGCTTTCTGATAATTCCCCTATTTTGTGTGTCAGTATGCCTTGAAGTAACTTACTTGGTGGCTCAGCAGATAGAGCATTAGACCTGGAGTCAGAACATCTGAGATCACATTTGGCCTCAGAATTTTATTAGCTGTGTGACCATGGGCAAGTAACTGAACCTCTGTCTGCCTCAGTTTCCTTATCTGTAAAATTAGGATAATAATAGTACCTACCTCTTAGGGTTGTCATGGGATCAAATGAGAAAATATTTGTAAAGCACTTCATAAACCTTAAAGCACCATAAAAATGCTAACTCTTTTTTTTTCTTTTTTTTTAAATTTTATTATAGTTTGCATCATTCATTTCCACAAGATTTTGAGTTACATATTTTCTCCCCGTCTTTCCCCCACCCACCGCCCCAAAACAGCCATCCCAGTGTGTCCCCCCTCCCCCAGTCTATTCTCTCCTATGTCACTTTTTGGTAGGGAAAAATGCTAACTCTTATTATTGTAGCTCTTTCCTATTTGTTTGTGAATGGTGGTATACTTGGCCTCCCCACATGGAATGTAAGTACCTTTTAGGACAAAGACTGTGTTGTCCTCTTTTTCATTTCCTCTTTATTTATAGAACTGTGAGATACTCAGACTTTTAGCAAACGCTAACTGAAAAAGGAGGAAGTATATCATTAAATAATCCAAGAATCTCTGTATCCTGACATATGTTCGGTAAGGGAATGTATTGTCTTGGGAAACATGAATATGAATGATCACAATCATGATATAAGTTAGTGTCAGCACAGTTCTATGGACTGAGCATACTTTCCCTGAAAAGAAGTGAAATTATTGTACCAACCAAGGTAGCCAGCCATACAGTCAAGTTTTAGTTGATAATATAGAATTGAAAGTCATTGTTAATCCTGATACCTTAGCATATCCATATATGTGGATAGATAAATGGAAAACCAAATCAAGAAATTCAGTATGAAGTCTGAATGTAAGCTGGTAATGGAACAATAAGCCTTAGGCTAAATAAAACTAAGACTGTAGTGACCAAACTTTGACATGACTCTGATACTTAACTTAGATCCACCATAAATATCATATTCACTTATGTCTTCTTAAAGCAGTTTCAGTAGCATAACCTCCAATCCTGCAAGCATTCTTAATAAACTAACTCTAACATCTTATAAAAATGCATCATTGAGGCACTAGAATAAATGAATTTACCAACCGAGAGATTATGCTTATGTAATACAGGTCCCCCAAGAGGAATGAAAGACAAAAATCTAGTTACCTAAGCAGCTAGTATATAGTGATCTGATATAGTATGAATGCAAGGAGGTTGGGCAAGATGCCAGGCAGCCTGGGTTTGGATCTCTGGGGAATAGGAATGTACCAAATAAACCATTTGTGCTGCTCCAAGAGATGAATGGCATCTTTGAGGGAAAATATCAGGTAGATGAATGAACGTGACCCATGAGGAAAAGGAAGGAAGTTAGTCACTCAACACTTAACAAATATGTACTGAGCGCCTACTACATATGTGCAAGGCACTGTACTAAGTGCTCAAGATGCAAAGGCAAAAATGGAACTGTCCCTAATCTCAAAAAGCTCATGTTCTGTTTTATAAAGAAACAATAGCTATTGCTGTAAACTAAAGGAATATGTTTATGAGTGTGAAGTAAGGAATGTGTAAATGGTTACTTAGGCTTTCAATGAACACCACCACACATAGGGAAAATAGCACTTTAGGAGGCAGAAGTCTCTTTAAATTTGGAAGTCAGTGACATTAGCATTGAAAGCTAGTATGATTGTTTCAATGAAAAGTAGAAAAGGTAATATAGAATTAAGAGAGTAAAAATAGTCATAAAAGAAGGATGAGCAGAAATAACTGAAGGAAAAATTGGGTTAGATCTTTTGAATTATGTGAAAACATGACAAATTGTTTTTTCTAAATATAACTAAAAACATGGTGCAGCTTAATAGTGCTTAGGGAATTGTGTCTCAGTCTAATAAAGCCCTTTTATTCCCCAAATATGTATTTAAAGAGTAATTTCATTGTGAAAGGATTATTTCACCAAATTATTCTTCCAATATTGAGCTTCTGTGCTCCCTCTTTCACCTAAGATAAAAAAAAACCAGTAAGTTTATATACAGGTACAGTTTTTTCAGGTACGCATCTGTTGCATAAACTAACATAAATACTTGTCCAGTGAAATTAAAATGCCCTTTTCTAGTACGCATATATGTCACATAAAGCAGTTCCAGTGTGAAACTTTGGAATGGAAACAGTGCCCTCTCCACATTGAAAGTTGATCTAAATTTCTGTTTACTTCAGCTAATAAGCCAAATATTCAGGTCAGTCATTGGCAGAGGCCAGTCCTAATTAGTGTTTGTTTTTATCTTGAAATGCCCTTTCTGAGTGAAAAAATACTTTTCAAATTTCATCTTCAGTTGCATTCACTTATTCAGAATTTCCACGGCCCCATTCCTAATCATCTTGAAACACAGAAGTCACCAAATGAATGAATTTTACTTTTTTTCTTTTAAATGCTTAAACTTAGAAGTTATGTGAGTTTCCCTAAGATACTTTTCTTGATTTCAGGTCATCTCTACTTTTTTGTTGTTGTTGAGTTTTTTTCAGTCACATCTGACTCTTCATGACCCCATTTGGGGTTTTCTTGACAAAGATACTGGAGTGATTTGACATTTCCTTCTCCAGCTCATTTTATAGATGAGGAGCTGAGGCAAACGGAGTGCAGTGACTTGCCAAGGGTCACACAGCTATTAAGTATCTGAAGGAGGATTTGAACTCATGAGAATGAGTCTTCTTGATTCCAAACCCAGTATTTGTTCACTGCACCGCCTAGCTGCCCCCTTATCTAGTAGTTATTTCTCCAGATTTTCTCTTTATATCCAGTTTTTAGTACAACTTAATTTTGTGCCTTGTTTTGCATGGTGTTCTTGTAGTCACTTACAAGAACACCTATACAGACGAAACTTTGGATATCAGTACAGTGAAACTTCATTAATTCAGATTATACTAACTCACAATTTGTGATTATTTGGCCATAAAGTCAGAAGTGTGTCCTTTATATGTATGTGTATGTGTGATCTTACAAAGAACTGAGAGTGGGGGGGTAGATAATGAATCAGATAGCCTTGCTAATGCTTAAATTGTAAAAATATTTACTCTGAGTGAAGGTTAACAGACTCTTTTCAAACACCACCCTATGCTGAATGAATTGTCATTGTTAATTAAGCACTTAAAAGAATATCTAAAGACATCAAGCTTCCACAGATCCTATTACAAATGTGTTTATGCATAGTTTTTTTTATTAAAGTTTTCCCTGTCAGATTGACCTTTCCCCTTTGTCCCTTTTCCTGGCATTCCCATTTCTCCCCTGTAAACTCCACCCCACCCTCCAATTAGGCTAAATGATCAGAGTTTTTGTGTTCTCTTATTAATGTGGATCTTTTCTAGGAGCAGCAGTCAGGGCCCACTGGAGAGTTCCTGAGCCACTGCTGAGGTAATTTAAAATGGCATTCGATTTCTGAGTAATCCAGTTTTTATTCAGTCTGGGGTAGTCAAGCCCCTATTTCTTGCAGTAGGACATACACATAAATTTTCCAGGAGTTGTCTATACCACAGTACTGCTATAAAGAATGTCAGCATCATTACTGAGTCTCATGGAGTGGTCCCTACTAAAACAGAGTTAGAAATTCACTCATTATCCCAGCTTTCCCATCAGCTCTCTGTGTCCTGGGCTTAACTACATTAAGGATATTCTTTTAATGTAATATGTCGGCATTTAGAATCAAGAAAGCACCACTTACTTCATTCTTTTTATAACTTCCTTAGATTTACCCATATGCTAATTTTTTTACAGAAAAATTCAGTATTTCCTTCAGGTAATGGCCTCTTCTGGAAGCTGGTGATTTTTTGCCCAGATGCATTATAGGTATACCTTAACCAGTTTCTTCCATGTTCCTTTTGGAGCTATGTGAGCTAAGCCCTGTTCCTGTTGAGCAGCAGATCCAGAGATAAGCAATTTATGTGTAAAGGTGGTTGGGACACTCTTCTTCTTCCTCCATCCCCTTTTCTGTTTCCCTGCATAGAGATGCTAGTTCCTGGCCCTGGAGAGCCAGGTGACTTGCTAATGTAGAATTTTGACTGCCTATGCTTGAAACTAACCGAAGATCCTTTTGCTCTGCTATGTGCAAATCCTTAGATACAAGGACAAATGTTTTCAAATGTATAGGTTGAGCGATAAATCTAAATTCTGTGAGATGTAAAGAAAAAGCTGATTAACTTGGCAGGTTCAGTCCTTTTAGGAAGAATTATCACTGACCACTTGTCTCCAAAGGAGGGAGGCAGTTCTATATGTATTCACTGCAAATAAATATTCTCAGACCTGAAAGAGTTTTCCTCTTATTAAAGTCCAAGAAGCTTCACAATGGCTCATTTCTAAATTGAAATAATTGACACATAAAGATAACAACGTGTTGCAAAGTATTTTGAGAACTCTGGAGGAAAAAAACTGATGTGTATAATAGTATTATTATGAGCCTTAGATATTATGTCTCCTGTTGATAGATTTATTTTTAAGGCTTATTGAATCCTAGTTTTGAAGTTCTGACAAGGACCCTTGTACTTCTTAAACTAATAAGTTTCCACTTTAATAGCAATTACCCTAATAGATAAGTAGGAAAACTGTAAGCGTCTTGTGATGTTCCACAGAGGAGACATTTTCCTGTCTTAAATGGTCGTGAAATATTATTATACTATTTAAAGGAGCTTATACACTTTATTTCAAGGTAAGTTTCAATAATAGGTGATGCATTTCCAAACAATATTTGCCTTCATTTGTGCAAGTCCGAGCAAAAATGTATTTTTGTTTTCTTTGTTTTTAAAGTAATAGTAAAGTCATTAAAGGTACAATTTGGTAGACTGCTCGATTCTTTGGGAGTTTTCGAGACTCAGCAGCCATTTATTAGGAACTAGATATGTGCAGTCCTGGATATTGGAGGAGACACCAAACACTGTCCCTTGCCTTCACAGAGGTGATAGATAACGAAAGATCTGTCTCCAATAGTAAAGACCCCAGCTATTAAGGCATATGCTCACAAAACTGAGAAATTTGATCATTTGCTTTACAAATTCATTTTTATTCATCACAAAAGTATGTGCTATAAGGATTCCATTAAGAAGGACCACTTGAATTCTGTCTCAGAAGACCTAGAGTAGTAGAGGTTGCACAGGTCTAGGAGTTGGGATAGCTGGATTGCAAGTGAGGCTTTGCTTTCTATTAACTACTTTTAATGATAGTAGATGTCAATTTCTTCATTTGTAAATTGAAGAGTTTGGACCAAATGTTCCCCGAGATTCTTTTCAGCTTTACTGTTTTGTGGATATAATTGTTTGTTTATGCTGGTGAGCTCTCTGGGGAAGAAAATACCTGTCCCACTTTTAAATTTAATCTGTATTAACAATTTCTCCATCACTTTCTTGAGTCCTTCTAGACTCAACAAATCTAGCCCTGATTTGTAGCATTTGCCAGTTTCCAAGGTGTGGTTGCCTATTCATGCTGAAAATTTAACAGTCAGCTCTCTAGTTCAAGCTGGCTCCAGAACCACTCTGTTAGTAACAAAGATTGTAAGTCGCATAGCTAGTACCAGAGGGCTTTTTCTACCAAGAGCTCCCTCCTAGGATGAAGTCACAGGTCCTGATCAAAAAAACAAACAAACCAAAACCCCAAAAGCACAAGATGGAGTAGTGGGTAGAGTTGGTAGACTTAGAATTGAGAAGACCTGAGTTCATATTCTGCCTTGTGATGTTACTTACTAGCCAGGTGAGTCACTTAACTTTTATATGCTTCAAGTTCCTCACCTGTAAAGATATGGAGTTGAATTCAGCAGCCTCTAAGGTGCAATCTAGCTCTAAGTCTGTGATCCTATATATTCCAATACAAAGTTTGAGAGAGTCTGGTTTTCAAACATAGTGCCCTTGGAACTGCTACCTACAGAAAACCCAAGTTAGAAATGAAGATGAGCATATTGAAGATATTAATGAAAAAGATATGGCATGTTTTTAAAAGTGGAATTTGTATATTTTCATGATTATATCTATTGTGTATGTAAGAGAAGCAGAGTGATAGTATGGATAGAGAGGGAGGTAAGAAGAGCCGAGTTCAAATTCTACCACTAATCTCCACTGCTTTTGTGACCTAAGCAAATCATCTAACCTCTCAGTGAGCCAAGCAAACTGGAGGACTGTAAGTCATCTCTACCTCTTAGAACCTCATTTCCTAGGGGTAGCTAGGTGCTGCAGTGAATAGAGCACTGGCCCTAAAGTCAGGAGAACCTGAGTTCAAATATGGCCTCAGACACTTGACACTTAACTAGCTATGTGACCTTGGGCAAGTCACTTAACCACAATTGCCCTTCCTTCCTGCCTCCAAAAAGAAGAAAAGAAACTCATTTCCTTCCAAACTGTTCAGGCACCACCTTTCTCAACTCGTAGTACTCTCCAAATTACCTCATTTGTTGAATATACTTTTTATTATATGTGTGTGTATAGAGAGATGTATATATATATATGTGTGTGTGTGTGTCTGTGTGTCTGTGTGTCTGTGTGTGTCTGTATGTCTGTGTGTCTGTGTGTGTAATATATATGTGTATATGTATACACATCATGTATTATTTTTTCAATAAAATACCTGAAGGGTAGGGTCTTTTTCATGGTTGTCTTTATTTCCTCTGCCCCTACCACAATATCTTGCATATTGTAAGTACTTAATAAGTTCTTGATTTGTTAGTTTCAGAATAGCTGTGGACCTCTATGGTCCAGTCAGTTTCTTTATCTAGAGTTCCCTATGTTAATGAAGTCAAAGGCATCGCACATATAAATTATATGATATTTTTACCAATGCTAGTGAGCTCTCTGGGAAAAAAAATGCCAAGACATCCAATTCGAATACTAAATACCTTTTGATTTGTCAGGATTATAACTATTATAACTAAGATAGTATTTGGGGTTCATTATCAGAAGTCATTTTAAGTGCTTTTTTGTGTATGCCACTGCTATAGATACAGGGCCATCCTGCCTATTACCTACTCATCCAGCTCTCAGCTAATTGACTGACTTGATAATTGCCTAACTGCAGTACCATCAAGACTAAGAAGAAAGATCCTTTTACCAGTAATCCACAAGGCATAGTAAGATCTAAGTGCATAAAAGGACATTTCCACATCGAACTCTCTACCCTCAGAACTTAACCTTCCATTGAGTGCAGAGTTCCATTCCACCTTATTGCAACAAGATTTCTGTTTTATTTTCACTTTCTTTTTG
Source organism: Pseudochirops cupreus (assembly GCA_028627135.1). Classification (NCBI taxonomy): domain Eukaryota; kingdom Metazoa; phylum Chordata; class Mammalia; order Diprotodontia; family Pseudocheiridae; genus Pseudochirops; species Pseudochirops cupreus. The sequence continues at coordinate 381,657,978 of CM053580.1, read as the reverse complement.
GCAGACTCAAGTAGCTTGTCAAAATGAAATGATTTGTATATGTGGGTAGTTACTTTTTATGGGATGCTATGAATAAGAATATTTTTTAACAAACCAAATTATATTTTCTCACTTTCTAAACTTCAGAGAGGTTTATGGCACAGTATTGATTGAGTGCGCTAGAATTTTTTATGGAGGTTACTAGAAAACTGAACAACAATTCAAAATTATGCCTTCATCCTTGATGCAGTGATGTCCTTGGAGTGGAAAAAGAAGGGTGAAGGAGTTATGAGTGGTATAGCAAGGTGAAATAATATTTTTTCCAAAAGCCATCAAGATCTTTTTTCCTCCTTTAAAACTACCTTTTTTTTTAATCAGAGGACTTACAAGGTGATGCCAGTATGCATCAACTTTGTTCCCTTATAAATCTTATCCCTTATAAATTTGTGACATTTTACCTTGTTAGGGGAGTTTTAAATTCTCATGTACAGAAATATTGCCTTTGACAAGACAAGAGAACAGGTCTTGAATATTCTTCTAGTAACTGGCGAAAAGTCTACAGTAAAATTCTGAAGTTTTAAAGATAGCAGTCAGATGAGCTAACTATGGACAAGAAGCAGATAGATTAAAATTATTTATTTGTTGCAACTGATGGATGGCTTTTCCTTTAAGTTAAAAAAAAAAGAGTATTCATTCCTAACAATAGAACATCTGATGCTCCTATATACAGTATACCAGTGAATTAAAGATTCTGAAAAGATCAGGATTTGTAGATAATTTCTTCTTTTGGCAAACCTGCTACCTTTGAACTGGAGCCCTTCCGTTCTGAGAAGTGAAGTCATATCACAAACACCTGTTGTCCATATATTTTGATCTATATACTATAGATCTGTTTTAGAATATTGTTACTTAAAATGAATTACATTCTACAGTTTGAACATTTAAAACTTTGTCTTAGGTGGCCATTATTTAGTTGGGAAATGATTTCCCTTTTAGTACCTTAGTTTGATAACTGTTATTTTTCTATTAGAAAGGCAACAAGCAATATTAGAATTGAAAACTATTCTTTTGTGTTCTTCTAAATGCTTGTTTTCCTTTTTTCACTCCTGTTAAAACTTAGATCCCAGCACTTTCTTTTGAGATTGTTGTTACTGTTGTTGGTTTTCTGCAGCTGTAATTTGTGTTAATCCCAGTATAAGATAATAGGTTTAGAACTGGAAGGGACTTCAGAGAAAATCTATTCCAACCCCCCCCTCCCTAACTATTTTACAGATGAGGTAACTGAGTTCCAGAGAGCTTAAACAACTTATCCTAAGTCACTCAGAGAGTAACTGGCCAAGCTAGGATTCAAACATGGGTCCTCTAACTACAAATCCCTTGTTCTTTCCAGGGTACCATACTGCCTGTGTTATAAAAACCCTTATCTTCCAAAATAATCAGAACAAAGATTAAAACTGATTAGGTAGAAACTTTGATTTCTCTAATCTGAGGATTGTATATGCACATAGGAAGCTTATTTTAAATTTTAGAACTTGATTAGAGTACACTGAGCTGTTATTACACATGGATATTCTTTAGCTTTTATGAGCCTTGTAGGAAATTTTTATTATTAATTATTATTATTACAATGAAGAAAAATGTACCTAATCCTAGGAAACTGGTTAATCCTCCAAGGAGGATCAACATATAGGGTAACAGTCTAAGAAATTTAGAAAAGTATTTTGCCATAATGACTATAAATTATGTATGCTTTTTGAATAAAAGCAATCTTTGGGAAGCACACTTAGTTGTTCTTGGTAGAGTTTCTTTAGATTGTGAATTATTTCAGATTTTGATATTAATTTAGGGAACTTCTTCCATTTTATATATTCTTATGAAATTAATATTTTATTTGAGAAGTAGCTTGTTAGGTAGAGTAAGAACTAACTAGACTTGGAATTACAAGACCCAAATTCAAATCTTGACTCTTACACTTGCTCTTTGTGTGATCCTGAATAGGTAAGACATTTAATCTTTCTGAATTCCAGTGTCCTCATCTGGCAAATGGATATAAAATAGTTGTACTACTCCCTTCATAGAATTGTTGTAGGGAAAGGGCTTTGTTATAGAGGTGGTGCAATAGAACACTGAGAATAGAGTCAGGAAGACTTGAGTTCAAATGTGACCTCATACATTTACTAGCTGTCTGACAAATCACTTGATCTCTGATTGCCTTGGTTTACTACTCTGTAAAATGGGGATAATAGCACCTATTTCCCTGGGTGGTTGCGAGGATCAAATGAGATAATATTTATAAAGTGCTCTGTAAAACTTAAAGTGCTTTACAAATATTATTATAATTATGTAGTATCAGCATCATTATTGTGTAAAATATGGATTTCACATTGCTTAGATTATATACTTTAGTTCTTAGATTTATTTCTTGGTAACAGACTCCACTTGGCCTGGTATAATAATAATAGAACACAAGTTATCATCACCTCTTTTTGAATGTTCCATGGAGAATCTTAGAATCTTATTTTGTCACAGAGGAAGATTAACTTGTATGTTTTCCCACAAGACTCATTATAGTATGAAGTTAATTTAAAATGAAATAATTAGCTTTCCTGAAATATCTGTCACAGTCTGAGTGTTGCTAGTGAGCAGACAAGAACTGTTGATTTTACTGATGAGTCTTAGCATTCTTAGGTTCTTACCTAAGACTGTTTAGTGAATATTATACTTTTAGTTCACCAAATAGTCCCCTAATGGTTGGAAAGTTAATGAAGCTTCAAAAAAATACAGCTTCTAATGCAAGGGAAGTAATTCTCATACCTCTGGGCATGACTGTTGCTTATAAAACAATAAGAAGAAATATATACTTGGTCTTTTCCCTTTAAAATCCTTAAAGGAAACCCATTCATATCCTTCATTTGTGCTATCATAACAGCATACATTTAGTTGAAGTATTCTTAATGTTTTCCCAAAAGACTCCCATAGACTCTTCAACAAGTCAGTGAAATTCTCTGGGCTTCACGTGTCAAAGGAGGTTTGTACTAGATGGCATAATAACTCTTCCATCCATTATCCACCAAATGCCCCCTCGTTATACTGATGAAGAACCTGAGACCTAGAGATTGTATAACTTGCCAATCAATCAGTTAATCAAAAACTAATTAGTAAGCCTTTATCAAACACTTACTCTGTGCCCGCCATTGGGCTAAGATCTTGAGATAAAAAGACCAAAGCAAAACAGTCCCTGGCTATAGGGAGCTTTTTTTTCTAATTGGTAATGTAATTATACATATATAAACGTATGTATGTATGTGTTTGTGTGTATATAGTGTATGTATGTGTGTATCACAAATTTGTTATATTTTATACATTTGTTTATATGATGTTTATATATAATATATAAAATAAATATATTCTATAATATGTAATATAGAGCATTATATAGATGCACATACATATATGTATGTGTGTTTGTGTATATGTGTGTATATATGTATGTATATATGTATGTATGTCTGTGTGTGTGTGTGTACATATTTTTATAAGCAGCCCCAGGGGATCAAGAAAGGTTTCATGTAAAATACTGCATTTAAGCTGAATCTTTAAGGTCACCCAGGAATTCCAGGAGGCAGATGTGAGAAGATAGTGCATTCCAGGGAAAGGGGACAGCCCTTGCAAAGGCACCAAGATGGGAGATGGACCTCTGACCTAAAGAAGAAGTATTAGGCAACAAGACAAAATTCAAACCGAGATTCTTGGTCTCCAAATTCAGCTCTCTTTCCACTTCATCATGCCAGGTCCTCTTCAGTCTTAAAAGTTTTTTGCAAACACCTCCAGTTACAGTTTAAGCTCCTTCACTTAGCATAATAAAAAGCTTGTCCAGATGGACATTAGTTCAGTTTTAAAATATCAATTCACCCAAGCATTTCTTAAGAGCCTGCTTTTTACAAAGCGTAGTCATTTCAATGGCTTTGTTGAAGATCATTCATTAAAGAGTCTCTCCACTTCAAGTTTTGTTTCATTTTTTTTTTCAGCCAAGGATTCCCTATTGCCACATTATATTCTCATTTGGTCTAACTCTTTGAATACAATTAAGGTGGAATCTGTGGATGACTTATTTCAGCACCATGTCACTGCTAAAACAGACAAAGCATATGAATGTGATGGTAGGGCCAGAAAATAAGACTGAGTCCCAGGGAGCCCAGAGAACTTCAGAAAATAAATACATAACTGTCCATATTATTCTCTGAGACAAAAACTGATGCCATACCGAAAGTACATTTGAAAATCATCTGTAATGATGCACAATATTCTTTTGTAATAAATGCTGAATTGAGTTAAATGGGAAGATACTGTAAAACCAAAACCTAACCTGGAGCATTTTTTACCTATTGCCTGGTCACTGGGTTACTCAGAATGTGTGAAATGATTTCACTCATTAATTCAGTCTGTTACCATGGAAACACGCTTACTAGTTTAGAAACCCTTCAGGCTACTTCCAAGAACATTAATTCTATACTAGTATACAAAGCAAACATCCAAGACTCAAAATCTCAGTAACTTTTAAATGGTTAAGGCCAACGGGAGAAAGCTATAAAGGCTGGGGGTGGGAGGGAACTTTCATTTACTAAAGTGTGATTCTGACCACAAGAGGCAGATAAATTGGCTCTTTTAAACGGGTACCAAGCTCTCCTCAACCTTTTGTTCTGATAAGAAATTGCCTTTGACATAAGATTAGTTCTCTTGGCAATTTGGTTTTTATTTGAGGTTGTTTCACTCGTCACATGAACCTTCTTTTGTCTTTAAAAATTATATTGCATGGGGCAATCTACAAAATTTTGCCAGTCGTCTAACGTTTTATAATACTCAAAAGGGCAGCAACTCTTTCTTCTCTGCCTAGTACTCCCTATCTCCCCCCAAATAAAACTTTATTCATATTGTATATCAAATATCCTCACTTTCTTGATTTCTAGTATCTAACTCTCCTATTAAAAATACATTAATTATCAATTCACCAGTGCTCTAATTATAAACTTTGCATCTCTTTTCTTATATCTGTTTATAACCATATTTCTCTTCTACTAGGCAGCTGGTGGCATAGTAAATAGAGTGCTGGGCCTGGAGTCAGGAAGACCTGAATTCACATCCAGCCTCAGACATTTATTAGCAGTGTGATTCTGGGCAAGTCACTTGACCTCTGTTTCCCTTAGTTTCCTAACCTGTAAAAAAAAAAATCTATCTTGCAGGGTTGTTATGAGGATCAAATGAGATGATATTTGTAGAGAGGGAAAAAAGCTTCACACAGTGCCCAACATATTGTAGACCTGATGTAAATGTTTATTTCCTTCCTACTACCTGCTGTTTAAATTTGCATAAATTTAAAATTTTTTTTCCCTCCTGCTAGGTTACCTCTTACATATTCTTCCATGACATCTCATTCAAGTAGAACAGAATTCCAATCTCCTTGTTTAAAAAAAAATCTCCAATTCTTTTACTTTGTCTTCATGTATGTCTTTCTTGTCAGATTGTGTCTAAGCTTTCCTAGCAAGCAATGAATATATCTTCTGACTCCTGGAATTTATACCTTGTCAAGTATTTGATGAGTCCTTAGTAAATAATATATTGACATATATTTAATCATATTTCTTTGACATTGGAAAAATTATTAATAGATTTGGTATCATTTTGATATTTCTAATTATTCCCATTCCTTTAAACTCTATAGGAATACAGAAGTTGGGGTGTTTTCAGAGCTACTCTAATCTATATAATTAAGCAAATGATGACCTAGTCCTTAATCTAATGGGTCTCTAAGTGCTCACAAATCTCCTATTTTATCATTCATTTTAGAATGTTTCTGGGAATGGACATTAAGCTTACTGGCTTTTTGTTTGAGAATTGCCTTTCTTCCCCTCTGTGAAAACTGGGACATTTCTAGTCTTATTGAATCTCTCCATATCTTCAAGATCTTCAGTAGTGGTTCCATAATCCTATTTGTAGTCTCTAAGATGTAGTTCATCCTTGCCAGGTGACTTGAACTCATGTTGGTTAAGTTAGAATCAAAGGATTTGAGATTTTAAAACTGGATGTACGTGCTCATAGGTTGTTGTGTTTGTCCTTGATTCTCAAAGAGGACCATGACATCAGGGAGATGTTGACATGACTTGCAGTTGACTTGGATTTGAGTGAGGGAGGGCTGTGCAAAATCACTAACTTCACTTTCTCCTCCAGAGCCATCTGGATCCAGTGGGCAGATATTCATCAGGACAACTGGAGATGGCCCAGTATGCAGTGGGAGACTCTGGCCCTTTTAGGCTAAGGTCTTTTCCAGTTCAGATGAGGAAACAAAGGTTTAAAGGAGTGACTAACTAATAATTAGCAGAGATGAGAGGTCTTCACATTCCATATCCAAAGAGTCTTTCTGCTAGGAGAGGTGGGGAACCTGCGGCCTTGAGGAAACATGTGACCCTGTAGGTCCTCAAGTGTTCCATTAAGGGATTTGTTCTATGAAGTTTGTATTCAGCCAAAGGATTGCACTTGAGGACCTAAAGGGCCAGGTTCCCCATCCTTGTATACTGTCTTACTGCTATCTTCTTACCTATTCCTCTTGTCTTTGAATCTATTGTTAATCATTTGTATTTTAACTATTTTATATGGGGAAAAACTCCTGGATAGAGAAAACTACCAAAATAGATTTTGAGCCATTTTCCTCTCTGTTGTTCATTTACATGTTTTATTGCCCATTACCAAAAACAATAGTCCTATACCTTCCTTCATCTTTGGTCTTCCCCTTTCCCCCAACAATTTAGCATATTTAAGCCACTTTTGCTGCCCTTAGTCAATTTTACAAGACTCATTCCTGTCAGTCTTTCCTTTTCTTAACATTATTCTTACTGAGTCTTGCCATTTTTCTGTATTTGTCTTTTTACCTTCCCTTACTTTAATTAATCATTCACTCAATCAACAAGCATGTATTTATTGTGACTATGTATTCAGCATTGTACTGGGAATAGAGTCAAAAAAATTAAACTATCCTTGCTGTCTTGGAGATTATATTATATCTTGGTTGCATATTTTGAACTTGCCCCTTTAAAATCAGAACTCATTAAAGAACTTCTTCTGTGATCCCATTGGGATCTTGAGATGTTCCTCCATTTCATTTTTTCTTCTGAGTTTGCTTCTTTTTATTTTTTTTTAAGCTCCAATTTGTATTCAGACACAATCAATTCTGTCTCTGGGGATGGATAGCATTTTTCATCATAAATTCTTCAGAGCTGTCTTGGATCATTGTACTGCTAAGGATAGCTAAGTCATTCACAGCTGATCATCTTACAATATTGCTGTTACTTTGTACACAGTAGATTTCACTTTGCATCAGTTCATGTAAGTCTTCCCAGGCTTTTCTGAGAGCATCCTGCTCATCATTTCTTATAGCACAATAGTATTCCATCATAATCACATACCACAACTTGTTCAGTCAGTCCCTGATTGATGGGCTTAGTTCCTAATTCTTTTTTTTTATTTTTTAAAAATTTATTTATTTTCTTGTTTACATCATTCATTTCCGCAAGATTTTGAGTTAACAAATTTTCTCCCCATCTTTCCCCCACTCAACACCTCAAAACAGCCATCCCACCGTACAACCCCTCACCCAATCTGCTCTCTCCCATGTCCTTCCCCTCGCCCCTCCAGTAGGGCAGGATGGATCTCCCTACCACAGTGCCTGTGTATCTTATTTCCCAGTTGGATATAGTTAATAATAATAATAATAATAATAATAATAATAATAATAACAATTTTATATATATATGTATACATACATATGTATTTTTAACATTTGATTATAGAACTTTAAATTCTAGATTCCTCCCCTTCCCCAACCCCCTTCACCCATCCCCACTGGAAGGACAAGCAATTAAATACAGGCTGTACATGTGTAATTCCACAGAACCTCTCCACAATGGGCATATTGTGAGAGACTGATTATATGTCCCTCCTTCCTATCCTGCCCCCCCATTCTATTCTCTACCCTGACCCTGTCCCTATCCCTTTATAGAAATGTGTTACTTCCATCAGCCTTCCCTCCCAACTTCCCCTCCCCTCCATCATCCCACCTCTCATCCCCATACCCTCTACTCTCCTGTGTGGTAAGATACTCAGTTTAGAGTTTATGTCGTTCCTTCCCTAAGCCAAGTTCAATGAGAGTAAGGTTTTCCCTTTCCTTTTGCCTTCCTGTTCTTCCCCTCCATTGTAACAATTATCTTTTGCCTCTTCTATGAGATGATTAACCTCATTCTGTCTCTCCCTGTCTCCTCTCATTCTAATCCTCTCCCACCTCAGAATTTCACCTTTTAGAGTATTGTCCCTTCCTTTTCAATTGATCTTGTGTCCTCTATGTATTCATATATACACATACTCAGTTATGTGTTTGTATGTATATATAAACCCTCCTAAATAGACATATGTGTATGTGTATGTATATGTATATATACATTTGTATTCTCTTCACCTATCCTCATACTGAGAAAAGTTTCCATGTTGGCATGTAAATAGTTCAACTTAGATAAGTTCCTTATGATTTCTTTTCCATGTTTACCTTCTCATGCTTCTTGTATTTGAGTGTCAAGCTTCTTTTTAGTTCTGGTTTTTTCAGCAAGAATGTTTGAAAGTCCTCCACCTTACTGAATGACCATATTTTCCTC
>CM053580.1:381633616-381648803 GCA_028627135.1 Pseudochirops cupreus | reverse complement strand
CTGAAAACGCACCCCAGGACCACCACCCAAGACCATGATCCAGATCCAGGCCGCTCAACAGGAGAGCACTTGGCCTCTGAGTGATTGCTTGGCCTCCCTGCAGTCTGCAGGCCAGGAGCTCTGAAGCAGCCATGTGGAGGTGGCTGCAGGGCCTCCACTTCTGCTGCTTCCTTGCCCTGGAGGCAGTTTGGCTGGACCGCTTTTCTCCCCCAGTTTTAGCCGAGATCCATTGACCTTTCACTTAGTCCTTTTTTCTTATGGCTTGATAATTCTGGAAACTCCCACAGCTGCCGTTGATCCACTCTCCTGAAGCTCCAGCTGCAGCTCGGCTCTGCTTGTTCAGCCGCCCCTCGGGCCATGCTGCGGTTTCAGGCTGAGCTGCTTTCGGCTCCCAGCACTAATGGTCCCTTCTAGCAGAGCTGCCTTCAGTGGAAAGTATATCCCTGTGCGTTTTAGAGCCCTAAAATTTGTTTAGAGTTGTATTTTATGGGGATTTGAGGTGGCTGTGTGGGAGCTGCCGTACCTTGCTGCTCCTATGCTGCCATTTTGGCTCTGCCCTTAAAAAATGTTTTTATTGATTTTTTTATGTCACTGTAGTTTCCCTCAGTATATCTCCTCCTATCCCTACCAGAGAGCTATCCCATATTTTAAAAAAAGAAAAAAAATTTGAGCAATACATTAAAAAGTCTGAAAATATGTATAACATTTGTAAACTTCTGATCCCTACAAAGAAGTAAAGGTAGGGTAGGAATGTCTTCCCATATTTATTCTTTTAGGCTGTTTGTTCTTTATAATTTTATAGCATTCATTTTTTACTTTTTTTTTATATGGTTGCTCATTATGTTTACGTTGTTGTAATCATTATTTATACTGGTTTCTTAGCTCTGCTTGCTTCACAGTGCATTAGTTCACACTGATCTTTTCATGTTTCTCTGTATTCATCCTATCCATCATTTCTTACAGCAAAGTAATGTTCCATTGCCTTTATGTACCACATTTTGTTTAACCCCCAACCTCACCCCAATCAGTAGACATTTTTTTTTTCAATCTTCGCTGTCATAAAAAACACTGCTGTAATTAATTTGGTGTATTTAGGAACTTTCTTGCTGATAAAATTTCTTGGTTACACAAGTCATTTTATTTGCATAATTTAAAGTGGTTGTACTGATTCACGATTCCAGCAACATTGAATCCCTGTCTTCCTACAACCCCTCCAACATTAACCATTCCCATCTTTTGTTACCTTTGCTAATTTAAAAGTGGGAAGTAAAATCTCAGGACTGTTTTGATTTACATTTTTCTTATTATTTGTCATTTGGAGTATTCTTTCATGTGGTTCCCCATTTCTTTCTAATCAAGATAATTTTGACCATGTAGTCAAAGTTTCATCTTGAAAGTCACTCTTCTTTCTTGAGCCACTTTCCCTTTTAGAGTCTCAGGTGATGAGATTATGCGTGTCTTTTTTTCTGAACTTTTTGCAATTTATTTTCCTAAACTCTTAGATGAATATTATACACCATATTCATCATCTCCTGCTTTGACAGTCATGAACTCTAATTGTTCATGCACCTGGGTGTTCTATGTTTTATTAATAGAAGTCTATGAATCTCATTTTAAAATATATTAATTGTCTCTGAACTTGCTGCCAGAATTTGTTGTTATTGCCAGATGGCAATGAAATGTCTAAATGTCATTTTTAACCTTTTCATCAGTTGGTATTTTCTTTCAATTTCAAAACTAAATCTTTGTTTTCTTTTTAAATAAACCAAAGATCATAAGGGATTTATAATTCCAAATTAACTATAGTTAACATTAATTAAAGCCATATTTATTCCAGATTAGACAAAATGACTTCTCAAATTATACATTTTATACATTTTAAGAATTAAAAGCTCTATATGATTGTATTCTATAATGTAATATAATCATGTTTAATTGAAAGCACCTTAGAAGGTCACCAATAGAGTTCCCTCTCTTATTTCTTACCTATATTTCCTCCCAGGCTCCCTAAGAGCTGGTCCGGGTGCCCTGTGGCATCCAGCTTGTCTTATAATGGCTTGTGTATGGTTATGTGGTATGGTGGAAAGACCACTGAATCTGGAGTCAGAGGGACCCAAGTTCAAAATCCTGTCTTTGGCATTTCTAATCTTTAAGAACTTGGATCTCCAAGATTTTGATATCATTGGTCCTTTGGCCTTGATTACTTGAGATGAAATGTAGCCTGTTCAAATGGAAAATAATATCCAGAAACCTGAACCTAGGCTGGGAGGTAACATAGTACAGCAGAAATAGCATTGGCTGTCTATGTAGTCAGGTGATCTAGGTTCAAATCTCAGCTCTGCCACTCCCTACAACAATGAAACAAGGTCAACTTTAAACTAAATTTCCTCATGATTCAAATTAGTATATGTAACAATGATCAGATTGTTGATCAACAGCAAATCTTTTAGTCTAATTTGGCAATATCTCTGTGTAGCAGTTCCCGATATAAAAATGCCACTGACCTTACTATTGGTCACTGTCTTACCCACCTTAGGCAAAACTAGAGGCATGAAGCTAAATCCTTAAGTCACAGGTTTCTTCACATTATCTTTTTTGAGCAAAGTCATATTGGGTGAAACTGTTTCTCAAAGTGAATGAAAGTTTGATGACATTTAATGGCAAAGGTCATAGGACCGACTTAGCCATATCATATATTAGACATTCTTACAATAACTGGTCAGTCAGTGTCCCCAACTCTCAGACACAATAATGTTAGTAATAAGCACCAAATATATACTAGTCTCATCTCTACTGTTTTTTTATTGTATTCTCCTTTCAAGAATCTGCAAAAGTAGGGAAAAGAATTATAATCCCAGAAACTTCAGAGTTGGAAAGAATCTCCCTGTGCTTCTCTAGATATTGGGATCTTCTAATACAGTGGTTCTCAACCTGTGGGTCATGACCCCTTTGGGGGTCGAACAACCCTTTCACAGAGGTCGCCTAAGACCATCAGAAAACACGTATTTCCAGTCGGCTTAGGAACTGAGACACCGCTCCTCTATCCATCTCCAGGTGGGTCCACCTACGTGCAGATACCCCCACATACGAGTATTAAAGGGCCAAGGCATTAGGAAGGTTGAGAGCCACTGTTCTAATAGCTCCTTCTGTATCCCTTCTAGGTATTGTTATTTTAAAATTTATTATTGCCTCCCCATAGCTAATTGGCAGGATTTGAAAAAAATGGAGATTTTGGCCAGGAGCATAGTATCAGTGCTAGTTGCAGGGTTGGATTGGTATAATTTGCTCCACTTGCTGGCAAACTCTTGGTAATGTCTAAAGAAGTTTGCACTAGTATAGTTTATCTAGAACCATAGAATCAAACAGACAATGTTTAAGAGCTAGAGCTGGAACCTAATCTTTTGACTTTTCAGTCAGTTCTTTCTGCTATGCCAAATAGCCTTCCCCAGACCAAATGAGTCAATGATGAAGATAATACTACTTGTTAACAGCAGAGCCAAGGCTAAAATCCTGGTTTCCTAATTCTCAAGTCTTCTTTTTAAAAAAAATGCTACTCCTCATGATTTAGATTTTGTCTTCTCATCTTCTTCTCCAATCTTCTTATCTCTTTTCCACTTTTTTCTAGGGCTTCAAGTGCGTTTTGGTGTTAGAACTTCCAGTGCAATTTGAGAGAGATATAAACGGTTACTGTTTACAATTTTTAAAAAGTCCTAACATCCTTCTTTCATCAAATAAAAATCAAGTCATCTTTTATTACCATTGCCAAACTTAAATATTTACAACCCTGTGTTTTTAAATGACACCACAAACAATCGGAACACTATGGCATCATATCAAGCACCATTTTGAAATGTTTCTTAAATGACTTGCTTCAGTGATTTATCCAACTATAAAAATGCCATTTGTCAGTGGAGAAACCAAAAGCCCATTGCCTCCTGGGGATGTATATTTCATTTCAACTTAATCTTCTGACTTCCCTTTAGTCTATTCATATTACTGACACAGCATGTCAGGTTTATAGATTCCCAGACCAGAAATTCTTTGAGGGGAGAGAGGAAATACCTCTTCCTCTTTTTTTCCCCTTGAGCCTTACTCTGTTCCTCAGATAATCCAACCTGAGTTCCACAATCTAAGTCAGGCTCTCCTGTATTTTTGATAATAATCATTCCTTTTCTGTAGGTTTAAAATTCAGATTTGAAGACTGGTAGTTCATTCTCTTTAGTGCATTTCCATGACATCTTTCACCGTTCCTACCTCTGCAAGCCCCTTGCTTCCCAAATGTTGCCTAAATGCATCTCATTGCTCAGTATTTTCCTTTATCACTAGACCATGCCAGATGAATCACATTTATTTCATTTCTTCAAAAGTATCCCCTAGAAAAAGTCTTACTACTCTTATATTCAGTTCCAATTTCCTCCAGGCATGCAAGTGGATCTCACTGTAGGCATATGAGGAAATGGGAAATTTGACTCCGAGCCCAAAAGAAATGAACACAGAAGAATTCTGGTCATTTGTGCTCAGTGGAGCTACAACAAAATGGTAAAGATGATTCTAATTAGATTGGCAGTGCCTCCTTCCCTGAGTTTATTCTTATATTAATAGGAATTCCATTCAGTCCTTTATCTAAATAGTCATTTAATGTCAAATAATTCCTAGTGACCATTTAAATTTACTACCATGAGGAAGGGGTCGGGGGCGGGGGGGGGGGGGGAGATTTGTAGAAGAAAGAGAAAGCTGAACTTTCTGCCATTAGACAGATCCCACACTATATTCATGGTTTCTTTGTCTTTATGAAGTTGTTAATATTCCTGTGGCTTCTTACTGACTATGTTGACTAATCAAACTTTGTAACCTGTTAGTTTTTTTTCCCCTTTTAATAGAATATGTCAAGGTGTTAAATAACTGGAGGTGTTTATGTGAAATTTTTTAGTGATTTTTTTTTTTGCGTTGTAAAAAGACTTCTCTGCTTTAAAAGAAGTACTTGGGAAGTAAGCAGAACTTAATCGAATTCTTACTCTTTATGTTTTACTCAACAAGAGCAGACCTTCAGTGGCTTAGTCCAACTCAGCAGCGGCTCCCATGCAGAGAGAGCCCATGGGGACTAAAGAATACATTGGACTTTGATGCAGTAGAAAGAAAAAAAAAGTCTCAATTTACAATTTTGATAATAGAGAAAAAGGTTACTAAGAATAATTAACATCTCCCCCTCCTTTTCTTCTCTGATGGACGTGATCATACGAAACAGAACAAAACAAATCAAAAAGAAAGTGTACCTGTCAAATTTGGGCTGGACCTTTGATTTCATTGATTTGGAGAACTGACTATGTAGAAATTTCCCTCTCCTGGTTCAGACCAGCAGTTGTTTTACATCTCAGTTTTATAGTTTTTCCAGAAAGTTAAACCTTGGAAACACAAAAGAGGAGAAACCTATTATCTCCTGAAGCAACCCATTCTATTTTTAGATAATTCTGATTGTTAGGAATGGTTGTGTCTTTTAAAATTTACTTGAAATCTCTGCCTCTTCCTACGTATCTTCCATACATAGTTTCTTATTCAACCCTTGGAAGCCAAGGAGAAAAACTCTGATCCCTCTTCCCATATTCAAAGGGTTATCCCTTTAATTACCAGATAGCTAATGTGTCTGCCATAAGTCATCTCTTTTACAGGTTAAACATACCAGTTCCTTCAGCTAATTCTCACGTTTCATCAGCTCTAGTCCATTGCTAACCTTGTCTCTCTACTTCCTTCCACCAGTCCCATTCAGCTTGTCAAGGTCCTTCCTGAAATAAAGTTTCCAAAATAAAACTCAGTACTTCCAATGTGGTGTGACCAGAGTAGAGTATATCTGGGCCTAAACCCTTCCTTGGTTTGTACATTAGGCTTCTCTTACAATGAAGAAACTGTTTCGACTTTGGTGTCACAGTGTAGCCTCATGTTGAACTGAATGTGTTCACTGAAACACTAAGATTATTTTTCCCTATATAGTCATCATCTAACCATAACTTCCCAATCAGGGACATTTTTATTACTGACTTTCTTCTCAGATATTATCTCCTGTGTGTGACTGACCCTCTCTCTTGACATTTGTCTTCCTCTACAAAAAAGGAAATTCTAATCCAAGGAAACAAGCCACATAGGTTATCCTTTTCTCTTCTGAAGCCAAATCTCTTCCTATTGGTAGAAATGATCAAAACCCCACTTGTACCCACTTAAAGTCTTCAATTGTTGCCGTCTACAGGCAGCTATGGCACAGGAAGACCTGAATTCAAATCTAGCCTCAAACGCTTACTAGCTGTGTAACTTTGGGCAAATTGCTTCACCTCTATCCGCCTCAATTTCCACATCTGTAAAATGGGGATAAAAATGGAGGTGGGTTTTTTGTTTGTTTGTTTATTGCCTCGGCTTACTGTAAGAGTCCAGTGGCATGATATTTGTAAGGGACTTTGCAAACCACACAGTCTTATATAAATTCCGGATGTCATCGTCATAATTGTTCACAAGTAACAATAAGTTACTAAGTTACTTCAAGTGATAGTGTTGGTTACCAAATGAATCGCCAGCCCTGGTCATCTGTTTCACAAGTCGTAGGAGGCTTTCTATCCCATCCTAAATGAGTCATCTGGGAAGGCACATATTTGTATCAGTTAGACCAATAGCCACTTGAATTTACCTCTCAGTAGGAGTCACCAGCAACCATCTCTTCTTCTGACCATCCCTGGATTATTTTTTCCTGTCTTTCAAGGAGCACTTCTTTCTCCCTGATAACTTGGAAAACAATTGTATGTTTTTCCAATCATTTCACATCTTCTTAGGAGAACCTCTGTTCTTTTTGTATATGATAATATTGTTTTAAACATTAGTGAAAACGCAAACACAGCAAATCTTATTAGATCACTATAAAATGCTTTTGCCTTGTCCCTTCCATACAGACCCTCAGTACATTACAATGCCTTTTGGTTGCTCTCAGTGGCTCCAACTCTGATGGCAGACGAATATAACAAAGTATCCATTGGCCAAGCTGTTCATTGGCCAGCTTCCTGCCTGCCCCCCGCCCCCCGCCCCCCATAGGACAGGTGTTTCGTTTAGCAGCCATTGGTTGTAGATGAGCAGATTCCTGCCTAAGTAAAGTAAATAAAAGTGGTCCTTAAAATACTGAGATAGGGTCTTAGCATAAAGGCAATTATCATTGAGGTACTCTCCTAATTAATCTAATCTTCTCACTTTTTGCTGCTACATTTTATATAACTGATAACCTGGAGAGTAGAGGGAATTCTGCCAACCTTATCCTTCTCTCTTTCCACATGGAAATTAATCTGCATTTTGTGTACCTGGGCTTATTACTTGGTTCTAGCAGAGACATAAACACAAACTCAATGTGATGTCTGTAGGTCACTGGAAGACTCCCATTCTTGCTGTACTGAGCTCTTTGGTTCTCATATGCTGTTGATAGAGCCCTTGGGACTAATTTTCAGGAGAAGCTGCTTCTGCAAACCGCAGAAGAGTAAAGTCTCTGCATCGCTCCCTCAGGGTGGATATATTTCTATATCAGGTTTTTAACCTGGGGTCCACGATCTTTAAAAATGAATATTTTGATGACTTTCAATATATTATCTTCACTTGTAATCAGCTGCATTTCAATATTGTTGGCTCCTTTTGTAATCCTATGTATTTTAGTTCATGTCTTTAAAATCTTTATTCTCAGAAGGTCATGGATTACACGATACTTACAAAAAGTTAAGGGTCTCTAACCTATATCCCTGTTAGAAAAAAAAAAACCAAAATCCAAAGTATTAAATATAAAGCAGTTTCTGTTCCAAATGTGCAAATGTAGTTGGGTTTGTTACATCATTAACATAATATTTGGGGTCTTTTGGAAACAAAGTTATATTTTTCTAATAAACCAGAAACTTTTCTTCATCTTTGTTATTGTTGAGTCATTTCAGTCAGGTCTGACTCTTTGTGACCCCATTTGGGGTTTCCATGGCAAAGAGACTGGAGTGGTTTTCATTTCCTTCTCCACTTTATTTATTGCAGATGAGGAAACTCAGGCAAATGGGTTTAAGTGACTTGCCCAGGTTCACACAGTTAGTAAGGTAGCTAGGTCAAATTTGAACTCGGATCTTCCTGACTCCAGGCCCAGCACTATCCACTGTGTCACCTAGCTGCCCATTTCTGTGTCTTTACTGAGATAGTATTGAAATGTAATCGAATACCAGACCTATTCATAATTCTATATGAATAACGATCAAGTCTCCTTTTGGTGTTTCCTCCTGGTTAGGTCTCATTGAGGAAATGGGGTCTCATTTGATCTTTGGAGGAAGACAAGGAGATCAGTAAGCAAGAGATAAGGAGGAAGGGCATCTCAGATGTGAGGGGAGGCAGGCAAAGAGAGTGGAGCAGCCAGGGAGAGGAGGATGGGGACAAAAGTGTGGGATGAGATCAGGAACTGTTAATTGCTCATTTTGGCTTGAAATAGGGCAAAGAGAAATATGTAAACTTAGACTGAAACATTAAAAAATCAAAAAAGTTAAAAGCTAAATCTGAATCAGATTGAGGAGAATTTTAAATATCTAAGCAGTAGTATTATTTTGTAGTATATTCATCATATCTAAGTAGTATATGTTATTATTTTGTGGGAAAATGGGAAAGGAAGCAAATAAGCATTTTCTAGCACCTGCTAATATGCCTAGTACATAAATAGTATGTCATATCATTCTCACAACAGCTCTGCAAGGTGGATGCCATTACTCTCCCCATTTTACAGCTGAAGAAACTGAGACAGACAAATTAAGAGGCATGACCAGGACTACAAAGCTAATAAGTTTCTTGAGGCTGATTTGAATTCAGGTCTTCCTGGGCAATAAAGGCACACTCTACCCCACTGCCTCCTGAAGGTGCTTAGGAAAGAGGAGAAATGGTTGGGTTTGTGCTTTCATTCACAGTGGTGTGAAGGATGGAAGACTATCGAGGAGGCTGTTACAGTAGCTCAAATAAAAATTGATGAGGTCCTGAATTAAGGTGGCAGTCGTGTGAATACACAAGAGGATAGATTTGAAGGAATATTGTCAAAGTGCAATAAATTGGACTTGGCAGATGATTAGTAGGAAAAGGAGCAGTCACATGAGCCTCTGAGGTTGCAAGTCTCGGTTTCTAGGAAAGATGGTGGCACTTGCAACCAAAATTGAGATGTCTTGATATGGAATGAATTTAGTGAGCTAGACAATGATGTTGTTTGTGGTTCTGATGGGATATAGAAGTAAAGATTCACAGCAAGTAGTTGGCATCATGAAACTGGAATTCAAGAGAGAGATTAGGCCTGGGTATATAGATATGGTACTCATCAGCACAGAGATGAAAATTAATACCATGAGCTCTACAAGTTCACTGAAGGAGAAAGCATCTGACCACAAGTATTGGACACAATCTAGAGGATTTCTTGATGCTCTGTTTCTGATATATTAAAAAGGAAAAGAATGTATCACATTACATAACTCTTTTATGGACAGTATCAAAGAGAAAATGAACAAGAATTCTGTGGGATGGAAGCTGCAAAAAGACTACAGTCTGCCTTAGTGGAGAGATTGCCTGCCAGAATAAAACCACCAATCTTTCTAAGTATAAAGAATTTTTTTCTCTTTCCATTTGAATGGTGTGGCCAAAAATTACTAACCTAAATACATCAACTTCACCTGTGCATAACTACAGATTTGTATTATTACTTGACTTTGCCATAGAAAAATATATTTCAGTAACAAAGTTAATTTGATAGTGTGGCAAATTGAAACCAGATTCTGGTTGTCAGGTAAGGTGTTCAAAATTAATTGTGAGCCTAGGTGGGTAAGGTAGTTCTTGGGGAGAGGATTCCACCAGACTAGAGAAAGAACATTCCTTATATAGTGTGTGATAAACAAATAATAATACTTAATAACATTACAAAGGAAACAGTTCAGAGAACAATCAAGTTTTGTTTCATTTTGTTTTTCTGGAACAGAGTCTAACTTCAGCAGTTTCTTTGAGTACAAAGTTCCTAATAAATGAATCAAGGCTTTTCCCTCTTTACGTCAATCTGTAAATTTGTACAGATATTTTTATATTTGGTCCACAATGATAGGTATTTTGACATTAGGAGTTGAAATTCCATAAGAAGCTTTGGAAATCAGAAGCATTTAATAAATATCTACTGTGTTCCAAGCACTATGCTAGACCCTGGAGATGAAAAGCAAAAAGAAATCAGTCCCTTTGAGGAATCTGCAAATGATCAGGGGAGACAACGGGTGCATATCTAAGTATATATGAAAATATACAAAAATAACTGTGAACTAGTTTGTGAGGAGAAGGCATTAGCAGCAGCTTGGGTTGGGGGGAGGGAGCAGGAAAAAGCCTTATGTAGCAAGTCATACTTAAAGCTGTATTTTGAAGAAGGTTGGAAATTCTGAGAAGTCAAGATGAGACGAAAAGCAGTACATTCCAAGGTTTGGGGTCAGCCTGGGCAAAAGTAGAGATGGGTAATGGAATGGTATACATGAGGGACATTAAGCAGGCCAATAAGATTGGATTGTAAAAGGCTTGATAGGAAGTGACTTACTAAGTGTGGAAAGCTAAACTGATAACAGGCCATGAAGGTCATTAAATGCCAAACAGAAGACATTTTTGATATTAGAAATAATAGGGAACCACTGGGGATTCAAGCATGTAAGTGACATGGTCACCACTTGTACTTTAAGCAGCTATGCAATAAGCCCCTTTGGGGGGTTCATTCTTTTAGTCAAGTAAGGAAGATTTTGATATCCTTACCAAAAATAAATGATTCTTTTTGCCAATTCTTCTATTCTATAGGCATACAGTATCAAAGAAGGTAGTCATGTGAGTTATCATAAGGTTGTAATAGTGATAGATAGATAATGTATATATGTATTTATACTTTCATTCTATGTGATCCCATCATACTTAATTTGCACATTTTTTTAGGGTATGGAAAAATTAAGCACAAAACTGTTGTGTTTACTTCTGTACTTAAAATAACTTTGTGGTTTCTCTCTCTTCCCACTCTCTTTTCCTTGTCTTAATGTGTAAAAGTATTATCACTGTTTAGGTTGGGAAAAAGTAACACCTTATTGTATGTAGAAGTGAGTCAAATAGATAACTCTGCTCTCTTTGTGAAATAAATCAATATGTAAAACTGAAAAAGCTTATCTTGGAAGCAAATCCAAGAAAATGTGGTTTCTCCTCATAATGACTTTTGTTGGATTTGTAGCCCATGCATGAAAAATAGGTGTTTTTGAAAATATAATTTAGATAAAAAATTATCTCTTTCTCATGATACTCTCATGTGAAGAACAGGAAGAATGGGGAAAGGAAACTGTGTGAACATTCAAAATCACCACCATTCCTTGCAGCCATCATTATTCTTTGAGTTCCATAAAGTGATTTACTAAATAGAAAATCACTTGTAACTTATACAGTAATCAGTGACAAATCCCATTGAAACACAGATGACCTGCCCCTTTTGCTACCATAGTTAAAACAAAAGAAGGATGTACTTTGCAAGTGACAAAAATTCATCTGCTTAGAGATGAAAATTGGTATTGGATAAAATGAAAATGTGGTATTAAATATGTAAAATTTACTTTAACTCCTAACTTTGTGTCTTCAATCCCTATGATTCTAGGAAGGGGAAGGACTTGGCATCAGTTATACCCCACAATTCATTTCTAACATATCCCTATAGGGTTGGAAGGTACATTATGGTACTGATAATCCAGCACTCCCAGCCCAGAGGAGATAGAAAGGAGACATGGTGGCAAGAAAGGTGAAACAAGTTGATCTGGGGCAGAAGAATGGGGACAAACTAGGTTTCCCTTCTGAATGTTACAGTAACAAGTATTTATTTTTGTCATTTGTCAGTCATGTCTGACTGTTCATGACTCCTTTGGGGATTTTCTTGACAAAGACACTGTAGCTCATCGTAACAGATAAGGAAACTGAGGCAAACAGGGTGAAGTGACTTGCCCAGGGTCACACAGCATGTAAGTTTCTGAGGCAAGATTTGAACTCAGGAAGATGAGTTTTCCTTACTCCAGGCCCAGTAGTCTATCCAGTGTACCACATAGCGGACCCCCTCCCCCCCAAAAAAACAACCAAGTATTCAACTTCTCTTTTAAATTAAACGTATTTTGTCTTCCCTAAGAATAACAAAATGGTTTTGACTAGAGAATCATATTATATCATTTTAAAGATCTTTAAAAAATACTGTAGAGATCTTAAAAGTAGAGCTAGAAAGGACTGGGAAGTGATGGTATTCAATGCTTTCATTATACAAATGAAAAAACTGCAGGACCTTAAGTCAACTTGTCCAACGTCACACAAGTAATAACGGAAGCAGGATTTAAATATATAGGTTTCTGACACCAATTTTAGCACTTCTTCATGGTCCCCATGTAGCTATCATCACTTCATTCCCCTCTTTTTACATGTCAGGAGACTGAGTCACAGAGGTTATCACTTACTGTAATATTCTCATTGCAGAATATCGTCTGCCCTCATCTATTGAACCCGATTCCTGTGCTTTCTATAGGGCGTATTTTACTGCTTCTTAGCTTTATGAACTTGGACTTCACTTAGCTTCTCTGACCCTTTGTTCCATTAGTTATGGGAAAGAAGGAAGGAAGGAAGAGAGGGAGGGAAGGAAGGAAAGGAGAGAGGAAGGGAAGGGGAGGGGAGAGAAGAGGAGGGGAGGTCAGGAAAAAATATAGGATATTTACTTTGTGTGCATCATGTAACTGCTTTCCTTCTTAAAACTATGGCATTCCAAGTGTTGGTACTAGCCATAAATGCTGTAGTATTTTTACCAACATCTTCCAGACCCTGGTAGCAATGTAATTCCTGATTCAGGGGGGAAAGTGATATAGAGAAGAAAGAGCAAATGGGGAATTAAATTGGGAAAATACCTTTTAAAAAATAATTTTCACAATTTGTGGATGGGGACATATTAAAGTAAATAAGGTAATTATAAAGAAGTTTAAGTAGAGAAATTTTTCTAATGATAGGCTATTGTGCTTGCATCTTCCTTCTATTATTGTCAAGCAGCATTTCAACTGTTACCATTCATTTAACTGAAGAAAGGAATATTTATCCATTCAGACTCAGAACTTAAACATTCTATTGTTTTCCTTATTAGAAATTGGTTTTAACAAGTATGTGTCCCATATGGCAGATAAAAGACAGATAAAGCATTTGTTCTTTTTCAAATATCTTTGTGAATACTAGATGCCAGAATAGTTGGACCATAGAAAAAGTGTTTTATTAAAGGCATATACATTTTCTGTAACCAATGCCACCAATTCAACAACTATCTGTCGACCTAGACTCTCCATTGTCACTTCTTGTAGGTGCAGTCGTGGCTTAATCTTAATGAACTTTTAAAATTTAGAAGTCAGATTGACAATATATGCTTTTAAAAAATCATTTTTATGGGTGTGGGCCTCAGGTTCTGATCGCATCAGTGTAAAGCATCTACTTAGCATGGAAACTAATTCCAGCAATACATTTGTACCTCTTAGAGAGTTGCCTTAGGCATGAGGTGTGGTCACCCAGCTAGTGTATATCAGACATAGGATTTGCATCCACAGAATCATAGAATTTAGAAGAGTTCACAGTGACTATCTTGTCCAACCCATATCTGAGTTGGAATCCCCCATTGCAACATATCCAACAAATGATCACAAGGGATCTTTTAGCCTCTTCTCAAAGATCTCACATAAGGGGAAATGCAGTAGTCCCCATTACAACCCATTCCACTTAGAACCATCCCTAATTGTTAGGAAGTTTTACCTAACATCAAGCTGAAATTTGCTTCTTTGCAGCTTCTGTGCATTGCTCCTGGTTCAGCTCTTTGGAGCAAACAAAATGAGATTGATTCTTCCCCCAAATAAAAGCCTTTCAGATACTTTAACACAGCTATCAAGTCCCTCCTAGAAACATCTCCAGGCTAACCATTCCTAGTTCCTTCAAGCATTTCTCTTATGACTTGAACTCAAGGCCTTTCATGTTCCAATCCTGGTTTCCCTCCAGATGCTCTCCAGTTTATCAATGTCCTTCCTAAACTGGGGCATCCAGAACTGAAAGCAATCCTCCAGCTGTGGTCTGGATAGTATAGCACAATCTAACTCCTCCTTTGTTGGTCGTACTTTAAGTTTTCTAAAGTTCCAGGGATTTCTTCATGGTTTCTTTTTTTCCTTCCCCTTTCATGGTAGTACTAGAGTCACAAAGAACACCACATCTGAATCCAGTAGCTATATTCCCCAAACCCCTTGAAGCCCACAGTGCTTAAAACCCCTACCCTCCTCTTTAATACAACTAAGAATTATCACCTCCCTGTTTCTTATTTATCTAGGCTCTCATTTCCATATTGGCTTTTTTTGTTGTTCCATCTTCCCATTCCAAAGGTCATCCATCTTGTCAGTGAAAACTGAAGCAAAATTAAAATGTGAGTCCTGCCTTCTAGATGCTTTCTGTTAGAATATCATCCTTCTGGGAATGATTCTATACCTTTCTTGATCATCCTTTTTCCCCCTAGTGTGAATATTGTCTTTAGCTTTCTTCCTGCCTTCATCTCATTCTGAAATTTTGCACTTTTGACAATGGTCTTACAGTGTCAAGAAACACTGTTGTATTTCTCCTGTTTTACTCCTTGTTTTTTCTTTGCTTTACTGTCTGTGAGTTCCATGTTGAACCCATATCAACTTCCATTTTCTTACTTCTAGGACTTGTTGTTCATTGGGTCCTGAGGATTTTGTTTTTGAGAGTTTCCCATCCTTCTGAGGGGTAACTTCCTTGTAGATATTTAATCTATGTTATCCTCCCAATCATTTCTCTGAACTCTGTGAAGTCCACCTCCCCCACCCTGAAATCTAAGTTACTTGTCAGACCATCCTCAGATCAATACTTCTTTGTTACAAATGCTAGGTAAGAAAGAGTATACACCTCCCATTTTCAACCACATTCACTTCAGGAATGAGTTCCTCCTAGAACTCCTCCTAGAACTAGAACGAGAATAGAATTTACTCTTATTGACTCCTCCAACAAACGGAATGAATAATCAATCATTAAGGCAAGTCAGAAAGTTGTTGACTGCTCTGTTTTATCAAAGAATTCTCACAAATATGTGGGTAAGTGAAATTTTCCATCA
>CM053580.1:381571007-381633116 GCA_028627135.1 Pseudochirops cupreus | reverse complement strand
AAAAATATTAGTGTCCTGCTCCTGTCTTACATAGGGATTTGTTGTTTTTCTGTTTTTTAATGGCCTATGATAGCATAGGGAAAATTGCTTTTGTCTGATTCCTGTTGTAGAACATTTAGAATTCTGCAGTTCTTCACTTGATAAATTGGTGTAACAGCATACCATGCTGTTAATTTTGCCAATCAAATTAAGGATGTTTGGACTAAAATAGACATTTGAGAATTAAAATGGATATGTTAGTACTGATGAATTGCTAATATGTAGTGTCTCTAAATTTTAACCTGAATTTTTTAAAGTAAGTATTGGAGATCTTAAGAATAATAGCTAACTTTTATATGACACTTACTATATGCCAGGCACTTTTAACCAAACACTTCACAGTTATTGTCTCATTTGATTCTCACAACAACCCTGGAAAGTAGTTACTATTATAATCTCCATTTGATAGATGGGGAAACTGAGGCAAATGGAGGTTAAGTGACTTGCCTGAGGTCACACAGCTAATAAGTGTCTGAGGCTAGATCTGAACTCCAGTCTTCCTGACTCACACACTCTTTCCACTAGCTGCCTCTAAGAAATAACATAATGCAAAAATGATTCACTGTCCTAATAACTATGTAGCAGTAGAGTGCATGTAGATTGGAAGCAGCATCTCTGATATGGAAATATAATTTTAAAAAATTTGTTGCTGGTGTTTATATCAAATTTTATTTCAAACATCTTTTTTAAGCTTCTTCAGGTTGCCTCATTTAAAAAATAGTCAGCATTTGGTAGAGAAACCCTAGTTGTTCAATATGCATTTTTTAATTTACATTTTAATTACTCTGATCTTTACCCTGGGATGCTATATTAGAGATCGTCTTGTTATTTAGATGTTTTCTTTTTTAGTTTGCTGCCTGATTTTTTAGTACTAATAAAGATCTTGAGCTCAATTTAAACATACCTTTTCCACTCAGCTATCAAGCATTTTTAGGGAGACAATGCATTCATTTACACAGCTGTTTAGCTGATTAAAATGACAGGGGAGGAATACTTTCAAAATTATTTCAGAAAATAAGCTACTGAGTTTGGTTTATAGTCCTGCCTTAGGCTGTCATTTGTGATCCTGACTGATTAAATTACCCTTTCTTTGTCTTTCACTACCTGCATATATTTGAAACTTTGTAGCCAGTATTCTGTAGCTTTCTTGAACTGACACCAAAAAATTAAATTGAAAGGAGGAAGAAGGAAAGAGATATAGGGGGAAAAAAGATAATATAGCACTGCCTGTGCCCTAAAATCTAGTTACAGATTTGGGAGAAAGGAGAGAGAACCATCTTTACCTCAGTAATCTATGGACATGTATTTCTGGCCTACAAACATCATAGAACCCTTTTCTCACCCTAGACTGATTCATTAACAGATTGTACAACTCTTTTTTTAATGTTATCTATTTAAGTATGTAGAAAGATCACTTGTTAAAATAGAAGCTGAAGTTCATTATAAGCTCCCTACTCTATGTAAAATTTAGCTTTAAATGAATTCATGGTACAGGAAATTAACATAGTGTATGTTATCATATTCTGGGCCCAGAAGGAAACAGGTGGAAGACATTGAGATAAATTACATTTAGGAAATGGTTTAGTGTTTTAAAAACCCACATTTTTAATTTCAACATTTTTCTTTTGGTATTACATTGCTACAAATCATGGACTACTAAAGTCACCAGAGAAGTAAAGCTGTGGGTCACCTAAAGAACAATGAAAAAGTTAGTCAGCAACATGTTACCAATGAGACTTGCTCAGGAAAAGTAGCATAAAGACTACCCTTAGAGAAATGTAGTCGTGTAGAGAGTCATGCAATGAATAACATACTGGGCCTGGAGTCAGAAAGTCTCATTTTCCTGGTTCAAACACTGTTCAGACACTTATTGGCTGTGTGACCTCAGGCAAGTAATTTTACCCTATTTGCCTCAGTTTCCTCACCTATAAAATGGGCTGGAGAAGGAAATGGGAAACCACTCCAGTATCTTTGCAAAGAAAACCTCAAATGGGGTCATGAAGAATCAGACACAACTAAAACAACTGAAGAACAACAGAAGTAGTTAGCAAGGAGGGGGCAGAGCTAAGATGGCAGAATAAAAGCAGGAACTTGCCTGAGCTTGCACCCCAGTCACCTATAATACCTGTAAAAAATTACTCTAAACAAATTTTAGAGCTTCAGAACCCACAAAATGAATGAATGAAATACACCTCCAGCGGAAGTCAGCCTGGAAAGCCAAAAGGAAGGGTCTATCACACCAGGCTGGGAACAGAGCACAGTCTCATGTGGGCCACGCTAGCATGTACCGTTGACCCAGACCGACTGGAGCAGGCTTCAGGAGACTGAATCACTGGCAACTATAGAGGATTCCAAACTTCTCAACCCATAAACGCCAAAGAGAAAGTAAAAGGTCAGTGGGGAAACAGTTAGACCTGGGTGAGAGAAGTGCATGGTCCAGCTCCTGCCCCTGGGGTGGCAGCAACTGTGGCAATGGAGCAACTGCTTCTAGAGCTCCAAGCCCATAGATGGTGGGGGGACCAAGCAACTGATTGAAAGAATCTCTTTGCTGGAGCTGAGGCAGGATTCTCTTGCTTTTCCTTGCTTGGATCTGGGTTACAGTCTTAGCTGGCAGTCCTGGGATGAGGAGGAGCACTGGTATAGCAGAGCTTTTGCTGACTATAGAGAAGGAATCCTCCTCACAGTTCTGAGACAGGTGCTTAGAAGTAGCTCTGACAACAGCCGTGCAAAATCCCAGAAATTTGGGACACAGCACTCTCCACTCTGGAAGCAGAGTTCTTCCATGGCAGTGAGGTCAAAAGTCAAGTAATTGGCTGGCAAGATGAGCAAGCAGAGGAAGAGAAATCAGACTAAACAATCATTTTTTGGTGACAAAGAAGATGAAGACATTGAACCAGAAGAAAACAACAAAGTCAAAACTGCTGCATAAAAGCCTCCAAGAAAAAATATGAATTGGTCACAGGCCATGGAGGAGCTCAAGAAAGATTTTGAAAATCAAGTAAAAGAAATAGGGGAAAAATTGGCAAGAGAAATGAGAGTGATGCAAGAAAATTATGAAAAACAAGTAAACATCCTGCTGGAAGAGACCTAAAAAATACTGAAGAAAATAACACCTTAAAATAAAGACTAACTCAAATGACAAAAGAGCTCCAAAAAGCCAGTGAGGAGAACAATGCCTTAAAAAAGCAGAATTGGCCAAATGGAAAAGGAAGTCCAAAAGCTCACTGAAGAAAATAATTACTTCAGAATGAGAATGGAGCAGATGGAAACTAATGACATTATGAGAAATCAAGATATTATAAAACAGCTCCAAAAGAATGAAAAAAAATAGAAGGCACTGTGAAATATCTCACTGGAAAAGCAACTGACCTGGGAAATAGACCCAGGAGAGATAATTTAAAAATTATTGGACTACCTGAAAGATATGATCCAAAAAAGAGCCTAATCTTTCAAGAAATTCTCAAGGAAAATTGCCCTGATATTCTAGAAAGAGGATAAAATAGAAATTGAAAAAATCCACTGATCACCTCTTGAAAAAGATCCCAAAAAGAAAACTCCTAGGAATATAGCCAAATTCCAGAGTTGATTATAAGCAGTCAAGAAGAAACAGTTCGAGTATTGTGGAAACACAGTCAGGATAACACAAGATCTGGCAGCTTCTACCTTAAGGGATTGAAGGGCTTAAAATACGATATTCCAGAGGTCAAAGGAGCTGGGATTGAAACCAAGAGTCACCTACCCAGCAAAACTGAGTATAATGCTTAAGGGGAAAATATGGATATTCAGTGAAATAGAGGACTTTCAAGCATTCTTGAGTAAAAGACCAGAGCTAAACAGAATATTTGACTTTCAAATACAAGAAGAAATAGAAACATGAAAAGGGAAAAAAGAAAGAGAAATTATAAGGAACTTATTAAAGTGCCTTACATGGAAAGACAGTATTTGTAACTTACGAGACTTTTTTCAGTATCAGGACAGTTGAAGGGAATATGTATGTGTATGTGTATGTGTTTATATGTCTGCATGTATCTGTATATGTGTATATGTATACATAGACAGAGGGCACAGTGTGAATTGAATATGAAGGGAAGATATCTAAAAAGTAAAATTAAGAGGTGGGAGAGGAATATATTGGGAGAAGGAGAAAGAGAAATAGATTAGGGTAAATTATCTCACATTAAAAAAAGGCAAGAGAAAGATATTACGATGGAGGGGAAGAGCAGGGAGGTAAAAGGGAATGAATCAACCTACTTTCATTGGATTTGGCTTAAGGAGGGAATAACATACACACTCAATTGGGTATCTTAGGCTACAGAAAAATAGGGGAAAGAGTATGAGAGGGGGAGAGGTACCTATAGGCAAGGTTAAAGTAGAATCCAAGATCTAGGGTGTCAGTATTGGCAGAGATGGGTTTAAATGTTCCACAGTCATATTCGTGACTGGCCTGCAGGGGCAGATGGTGGCAGGTTCCCCAAAGTGCTCTGCAAAGCATGAAATGCCTCATAAGCTGCCATGATGCTTCTTGCTATGGGCCAGCCAATCTGTGGTCACTGTAACTTCAGTGACAGAGTGGTAAAAGTTAGGAGAAGACACTTTTTGTGCTACCACATTTACTTTTGATTATGTAACATGAAACACATTTTCCTGGGTAAACAATGTTATAATTGTTGTTTGGGTTTCCAGGCAAACACATGAAAGAACATTTAGCCCATATTCCATAGATAACAGGACTATTAGTATGACAGTTTAAGTAGATATTCCTGGTTAAGAGTTCACATTGGGAGAATATTTTCTGCGGTACATGGTGAGAATAGAAAGAGGTAGTTCAGTTACTTGATCTATAATACCTCTCTTGCCCCCCAGTTGTGAAGGGATTATGATACCTTGGGGAAGGTAGGATCCTCAGACCGTACAGTTTTGATAATAGTGGGTCATTTAGACTGACCCTTTACTTTTTACAGTTGGGGAAATAAAGATATGGGAGGTGAAATTGCTTGCCAGCATCTTCTAGCTAGTAAGTGGAAAAGCTGGGATTGAATCCAGATCCTTTTTCTCTAGTTCAACATTCCTTCTACTACACCAAATGAATTCCTTCATGTTCTAAGGGAGCTAAGTTTTGGCCTTTTGGGCCTTTCTATTATCTTCATAAGTTGGAAGTTCATAAATCTGGTAGAAATTGTATGTGTTATATGTCAATGTGGCTACTGTCATTTCCAGTTTACATCCATTTTTTGCCAAATTAGGGGTTGTCCGCATTATTTTTTGCAGGTCTCTCCCATTTTATTCTTAGTATTTAGACATCCTTCCCTTTATACAATGGCACTATTAATACCATAGTTCAACTACATTGTGGCCTAAGTAGGTTTTTATGAACTGGCCTGGGATTCTAAGCATCATTTATAACATTCTTTCAAAGAAAAAATAATGTGTTATAATTTTTTTCTAAGTTAATAAATGTTTTATACAAAACTTGTATCCACATAATTTTTAATATATACATTTTGCTTTGTTTTGGGAAGTTGTATAGTATCCTGTAAATAGATTGGAAAGACAATAAAAAGGGCAGAGTTTTTTCTTTAGTGTGTCCCATATTGAAACATTGAAAAAAATATGGGTTATTAGAGGAAGGTGCTTGTGAGCCCAAAGTCTAGAACTTTATTAACAAGTAGGTCTTTTGGTAAATTCTGTTTCATGGCTGCAGACCCTATCCCTAAATAGCCATCCTACTAGTGTGTAGTTGGTTTTAACAAAAACTAGGCAATAAAAGACAGAAGTATAAGAACAAATCCAGTGACCATCCTTGGGGGTAAAAAAAAAGAGGTTTTAAAAGCAAGTGTGGTGTAGTGTAGAGAACTTTAAATTGTGAATCACAAAAATTAAGTTTTGATAGTTACTGGCTGTCTGATCCTAAAAAAAAAAAATCACTTAACTTTTCTGAACCTTAGTTTTCCCCATTCCTAGAAGTGGCCTACCTAGTTGTTCATTTTTATGAAGATTCAGTTATAGGTTCTAGTTCTCATCCTAGAAATAAGCAATATTTACTAGTTGATTTTCATTATCCATTTAAAAATGCTGAGTAGATTTATTCCCTTCTGAAGGAAATGGCTTCTCTTTCCATCAAATGGATATAGGAATTTTTGGCCACTATTCTTCAAAGGAGATAGAGCAGGTGGGTTACTTCATGCTTTCTCATAATGTTTGAAGAAGCATCTGGCATTGAGGAAAAAGAAAGTGAATGTTAAGTGGTTCTTTGTCAAATACCTCAAGACATATCATTATTGAAAAGTAATTTTATCAGAGAGGCAGGCAATTTTCAGGCAAAGCTTTTTCATTCTGTCTCTGTAAGCCTAAATTTCACAGGACTATCAATAACAGTCCATTATGAAGAGTCACTAAGCTGAAGTAATTTCATATTCATAGTTGTGTTATCAGCTTAAATATTTGTCCAGAGACATATTCAGAGAAAGAGAAAAGATCAGCCTCCTTGAATTTCTTGTTGTACTTCATCTAGTTGAAGTGATCTAGAGAAGGTTTCATAAATAAAGTAGTTAAAAGTTTAAAAAAAAACCCTGCTGTCTGCCTTTAGGGCCATTAAACAAAAGCAAAGAGCCAATATCTTCTCTAGAAATCAGTAAAGAAAAAGAATGTCACAGAAGAGTTAGATTTACTCTCAGCTGATGGAGGGGAAAATTCATAAATCTAAAAGACATGATGTGAGAGGGGGACATTCCAACACAAAATGGTGGCTGGCACTTTTCCTCCCCTGCTTAGCTAATGACCCCATGCCTTCCCTTCATGGTTCCTAGGCAAGGATTACATAATTTAATTGACTTATTATCAACTACAATTGCTGGCTAAATGTTTTCTGAGTGTTTTTTGGATTGAGAAATGATCTTAAACATAAAGTGAACTCCATGTATACTTACCAAGTCAAATTCAACTTTTTTATGTACCTTAGTGACAGCAAATTGAAGTCAGACTCTTAACTCCAATAGTTTGCAGTCATCAGTAATGCTCTCTTCTGGATCATCAGGAGAGGGATGGAGGGAAAGAAGGAGGAGGGAGAGGGAGAAAGAGAGAGAGAGAGAAAGAGAGAGAGAGAGAAAAAGAGAGAGAGAGAGAGAGGAGTTGACTAGCTGATTGTTATAGCCAAGTTTTTTATGTGTGTCTTGGTGAGGTTGCCATGTGTTAACTTTCTAGATTCAGGAATTTGATTTTTATTAGTTTACCCAGAGGATCAGGCTCTATGGAAATTGATTCACACTAACTGAACTCTCAAGGAAGTAGATTTATAAGACAGACTTTCAATTGATTATTTTACAGTTGGGATATATCTGGCAAAAAATGTCATACTTTTCTAGAAGAGGGAAAAAGTTGGACTGGAGGAGGGGTTGTCTTCTCTGACATCAGAGAGAATGAAGTTTCTTAAAAGATTGTAGGATAAGGGCTTCAAAAGGAACACAAAACAGGGAAAGACTTTGGAGAGCCAAAGGGAACCCTAATCTGTGTCAAGAGCCTGGAGAGTAGAAGAATGTGCTAAAGAAAGGTAAGTCCAGAAGAAGGACTTCTGACAATGAAGTTATGTCATGAGACTATACTTTCGCAGATCATTTCTATAGTATATGAGCTGGCAAAGCAGCATACTTTCAATGGAGGCTCTTCTCATTGGGAATGGAACTAGATTCCCTGTGCTCGTACAAAGAAGATGAAAATTGGTCAAAGGAGAAACAGATGAATCATGGTTGGTTGGTTATTGGCTCCCTGATATGAGTCGTGACTATCCCATCTTCTTTCCAGACATAACAAAGAGCCCAGTGCCCACTTAATGTAATTTATGTGGGAACAAACAATACCTCTAGGATACTTAAAGGCACATTCCTTGGGCAAGAAATTAAAAACTATAGGGTGATCTTTCTAATCCTGCTATTGATTCTTTAAACAATTTAATTCAGAAGAAGAAAGGTAGTTTTGAGATCTGTGGTTAGGAAGAGGTTGTCAGAGAAGAGAATTTGGATTTCTAGACCAGGAGTCAAAATCTCAACTGAGGGAATTAGGAAAGGCCTTTTGAAGAAGATTATGTTCAAGCATTACCTTCTACATAAGGCTTTTGCTGATCATTCATCTCTCAACTGTTAGTATCCTCCTTCCATAGACTACTCTCCACCACAGATCATTATGAAGGAAATCCAGGAAAACTTTTTTAACAAATTCATGTCTTATAGTGTATACAGCAGTCTATATCCATAGCCCCCCACCTCTATGGCAGGAGAAAGGAAGTGTATCTCATCATACCAAGATTAGTCACTGGAACTAATCTGAGTTTGTTTTCATTTGTTACTATAGTCACTGCATATATTGCCCTTCTGGTTCTGCTTTCTGTACTTTAGCTCAGTTTATCCAAGTACTAGATGATTTATGAGATCTCATCCAACTCTGAGGCTCTGTGACTCTATGAACGGTAACTAGTATCACACATATGTCCAGGATATTCCTTTTCAGTTGGTAGGTCCATGCAGTAGTACTAAATTATAGATCAAAACATTGCTTGGTAATCACCTAATTAGCATCAAAGAAATGAGGTTTGTGATGGATATTTCAGTTAAGTTGTGGTAGCCTGGTGCAATGTCCTTCTCCATACTAGGAATATTTTTGTTTAGGCAATTAGAATCGGTATCCTGTAGTAATGGAAGTATACCAACAATGATGCATTTCTCTTTGTTGTCTCTTTCTTTCTGGACTCCATTCAGACCACTACCTTCTCTTAGGTTATCTCAGGTATGTTACAATTAATTTGATCACATTGTCTCCTGCACTGGTTACATTCTAGTCAATTTGATGGATTTGAGAGATAGGGGAAGCATTGTAATCTCATAAGCAACATCCTTATAAACTATCTCTAAAGAGATGCAGATGGCCAGTCACATCTGTTTTATGTTAGTTCTTTAGATTCAGTTTCAGTATGTGACATTTTATGACCTTGTCCTGAAATTACATCTAGGATGTTGTAATAGTAATAGTAATTTGAAGACTTTCCCTGCTTTGAAAATAAGCTCTGCTCTCTAATAGTCTGAATGTAATCTGCTCTTTAGGGGTGGAGCAGAACCCTCAGGAAGCCAGGAGTTAGAGCTAGAATAGACAGGTGAGAGGAGAGAACGGTTTCCTAGAAAGACAGACAGGCTTGTGAGGAAAAGTTGTTTTTTTGCCACCTGCTGTGACAGTGGACTTGTGTTGGTTTATGGAAAGGCTAAGGGTGTGACTCTCTGCTACATTGTGGTACATTAACTTCTATGTTACTATGATGGATTCGGTTTCCTGGTGTTGAGATTTGGTGTTACTATGATAGATTCGGTTTCCTGGTGTTGGGATTTGGTTTTCTGGTGTCTGAATAAATGTTTTGCTTCTGTCTTCTGTATGGAGAGTCTGTCATATTTTGCAGTTGAGTACTATGAGGGTGTATTTATAGTGACTGTGGGTGCTGTTAATATTGCATTGGCACTACAGATGTGCAGCCCTTTGTGTACTAAGTAAAGGGATGACCTCAGCTAATATGGCCTTGTTTCATTAGTACCAATCAAATAATAAACATAGACCTCTAGATATGCCTGCACCATCTTAAGTACTATAGAACATTTAAATCAGGGGTGGGGGACCTACAGCCTTGAGGTCCCATGTGGTGATTCCTCACCCCTGACAGCATTTGAGAAATACTTATGGAAACGTACTAGTGAAAAAGTGAAAGGTGATTTGACTGTGGACAGTTCATGTGTCACAATCTTAAAGTTAGAACAAAACATTGAGGTTTAGTCCAATCTCTTACCCCATACAAGATGTATGCACTAGAATGCTATAGCTGGGAGCTTTAAGATGGCATACCACAGCTTAAAGGTTATTTAGTCTATATTATCCAGCTTCTGTTTAAATATCTGCAGTAACAATGTGCTTTCTCCTCGTTAAGGCTGCCCATTCCATTGTTTTAATGACTCAGAATTATTCTTTATTAAACCTCCTTTTCCCTTTCATTAATCCTGGTTCTTTTGGGGGAAGCAGCAAGGATGGAGCCTCTCCACCCACATGTAAAAACAGCTACTCTCCCATTCCTTCCCCCAAGTTTTCTCTTCTCTACATAGCTTATATTAATTCCTTCTGCTGTTCATTTGGTGTGTTTTCCAGACTTTTTACTGCTCAGGTTGTTCTTGTTATACATGCTTCAGTTTTAAATGCCTATCATAAATTATGGATCAGTAATGAAACATAATACTCTATGTGTGGTCTGACTGGCACAACATCTTCCCCCAAGCAGCTATGTTGTATTGGAATAGTCACACACCTTATACTCAGAAAGAATTGAGATGAAGTCTCAATTCTGCTTTTCAGGTTGTATAACTTGGAACAAATTGCTTCACTAACCTTAGCCTGATATCTCCTCTAGAAAATTGAGAAGATCCTTTTATTACCTACCTTATAGGAGTAAAATGAGTTTTGGAGGGAAAGCACCATGTAAATCTTAAAATGCTATAAAAGTGAATCGCTATGTTAATAATTATTATTAACAGATTAACAGTTAATGCATTAACAAAGTATTGATAAGATTTAAAACAGTAATTACATTAATAGGTTTTTTAAAAACCTGTTTATCCACATGCATTGTTATAGTCAACAATATCCCCATTTCTTTTTCAGTTAAACTGTTATAACATCATCTCTTCTGTCTTTCATTTATGGAACATTTTTTTTTACTTTAATTGCAGAAAATTAAAGTTATCCCTATTAAGTTTTATCTTGTTTTGAACCTTTTATGTAGAATCACTGTTTGAAAATCTTAATTCTGTCATACAAGATGACAGTTATCCAGCCCAGGTTTGTATTTCCCACCAATTTGATGAGCATGATTTTTATGTCTTCATCCAAGTGATTGACCTAAATGTTGAGCAGGACAGAGCCAAGTACAGAATTCTGTAGTACACTTTAGAAATAACGTAAATTCATTACAGATGCTCTTTGGGTACATGGGTTCAACCAGCTGCTGATTGTATTTGCTTTTCCTGTATACGTTTTTTCCATCTTAAGAGTATAATGACAGATTATTAAGTGCCTTATTAAAATCAAGATAGACTGTGTCTATGACACTACCCTCATGTACCAGCCTAGTAACCTCATTAGAAAGGAAATAAGATGGTAAGGTTTTGTGTGTTTGGTTAGTTTTACTCATGGCTCGTTCTTAGGAAACCCTTGTTGGCTCATAGTAATCGCCATTACTTTTCTGTGTCCACAGAACATTAAAGAATTTTTCCAAAGACGGACATAAAATAATTTGCCATTATTAGTTTCTAAAATTCTTTTCCCTTTTTTTGAAATTTAGAATAACATTTGTTATTTCTCTAGTCTTCTGACATACCTCCCTCTATTATAATGATTTCTTAAAGTTTACCTACAAGTTGTTGTTTTTTTGGTCCAGTCAGCATGAACCTTGTGGTCTAATTAAGCTGGAACTAAAAATTTACACTCATTAAAGATGAATGGGGGCTCTCTATTCCTTTATATACTTTGGACTTTGGTTTCCTGTTAATATTATTATTTCTACTCTTTCCATGTTAAAGATTTGCCCTCTTGGTTCATAAAGTCTAAGCCAAACATCAGTTGAATACTTTTGCCCTTTCCCTGCTAACACTGACAAGCGCAATGCCCCCCAACCCATCCTGAGATCATATACCTTCATTGTTATTACTCCAATAAAAGCTGAATTATATTTTTCTTAAAATATATTTTGCAGAAAATTATGATATTTGCGGTCCAATTTCCATTTCCCATTTTCTCTGTGGATAGTTCATTTGTCCAAGGTCTGGTTTAAGCTCTTGCAGTTGCTTTCTCAGTGTCTTCTCCTACACTTTAGCCTTTCTTCTAATTTTCTACCTGAAATCTAGGTGTATTAGAATGTCTAGCCCATTCCCTTGATCTTCTTACTAGTATAGGAACATTTTCAAATTATAAATGAGGTTATTAATTTGGCATAGCTTGTTCTTAAATCATGATTTTTCCTAGTAATTAGTTACTCCCTTTCCAAGTGCTCACAAACTATCACTTTCATAATGTACTCCAGAATTTTACCACAAATCAAGGGTCAGACTCACTGTACTCAACTTACTGGTCATAGAGTGGACCTTTATTCCCTTTCTTTGAGACTGAGATTTTTGCCCATTTCCTATCTAGTGACACTTCTTTGATTTTCCACTGTTTATTCAGCAACCACATTCCCCAGTTCTTTCAGATCTCTGAATTTGGAATGAGAAGGCCTGAATTGGAGTCACAGCTCTGTCCCTATGACCTTGAACCAAGTTGCTTAATTTCTCAGAGAATCTGTCTGTAAAATGGTGGTCCTTTCTCACAAATCTGATATATGGATCAAATAAACTACGTAAACTAGAAAGTGCTATAAATGTAAGTTATTTTTATTATTTCCATGAAATGTAATCCATCAAAACTATATGAATTCACCATAATAGCTACATCAGGCATTGTTAACTTTTGTAGTGTCATGAACCCCCTTGTCAGTCTGGTAAAGCATAGAGCCCCCTTCTTAGAATATTTTTAAATAAAGGAAACACTAGGTTCTAGTAAACAGTTAAAGGAAATAATGTAATTTCTTATGCAATTTCTTTCTCATCCAAGTTCCCAGACCCCCGGAAATCTATCTGTGAATATGCTAGACCCCAAGTTAAGAACCTCTGAACTCAATGCTCTCTTGCAATTGCCATGCTTATCTTGGTTTTTAAATCTCTATTAATTATTTTTTGTTGTATCATTTCCTGTCTGAAGATCACTTGCCTGGGTGGAAAAAAATCAGAAACAAGTAAGCATTGAATAGTTCTGCTTTCTTTCCATTCTCTGGTATAATCTTCCCATCCATACAAAATAAGGGGTCCGATCCTTTTCTTGTTCTCTTCACCATGACAACCTTCCCCTCCCCCCCCCCACTGGACCAAAAAAGCCTTTTATTGCCATTATTGTTTTTCAGAAGCCTCCACTCATGTTGGATTTTAGCTTTCCTGGCACTATCTGTGCCCCTCCTCTGTTTCTGTCCTTAGTTATGTACCCTTTCTTCCATCTTTTGCATATGTCCTTTAAAAGTCTGAACTCTTACTTTTGCACCAGGTAAGTGGTTAGAAGATATGAACAGGCAATTTTTTTAAAAGAAATACAAATTATCAACAACCACATGAAGAAAAACAGTTCAAAATCTATTACCTAAGAAATGCAGAGTGAGATTCTGAGATTCCATCTAATACCGATCAAAATGGCAAAAATAATTTAAAATTGTTTTAATAATAAATAATAATAAAGATAATTAAAAATGATATAAAATAAAATTCTTTGCTGCCCATAGCTATGGCAAATGGAATTTTTATTGCTGGTAGATCTGTGAATTGTTCCAACACTTTTAGGCAACACTATGGAATTATACAATGTCTGTTTCCTCCTACTTAGGCAACTCATTGATACTGAACGTAGTGCAGAAGACCAGTTGGTTTAATCCACTGAATCTTTGCACTCCTGAACTCAAGACAGTTCTCAGACTCACAAGTAGCAGGAATTGCAGATGTGTGCCACCATTGCCCAGTTTGCCCAGGCATTTTTAAAGAGTTTCTGCCCCCCAAAAAGATAACTATTTTCTGTAAACTTGTAAAAAAAGAAAATGCTTTCTTAAACTCTAGAACATAGCTAATTATGTTCAGCATTCTTTGACTCTTAAAAGATCTAGGGTTACAAGGCTACTTTCTCCTAAGATTCCTATGCCATCTTAAGCAACCAAGTCTTTCTTATTGATCTGAATTGAGACTAATGCATCAGATTCCTTTCATCTCTTCTAACAAGTAAAATTACTAACAAGACAAGCCCAGAATTTATCAGATCCTCTACTTCCAGCAGAATGAGTTTGCAGCAGAAGTTAAACCCCAGGTAGTTACTGTACCTTGGCTCTTTGCCAAGCCTGTAATATGTATATAGAAACACTATCTATATCTTCCATCTGGAAAGGAGGTTTCTAGTATACTCCCATAATAATATATCTTTTTCTTTCTCCTTTTGTCTTTACCCAAATGCTTTCCACTGTACTTCCACAGATTCACTTATTTACATATGGGAGTTTGCTTTGTTAATATATTGTTAACTTTCCATTCTTTTCTTCTAGGTCTATTTCTCTTGAACAAGACATACATACATACATACATGCACATATGTGCATGTGTACACACACATACTTCATTGCTCTTTTCTAGTTATTAGTCTCCCCCACTAAGTCTTAACTGTTATCTGAGAGGCCATTTTTTTACTTCCTTATACAAAATTCAAGTTTACTTTGTTACCCTTACATTATCGGTAGTACTATATATATATATACATCTGAGGCCACAAATATTGTTTCTTAACCTCATTCCTATTGCCCTCACCTGAGAATTACTGAGCACTCTTTGTTTTCTTCCTTGTGTAAGCTTACCTAAATAATGTTCCTTTCAGTAATATATAAACGTTAGTATTTTCAATGCTATACAGAAAAGTGATTTTATTATTGAATAGCTGGAATATTTTTTTCATAATATGTTAACTGGTTCCCTGATGACATGAAAGAGTCAATTCACCCCCAGTCTCAATTAACATGCCATTTTTATTCTGTGGTACCTTCAGGCCCTGTAAGCACTATGTCGTATTTTAACCAATTGGGTGATGACTGAATTATTATTATTTCTGTTACTCAGAAGGCATTTAATTTCCTTCCCAGGATAGAAGAATTATTTTCCATTTAGGAAGATTTAGTAATCTCCTGGAGCCCTTAGGAGGGCTCACAAAACAAACAACTTATGATTAGAAGAACTGCCAAAAAAAATTACCATATACTGAATTTACTGCATTTTTTCATCTCCTGTTGATTGATCTTCTTCCTCCCCCACCCCTTCATTTTGACAAAAAAAATTTTCCCTTCACTCTCTCTCAACATCCTTCTGTTTTTTTTTCTTTTCTTAGAACAGCAATAACTACTATTGGTTATAAGGTCTCTTTAAGCAGAATGATCTTTGCCAGAAGGGATGATTGCTCGGAGGTGACCAGACAGTAGAGAATAAGTTACCATCTGATGTTCCATCCCATCCCAGCTGTGTTCCACCTTTTTTTCCTACATCTTTGCCTCCCCATTAGCACCCCTACAAGTGTACTAATGGTTCTGATTTGCCTTTCTTTCCTTGAACAAAGATGTTTGGGCCCTAAACCTACAACTTGAAAGCAAGAGTATAGTAAATATAAACAATTTATATATATATATAAATATGAACACTTTACAGACACCTTCAATCAGTGTGTTGTTGGGAATAAGAATGCTGGACCTGGAGTTAGAGATCCCAAACCACAGTTTTAGAGCTAAAATGGATCTCAGAGATTGTTTCATCCAATGCCTTCATTTTCCAGAAAAGGAAAATGTAGCTCAGAAAGATGAAATGACTTTCCCAGGGTCACACAATGAAGTAAGTGTCTGATGTTGGATTTGATTTCAGGCTTTCCTGACTCCAGATCCAGTATTCTCTCCACTGCATCACCCAGGTGCCTCAAAGCTTAAGCCTTTGCATAAAAATAAGGTGTTTCCATCTCTTTAAACATCTGCAGATTTTTTTACCTAAGATTTTTTTTTCCTTTTCATTTAGTACTTATCCTAAAACCCAATCCAAATGTTCTTGGTGGAAAGGACATCCTCTGTTTGCCTTTTTTTTTTACATTCCAGGAAAGTACTAGTTGTTCCAATAGCCACTTGTGTGCTTGCTTAGAGCTATCCAAGAGATGCAAAAAGAATCCTTAGTGTCGACAGGCAAGGGAACTAAACAAGTATCAGTTATACTCCAGAGTAATCCTATTGGTTCAGCTCTAAAATCCAACATTTTATTGATTTGTTCTTTTTGCTCTTTGTTCATCTTTAAGCTCAATGTGGTTTTGATGCATTAGCAAAATTGTGAATAAGCAGTTCCTGGATATTTGTGTACTATTCTCCAAGGAGGAGAAATTATATAGAGTGCTGAATGTTTCAAATGGATAAACATTGTGTTCCAAGCTTTACGAGTTCCATATCTGTTCCCTTCAGTAAAAGTAAGCAACCTAAGGAGGATCAGTGAAATAAAATCTTACGTTGAACTTTACATTACAGGTCAATGAAGACATATGGTGTGGGTTTTTTTTTATTAGGATCTATCCTTGTTCTTAGGGTTTAGCCGACTCTTAAGATATCTATAGTAAAAGGTGACAGGGATAATTTGGAGAAAGGAAATCTGAAGATGATGGAGTAATTTTAAACTTTTTGCTGCCTTTGCCACCATAGTTTTAGTTTTCAGCAAGTAATATGGTTTCCTGATTTGATTCGCATCCCCTCTTACATCTCATTCCTTTGGTCTGGTACAGGGGCTAGTGAGCAAAGAAATATGCAGAAGATAGACGTGAAAAAGACAAAAAACAAAGGGATAGATTGTCTGCAAATTGTGTGACCCCAGTACTCAGGGTAAATTTGTAACATTTGAGGACAAATGAAGTATCACATATTTATTAAGTGTATAGTTTGTAACATAATAACTACTTTGATTCATTTATCTAAACTGCCCACAGCAAACTTTCCACCACTTACAGAAAGCTACCTTGCTTTTAATCCCCCCAAATATAAGCATATCATCACACTTTCCTTCTAATACATTCATCTGTCTCAAGCACATTTCATTCTTTGGCTCTAAATCCAATTATTAGAAACTTTAAAATCTTTTATAGAATTTATGAATTATATACTTAAGATTATATTGTAATCATTGCAGCATGGAAGTATTCTAGCATGACCTTCAATTGTTCTTATACCTGAGGATTCCAGGTAGTAAAGTAGTTACATAAACATGAAGTCGAGTTACCATATTGGGAGGAGTGGTACCATACAGCAGTACTCATAACCCAAACATTCCAGGGGAATGTGAAGTTCTCCTTAGGTTGAGGTGAAAGCTAACTTTTACAATCAGAACTACTTTTCTTTTTAAGTGGTTTCCGAGGGAGGAGAGTTGAGACTAAGGGAGGGTGAGAGATGAGTGCTACTGTTGACTTGGAACTATCTAAAGCCAGGCAAATATTTACTAATTGAGGAGAAGGAAAAGTATAGGAATATCATAGAGTAGAAGATGCAGTACTTAATTTTGTCTCTTGAGCATGATAGAATTGAATTACTGAGATCCATCCAGACAGAAAATTTATTTGAATAGTTCAATGGTCAGTAAGTTCATTGGTCAGGATAATCCCTTTACAAAACAAATTATTGTCTCCTCTATAACCTAGCAGATATTTTTCATGAATTTCTATGGCCACATTCCCCTGTAGCCAACTTGGTGATAAGCCTCTCCAGATATGTTTCTAAGAGAACAGACTCCATATATATGAAGGCTTCCTAGGGTGGTAGTTCCCACCAGAGCTGGCGGGCTGTTAGAATATCCTTGGAAGACCTAGGATTCCCGCCTCATCTTGATTAGGGCAGGAAGAGAGAAGGACTTGAGTAGAGTGGACAGTCCATATCTTTTAAAAATGAGGAGCTTACATAAGTTGCAATTCTGGCTTTCATAACATAATAAGTGTGCTTATTTAGCATGTAGGAGAATTTGAGCATACTGGGAAATGTAGCTAATAAAAAGTCTAGGCACTCTATGCAAATGACAAGAGAGATAAAAGATTTGAGAAATAAGATAATGTATGTTGTAGGAATCTATATGTTGTGATGGTGTAAATCAGCACTTTGTAAACTGTGGATAGCAACCACATAGAAAAATTTGGCTACAGTCAAAGGTTTCTGAACATACAACAACCAGAAATTAATTCAAAATCAAACATGTAATGAATCCAAGGTGTTTCTGGCAGATTTGCCCATGTTATATCGCTAAACTTCATTTCAGCCTTGGTTCTGAACACAAAGCATGTACACTTTGTACTGTGCATGCCCTCAGATGATACAACACCAACGAATGCTGGCAAAACACACATACACACACGCACGCACACATATACACACACGCACATGCACACACACATACACACACACAGGTTGAGAGTGGAAAAAGTGTAAGAAGTCCTGGTATCAATCAAGAGTTTTGCTGTGTTTGTATAGAAATATTATGGTAGGAGCAGCTCAGTGGCTCAGTCGATAGAGCACTATCCCTGAAGTCAGAAAGACCTGAGTTCAAACCCAGCCTTCGACTTAATATGTGTATGACTCTGGGCAAGTCACTTAACCCCAGTAGCTTCAAAAAAAAAGAAAGAAAGAAAGAACGAACAACAAAGGATGCGATCACTTTGAAATTTCTTTTGGTAAAATTCCTTTGTAAAGCCAGATAACCCCTATTGAGGTGGCTAGGTGAT
The DNA here is from genome assembly GCA_028627135.1 of Pseudochirops cupreus. Classification (NCBI taxonomy): domain Eukaryota; kingdom Metazoa; phylum Chordata; class Mammalia; order Diprotodontia; family Pseudocheiridae; genus Pseudochirops; species Pseudochirops cupreus. The sequence goes on along the minus strand of CM053580.1, from coordinate 381,614,669 downwards.
ACAGGGGATAGAGCATTGAACCTGGAGTCAGGGAGACCTCAGTTCAAACTCAGCCCCCAATATTTACTTCGCTCTGTGACCGTGGACAAGTAATTTTACCTTTATCTTACCCAGTTTCCTTGTGTGTAAAATGGAAATAATGATAGCATTCACCTCCCAGGGTTGTTATGAAGACAAAATGAGGGAGTATTTATAAAGGGCTTTGCACACCTTAAAGTGCCATATAAATGTTTTAATTATTATAACAGTGAAAGGGACAGCTAAGTGGTGCAATGTATAGAGCACTAGGCTTGGAATCAGGAAGACTCATCTTCATGAGTTCAAATCTAGCCTCTGATTCTAGCTGTATAACCTGTGTTATCTCTTAACCCTGTTTGCCTTAATTCCTCATCTGTCAAATGAGCTGGAAAAGGAGATGGTAAACCACCTTTGCCAAAATAATACCCAAATGAGGTCACAGAGTCAGACACGACTCAAATGACTCAGCAACGGAAAGAGATTTTTCAAAGTAGAAAATGAATTGTAAGAACACCTTTTCAATTAATTATTAGATTCCACTGATCAAATAATATTGTAAGCAAAGAACCTTCTAATAAGATTAATGACAAATCAGTTAATGAGATAGGCATAAGCCCCCATGAGAATGAAGGGGACCCTTCTCAAACAATATTTGCCTAAAGGATCTTTAGCCTTTTATAATGTATTCATATTATAATAAGACCTCCTTGAAGGAAAAGCTTTGACAAATGAAATATCTCAGCTAAGGCATAGAATAGCAAGATGACCTTTTTTACATTTGTCCAGATATGGCCATTCGTTGGATTTTCATTAAGAATTCTAGTAGTCCTGCTTCTTAATTATATGTAGTAGTTTTCATTAAGGAACTCATTGTGTTTCTCTAATATTTCCAAATAGCGTTTGGCTCTCACTACAGTGCAGTTTTTATTTCTGTAATTGTATGTTAAAAGAAAGCTATTTGGCCATTTCTGCTAGTTTTATGACACTCTGTCATTTGGAAATGGCAGTGCCTTTCCACCTTATGCCTGGGGAAGAAAGTTGATTCATTCAAAATAGAGTGTAATTTTTCTGAATTTTCATTTCATTTTCAGTGTCTAGTAGAGAAACATCTTCATTTAAATTATCCCCAAAAGCACAACTTTGGAAAAAGTGCTTGGTAAGAAAAACTTGCTAAGAAAAAAAAAAAGAAAGAAAAAGTTAATCTCTCAGAATGATATGAGAATGATAGAGAAATTAAAAAGATTTGATTCAATAAGCATTTATTAAATGCCTATTAGGTGTAGAACTGTTATTTTCAGTTACTCTGTTTTCAGATTTGATTTTGCTTTTTCACATAGGACAGTATCCCCTCCTTTAGCTCAGCTCACCTACTTTACTGACATTAATCTCTGAAGCCATGTATTTCCTATGCAATTGAAATGCAGGTACAACACAAAGTGGGGTTGTGTGAAGGTGACTTTTCAGCAAAAATGGCCCAGCAGTGACTCCCACTTTAATGTGAATTAGTGTATGCACTATCATTTGACATTAATGGAATAATTAAAATATAGAGCATCAGTGTGGTTTAGAAGAAAGAGCACTGGAGTTATGAGGTTTAATTTCTGGTCCCACTTTGCCACCAATTTCCTTTGTGACCTGGAACAAGCCACTTCATGTCTGGGCCCCAATTTCCTCATCTCTAAAATGAGAGGGTTGGATTAAATTATTTCTAATGTGCCTTGCAATTCTAAATTGATGATTCTCTGGTCATACATCATGGAAAGTATGAAACCAAATGCTAATGCAGGTGATTGTTGGTACCAGGACATCAGGTTATAGATCCCCATCAGACATCTGAGACTGGGAGAATGTGAGATGTCAAAGGTCATCAGCATGACAGATGAGCAGCCAATGGAACGAGCTCATAGGTAAGAGCCAGAGCAGACCAGAAATCAGTCAATCCTGGTGCAGACAAGGAGGTAGTTTATCCTTTGGAGACCAAGAGTACAGTAACAGAATAGATGATCAATTAGCAGGAAGCCTAAAAGTTTCTGAGAGTTAGGGGGTGATTTGGGGCCTAAGGCAAGTGGTCAGGAGTCAGAGACTATGTGAAAGGGAAAGAAATAAAGTCAGTTAATCAACACACAGGTGTCAGAGTAAACAACTATTATGTGGTTCATAAAACTCTAAGCATGAGAAGGTTGAATTTCTTCAGTCATTGAACAAACACTTATGTACCTCTTATATGCAGATATTAATAAATGAGGGGAAATACCATGTTTAGATAAGACTTGGTCCTAGCTCTTATGAATGCAGGGCTCTCCTTCCCACCCACTATATCCTGGCCAAATTGACCTACTTGTTCTTTGCAGTACCTGACACATTTTCTCCATAATTAGTTTTCAACCTTTGAGAATTTATTATGTCCTCCGTGTCTGGAAGGCTCTTCCTCTTCCTCTTCGCCTCTTTGATTTCCCAGTTTTCTTCAAGGCTTAGCTCAAGGGCGACATGTTACACAAGGTGTTTCCTGATTCCCACCCCCTTACACACATACAAACACACAAGTTGTTGGTGTCCCCTCAGTTACTTTGTGTGTATTTTAATTCACTTCTCTGTATACCTGCTATTCTCCACCCCCCCCCAACACACGCACAAAAATATTATTCCCCAAGGGCAGATCCTGTATTGTTTTTGTCATAACCCTAAAGCTTAGTATATAGTAGGCACTTAGTAAATGTTTATTGAATTGGAGTGACTTGAAAAGGAGATACCCACATATCTGATAGTCTTAGTACCTAAGGGAGTATAATACCACTTCTCATAAGTGGGTCTTGTGGAGATAGAGCCCAGTCCCAGCTGTGCAGAAGGGAGCAGGTAATTGGCCTTTTCCTTCAAATGGGAATATGCAGGGACAGAGGCATAGGAGAATCAACTAAGGCATCCTGACCAAAAGTAATAGTGACACTGATATAATTGGGGAAGGGAAAGATAAGTGTTTATCAAACACTTACTTTGTGCCAGACACTGTGCTAAGAGCTTTACAGCTATCTCATTCAGTACTTAAAATCCTGTGAGGGAGGTGATATTAACATCCCCATTTTATAGACGGGGAAACTGAGGCACACAACAATTAAGTGACTCCAAGGGCCACAAAATTAGTTTCTGAGGATGGATTTGAACTCGGATCTTTCTGATCCCAGGCTCAGACTCTATCCACTGTGCCACTTAACAGCCACTATGGATTACTGTTCTTAGAATATTATCTGAAAAGGAGGGGAGGGATGGACTTGGCAGCGAAAAGGATGGAATATGAAACACAGTGTGCAAAATGTTCATTTGCACCTCCAAACTTACCAGTTAGGACAGCATCTCGCTCATGATCTATGGAGGTCCTACAGACTGGACGGAGCAACACCATTGTTGATAAGAGCAGCTGGCATTTGTATCACACTTTTAAGATTGCAAAGCCCTTTACATGTATTACCTCCATTGAACCTCACAACACTGAGGTAGGTGCTATTATTTTATACCTGAGGAAACGAGGCAAAGGGTGGTTAAGTGACTTGTCCATAGTCATATAGCTAGTAAATGTGTGAGATTGGATTTGAACTCAGATCTTCCTGACTCCAAGTCTAGAACTCGATCGGCTGCACCACCTAGCTGCAGAGGTGACAAGGTGACGTCTGGGATAGATGGTTAGATTGGATGTCAAGCTTGATCTGGAGTCTGGAGCAAGCTCGATACAGTAGACCACATGTTTCTGCACTAACTGGCTCTCTAGTCAAGACAGAATGGCTCCAGGATGGTAGTTACCAAGCTGAGCATCTAGTAGTACCAAATTTGAAGACACTCAGGAGGCTTAAATGCTCTTAGGAAAGTAATATCAATCTACCAGATTCAAAGAGAACACAGTATAGGAGTGGGAGGGAAGCGACATTATTTACTTGTGACTTCGAATTGAATTGCCAACGGGAAGGTTAGAGAGGTCAGTAAGGAGAAGTTTCAGTTGTCAGAATAGTAGATGATTGCAGCATGGATGAAGGATTTTGCCGTGGAGATGAGAAAGAAGAAGATATTTATCATTTAGTAACTGAAAAAAAAAGTTAAGGTCATGAAAAGGATGGTGGCTTTGACTTACTGTTTTCAGTTGATTGGCCTTGTGGCTTTGTAACTTCTGTTCAATTGATAGGGTGTGAATTTAAATCCATTCCCAATTTAGCTTATGGTTCATTGTCCCTTTTCCATTTTTTTCTTGGCTTTTGTTCTCTTCCCCTTTTGCATTCCTTGCAAGTTATTCTTCAACTGCAAATGGAATTTATAAGTTACCCTTGTTGATTGTGTGCCAGCAGTAAAGAGGATCATGTTTTTAAAATGCTAGGGGAAGATACAGAGGATAGAAGAAACCTTCTGTTAATTAGAATAGATAAGTGAAAATTTCCCAAAAGGGATGACATTTGCTTTCTTTGACCAATAAATTTTAAGTATATTTTGCTTTGAAATGCAAATGTATTCTTCTTGTGATAACCCAGAGTATCATTAACAATTTGTCAAAAGTTCCTTAGCTGGAAATTTTATGCAGTCAAATTACTTTTTTTGAAACAGTCTTAAGTATAAAAGTTCATTTCCAAGGAAATTGCAAGCTATATCTAGGCAGACATATACAATAACAGAGGCAATAATAAAATTCTATAGTGTGTATAGTGAGTTTTAAGTTATGTGAAGATACAGAGAAAATGCATTTGATTTCCATTAATACTGTTGGATACAATGCTCAGTACCCTCAGCAAAATGAGTTATCATACTTCTATCAGACTAATTAAATATGACCTTTCATAAGTTCATATTTTCATTGATGTGAAGGAAATATAATTCAAGAAATTCAGAATCATTAATAGAAGGGGTGTTTATTCTAAAATAGATATCATTTAAGATGGTAGAGAATAGTTGTGAAATTAAATGAAAGTTGGGGATTCCATTGGGGACTGGAAGAATCACAGAATAAAATATTTCCAATTTTCAGAGGTCCGTGATTGTATAACTAATGACAATCATGCATCATTGATAAAATGAAGAAAGTATTGGATCACATGACCTTACACCAGCAGCTTAATACAAAAGAAGTTATTTCTAATTCTTTCTCAACTTGCATCACATCTTTTAAGTAGAGTCAGGTGTAGAATGAGAAATGTACATAGTTAGACTAGCTGAGTTTGACCCAAAAAAAGTCTGTAGGATAAAGGGAGAAAATTGGAAAACCAAACAGAAGCCAGATTGGGAGAACTCTTGGATATTGGGCTAAGAAATTAGAATTTTACCCTGTTGGAGAAAAAAGGTTTCTGCAGAAAGAATGACATGTCCAAAATTATTCTCAAGCAAGATTCATCAGTATAAGGATACCTTTTAGCCAGGAAAAGGGTGTTTAAACAGGAGTACTATGGTAATAGTACAAATATGGGTTGACAGTAGAAATAAAAAGAAATAACTAAGAAAAAGTATGATGATGAAAATAAAAGAGGAATGCTGTCTACAAACTGAAATTGTATTCAAACACGGCTGCAAGAAATAATATATAGAGTTAATGGAAGATCTTGAATGTGGAAGTGGAAGGAAGATGCAGTCAAGGATGAATCCATGATTTTGAGAGAAAAGCAAATGCCATTTACAGAGGTAGGGGTAGAATAGAGGTAGCATGGTATACAGACAGAGTACTGGAGTTGGCATTAGGAAGAAGTGGGTTCACTCATTAAACCTCTCTGTTCCTAGGGATTCATCTGCTAAATCATGGATGGGTTGATTTGCTCATACCCAGAGATGCTCCATTCTTACTACTTCACATTTCACATATTAGTGTATTTCAAATAGTAAAAATGTATTTTTGTATTAATTTGTTAACTTCTTAATTAATCATGCTATTTGAAATTAATAAATTGATAAACAAATTAAATTTAAATTAATAAATTATGTAAGATGGAATGGCTGTATGGATTCCTGAAAGTTCTAGATCAGTGCCATTGTTAGCAAAGTTAATCACACCCCAGAGAAGTTGGTTTTTGAACACAACCTCATTTGTATGCAATTTGTAGGCCCTTTTTTGTTTTCATTGCCATATTTTTACCTAGCCCAGTGCCAGGATGTACAGGGTATCCCATAAGAATGAGTGTAGTTGTAAGCTTCAGTAACTTCAGAAGTATGTTAGAAACTCACAAAAAAACATTTGAAAGTACTTCTTTAATTTTGTGAATTTAAATAATATATGTATTTTTAAATTTTAACAAGATGTGGCATTTTTCAGGTACACCACTTTCTAGGTTCCAGTTTCTCAGACTGCCGGGTCAGTACGGAATATCCTCTTGCTTAACTACCTTGGTCACCTGATCTGTCTCCAGTAGATTTTTTCTTGTGGGATCGTGTCCAAACTGTCATGCTTGCCTCAAACGCTCAGTTTTTGAATGATCATAAGGCCAAGATTACAAATGCAATATTTTCCATCACTAAGCAGCAGCGGATGACAGTTTTTACAAAGTTCAAAAATCAACTAGAGTGAAATATAGCACAATATGGTGGCTACGTTGAATGTTAATAAGAAAAATGAATATTTTTACATTTCTAATAATCAGACTTTCAAATTATGTTCTTTTGTAACTTTGTAGCATTTACATTTCTGAAGTTTTAATGATCTAAAGTGCACTAAGACTTTTGGGACACTATTAGCTGTTTAATAACTATTTCTTAATTGGTTGGTTGCTTACTTGATTTGCTCAAACCAGCATCTATCCCCAGCATGCAGGGAACTCTCCTTTCTTTCTGTCTAAAGTCTTATCCATCCCTTAGGGGCCATCTTCAGGGAAATGAAACTTTCTCTGACCATCTCAGAACATTGCATTCTCATTCATTTCCAAACTCCCAGAGGCATTTCTATCTGGTTCTCTCATTTACCACCAATATGTGGCTCTGTCTCCTTAGTTAGCTTCTTATGTCTGTGTGTTCTCTCTCCCCGTATAGGTTATAAATTCTTTTAGGCCTCCTTGAGAGGGCACCTTAGCCTTACTGCATCTAGAATGCTGACTTCTGTCTATGAGGGATTCAATAATCATCAGCTGTTTTTTTGATAGGTTGTCCACCTAGGTTGTGGAATGAAACATTCTTGTACTATTTTTTTTTATTTGGGGGTAATTCAAATGTTTGTTTTTAAGTATTCAGCTGATAACTTTGAGGACTATCTTTGCTTAAATTATGAAGACACCGAATCTGCTTGTCTAAATTGGAACACCAGGAATATAGGTAGAAGGGATTAACTTTTATTAAATTACACTATTATGTCAAAAATTAATAAGCAAATAACAATCTGATGCTATTTGACTTCATAAATTCATTAAGGTTTCTAGGTTCCTTTTACTCATCTAGAAAATGAGACAGTTATATTAAATATTCTTTAAAGTCCCTTCAAACCCTAAAATTTTATGAAATTACCTCAAAATGAAATAGCTACCCCAGTTATAGAAGTATGAATTATGCTTGCCATTTTGCCATCAGTCATACTAGAAATCTGGGGTGCCAATCAATCCAGAATTTTAGTAGACTAACAATTCAGATTGCTCCTTGGGATGTTGAATTAGATGGGTATATCCCTTCAATGTCTTTTACACATCGATCTGAGGCTGTGTCCTACAATTGTCACCAGGCAATGGTGGTACCTTGCATATTACCTCTGCAATAGAATCTCAGCATTGGACAGAACCTAAATAGATAATGGATTTATTAAATGTTTACAGTGTGCCTGCACTGTGCTGAGTGCTGGGGATACAAAGAAAAGGGAACAAGAGAGTCCCTGTCCCCAAGGACCTTACAGTATAATAGATGGAAATTACGCATTAATGGAAACTAAAGAGATGGAAGTAGGGAGAAAATGTATATGGAAATGGTAACATGTCTGGGGATGTCCTAGAAGTGCAGTGGAGGCCTGCAGCTGATCAAGATGAGATCAAAACTGTCTCCTCAAAGTCCAGGGGATTGCTCAAGGGATGTAATCCATTCTTAGATGGTGAATGGAAATGGTAGCCTGAGTGGAGTTGAGTGCCAAAGGCATGGATGGAGGAGATTGGAAAGTAGAGATCATGTGACCTAATTCAGACCAGAATAGAAATATTTACAAGAATTCAACCTTTGCTTGAAGACCTCTGGTAATGGGGAATTATTGGTTTTGCCTACTTCCAAAGGGAGAACATTGTACTTTTCAATGTACTTCCCTTGTTTGGAAGTTTTTTTTGTTTTATTTTATTTTTATCTGCCTTTTTGTCACCAATTCTTCACTTTGGAGCCAAGTAGAATTCCTTAAAATTGAATAAACATTTATCTAGCCTTTATGTGTATAAGACATCACACTAGGTTGTGTAGATGTGAAGATTAAAATGCCACACTGCTCAGGGGACATCTAATCCAACCTATAACGAAATAGACCAACAAGTGGTCATCCAATCTTTGCTTGAATACTTTCTAGTGAAGTTATCTACTAGGTAACCACTATCTCCTGACCCAGTTTTGAATAGTTTCGATGGTTTAAGAAAAATTTTCCTTACGTCAAGTCTTAACCTAGCCTCAATGTCCACCCATGGCTCCTGATTCTTCCATGTGTATGTTATATCTCCTCCATACAATATAAGCTCCTTGATGATTTAGGAATTGCCTCTTTTTTGATTAATTATCTCTAGCACCTAACACTGTACTGGACATAGCAAGTATTCTAATTTTGTTGACTAAATCATTCCTAAAATATGAAACATGAAACACGTCAGGCATTGGGGATTTTCTTCTCGGCTATTCTATAGTCTTTTGGCATACTTTTCTTCTGTTTTTCTCTTCTCATCTGTATCTTCATGCTCCCTTACCAAATTCAGTCTAATCCAGAGAAAGAGAGCAACCATTAATAACAAAAGAGGGGAGAAAAAACTACTTTTTTCTGCAACAGCGTAATTCCAATCTCTTTTGGGGTATGTTATTATTAATCTTTATAACATGTCTGTGAACTGCATAAGTGCTAAATGTTATCCTTGAAAGGAGAGGCATTTGAGAAGTGTATATACATGTGTATGTATATATCTATATCTATATCTATACACACACACACACACACACAATGTATTATTGTTCTAAAGTTGGAGCCTATCCTATTTGGTAGTCCAAATATTAGATCATATTCATGATGTCCTGATTAGGCCAATAAAATAATGAGAACTGGAGAAGAAAAAAAGTAAAGTCATTAGTGACAGGCCTTTTCTTTGAGATTTTTATTTTTAAAATATTTTTTAAATCACTCAATATTCCATTTGGAGGGTAAATTCTGGCAGATTGGTCCAAACTTGCAAGGCTTCTAGTATAGTTGCCATAGCCTGTCTGTTGTCTGAAGACCAGCCCAATTAAATTTGAAGAGAACCATCACTAGATTAACTGCAGAGTGAAGAATTTTTTTTTTACCCCATGATGTCTCAATGACCATCAGGTAAAACTAGAGTCAATGCTGATGGGTTTCAATGAATTATAATATTTTCTCCTCAAAGATGGCTAATTGGAGAGCACTAGTGCAGTCAGTGGGATTAGCAATACCACCATTTCTACTGACTGACTTATCCCTAGGTAGTACTGTAATAACCTAGTGGTTGGGCAAGAGAATTGCCATATTGTGTGGCAATTATCTATCTTTCTGCGTCCAGGTTTCTACCTCCCTTTCTGCTGTGGTATGCAAGTAAAGATGGTCTTCCATCTCACAGTAGTCCACAGTTGCCATCTTTTTTCCCCCCAAAGAAAGTTAGAATCTTTCCAAAGTCATGACATTTTAAGATTGGGAACAACTTTTCCAGGTGAAACCAAAGTACTCTACAATGACTTGGAGAGTGACACTCTGGAGGAGAATTTCTTTTTGCCTTCTAAGTTTCATTGTAGATCTGTTCCAACAAACAACATTCTGAGCTTAATGAGAAGAGGTTTCTTTTTTAACAGAATTGAAATGTCAATGTGGAATTGCAAATTCAGGGGAAATCATTTATGCAGAAGTTGCCTTGGGGCTCCTTAGACCCTGAATAGGAAAATGTTTTTAGTATGGCAGGCCCCTGAGCAGATTACTGAAATCGTGTCTAGTTTGATCATCAAAGCAAAATTGATGGTTTGTATTTAGAAAATATATTTCAGAAGACTTCAAGGAGAGAAATCAGTTGTTTCTAATTTTGTTATTAGTGATATACACTTTCTTTCCTTACTGTGGGAATGGAGCATTTTTATGCGAATATCACTGTATTTACTTGAGTAAGTGAACAGTTACTTGACATTTTGCTTCAATGCCTCAATGTTCTAAATTTCGGTTTCCCTAATTATAACCCTGCATGGAGGTGATCAGGCAATCAACTTTCTTAGGAAGATGATAAGGTGCATTGATTCTGTGTCTTGGGAGAATGTAAGATCAAAGTAACCCAGGTCTAAAGAACCATAGCGAGGGCTTGGGAGAGAGGGAGAGTGTAAGTTTGGTGTGGTTTTTTCTTTTTTCTTTTCTTTTTTTTTTTTGGCCAAAGTAATTGTTTTTATTTCACTGAAAAATCAAAATGAGAAGTGAAGAAAGGGGAAGCACAGATAACTGGAAAACAGCAGTAAAAATTAAGAAGGCCATTAACCAATTGCTTTGGAATACAGATTCTTTTTCCTGTGTTCTCTTGACTAACAATAGGTAATACAGTCATTCAGCTGAGAAAGATTTCAGGGCATTGTATGTTAAGCTGAACGTTAACATGCCTTTCATAGCAATCTTACGTTGGGATGTTGTTTGTTATATACTGGCATGTGTAGTCGTGGGCTTGTTGTTTTTTAATATTAAATTATTCAGGAAAATACATGTTATTCCCATAGGTAGATATTATTCAATGTTACCCAAGTTTTAAACAATATAAAGTGTACTTGATTGACATTTTAAGATTATGATACAGGTAATGTAGGAAATTTGGGAATTTATATAAAGAAACTGCTGCTTTTAGGTAGGTCTTAGGCAAGCAATAAACATTTATTAAGCATTCACTATGTGCCTGGGACTGTATTAAGCATGGGGGATACAAATACGAGCAAAAAGAAAGATAATCCCTGTCTTCAGAGGGCTTACATTCTAATGAAAGAAGACAGCACTAAAGCTGAAGGGGGAGAGGCAGAGGGTGTGAAAGTACCCACACGGGGGGAGGGTATCAAAGTGAGATCTATAGAGTCAGAAACTCAGCTGGGAGAGGAATGAGCCGTGGCCAGCCCGTGATCATCCCCACAAGAGGCCCCCAAAGGAACTCACAAAGAGGAGAAGAGGGATGTTCCAGAGGGAGAAGGCTCAAGGTGCTGAGGGAGGGACCAAGGTAGTAAGAAGTAAGGAAAGATTTGGTCAAATATGTGCAATTGTCCCGAGTAGGAAAATGTTTCTCCTTATATCTGACATTTAAATCAGTCTAGATTTCTTGTCCAAATAATATTTAAAGAAAAACGTGTATTATTTGAGAGCCTAAATCTTAACAGTATGCTGTATAGTCTTGCTTTACAAGGGGAAAGACTGGTTTTATATTAGGCAGGTGAAGGGGTTTGGACAGATGATTTCATTGAAAATCTAAAAACCCCATAGAGAAAGTGTATTGAAATTATGTTCTTACCTGTAAGCTTCTTGAGGGCAAGAACTATCTTCATTTTGTCTTTCTGCTCCCAAAATTTAGCTTCAGTGCCCGGGAAATAGTAGAAGCTTAATAAACATTCCTTGACTAATTGATTTCATCAGTTTAGGGAACTTCCTGTGTAAAATTTCCCCCCACTAACATAGATTACCGACTCCTATATTTAGATACTTGTGTTGGCTATGGAAAGTTTAAGGTCCTACCACCACTGTGTATTAGAGACAGAATTTGAATCCGGGTCTTCCAGACTCCAGGGCCAGCTCTGTATCCTAAATGTTGCCTCTCACATGTATGTGAAAGTACCTGCTATGTGACAGACACTGTACTTCTACTATTAATATTTCTTTTACTACTAATTTACTATTTTCTGCTACTACTACTGTTATTATTAAATGCCTGCTATGTGACAGGGGCAGTGCTGGGGATACAAAAAGAGACAGAAGACAGTCTCTGCCTTCAAGGAGCTCACAACCTAATTGTGAGACAACAAGCCAATAAATATGTACAAACAAGCTCTCTTCAGCATAAATAGGAAAAAAAAGTTAAAAGAAAGCAAGCACTAGAATTAAAAGGGGTTGCGAAAGACTTCCTCTAGGACAGTGGTTCTCAACCTGTGGGTTGCAACCCCTTTGGAGGTCAAATGACCCTTTTACAAGGGTCACCTAAGACCATTGGAAAACACATATTTCCGATGGTCTTAGGAGCTGAGACACAGCTCTTCTATCGGTCTCCAGGCGGGTCCGCCCACATGCAGATACATCCGCATATGAGTATTATTAGGAAGGTTGAGAACCACTGCTTTAGGAGATGAGATTTGAGCTGGGGCTTGAAGGAAGTCAGGAACCAGAATATTCCAGGGATGGGGAACAGCCAAAGAAATGCCCAGAGCTGAGATAGAATGTCTTATAGTGGATGTGTGTGGATAACAAGGAAAGACTTAAATGCTATCTATCTTCCTTCCTTTCTCAACTCCTGACCTGTTCTTTCTGCTTTTGAGAGACTTGAAAAGGAAGCAGTTACTTCCTCTGTGATCCAGAAATTGGTAGTCATCAGCAAGAGGGATCTTTGCACTGAAAAAGACTGGATTACAATGAAAAGTATAATCCAGACCACAGTAAGATTTCTCTCAGAAACAGAGTGGCTTTTAGAAAGTTATGGAGCACTTGGGCTCCAATGCCCATGTTTCTACACAGCATCTTTATTCAGCAGAACCCAAAGGAGGCACCTCACTTCTGGAGAAACAGCTGGAATAGTTGTTCAGTTTTGATTGAGCTACTCCTTCCTTCAGCCTGCCTAGGTAGGATTGATTATATCAGATGCATATGTGCATTCATCCATTATCCCAAGTTTTGTATCATTTGTAACTGATGCTTGCTATCCAGAGGTGTGATGGTGTGAGTGCTAACGATGAGACAGCCTGCTTTGTCTGCACTGCCTGGAGCTGTAATTCAGCTAGTGACTAAAGGAGTCTACAGAGTTTCTCTGTTGCTGTAGCTATGATGTCACACACTGATCCTAAACCATGGTTGGTTGTTTTGTTTTTCAGATCCCTGCCTGTTGTTGAGCACAAAGACCACGGAAGAGAGACTCCCACATCCTTTAGTGAGAAGAAAGGAATCAGCAGAGCAGATTTAAACAGACTTGTGTCTGGTGGCCCTTTGCACACAAGCCTGCCTTTAAAAGAAAAGGAGAGAAAACACAGTAGCATTTAATGAACTCTGTGAGAATGAGGCACTGCTAACGCTCAGATTCCAAAGATTCATCCACTATTCCTTGTGCTTAATGTATATGTTTCTACAAAGTCCGTTCAGAAGAGCCCAGAAGAGAATCCAAAACGGCTGCAGGGGAAAGACCACCCAACATGCCTACAGAGACACTACAGACAGGTAGCATGGTGAAACCTGTCAGCCCCGCCGTTACGTTCACATCGGCGGTCCCGCTCCGCATCTTGAACAAAGGACCAGACTATTTTCGCAGGCAAGCCGAGCCTAATCCCAAAAGACTTAGTGCAGTGGAAAGACTAGAAGCTGATAAGGCAAAATATGTCAAGAGCCAAGAGGTCATCAATGCCAAACAGGAGCCTGTGAAGCCAGCTGTGCTTGTGAAGCCACCTGTCTGCCCTGCTGCAAAGCGAGCCTTGGGCAGCCCTACTCTAAAAGTGTTTAACAACAATGCAAAGACTGAGAGTGGTGTGCAAAGGGAGAACTTAAAACTTGAGATACTGAAAAACATTATTAATAGTTCTGAAGGCTCCAGCTCAGGTTCAGGTCACAAACACAGTGCCAGAAACTGGCCACCCCACAGATCAGATTCAGCAGAACTAAATCGACATTCATTTGCAGAATCCCTAAAGGTTTACCCCACCCAAGGCCGCAGCAGCCCACAGGAGAGCAACTCAAATGTTAGCAGAAGGCTGCTTGAACACTCAGCAGAGTCCTTCCTGCATGTTTCCCATAGCTCATCAGACATTCGGAAAGTGACTAGCATGAAACCTTTAAAAGCACTACCTTGTAGTAGTTCAGCACCACCTCTGCCCCCCAAACCGAAGGTTGCTGCCATTGCAACAATGAAATCTCCCGAAATCGACACGGTAGAATCCAGTTGTGGCGTCAGCCGGAGACCCTCCCTGCAGCGGTCCAAATCAGACTTAAGTGACAGATACTTTCGTGTGGATGCAGATGTGGAGAGATTCTTTAACTACTGTGGCTTGGATCCTGAAGAGCTTGAAAACCTTGGGATGGAAAACTTTGCAAGGGCTAACTCCGATATAATATCCCTCAACTTTCGCAGTGCAAGCATGATCAGCTCAGACTGTGAACAGTCTCAGGACAGCAACAGCGACCTTAGAAATGATGACAGTGCCAATGACCGTGTGCCATATGGAATTTCTGCAATCGAGAGAAATGCCCGAATCATCAAGTGGTTATATAGCATCAAGCAAGCAAGAGAGTCACAAAAAGTATCTCATGTGTGAGAGAAGGGGGGAGGAAAACTCCCCATAGTAAGATGAGGAAGGACCTCTTTGTCTGTGAATAGTCAGTTGTGAAGGGTTGTGAAGTCTACTTGAAGTTTCGTAAACTTCTCCAATCTCTTTGTGTTGCCTGTTGTGCAATGTTTTCAAGTTGCATGCCTGTCAACATGTGAACTGACCCGGCTTCCACTTGAATAATAACTGCAGAACCTGGCTGAGCATACACTTTATCTGCCCAAAGTTTAAGATCAGAATCTAGTTAGGGCTTCATTCTAATCAGAACTGTTTACATGAAAATGGCATAATGACTTCTTCAATATTTATGTAGTTGTTGTGTTTTTATAGCCCACCTTTATGTGTCTTAATTAAAATTTGTCAATCTACATTACTGGCTTTTGAGTTGGGAATGGAATCTTTTTTTTTAAGTAATTTTTTTTTTAAATAATGCCCACTTAGCCTACAAGTGAAAGAGTAAGAATAGGGGGGTAAAGTGGATTTCATATCAAAAGCGATGCATTGGCCTAAGCAGTGTTGAAGGGATCTAAATTTCTGGAGGAATAGGATGGAAAATAAAATACTTATCAATTTCTTCCTGAAATTTTCATGCCACATCCTGAAGCTATAGTCTGGAGGCACAAACCATTCAGCACTTCTTTTAAGAGAAATAATTTAGCCCAGCCTTGCATTTGAGTCAGTATAGAAATAACTCTGGGTCTACATAGCCTGATCCCAAGGAAAAATGAGCCTATACATTAGCAGGAGAAAAAAAGTTGGGAAGTGGTGGTTAGAAGGATATTTGATGCGGGGAGCAAAGGTGTGGAGCAATGTTTTGTTAATCATTCAAAGATTCCCAGTCTTAAACTTTTGACAGGAATGGCTGGACCCTAAAGCTGATACTAAATGCCTTCTTTTTCTCCCTTAAAAAATTGTCAAATACATCCTTCCATCCTTTCTTTTATTTTTGAGGGGAAAGGTGGGCTTGTGGGGTTAGACCTATTTGAAGAGTTCATGAACAAAAAAAATGGGAACACACAGCCATATTCGCATAAAGCCTCCTATTCAAAAGTAAAGATATTCAGTAACTGAACCGTATCTGAAAAGGCGTGATTCTGTTGTCTTGCATATGTTCTATCTCAGGCTGTGAACGTCCATTACAGCTCTAGCAAACTGTAGAAACACAACAGGATGTAGTCTTTCTTTTTCTTTTTCCTTCTCCTTATGGTTGTTAGTGCAGCATCAACCTGTTACTTCACCACCCCCAATCCCCTTTTCAAAGACATTCTATGTCTTCCTGATGACTTAATGAACTGTCGTTCAGCAGACAGTTGTGGTGTGGTAGCAAAAAAGTTGAAAGTACAGTGGCCTGCTTCATCATTATCATATTCATGCTTTGAAGTACATCGCATCCCTACCTTATATACTTCATCAGCTAATAAGAAACTTTTTTATGGTGTAAATGCTGTAAGACTTTGTACATACTTCAGTTGTTATGAAATCTTAAAAAAAAAGTGTTATGCTAATAAATTGCTCCTGATGCAGCCATTCTTGGTGGTGTCTTCTCTTTATCCTTTCACCTCCCTCCCCTACAATATCTTTAGGAGCCATAGTTATTGGAAGAAGTCTGGATTAAACTCTGCTGTGGTGAGTTGCCACCAACTTCCCATCATTCTGAGTATCGGCACTTTTAATTGTAACTATAGCAACATCTTCCTGCCGGTCTAGAAGAGTTTCATCCAGACTCCCAAAATAGCTCCCTTCCTCTTTGCTTATTTCACACTTACCTGACAGGATTGGGTTTGTTCTTGTCTTGAGCCTCTATTTCTGACATCTCTTGCAAATCTTTCCCATGACTCCTCAGTAGTAAATATTTATATGTTTTTACAGGGAAGGCATTATTTCATTTTTATTTGAAGAAATCTAACACTGTTAACACTGAAATTATCTGCAGTTTTCACATTTCCATTTTAGGAGAGATTTCATTTCCCTTTGGTGTTATTCTTTCTAGCGTCATTGGACCCAGGCACTCCTGAATCAGGGGGAAATAGGACAGTAGACATGGACTTTTATTTGTTGCCAAGGTATTTTAAAAAATTTGATGCTCTCAATGCTTTGTTTACAAATGAAATCCTCCCCATCTCTATACTCTATGACTCATAAAAAAAGAAATTTATAACATGAGATTTATAGCTGGAAGGGACTTTAAAGTCCCTCTAGTCCTGAGAAAATTGATGCTCAGAGAGGATAGAACTTGCCCAAAATGTCTAAGGCAGGATTTGAATCCCAGTCCTCTTACCAAAAATTGAGTGCTCTTTCTAATTTGATGAGCATAATTGGAAAAGCAAATAATATGGTATAGGCCCATTTGTAATTAGGCCTCTTTCACATAGACTTTTTCAGAAACCAACAGAGAAATACAGGACTCCCATGTATCATTGTTCATAAACCTGTAGTTTCTTTTCATTCTCTACCCTTCTAAAAATGGGGACAGATGAATGTAAATAGTGTTTGGATCCCTATATTCAATTTAAATTTTTCTATGAGTTATTTTTTTTTCTTTTTTTGTTTTTGTTTTTGTTTTTGCTTTTTGGAGGGGGTAAGGTAGGGCAATTGGGGTTAAGTGACTTGCCCAAGGTCATATGGCTAGTTTTGTGTTAAATGCCTGAGGTCACATTTGAACTCGGTTTCTCCTGACTCCAGGACCAGTTCTCTATTCACTGTGCCATCTAGCCACCCCCGAGTTATATTTTTCTATTGTGAGTCTTACTTGGATTTGAAATAGGGCTGATAAAAGGACTTTTTAAAAAATGTTGTTCATAACATGGTAGGAAGCTGAAAGGGTCCACGGAGGCTGTCTAGTCCAACCGCCTCATTTTATAGATAAAGAAACAACCAAAATAATTTCTAAATTTTTTTCTCTGTTAACCTAGATTAAGTTTTAGCCAACATTGTTTTACTTTTTCAGAAAGCAACAGATCTCTAACAGTATGTATCTGGTAAAAACATGAATAACTGACACCTCATAGAGTACTTTACAAACATTATCTTGTTCAATCTTTTTTTTTTCTTTTTGGAGGGAGTAAGATAGGGCAATTGGGTTTAAGTGACTTGCCCAAGGTCACATGGCTAGTTTTGTGTTGTATCTGAGGCCACATTTGAACTCAGGTCCTCCTGACTCCAGGGCCAGTGCTCTATTCACTGCACCACCTAGCCGCCCCATATCTTGTTCAATCTTGAAAAAAACAAAACTATGAGATATATATTACAGGTCATATTATCCCAATTTTACAAGTGAGGAAACTGAGGCTGAGAGAGGTCAGGTGAGTGTCTGAGACAGAATTCAAACCCTTATATTCCTGACTGCAAGTCCTTCTTCCCCATGCAACAGGCTGCCTCTTCCCAAGTGCTGTGAGGCCATAAAATGTGTTTCTCAGAAGTAGGTAGGTGATTGGGCCTGGAGTCAGGAAGACCTGAGTTCAGATTAACTGGGCAACTCGTTTAATCTCTGGTTCTGGTTCATAATAGCACCTGCCCCCAGGATTGTTGAGAGGACCAAATGAGATATTTGTAAAGCATTTAGCACAGTGTTCCATCACATAGTAGGCACTTAGCAAATGCTTATTTCCTCCCTCAGAAGCACAGGCAAGTTGGATTCAGATCAGATCTCTAGAAGGCCATGGGAAGGAAACTTCATATTGCCGTCTTTGTATAGATGGGGACATTTTAGAGAGGTTCATCCCGATTTCATTTTAGTTCTTGAGGGGCATTTGGTAGTCTGTTCATAGAAATATTTTACATTATCATTAAATTCTCAGACTGATAAAGAACAATTCGGAAACCATTTTTGCAAACTGATCCATTAATAAACCCTAGGCAAACAAATTGAGTACAGTTGTGACTTTTTCAAGGCTTGAGGCAATTCAATTGAACAAAAATTTAAATGCCTATTATGTGCCAGGGATTGTACTAGGAACTGTTTACAAAGAAAATTGGTAAGAGTCCTTATTTCAATGGACGTATATTCTCCTTGAAGGAATTGATTTCTAGAATTCCTTACAATTATAACACATGAATAGAAGATAGTGGTAGTTGTTAGTGATTTTTTTAACCTAAGAATTATTGAGCCAAACCTATAATTTCACTGGTGTAGAGAACTCCCGGTGTAGACACTCCCTCTACCAATGCAACAATTCCTCTGTAACTCAATCATAGAGAGCTATGTGGGACAAGATATGAAATAGCCTGACATGAAAGGGCTTACCCATATTCACACAGCATGTATCAGTGGCTAGAGTTGAATCCAAGGCTTCCAGAGTTATCCCACTGTGCCACATTGCCCTTCCCCACACACACACTATCCTGTGTAGGATAGTCACATTAAAAATTCAGGACATAAGTTTCAATTGGTGTATAGCAGGCATGATTGATGATGTTGGCATGGTCCTATTGAGAATGACTAAATTTCCAGCCACCAATAAACCACAGTAGAACCACTTGCATCACTATCTGACACACTAGTGCCTAACGGCAATCTCAACACAGAGACTTGGAGACTCTTCTCCAAGCATTTGGTTGTTTTTGGGGGGTTTGGGGAGTTTTTTGTTTTGTTTTGTTTTTTAATGGAGCAGGTCTTTGAGTTGTTTTTAAAGTCCTTACCTGCTGCCTGTCATTTGAATTTTCCAAGCAAGGGTCAAATGCCATCTGTATGAGCAATGGGTAGCAGCCAATCAGAAACTAATCATTTCAGTTAATTTGCAGATAATAATATTCTTAGGAAATAAAGGGGCACATGTTTGGAGCTGCTCAATCGTGATCACCCCACTGAGTTCAAAGACATTAGGCAATTGAGGAGACTGCAATTTAAAAGATGTATCTCATCTCATTGATCAAGGACATTTCGAGGATAACACGGCGAAGGCAAATAGGTTTGGCAGGAATTCAGGAATCAGGGTGCATTTTGGCAATACAGCCAATCAGGATCATGTCATCACATTTTACTGCAGTATTTTTGCCTCCCATAAAGGGCATGCATATTTGGTGGAAGTGTACTTATTCAGTAAGAAACAAAGTGCTTAATGGAACACAGGGGAGAGACAACTGAGTCGGCTTTGTTTGCTTACAGTGGTCAGTCACCAAAAGAATGATGATCCCATGATTGCTTTGAAGATACCAGACTCCTTTCCTTTGAAATAAAAAGAAATTTGCATGCAATTATTAATTCAACAAATACTTAGACTGCTACTAAATGCTGTTGCCTTATGTTTTTCCTTATTACATATCTCACTGTAACATATATTGCCCAAATATTAATTTGAAGTTGGACTGGCAGCTGATTGAGGCCCATTAATAAAAATATCTTGGAGTTTCAGAGTTCGAAAGATCTTCAGGGACCATGTAGTTCAGCCCAGACATGAAGGAAATGCCCAATCTAATGTATTTGATAAGTGATCAACTTCTGTTTGAAGCCCTCCAAGGAGAGGGAACCCACCACTCCTGAAAGCAATCCATTGCACTCTTGGATAATTGGATTGTTAAGAAGTTTCTTCTGACATCAAACACAATTTGCATCTTCCATGCATTGTTCTGTCCTCTGGGACTAAACAGAACAAATCAAATCTTTCTTCCAGCCCTCATACTTCAAGACAAGTAATGTTCCCCTTCACCTCCCCCATCTCCTCCTGAAATCTTTTCTCTAGGCCAGCAGTTCTCAACCTGTGGGTCACGACCCCTTTGGGGGTCAAATGACCCTTTCACAGGGGTTACATAGGGGTCGCCTAAGACCATCGAAAAAACATATTTCTGATGGTCTTAGGAATTGAGACACTGTTCCTCTATCCATCTCCAGGCAGGTCCACCCACATGCAGATACTCTGGAAAGGTTGAGAACCACTGCTCTAGGCTAACTATTCCCAGGTTACTTCAAGTGATAAATATCTTAGGTATGACTGTTGTAATGTCAATGCAATACCCATAGCAGCTGCTATGACTATGCAGATGTATTCCCAGGGTAAATTTGCAAAATGTAATAAGCTCTCTTCCTTACACGCAGAACCAAAGTATTTATTTGGATTACAATCATATTCAACAAGGTATTGACCATAATCACCCCAGGGAGCACCTGACATCTTAGACATTCTTATTTGTTAGGCCTCCCTGGAAACAAGTTTCCTTAGACTACTTCATCCGTTGACCCACTCAAGCTGCTTCTCTCTCTGAGCCGGGTGTGGCTCTCACTCCCTGCTCTGCCTCTCACACGATACACCGTCTCTCTTCCCCAACATTCTATTTCAGTTAAAATTCCTTTGGGCCAGCACCCTCCACTCTCAACTCCAGGTGACTCAGGCTCCCCGTAACTCAGCTGTGGGCTGGGCCAGAGTTCAAAGCTGGTCACATAGGTCTATGAATGGATGGGGAAGATCTTTCTATTCCATTAACATTACAATTGTGAACAGTAAACTGGACCCAGAATTGAAAAGGTATTAGGGGAGTCTCACCGCACTTTCATTAATTCTACTTCAAAATCCCTTTTTACCACCAATATTCCTAGTGATGGAATATGGCTTGGAGTCATGGAATATCAGACTCTCAGAAGCATAAAATTTGCCAATGAGCCAAAGGGCAGTAAAAAAGATAAGAATAGCTAATATTTATATAGCACTTTCTATGTGCCAGGCATGGTAGGAAGTGCTTTACCACTATCTCATTTAGTCCTTACAACAACCGTGGGAGGTCTGGGTGCTATTATTATTCCTAGTTGACCAGTGAGGAAATTAGCAAGCAGAGGATAGGTGACTGACCCAGAGTCATACGGCTAGTATGTTTCTGAGGCCACATTTGGACTCAGGTCTTCCTGTGCTCTTTCTACTGTGCCATCAGCTGCCTCATGGTGTTTGTGAGTAGACACTATAGTATGTCCCCAACATTGACTTGCTCATGCTAAATGTACCAGACAGCCAAGCCAAACCCAGCCATCTCTAGTGATAACACTGTGCCTCCATAGTTTCCTTTCTGCCATACCTGTCCAACTGTGTGACACAAAAAAACCTACCTCAAAGAAACAGGTGCTTTTTCAATATTCTCAGTTCACATACACTTGATTTGGGACATAGTGAGTTAAGGGGGTGCTTAAAGGAAGAATACGTGAGAAATGTCCTTGAACTCTTGAAAGTATTCTCCCCCAGTTTCTAGCATGAAGAATGCTGGCCTAAATTTTTATGCCAAATTTCACTGTAATATATAAAGAAAGAAAATCTAATTCTGCCCACTGCCCCACTGCACCTTGTGAGAAAAATCAGACCAATGACTTAGTAATAATAACTAGTATTTATATGGTACTTCAAGGTTTACAAAGTGCTTTACGAATTTTATTTCATTTTATCTTCACAACAATCTTGAGGGATAGGTGCTATTTTTATCTCCTTTTCACAGCATAGGGAATTGAGGCAGACAGAGGTTAAGTGACTTAACCTAGGGTCACACAGCTAGTAAGTGTCGGAGGCTGGATTTGAACTCATCTTGCTAACTCCACTTCTACTGCACTACGCAGCTGCTTCTGGCTACCTTTTCTACATCATTCTACATGTCCCAAGCATTATTGTCAGAATGATAAAACTTAAGGGTTGATTAGACCTGCTATATCTAAGTCCATACTATGTCCATCCATTTGGAAGGTATAAGTGCCATGATGGTGACCAAACACACTAAACCCTTAGGTGAAAAGCATGAATAGTGACAGATCCTATAATATTAACTTGTGGACAATTTATCTTAGATCAAGTTTTGCTAAGGGACTATTTTCTGAGAGGAACCCAATCCTAATGATTGGAAGAGGTGAGAAAGATATTCTTCAAAGGAAACCAGTGTGTTATCTTCATGTTCCAAATGGAAATCCAGAAACTAACAAAATGAGATTTGCTTTCAGTCAAGTATAGATTAATTTTAAAAGCCTTGGTTATTATCTATGTTCATTTTACTCTGTCCTAACATCCTTTGGGAAGTACACAAATTATTGTCCAACAAAGGAAGACTATGAATGTGTCGGACATACAAGCATACTATTCTGCTCTTTTGAGCTAGAAAGGAGGCCAAATGTCAATTTGCTTTTCAAATTACTACCATAATTGACTAATCAGGTCAATGCTCTGTGAGATGGTAAAGGAGTATTTATTTGGGTTCTGGGCAGGAAGGGAGGGAGAAAGAGTGGGGAAGAAAGGGTACTATTTAATCAATGCACTGTGTTCTTTACATGTCCAACAAAACATGAAATTTGATGGATAGCTGTAATTTTTTGAAATAGGCACATAGGGTTAGAGCCAAAGAATGTCCTAATTTACCTCAAAAAGGATCAGATTTTTCTATTTTAATTAACAATGGACCAGTGCTGTTATATTACTCCTGTGATCTATATCTTTTTCCCTCTGTCTAGTAGTACATATAATTGAAGACATGCCATACATCCATAAAAACATAATATAAAACCAGACCCTAAAATGAGGGAGAGAAGAATTAGAAAGGTACAAATCTAATGGTACAGAAAGCTTCTAGGGTATTTATTAGTTCTTTTTCTTCTTTGCCTTTTCTTCCTTCTCTAAATCATGGGTCTCCTAACATTTCTTTAGCTTGCTCTCATCAGTAAAAATTTGAGACTGTGGCCCCAATATATGCATATTTGCTTATTTAAAATCATGTGCACTGACTACTGCAATAATTATGTATATTGTACAAACAATAAAAACAGAATTAAAAAAATATGAGATGATGATGAAGTAACATCAAATGTAATAGTCAAAATAGGGGCTCACTGAACATTTTTGAGTAGGGAAGTGACATAATCAGACCTGCACTTCAGAAAAACCACTTTGGCAACTGAAAGAATGGATTGGAAAAGAGAGAAACAAGGCACAAAAACTGAATAAGCTACTTATAGTTTGGGCAAAAGATGAAGAATTGAAAATTATAAGATTGACCAATTGACCATGGAGGAAGGGGAGAGAAAATTATGTAGAATGAAAAGTCAAAAATTACACCAAAGTTTTGATCTTGAGTAAAGTGAAGGATGATGGTGCCTTCAACAATAACAGAGAAGTTTGGATGAATAAAGAAAAAAAGAAAAAAAGAAACATCTTGTAATGAAATCAGGAATGAATATCACAACCCATCCATGTTTGCTTCTTCTGAATTTCTCACTGTTTCACCCAAAATAAAAAAGGGTAGGGGGCAGATGGCACTTGCCTGAGACTAGTTGGTATGCTGAAATATAGAAAGATATTCTCCCAGAGACACCTACTCTGCTCCAATAAATGTCCATGAAATAGTTAGATTATAATTGCCCTCTGCAGCCAGTGCCATTGTCCAGATCAGAAGGAAGAAAGTTTGGAACTTACAAAGAGGAGGAAAAAGACAGAATAGGAGAACATGGTGGAGGTGTTGTAGGTATGTTGGATACAACCCCTATGATTGGCTGTTGTGGGAAGGATGAAAATATGCCCCATCTTCTTACTCTTTCTGATTGGTTGATCACACAACCCCTAGGATCAGGCCTTGGTCCCCTACTTTGGAGACTAGGACTCTAAATATGTGATTAAGGTGACTGTGCTGATATATTAAGTCCTATCCTTCTTGCCTCCTCCTATTTCTTTGTAGGATAAGACATTAATAAAGTTTGCCTAGAGAGTAATTTCTTCTTTAAAATAAAAAAGTATATACTTTTTAAAAACCTAATCTCACCAGTAAGAACTAAATGCGGATCATCCCTACAAGATGGAGGGAAGGGTACTCCCTTAATTAATTTTAAAACATGACACCATCTAATATTTGTGTTCATTCTTCCAGGTCACTGAAAGCCATGCATTTGGGTTTGTCAGACTTGGAACTCTTGGCATTCCTTGATTAGGGAGTTCATTCCCCAAAAATGTTAGATGAAAATTAGATAGCAATGAACATAGGATTAATAGTAGGTGAATGGGAGGACAGTTACAAAACCAGGTAAGATATGGATAGGTCATGTAATCTACCCTTCTCATTTTACAGATGAGAAAACTGATGCCCAGAGAGGTTAAGTGATGTGCGCAAGATCACACAGGGTGTAAGTAGCACAGCTGGGATCTGAACACAGGTACCTTGACTCTGAATCCAGCATACATTTCACTAAACTTTGCGACATGAAAAAAAATGGGATGGGACCAGAAGGAAGGCTAACATTGTACTGTCTGAAATGATCTTTGGGCTGTTTTCCTCATCAGGAAAATACTACAAGGCAGGGCTTGGAGCAGGATAGGTGCTAAGGGCAAATAAACCAAGTTCTCCTACTGACCTGTTTCTCACAGGAGGCAGGAGCTCAGATAACAAGAACTAGAAGTAAATGAATATATGAATTTCCACTTTTAAAAAATCCCACTGGGAAAAAAGTGAAAATTTGCAAAATGTCTCATGACTAGAGCATCCTTTGATCAGTTTTTGTACCATATGATGTGCCAGTTTGTTGAAGCTGTAAGCCAACTCTGTTCTCATGTCAGAAAAGCAGAAGAAGAACCAGTTAACTGATGATCCTTATAATGCCAAGCAAAGGCAATTTCCAAGGTTTGGATTACCAGCATAGTAAACCCCATTTATCCAGCAAACGTTCACAGAACAGAGAAAGTCAAAATACGGTGTAACTTGTTCCTTTATCAAGTAAGTTCTCAATTCAATCCAGGTACTACTCCACCCCTAGACAATACATTCATTTAGTCAAAAGTCAAATGGAGATTAGTCTGCAACCATAAACAAAGTATATTCATTTGGTCAATCACAGAGCACAAAAAAAAAAAAAACTCAAAGGCTTCCCACCCCTGAATCTCAAAAGGGGCAGTAGAGCACAAAAGACCATCCACCCTTAAGTTACAAAAAGGTTAAGCTCAGCATTGAATACCCAAGGAAAGGGCCTTCTCTCATCTTCACTTAAAGCAAGCCCTAAGCAATCTCAGTTTCTAGGGAGACAAGGCTCAACAAAGCCATAGCCAGGGTCTTCATCAAGTCACTCTGCCTGTAGAACAGTCCCAGAACCCCTAAAAACATCAACAAGGCCCTCTTCCAGGATTTCTGTGCAGGTACCACAAGAAAATCCTCCTTCAGGGCTTCTGAACCAACAGCTAGGTTCCAGGACCTCTACAACAGCAGCACTGTCCTTCATCAGGTGAATCTGGCAAAACACCATCAAAACAGACAGACAAAATACTGGCATCACAGCCATGCCTCCTCAGTCCTTGGCAGTTCCAGGTGGCAGTTCTCAAAAGTCCTGGGCAGTTCCATTGGGCTCTTAGAAGTATTTCTCTCAGCAACTCAGGCTCCACGATACTGGATACTGCTCTCCCAAAATCCTTCTGGCCTTCTCTAGGCTCGGGCCTCTCTCCCAATTCACCGCACCTCGCAGTTCAGCCCTCTCTCTTCACATCAACGTGCCCATCCCACAAGTGATATTCACAAGCTCTGGATTTTAACACTCAACCCAAAAACCAAGCCAATACAGAGGCATCTCCAAATTCCATTACCAATACAACCCTCTGACTGTCAACAATGCTTTTTATTCCTAAGTCACAATGCCCTCCTGCTCTGACCTACCAGTGCTGTCAGTGGGTGATAGTATGTGAAAATGGAAGTAAACTCTTTTTCCAGTTTCTCAATATTTTATATGACAAGGGAAACTGAAGGTTGTTTTATTTTGTTGGGTTTTTTTAAAGCTGGCATTTCTCTAGTTCTTGAATTTGGAAAGTGCTTTACAAATATTATTTCATTTTATCCTCACAATAATTCTGGTAGGAAGGTGTTAGTGTCCCCATTTTACAGATAAGGAAACTAGGCTAAAAGAGGTTAAGTAATTTGGCCAGGATTACACAGCTAGTAAATATGTGAAGCAGGATTTCAACTCAGGTCTTTCTGACTCCAAGTCCAATGCTCTATCCATGGTACCACCTGTCTCCGGTTTATAGACGAGGATAATTGAGATACAAGAGAAGAGTCTTACTGAGTCATATGATGGAATCAAGAATAAGAAGCAAAGTTGCATGCTTCCCTTTTGGTAATTGGGTTGAACTGTGGGCAGCTATGTGCCGAAGCAGAAACAGATGGGACGGATTAAGCTGATAAAGCCTGGTAGAGAACGCAATGTCAACAGAGAAGTCATAGGGAGGGAGTGCTCAGTCACATAGAAAGGGTATCAATATTTTCAGTCAACAAATACTTATTAATTGCCTCTGCATTGCACGATGTGCTATGGATTCAAATCCAAAAGTGAGACAGTCCTTGCCTTCAAAGACCTTACATTCTACTAGGGAGACAACATGTTCTCAGATAAATCTAGGCTATATGAATAAATAGAAAGAGCTGAAAAGAGGTTACTAACCTGGGGAATTAGGAGAGGTCTCCTGAAAGAGGTAGCCTTTGAGTTAAGTCTTGAAGGGGAGTCAGGGTTTCAAGAGAAAAGAGTGAGAGAAGAGAGCATTCCAGGCATTCTAGATAGCCTCAGCAAAGAGGTAGGAGATAGAAGGTTGAGCATAGAAAAAGCGAGCAAACCAGTTTGACTGAAGCATAGAGTGCATAATCTGGAGTCAGATTGTAAAGATTTTGAATTCTGAACACATAAGTTTGTATTTTAATGTAAAAATGATGGGGAGTCACCGAAGTTTCTTGACCTACAGGAGTATTGTGGTCAAATCTGCATGTAAATCTGGTGAAATCAGACAGCATTGCAAAAGTCAGTCTGAATTGATCAGCCAGATATGAAGGAATAGCCAAGGAGGCATTACTTTGTTGGTGTCAAGAGATTTGGAACAAGTGGGAAGATACAGAAAAAGCAGTGACCCAGGAAGGCATGAATAGATGTGAATCAAGGATACAGGTAGGATTAAAGTACTAAAGTCCAGACTGGTCAGGAGGAGGGGTGGTGAGTGGAGGGGGAGGGGAATAATTCATCACAAACTCTGACCCGGGAGCCTAGGAGCAGTGTTCTGAGTCTGACACAGGCAGTCTACACAGCAAGGGGCTAAGGATGATTACAGAGAATCCTCAAGCTTACTTGCCTCCTACCCATTTGGAGCACCCTTCTTGGTGTGAGAAGGACTAGCACCTGTGCATTGCTTCCCAGTGTGGCAGAACCCCACAGGATCACAGTACTAGGAACTGCAGAGTAACCATTGGAGCCCCATTTTCAGGATCTCCAGTTCTAAACACTTTTCATCTATTTAATGGACTTTATAATTACCAGCAAATTATACATATTCATCTACATAGAAGTCATCTGAACATTGTAACACCTTACATAGAATGGTCATTAAGAATGAGGAAACACGTGTTTTCTTCTGCATGAATGAATAGCAGAATCAAGTTTGAACATGTGTCTCTCTAATTCCCGTACCTGTTCTCGGGCTACACTGCTAGCCCAGAAATGAAGAGATTACAGGGCTAAGGAAATATAGTTCTCAAAAAAATGGAATATTTCATTTCACCTTGCTGTACATTACCACTCGGTGCAGAATAAAAGCTTTTGAGAACAGAGAGTGTAAGTGCCTAGCACAGTGCATTTCATACAGTAGGTACTTGTAAAATAATTGTTGAAGGTTTGATGAGGTAGGAACACATGGGCATTGAAACAGAGGCCATTTTCCTCTTTCTTGGATCTATTTTGGATAATGCTCTAGTAGTAGTATAGCTGATTCAAAGAGAACAACAAGATAGTAACTTTAGGGACATAGTTTCAAATTGCTCTTCAGAATGACTGGACTGATTGATAGCTCCATGAATGCACAGTGCATCAATGTTCCTGTTTTCCCACAGTCCTTTTGATAATGGTTAAAAGGACTGGAAACTAAGAGGGTGCCCATCAGTTGGAGAATGACTGGACAAACTATGGGCATATGAATGTAATACAATACTATCGTGCTATAAGAAAAAAATAAAGGGACTTGGGAAGATGTGTATGAACTGATGCAAAGTGAAGTGAGCAGACCAGGAGAACAATTTATACCATAACATTGTGAAAAATAACTTTGAAACACTTAAGGATTCTGATCAAATCCATGACCAGTCAAGATTCCTGACCAATGAAGAATGAATGCTACCCATCTCAGGAGAGAGGTGATGAACTAAATAGGCAGAATGAGACACGCACTTTTAGAGATGACCAATGTGGGAATTTGTTTGCTTGACTGCCCATATTTACTACAAAAAGTTTCTGTTTCTTTTTCTTTTTTCCCAGTGGGAGACACATAGGTGAGGAAAAGAGAAAAAAAAATACTTGTTAATTGAAAAAATTAAATTTTTAAAAATTGAGTTTAAAAAAATTAAAGAAAAAATGGAAAGTCAGTATCTCCAAGCACAATCTCCCCTCCCCCCAAAAAAGTGAAAACATCTACCGTTAAATGGTGTTCACAAATATTACTCTACTAAATTATTTACATAATTTACCTTGAAAACAAAGCAGTTTTGAAACGAGACTCTCTATTTCAGCCTTACAATATGCATAGCACTGACTTCACCACCACCATTCAATGGCTTAAACTCTGGGAATTTCATTAATCAGGAGTGGACATGCATGAATGCACTATCACCCCCAAGTGAACAGTGTGACAGCAGCTAATAAATGGTTAACACATGAAAGTTCAACTAATAGGAGGAAGCACAGGAGGTATAACTTTTTGTACCACTTCCTGAAGTGCTTGGGTTAAGGCATACTATTTTTACAGGATATATATGAATCATTGTGGGTCTTTCAGCCAGTTTCTAAGCCATTTCCCACAAATACAGAGCTTCCTAGTGTCTTGGGATGGTGGGAAAAACAGAGGAATTAGAGCTAGAAGACCTGAATTTTTGAGTTTTTGCCATAACCTCAGCTGTGTGATCACAGAACAGGTCATTAACGTTACTGAATCTTAGTTTCCACATCTGTAAAAGAAATATAAAACATGTTCCCACCTAGAATCAATCCTACATAGACTTAGAGTTAGATATTATCTTAGAGTTAGATGGTACCATCTAGCTCATCCCCTCTCATTTTAGGATGGCTGGGTGGTTCAGTGGATAGAGTGTGAGGACTGGGATCAGGAATGTGGCCTCAGACACTTACTAACTGTGTGACCCTGGGCAACCCACAAACTCTGTTTGCCTCAATTTCCTCTTCTGTAAAATCTGAATAATAATAGCACTTTCCCTCCCAGGGTTGCTGTGAGGATCAAATTAGATCATAATTGTAAAGTGCTTAGCACAGCCTGATGCATAGTAAGTTCTATGTAAATATGAATATAATTAATAATAATTAGCATTATTATTTTACATATGAAGAAAATGAATTCCAGGTAGATTGAATTACTTGTCCACAAAGGTTACACAGATAGCATGTGTCAGAGCCAATATTTAAACCCAAGAGTTCAGATTTCAAACTCAAAGACAGATTGGCATAAAGGATAGAGGACCAGCATTAGAATCAGGAAGACCTGTGACAGGTATTAGCCACCTCACCAAAAGCAAGTCCCTTAACTTAATTCTTGGTGCTCCTGGACAATTCTCTAACACTACCAAAAACCTTTCCAACTGCTAATCTACACCAATAGAGGGGATTTCCATGGTGGTAGTCCTATTCTATTGAAATCACCACTCCATACCAAAAATATTTTTGATAATAATCTCTTGGTAGGGGTCAGGGGGAGAAAAAAAGAAATTTACATGATACTTTTATTGTATATTTAGGAATTGTACATAATAGATTTACAGTTTAGTGTGCAATCATTACTATGCTATGCTATAAATATACTTGTTTTATTTCATAAGTTAAAAATAAAATAAATAAAATTTTACAATTAAACTTTTAATAATAACCTCTCTTATGGATAGAGAATCAGAGAAGTTATTTATGGAAATTTGCCTGAGTTCCTGGCAGAAATCCAGAACAGTTGAGTTTGAATCCTATTTCAGGTACTTACTGTGTTACCTTGGGCAAATCATTAAACCTCTGTCATTCTCAATTTACTCATCTGTAAATTGGGGAAAATGGCTTCTATCTCACAAATGTGTTGTCAGCATCAGTTGAAATAATATATATAAAGCACTTTGTGTATCTTCAAGGGGTATACAAGGACTTTATTATTAAAATGATTTTCTAGGCATCTTAATGTTACAAGAGAGAGTGAGAATGAATGTCCCACAAATGTAAAAGTATAGCCAGCTCTGAACTATACAAATGGAAAAGGGATGTAGCCCAGGTGTATTAGTTGGTGGTTCAAGAATTTCCTGCAAAAGACAAGAGCTTCATAGATCAGTCTGTGCAAGCTGAAGAAGGAATTTGTACAAACATGAACACACAAGAGTCTCCTGAACCCATCCAAGTTTAATTTCTTGCCCTCACAAATTCTTTGCCCAGTCCCTGGAAGTCCTTTCTTCTTTTCTTTCTCAAGAAATCAAGCATAAGACTATTAGAGATAATGTGAATCATCATTATCATTTTCAATTGTTTTAATCTCATCATTCTTCCATGTCAAGTCCCAAAGGCAATTTGGAGGATCTAACTACTGAATTTCTTTTCTTTGCTAGTAATTCAGTCACTTCACTGATGAGCCCTTATTTCATTCAAAGAGTTCTCTATTTTGGAGTTGGGTGCTACCTCTTGTCCAGTGGTAAAAGTGGCCTTGTACATAGCTGAGGAGTGTGTGTGCTAATGTCTCTGGCTACAGGAACATTGTACTTCTTGGTCTTGACAAAGGTTTATCCATGTTATGAATTTCTCAGAGAGGATCAGCTTACAAGCATCTGGCAAAAAAAAAATTCATTCATTTCCCTGAGGGGGGAAAAGCCTTTCCTCTGAGTTTAAGTATTCACATCCATCTGCTGATTTTGCTTTTGTTTAAAGAATTTCTGAATAGAGGACTGTCAGGCCTTCCAGGGTCCCATGGTTTTTATTTTTAGGTTTCTAACTCACCACCTGATGCCTTTTAAATCCTGTTTAACTGGCAAAGTGGATTTCTGTGCTTACTGCACTGAAATGAGAGGGGTGTGCATGTATGTATGGGGTGGGGGACAGACAGAAGTTTAAACATGCTGAATTTATGGAGAAATTTATTTCAGACACATGTCCTATGGGTCCTTTTTCAAATTAAAGTCCTGTAACATTCAGGCAGGTTTGAAATGCTAAACACACAGTCAGATAGCAAGGATTGATCTCACATTAGTAATGAAAGCATTTTAAAAACATGAGTTTTACCTTAACATTTATTTGCTCCTAACTCACATTTTATTACTTTTCCTCCTGGTTGAGTTGCCCATTTCCTTTTGGCACATTCAGATATGGAATGAAGAGATACCAGGATCTTGTTTAGTGAAGAGAAGAAACTCTGTTTGGTGTTAAGTTGCAGTTTGGCCCACTTGTCCTTTCACTGTATGGTAGCAGGAAGAATGGATGGCTATACCGAGCACAAAATCATTCCACTATAGATTTAAAGCTTGAAGGAAACTTAGAAATCACTGAGTTTAATCAGCTATTTTTACAGATAAGGAAACTGAACTACAAATAAATTAGATGACTCACCCAGAGTCATACAGCTAGTAAAAATCTAAGGTCAGACTTGAAAGCAGGTATTCTAGACTCCATGTTCAGGACTCCCTCCACTAGACTATGTTGCCTTTTGACACAGTGATTTTCTAGGCATCTTAATGTTACAAGAGAGAGTGAGAATGAATGTCCCACAAATGTAAAAGTATAGCCAGCTCTGAACTATACAAATGGAAAAGGGATGTAGCCCAGGTGTATTAGTTGGTGGTTCAAGAATTTCCTGCAAGAGACAAAAAACTTGCTGTAAGATTACTGCTAAGAGTGTAAGAGAAAAGGCTCTTTCCCATTCCTGGAATGCACTCCCGTACCTCCACACCTCTTAAAATTCCTAGTTTCTTTTGAAGCACAACTCCCACATACCACCTCCCACATAAGGCCTTTCCTAATTCTCCTGACTACTGGTGCCTTCCCCACCCCCATATTTATTTTGTATTGATTTTATATGCCTTTTGCACACATGTATAAATGGGTATGTTTTATATGCGTGTATCTCATCTCCTTTGTTAGAATATCCTCAAGGGTAGGGACGGTTTTGATTTTTTGTTTTGGGGTTTTTTTTTTTATCCTCAGCATATGATAGGCACTTAATAGATGCTGGTTATTTGAATCATTTATTGAGAATGACAAATATGAAAAATACAAAGAAACATACAAAGACATGTGAAGGGATACAAAATGATAGAAGAAATGAGACAATTCAGTGACTATGATTAAGGAATAATAAGAGTATTAAAGTCTGATAGTTACACAGAAGAAAAAGTTTGTTAGAAACACAAAATTAAAATTTTATTAGTTTTTAAAGTTTATATAGATATGTATATATATATGTACATATATTATTAACATATAAATAGTCCAGAGTTTATTGTTATAACTTTTATTTGTTTAATTCTGTTGAACTAATTAAGATTAATTTTTTTTTTAAGGGGAGCCTCCAGGGACAGGAGGGAAAAGACACAGAATCAGCTGTAACACTTAAAATGTGGTGAGCAGAGTCTGATTTCTAGCCAGCAAACTGTTGGAGCAGGGGCACAGACATGAATGATTCTCTGGTTCTTCAGGATCACGCCCTGTCTGCTCAAAAGAAGTAGCCGAGGCAGCTTTGCTGTACTCCACATCCAGGAACAGTATTAAATTGACTTTCTACACTAGAATCTTCCAGCTGCCACCTAAAGAGCTTCATAGATCAGTCTGTGCAAGCTGAAGAAGGAATTTGTACAAACATGAACACACAAGAGTCTCCTGAACCCATCCAAGTTTAATTTCTTGCCCTCACGAATTCTTTGCCCAGTCCCTGGAAGTCCTTTCTTCTTTTCTTTCTCAAGAAATCAAGCATAAGACTATTAGAGATAATGTGAATTGGTTATCAGTACATTTTTTTCTACTTCTAGTCAGCTTCAACTGTAATACATTTATGATGGTGTGGAGGTGACCCTGATTTACTGAAGGTCATGATGTCATAGTGAGAGCTCAGACAAGTCCTACCAAACTGGAGGGGTTTCCAGAACAACTTAGTGACCAATTATGTGCCTCTCATTTTAAGCACCAGCTGAGTTCAGTTGGGGAAAAACTCATCGCCAGGAAAGTAGGTGCCAGGTGAGAAACATTTTTAGCCATGGCAGCTCAGGATTAGTTTCCAAATGTATGAAGTCATCGGACTGTGAAAAATATATTGTTTCTCTGGAATGACGCTGAAGTATTGAGAATCAAGAGCAAAGGAAAATATTGCTTATCTCAGTATTGGCCATGATCCTGGCAGAGACTCCCTCAGGAAATTTGAGGAGTTGTATTTTGTTTACCCTATTTCAACCAGCTGGAATCTTCGTTCTCCCATCTCTCTGCTTATCCAAATCCAACTCAACCTTCAAGGTCAAGGTCAGAGCCCATCCCTGCTGGAAAGTTTTCCCTGGCTCCTAACATGGATCCCTCTGTGAACCATCAAAACAATTAACATTTGGCACAATTTTTTTTTTTACAATTAACAGTGTATTCCCTTCTGTCATCCCTTTGTGTTGTCTTGAGTCCATTGCATACGTATATTAGTGTTATTTAACTTTTTACATTTTTATGTATTAGTTTTTCAAGTAGATTAAAACTCCTTGAAGGCAGAGACCATGAAGATGTTAGTGAAGGAAAGAAAAAAAATTTATCAAGCCCTTTCTACATGCCAAGCACTTGCTAAAGCCAAAGGATATAAATATAATTTGAAAATTTTTAAAAAATATTTATTAAGCACTTATTTTAAAATGCCAGACATTAAGCCTTGAGGATATAAAGAAATATTTAAAAGTCTCTGTCCCCTAGGACCTTATATTTGAATAGGAAGACAAATAACTATATACATAAATAAATATATAAGATAGATACAGAGTAGACACAAGACAAACTTAGCACTGAAGTTCTTATCCTTTTGTGAACCATGGAGCCCTTTGGCAATCTGGTGAAGCCTATAGACCACTTCTCAGAATATTTTTAAATGTATAAAGGTACATGGGATTGCAAAGGAAACTAACCATATCAAAATACAGCTATTGAAATGGTAAAAACAAAACCAAGCTTGCATCCCCCCTCAGGTTAAGAACCTCTGATTAAGAGGAAAGGAACTAGCAGCAGCAGGGGAGAATGGGAAAGTCTTTCTGTAAAATGTGGCATTTGAGGTGAATCATGAAGGAAGTCAGGGATTCTGAGAGGTGGATTGGAAAAGGGAACAAATGTCTTCCTGTTGAGGCCATCAGTCATCAGAGATGTGTGTAATTGGCAGACAGCCAATGCAAAGATACAGAAGGAGAGATGGAGCATCACATGTGAAGAACAGTGAGTAAATCATTGTGGCTAGGTTCTAGGATACATAGAGGAAAGTATTGTCTAAGAATTCTGGGAAAATAGGAAGAATCCAGGGTATGAAGAGTGACACCCAAAAAGTCTAATTTGATTTGTTTTGATATCTTGGTTTTTCCACATCTATAAAGTGAAATTAGACTAGATGATTGCATCTCAGTTCTAGAACTCTTGTGTGTTCTTTTCCTTCTATTCAAGGTTTCTGATCGTGTGGAACAGGGGTGTTACCTGATAGTGGTAATTCTAATCAGTTAAGATTAGAAGAAAAAAATTCTCCTCAAGGATCAATAATTATGATAAAATACCAAATACAAAACTTGAACAGGAGAGTGAGCTTATGGCCCACGTGAGATGTTGTTCAGCACTTCCAATGATGCTAGGAAGTCCCCTGCCGCCAAACCCATCTTGTTGACACTAGCATTCTCCCGATAGCTCTATGTCATGGACTTACATAAATTGTGACAAAGATGTCCAAAGTATCACAGTTCCACATGTCTCAAAGTAGATGCTTAGTGGGTATAAGTAGGCTCAAGAATATTACCAATGACTTTCCTGTGAATAATGGTATAAGACATAGGAGCATTCATTTAGAGCTGATAGACACCTTTGAATTATCCAGTCGAACTTCCTTCCTTTACAGATGAGAAACCTGAAGCCTAGGAGAGGAGAGGTGGCCTGGGAAGGTCACACGGGTATTAAAGAGCAGAGCTGATTCTTGACCTAAGGTTCTTTGATTTCAAAGATAGGACTCTTTCTGCTGCCTGTTGAGGCCATCAGTCATCAGAGATGTGTGTAATCAGAAGAGACAGTTAGATGGCTTAGTGGATATAGACCATGGGGCCTTGAGTTCAAATCTGGCCTCCAACACTCAACTATCTATGTGACCCTGGGCAAGTCACTTACTCTGTTTGCTTTAATCCACTGAAGAAGGAAATGGCAAACCCATCCAGTATCTTTGCTAAGAAAATCCACCAGGGGTCATGACTGAATAATAATCAGAACAGGTGGTAGGCCAGTCATGTTGTGAGAACTAAAGAGAACAGACGGATAGCCTGCATATAGGGCTGGTACCCACAAAATATTGAAACACCTACAGAAAGGCCTCTATACATTGGGGAAGAAGATTTATGGGAGGACTTGGGCAAGGTCTTCACTAGTGGAAGTACTCCTATCAACAAGAGCAGAAAGCTCTCAAAGTTTAAATTATAAGAAGTACAAATTGACAGCTATAATGACAGTTATTATCTATAGTGGCTATTTTATTCAAATCCCGTATTTACATAGTGGAATTTAGGGCCTCAGACATGTAGACTGTCTACACAAAGAAGTCAAGATGAAAGAGAAAGAGAAAATAATAACAATCAGAATATTGATATTGTCTTAATATTAATCCCACTTAATCTGGGAAAACTAATTTCTAAACAAGTATTTTGTTGTAGCTGTTTTCCACTGCACAATTAATTTGGCCAAATGTTTGCATTTTTTGTTTTGACTCTAAGGCGAAAGTAACTTTTGAATGGACATTTGGGTATGGTAGAATGTGGGAATTTGAACACACGTGGACTCAATTTCGCTCCAAGTTACCAAACAATGAATTAGTTTCACATGCAGGGCCCTCTTGCTGTGAATGAAGGGTTCTGCATGCAAGCTCTGCATGCGGGACCATACCAGCCAGAGCAAATGAATGTTGCATTGTTACTGAACCCTTTAGGGACTCAAGGGGAAAGGAAAAATTAATTAATTGGATTTTCCCAATGAGAAAAATATGAAGTTCTGAAAGTACTTTTATACTGCTTTCAACTGCAATTGATTTTAAAATAATAGTTTCTATTTACACACATCTAACATCTGTTCTTCATAGAGATAGGTAGAATAGAATATAGATTAATTGGAATCCAACTAATCAAAACCCTCAATGAGCTGGATTTGTTTTTCAGCCCTGCACTATTAAGAGAAGAGGAGAAAATCTCACAGCTCAGAACATAAACTGAGACCAGGACCTTAGTTTAAAAAGCCAAAGTCATTTCCCAGGAGATGGCCTAGGATTGCTTTTGACTCACCCCAATAACAACATATTTATGAAACATTTTATAGTTATGAAGCACTTGGTACATATGATCTTCTTTGATCCTTATACCAGTCCTCTGATATAGGTTCTAAAAGTATTATAATACCCATTTTGCAGATAAAAAAACTGAGATGAAATGTCATGTCAAAGGTCAAACAGTGATAGACTCACAAAAGGCCTGAGAAAATGTAGCTCGCTTCTTTTGTTACAAGGGTGAGGGACTATTGGTGAAGAATATTACAGATATAGTTGATGGATTGACTGTTTTTACTGAATTGGCTTTTTTTTTCCCTCTTCCTTTTTTAATATTTGTTAAAAGGGCTTCTAATCTAGGTTAGAACCTTTTCACCTCTCACTTGGACTACTGAAATAGTCTTCTAATTTGCCTCCCTGCTCAAGTCTCTGCCCTCTCCAATCCATACTCCACACAGCTATCAAAAGAGCCCGTACTAAAGCGTCTGACTATGCCTCTTTCCTGAGTAATAGTCAGTGACTTTGTGTTACCTCCAGCTTCAAGTACAAATTCTCCTATTTGGCATTTAAAGTAAAGCCCATTATAGCTTAGCTCCAACCAGCCTTTCCAACCTTTCCATCCATTACTCCCCTTCACATGCATTCTACAGTTGAACCAAACTGACTGTGATATTGTTGCTCAGACATTACAGTATGCCACCTCCCAACTCCAGGCCTTCACACAGGCTGAATCCCATGCCTGGAATGGATTTCTTCCTCACCTCTGCCTCGTAGACTCTAATTTTTACAGAGCTTAGCTTAAGTGCAACCTTCTACATAAGGTTTTCATTGATTCCCATCCCAGACTGTGCATGCACACGTGTGTGTATACAAACATATATTTACATATATGTGTATCGATTCTGTATGATCATATTGATTACATTAATTATAATATATATAAATTGTACATACTTGTACAATGTCTGTCTGGAATGCAAACTCATTGAAAGGAGGGATTTTTTTCCTCTTTGTCTGCATGAACCCAGCACCAGTACCCTGACCAAAATGGAGTAGCCAGCTATTAGTTATTTACTGATTGATTTATTAAATGGGTAGCTTTCTGGGGAGCAAAGGAGGGATATATTTCAAAATGAATATGCTATAAAAAAAACCAAAAAGTTTTTTAAAAATGTCACCCAGCTAAGATTTTTACTTACTTTGTTAAACATTTTCCAATTACCTTTCTATATGATTCAGACCCACTTGGGAAGGTGGGGAGTTTTGTCAGTCACAGCAAGCCTGGGGCCAGAGGTTTGAGATCTCTACTCTGTACCACCACCTACACTTTCTACATCTACAATCCTATTCACTGCTAACAATATTAAGAATGGAAATGCTGACATATTATAAGAGCTTCAATCACAAAATTCAGTTCAGCTAATTCAATTCAGAAAACATTTATTAAACACCAGTTGCATGCAGAACACCATGCTAGACAATAGGGGAAATCAAAAGTTTTGTTGACTTAGTTAATTCCTTGCTTTCAGGGAACTTCTATATCACAAGACAGGAATGTGGAAATTTTATCTTAGAATGACTTCTAAAACGGTTGAAACAAACAAAAAGCAATATTCTGTTTGCATATATATGACTGAGGGTACCCCTACCTAACTCATAGACTGGGCACCTGAGCATATGGCTACTTCAAGTTCAAAGTTTTCTGTGGGTTTCCATTCTTTAAAATCATAGGCCACAAACCCACCCATCCCCATTTATTTGCCTTTAATAGTCAGCCTGAGGACACAATTAGTTCAAAGCAAAAGAATTTACTGAAATGACATAGTGAGAAAGGTGGCAATAAACCATTTCCTTCATAAACCTGGGGACCAATCTCCCACAAATACACATTTTTATTTGGAAGAGTACATAGACTTGGGAAACCCCAGTGAAGAGGTACATATGTATGGAGCAGGATGGCCAAGGCACAAGAACAGAGAGGCTACTCACATCTCTAATGGCTCAAGGTCTCTTCTAGGGATAACCTCACCCTGCCCGCTCTCAGCCAGTTCCCTTCCAGATGCTCCTTGGCTGTAGTCTTTACCACCTCCAGCTTCTGAGTCAGATGAAATCCATTACTGTCTCTTGGAGCAACAGCTGGAGCTACCAGGTTTTATCTTAAATTCCAAAGATTTTTTTTTTTACAGATTTTTTTTAAAAGACAGAAACTCATGCATAGAAACCATCAAAATGCTTCCCCTTCTAAGTCCCTATCTTCTTCTTCTACTTTTTTGGCTTCTCCCAGATCCTTTGTTTAAGAAGGGGACCTCATCCCTTGGTACCTGGCTGCTCTTCTAGACTCATCGTTATTTCCAGAAACTCATCTTTCTGAAAGAGCAAATCAACTCTGAACCTAAAGACTCAGTAACCCCTGGTCTTGGGCTCCTCCCTCCCTCTGAGTGGAGAAGGTAGGAGGTGGACATGGGAGAGCTCCTTCCAGATCCTCCATTTAAGGAAGGGGCCCAAAGCAACCATCTCACAATTTCCTATCTGGTTGCAGGTCTTCATTATTCTCCCCACCAGGTGCCCTCCTCTTCAGCTTCTCGTTATGTATGTTCCTCACTGGGTCGTGAGCTCTGTCTTTTGCTTTACTTGATATCCCTGGTGCTTTACACAGTACTTGGCACATGGTAGGTACTTAATGAATGTTTACTGACTGACTGATTTCTCATCTCCACAGCAAAAGATTCTCAGTCCCAGGTACCAAGTATTTTAGAACAAAAAGTAGGGTGCTAAAAGCTACCTAAGGATTTTGGGGGTGACACTTTTCCCTAATATTCCTGTCAAAGGTCATGTCACCTTATGATGAATATTTCATATGCCTCCTAATTCTTAGTATCTGAAGACTAGACTAGTAGTAGAAGACTAGTCAGGTAAAGATTGTTTGCCCTATAATTACCAAACAGCTCTGAGATTTGGGATTCTCAGGCTTTCAAACCCTAAAATGACTTCTATTTTCCCATAGTGGATGGCAAAAGAGAGAATGGATGGTGGAAAAGACAGAGATGCTTAAACCCTGAAGGCAAAGTCATTGTCTTTGTGCTCAGCTCAACTAAATTTCTGCTACTTTCATATGCAGCTAATATCTGACACCAAAGTCTCAGAAGGACTTTGGAATATTCCCTTACGCTAATTTTGTATCTGTCGATTCAATTCAACTCAATACCTACTTTGTGCAAGGTGCTAGGGATATAAAGACCAAAAAACAACAACAAAAATACATTCCCTACCCTAAAGGAACTTACCCTCTACTAGAAGAACACATCTGCTATAAAGATAAAACATTCATTAAATGCTTATTGTATGCCAGTCAGTGTGCTAAGAACAAATACAAGAAAGAAGGATAATCCCTACTTTCAAGTAGCTATAAATCTAAAAGGGGAAGATAAAGCATAAAGGGAAACTATATAAGGGGTGGAACAGTCTGGAGACTAGGTTGAGCTGGGAGTAAAGTGAGAATAGCTAGAGCTTCTCAATAAATGGTAATCCCTGTCAAGGACTCACCAATCTGGAGAACAGACTCAAGGACAAATGCATCTTGAGAGGGACAAGTCTAGTAGCGAGGCTGCAGTACAGTTGGAAAAATGAGATGAGTTGGGAAGACACACAAATCAACTCTACTACAAAGAAGGTTGAGGGAGAAAACACCAACTGTATGGATCAGGAGGAGACAATGGGAATAGATATATCTTCTACCACAATCCTGCTGGGATGCCTCCTCAGAGAATGAGAGAGACCCATGGTTCTTTGAAACCCATTTCCATGGAAATCCAACCAATCTAGAAAGGCATTGCCAATGGATTGAATGTCTATTGTCCATTTATAACCATTAAATCAGCCCATTTACATTCAGGAAAGCTCACCAACAGAGGGTGAATCTCCAACTAACGTATTTTGGGACCTCAGTAATTCATGAACCAGAGATATAGAGTCACTGAAACCAACATCAGTAGAAGATATCTACCAAACCAACAAAAACCACAAATCCTTGATGGATCAGAGTATATGTGGATAATATAATATAGGCATGTGTTCTTTATGTATACTTATCCTATGGACATCATTTTTTGAAGGAGGAAACAGTAGAAAATTGTGGATTTATAATAGGGAGCTGGTATGCATGTTTATTACTGTGTCTAAAATGATTTCTTTAAGTCTGCTGATCTCATTTCCACCATGAGCTCTTGCAGATAAAATGGATGTAACTGTGAATAACACATAAGATTACAATAAAAACCATGCTGGAGCCTGGGCAGCTGCAAAACTCTTTTACCCTGATACTGTTTTCTCCACCAGTCATACCAGTGTTATCACTGTACAATGAGCAGCAAGAGATCTTGTCCATCCACAGTGTACACAGTGTACTTATTCTATGGCTTGTAAAAATAGCTTCAAGTAACGAAACTGCTATGAACAAGTGCCTCTTAGAGATGAAAATAGTTTAAATCGGATTGGTTTAAAAAATACACACCACAATTTGTTTTCTGAGGTATGTGGCTAGAAATGTGACAGAGTGTGCTTGCCTAGGCCAACAAAAAAACTCATGGTCTAATGTATGTTATAGGTAGTATTCACTAATGAGTCCATGGGAACACTGATACAGTAAGTACATGAAAGGAAATAAGAGAGCAAATAAAGTAAACTGAGGTCACTTGACATGGTAACTGAGATCAGTGAGACCCCAGCTTTTGTTTTTATTAAATTTTATTCTTTCAGTAAACAAGCATTTAATTTCTCTTTCTCCAAACCAAGTTTTTTGTTTTTGTTGTTGTTGTTTTAAACCAGAAGTTTGCAGCAGGTCAACCAATGATCTAAGCCTATACACTCTTCGAGAAGAGAAAGAACAGGAAGATGACAGCAATCAGTGTGGGTTTTTCAATTATAAAGCTTCCCAAATGCCCAGCATATGTTTGTGTCAAACTTCTATTTCTCTGTTTCCATGTGAATAGCTCAATGCTTTATCCTATGGAGACATCATTGATTATTTAAGATTGCTCCATGTAGCCACCCTAGGGAGAATACTAGAACTCTCATAAAATACTATTTACATACCTGTCTAATAGAACACAAGAGATAAATTATGGGAAAACTGCACAGAGCAATTTCAATTTCTTGTCTATCACTTTCGCTTTATTTACTATGAGGGATTTATACATGGAAAAACCTAAGCCCTTTTAATCCCCAAATGACATCAACTTTACTCATATAATTCCCTATTTCTAGAATGACCCCTCTCTCTGGCCTCTTACTACCTTATGAATTTCTCTTTATTCTTTCCTTCCATCCTTTCTTCTTTTCCTCTTCTTTCATTTCTTCCTTCTTTTTCCTTTTCTTTCCTTTATCCTTCATATCTTTACTTGCTTCTTTCCTTGTTTCTTTCCTCTCTCCCTCTTTCCTTCCCATCCTCCCT
This sequence comes from Pseudochirops cupreus, assembly GCA_028627135.1. Taxonomy (NCBI): domain Eukaryota; kingdom Metazoa; phylum Chordata; class Mammalia; order Diprotodontia; family Pseudocheiridae; genus Pseudochirops; species Pseudochirops cupreus. Next base: position 381,572,123 of record CM053580.1, on the reverse strand, counting down.
TCCATCCTTCCTTCTGTCCTTCCTTCATTCTTTTCTTTCTTTCCTTTTCTTCCCTTCTTTCCTTCCCTTCCATCCTTCCCTTCTTTCCTGCCTTCCTTCTCTTCCTTCATCCTCTCCATTCTTCCCTCCCTTCTTTCCTTTTTCTGCAATTTGATCTAGATGGCATGTGGAAATTCCCTTCACTAAACCTAATTAAGTTCACACCCAGCTTTGAGAGTCCAACCCAAATGCCACTTGCTCCAATGAACCTTCACTCACCCTTGATCAGCCATGACCTTTGGACTTCACACAATTTTTGTTTTTACCTCTCTTACCTCTCTTGTGCATTTATAATGTATTATTATACATTATTATTATTTATGTGTGCATGAGAGAGAGAGAGAGAGAGAGAGAGAAATCTCCTCCTGGACCATAACCTCCCTGAGAGCAGGGATAGTGTCTTTAAAAAATGATGTGCTGTCATATTAAGGGAACTGGGTTTGAAGTTGGAAAACCTAGGTTCAAATTCCAGCTCTGCCCTTGTCACAGGATTACAAGATCAAAAATTTAGAGCTAGAAGAGACATTGGATGTCTTCTGGTCCAATACCTTAATTTTATAAATGAAGTGAGAACTGAATTGATTTGTCAAAGGTCCCATGGGTAGCTAGTATCAGGTGGTCAGACACCAAATCTGAGATTCTTTCTACTGTACCATGCTGATTCTCACCTCTTTGGTAACTCTGTAGAATGAATGAATGAATGAAGCATTCATTAGGTGCTTACTATGTGAAAAGTATTACCCTGTGCTCGGTGCAGGGAGTACAAATACAAAAGTAAGAAAGTTCCTGCTCTCAAGGAGCTGAGACTCTTTTTTTAAAAAAATTAATTTATTTATTTTCTTGTTTACATCACTCATTTCCATGAGATTCTGAGTTACAAATTTTCTCCCCATCTTTCCCCTACCCACCACCGCAAAACAGTAATCCCACTCTATAGCCCCTCCCTCAATCTACTCTCTCCTATGTCCTCCTCCATCATCCGTCTGACTTTCTGGTACCCGGTACTTTCTGGGACTTTCCCTACCCCAGTGCTTAATTCCCAGGTGAATGTAGTTAATAATAATAATAATACATATA
>CM053580.1:381556240-381570507 GCA_028627135.1 Pseudochirops cupreus | reverse complement strand
TTTCCATCCAGCAAATTGGACTTTTTAAGGCATTCTTCTCCTCATTGGCTTTTTGGGCCTCTTTTGCCATTTGAGTTAATCTATTTTTTAAGGTGTTATTTTCTTCAGTCAGGCTGTTGACTCTCTTTTCATAATTTTCTTGCATCATTCTCATTTCTCTTCCCAATTTTTCCTCCACTTCTCTTATTTGGTTTTCAAAATCCTTCTTAAGCTGATCTATGGCTTTTAGGAAGTCTTCATGTTTCTTGGAAGCTTTTGGTGCAGGAGTTCTGACTGTGTTGTCTTCCTCCCGTTTCATACTTTGATCCTTTTTGTCTCCAAAAAAAGATTCTACGGTTCAGTTGCTAATCTTACTTTGCTTTTTTTTGCCTACTCGTGTTGCCAGTGAATTCCTTGATTTTTTAGCTCTGTGGAACTCTGCTTCCAGTAGGGAACTCTGCCCCAAATCCCTGGGGTTTTCACAGCCACTAGAGCTATTAGGAGGCTACTGCAGCCCCCACCAGCTTTGGTTCACTGAAAATGCACCCCAGGACCACCACCCAAGACCATGATCCGGATCCAGGACGCTCAACAAAAGAGCACTTCACCTCTGAATGATCGCTTGGCCCCCCTGCAGTCTGCAGACTGGGAGCTCTGAAGCAGCCATGTGGAAGTGGCTGCAGGGCCGCCGCTTCTGCCACTTCCTTGCCCTGGAGGTAGTTTGGCCCGATCACTTTTCTCCCCTAAATTTAGCTGAGTTCCACTGACCTATCACTTAATCCTTGTTTCTTATGGCTTGATAATTCTGGAAACTGTCACAGCTGCTGTTGATTCATTCTCCTGAAGGCTCCAACTGCTGTTCGTCCTGGCTGCCCCAGGGCCAAGCCACAGTTTCAGGCTGGGCTGGTTTCGGCTCCCAGCACACTGTGATGAGCCCTTCCTGCCAAGCTGCCTTCAGCAGGAGATGTGTTTTTTCTGTATTTTTGTGTGAGTTTTGGAGCCCTAAAATTTGTTTAGAGTCATATTTTGTGGGCATTTGAGGTGGCTATGTGTGAGCTGTGAAACCTTGCTGCTTCTATACTGCCATCTTGGCTCTGGAGCTGAGATTCTAATGGGGGAGAGGACATATGTGGAAAGTTCCTGCTGCATCAGTTGTAAAAGTCCCATAGTCCTTAGTGTACATCAATAAAGTAGATATCAATGAGTCTTATTTAATGTCATTTCCACTGATAAAACAGTATTGGTTTCTGATGTTGAACCATTTTACAGTACCAAAAACTTTGGTCACAAGAACTTTCTTTTCTGGGTCTTCAGTAGCTATGCTTGTAGCATGAAATGGACTGGCTAAAAGAACCTCTCTAATGGCCCTGCCAGAATTGGATTTGACCCTAGGACCCTAATGAGGAGGCTTCAAAAAAGCCACATACTTCTTATTGCTGCTGCTTAAATGGTTTTGTCTAGTCTATAGGCTCCCCTGTCTTACATGGTTGCTGACCACCTGCCCACATGCTGACTAGTTCCAATCTCTATCTTCCTGGTTCATTACTGTCTGCTCTTTCTGACCTTCATTCTCATGTTGATGACTACTTGTTGGGTATGTTGAAGATAGGGTTATTTTTCTATTATGCGTCTGGCTACATGATCTTGTGATATCTTCTCAGACTTTGTGATTAAGTGAAAATACATTAAGGACCCAGGGACAATTGACCAGAAATGGCAAATCTCACACATCCTATGAATTCTGGGGTTTGGAGTTAAAGAAATAATTCATAAATGTCTGGGAAGGAAGGAAGAAATGAAAGGAGAAAAGGAAGGAAAGAGAGGAAAAGAAGAAAGGATGGAAGGAAGGAAGAGAAGGAGGAGGGAAGAAGAGAGGGAAGGAGGGAGGAAACAAGGGAGGAAAGAAGAAGACAATAAGGAGGAAGGAAGAAGGAAGGAGGGAGAGAAAGAGGAAGGAAGAAAGATTTTCTTAAGCACTACTTTGTGCCAGGCCTTGTGCTAAACTCTTCACAAATACCATCTTATCTGATCCTCATAATAACCCTGGGAGGTAGGTACTGTTATTATCCACAATTTACAGTTGAAAAAACTAAAGCATACAGAGGTTAAGTGACTTAACCAAATTTACACAGGTAGTATCTAAGGTTGGATTTAAATTCAGGTCTTCCTGATTACAGGTTCAATGCTCTACCTACTGAGCCACCTAGTTTCTGGTCATCATTCAATTTAACATTTTTATTGGTGACTTGAATAAAGTCAAACATGCTTAGATTATAAATTTTGCAGGTGAAATAAAGTTAAAAAGGAGAGTTAACATGTTTGATGACAGAGCTAGGATAAAAAAAATCGTAATAGCCTAGAACATTGGACCAAATGTAATTACATAAAATCTTTAAAATCATGTAAATATAGAAGTCTTACATCTGGGTTCAAAAAGCCATGAAAAATGTTGAAGAGGTTTTGGCCAGACAACTGTTCCTCTAAAAAAGATTTGGAGATTTTAATGAACTGTAAATTTAATATGAGTCAGCAGTGTGCTGGAGTAGCAATCTTAGCCAGGCTGAATTAAGAGAGGGTTTAGGGAGTATAGTCTCCTAATCAATCTAGTTAGACAATATTCTGAACATTGTGCTCAGTTCTGGGCACCACATTTTAGGAAGGACATTGATAAACTGGTGATAATACAGAGGAGATTGACCAAGAAGATGAAAGACTTTGAGATCATTCCATAAGAGTTGTTTGAGAAAATAGGGATGTTTAGTGTAAAGAATAGAAGACTGAAGAGATGCCTTTTTGCTGTGTTTAGGTATGTGAGGGACTGTCCTGTGGAAGAGGCATTAGGCTTGGGTTTGACCCCAGAAGGGAGAACAAGGAAGAAGTTGGAAAGGAACATATGAAGGCATAATTATAATTAATAATAATAATTAACATCTATACAGCACATACTATATGCCAGACTATATGCTAAGCACTTTACAATTATTCTCTCATTTGATCTTCAAAACCTTAGGATGAGGAAGGCATTATTATTATTATCCCCATTTTATAGATTAAGAAACTGAGGCAAACAGAGGTCACGTGACTTGCCCACAGTTCCACGTCTAGTAAGTGTCTGAAGCCTGATTTGAACTCAGGTCTTCCTGACTCCAGGCCCAGCATTCTATCCATTGTGCCACCCAGCTGCTTCTATGTAAACAAAAGGTTCCTAAGAAGTTAAGCTAAACAGAAGAGGAATGGGACGCCTCAGGATATAGTACTGAACAAAGTTCCTGGCACATACTAGGTGCTTAAATATATGTTTCGTCATTGATTAATGCTGTGAGTTACCCCCACTGAAGGTCTTCAAGCATAGTCTGGATGAAGACTTGTTGTAGAAGAGTTTCTTGTGCAGGTAAAATGGACAAGTTCGGCCTTCGAAGCTCACTCTGAATTATGTAATTATTTTATCATACTTATAGGACTGGAAGAGATTTGGTTTTAAAGCTAGGTAAACTGGGAGCTCTGAGAAACTAAGTGACTTGTCCAATAGAATCATAGAGAAGAGATAGGAGGGAACCTACAGGCCATCAAATCCAGCCCCTGAGGCTCCTCAGGGCCAAGTTAAATGACTCTTCAAAGGTCACATAGCTAGTGTCTGAGATGGAATTTGAACCTAGGCTTTCCTGATGCCAAATTCAGTGGCATTGAATAATGCTGCCTCAAAAATAAGAGGAATAGCTCAGATTCAAATCCAGTTCATCTGATTCCAAAACTAATATTGTTTTCACCAAGCCATGATGACTTAAGTCTCTGGAATATAATTCCTTCTAGGTCCTTCCCTTTACTCTGCTTACCTAGCCCAGATATACTGTTATATTTTCAGATCTGACACTACATTCTTTTCCTACGACTTTACTATCAACCATAATCCTCACTCAGATTTAGCAATTAGCTGTTTCTCAGAAATGTAATAAAGGCCTAATGGCTACTGGTGTAATAATGAGGTATCCCATACTTCCTATGGCCTCTAAGATTTGAGATTGAAAATATAACCCATAGGTATATATATATACATATATATATATATGTGTGTGTGTGTGTGTGTGTGTATACATATATATATATATATATATATATATATATATATGAATGAATGAATAAATGAATGAATGAATGAATGAATGATAGAGTCTGTACCAGGCCTGTCTAGCCCACCAGTTTCCTGGCCAAGATAGCACAGCATGCCTAGTTTTTCATGTAACTAATCCCAAAGAAAAAGTCAAGCCAGAAAGATTGTTAATGTAGAATATTTTCTTATACCAACCTTGGAGAATCTGATTAAATTCTAAGCTTATTCAATTGTAGTATTCTGTCTGGAGAATTCAAACAAAGAATTGGTGCCTGTCCATCACTCCCTTTCATGCAATTATTGCACAGGTAAGATGTGATTCTTACACTGTTGATGTATTTATACTTTATCCCTACATGAGGTTTCCTTATTAGTGGGAGTCTATTTAACGCTCATGTGTTTAGTTGGCTAACTTTTATTTAAATATTTGTAACAAGATATAAATATAAATCCATCTGGGGATTTAGAATTGCTGGCAAAAGGGAAAATTCCCTCCGTTCGGTTTTAGCTTTTCAGGAAACAAGCTAGTAATGAGAAAAGGATTAAAATTTCAAAACCTACCCAAGACCATTTGGCTGCAAAAAAGCATGTTTTTAGTCAGGTCTGTGTGTGTGTCCTTTCCTTGATTTTACCCGCATTTGAGAGACACTGTTTGACAGGAAATATTCTTTTCATATGTGGAGGGGTAAATTTGAACTTAGGCTTAGTCAGCAAAACACCAGGCCTCTCATTTTACCCACTTGATTTATCACTCACTTTATGTTTGGAATGATGTCACTGAATCTGGCTTTCCAAGTGGGAATGTATAAGCAGTATCCTGCATCCCTTACTGAAACTCAAAGGCATGGGACTCAAAGCTTTTTCATGCTCATCACTAGCACTAACCTTACAGGATGATTATCCCTAACCTTTTGTTTTGGAAAAATAGTTCTTTTTCATTAAAACATTTATGCTAACTTGTAATGATTTTTTAGTTATTATTTTTAGATAAATTAATAAATATTTCAAGATTAATCAGTTTTGATTCGGATTCCTCAAGTCCTGATTAATTTTTAAGAGTATGAAGAGCTCTTTAGACCAAAAAGCAATTTTTCCAGACCCCCTTTGCCTTTTCTTCTCCAGCATTCCTCTTTACCCATGCACTTGACCAAGTCTCTTAGCTGATTGCTACTATGACATGAATTTTTTAAATATCCCTCCTCAAGTATTCCCAGCATTAACACTTCTATCTTGCCCTTTCCTACCCACATAGAAGGAATATCCCTATTACTTTCTAAGGCTCATCTCTCTAGTCATGTCCAAGACCTTCTTATAACAGTAACTTCTGCCTTTGCTTTCATAAGCTTTTCATGCTCATTGCTTCCTTCCTACATTCTCAGAGCTATGCTCAGCCTTTCCCTTGAGCCTTTGAGTGCCTTCAGCTACTGTTCCATCTCTCTTGTCCTTCCGTCCTAAACTTCTTGAAAAAGTCGTCAGCAGCTGATGCCAACATGTCCCTGAATCTTGCTGTCTCTTTTTTAACTCCTTGGAACTGGGCTTCCAAACCCTTCTCCCCCAAACTCTACCAAAACTATTCTCTCTAAAGAACTCAAATTCACTTATTCTTGATTTGTTCAAGTGCCCTGGCTCAGATGAATCCCATCCTCAGGCCCTGAAAACATTTGAAAGCACAGTATCCCATTCAGGGATGCTGACTGGATGTGCAGCCATCATCTACTTGCTTAGACGTTGAGCTAATTTTTCATGTGACTATGTTTTCTCTTAAGCTTCTTATGGGCAATTGGTGTCTTATAGCTCCCAGACCATAGGATCTCCATACCCTTCCGGGCCTCTCTTGCCGCCTTGCCTTTGTTGTTGCTGCTGCTCAGTCATTTTAGTTGTGTCCAACTCTTTGTGACCGCATTTAGGGATTCCTTGGCACAGACACTGGAATGGTTTGTCATTTCCTTCTCCAGTTCATTTTACAGATGAGGAAACTGAGGCAAACAAGTGACTTGCCCAGGGTCACACAGCAAGTCAGTGTCCAAGGCCAGATTTGAACTCAGGGAGATGAGTCTTCCTCACTCCAGCTCTGGCATTCCCTCCACTGGGCCACCTAGCTAGGCCACGTTACTGAGTAGAGTAGCCCAAATGTGGGATTAATTTCTTTGTGAGGTAGAGAGTTCTCCTTCACTGAAGGTTTTTAAGCAAAGTCTGCATGACTAGTTATCAGATTTTTGTAAAGACGCTTCCTTTTTCCAGGGATGATTTGGGCTTTATGATCACTGAGAGTCCTGTCAACTGAAAAGCTGTGATTCTATGTGATTTCCCACTCCTTTCATTCTCCTTCTATGTCACTAACTGCTTCTCTCTCTCTCCTTCACTGGCCTCTCATTCTCTTTCTAATCCCTAACCATGTATATCTCCCAAGAGCCTGTCCTCTTTTCTTCTTTTTCTGTATCCCATCTTTTGACAATCTCATTTACTAACTGAAATCTGAATCTCCAACCCTGTACTCACTTGTGAGATCTGGACTCATATCTTCCAATGCTTATGAGACAACTTGTTTCAGTGGAAAGAATGCTGAAATTGGAGTGCTGAAAGTCATGTTCAGATCCTTGTTCTGCCAAATGTTACCTATATGACCTTGAGCAAGCCAGTTACCATCTCTCAGCCTCAGTTCCCTCATCTGTAAAATGAGGGGATTAGCCTAGATCGGGGGTGGGGAACCTGAAGTCTTGAGGCCACATGTGCTCCGAGGTGCTCAAGTACAGCCCTTTGACTGCATCCAAACTTCACAGAACAAATCCCCTTAATAAAAAGATTTATTCTGTGAAACTTAGACTCAGTCAAAAGCCTGTACCCAAGGACCTAGGAGGCCACATGTGGCCTCAAGACCACAGGTTCCCCACCCCTGGGCTACATGATCTGTAAGGTCATTCATTTCTAGATCTATGATACTAGAAGAACATTTCTCACCATTGACCCCTCAAAGTCATTGTACTGTAAACCAAACTTACTAGCTTTGCAAAACCTATTCCTCCTTCTGACAGCACAATGTCTATTGGGGCCTCCACTATTCACTTAATTTCCCATGTTTATGAGAAATTGAATCTTCTCCTATTTGACCAAACTTCAACTTATTGTCTCTAAAACCTGTCTCCTCTTCTCTGTTCCTGCTCCTACCACTCTAGTCTAGGCTCTCATTAGTCTAGGACCTATCTAGACTATTTAAATTAAACTAAGTGGTCTTTTTACAGATCTTCTTATCTCTATACCATCTCTTCTTCCAAAACAACCTTCATGCTACTGCCATTATAACTCTTTTTTATTATACTTAGATCTATGTTCACAAATCTTCTATTGCTTCTAATTACCTTCCAAGTAAAGTTTTAAAACATCTTTTTCCTGGTTTTCAATGCCCTCTGCAATCTGGAACCACTTTGCTGTCTAGTCTTAACTCAAATTACTCATGTCCAAACACTCTTCTTTCCAGACAATACCACTCTTATAATCTAGGGTCAAAGGAAATGTTTCAAATCTCAGTGAACACTTCTCTTTGCTGCTTATGCTCTCTATAAAATGACTAGGTGGCTTCTAAGGTCCCATTGAGCTCCAGAATCTTTGGAAATTTTCTTAGAGAAGTCGAGAGATTCAAATAAAAATTAATTGAACAAATAACTTTGGTCATGTAGCAGGATATAAAATAAAACCCACAAAATCACTGATCTTTCTCCATATTGACCAACAAAGCCCAACAGGGAGAAAGAAAAAGATAATTTCCATTCAAGATAACTACTGAATGTAAAAAATATCTGAGAGCTCACTTAACAACACACAAAGGAATTGTATAAATACAACTACAAAATATTCTTTATAGAAAGACAAATAATAGGAAACATTAATTTCTCATTATTGAGGCATGATAATATAATAAAAATGACTATACTACCAAAAATAATTTATAGTTGAGGGTCATACTAAACAAATTACCAAAGATTTACTTTATAAAACAAGACAAAATAAAAACAAAATTAATCCAGAGGAATAAGAGGTCAAAATCTCCAGGAAAATAGCAGGGGTGGGGGTGGGGAGTGGAATGGGAAGGAAAAGATCTTGGCACATTATGATGCAAAATTGGAATCGTTAAAACTGTTTTGTAGTAGTTAAAAAATAGAAAAGTCAACCACTGGAAAAATTAGGTATATAAGATTCAAAAGAAATTGAACATATTAACATAGCATTCAACAAACCCAAGGACACCCACTCCAGGAGTAAGAATCCACTTTTCATCAAATTGATTAAGAAAATTGGAGAAGAACCTTAAAAAACTGGGGTTTAGATCAATATCCCACACCATACCATATATCACAGTAAGGTCCCAATGGACACATGGCATAGATGTAAATGATTATATCATAAATAATTTTGAGGAGAAGGAAAGGAGATACCTTTCACAATTATAGATTGTAATGCCATGCACAAGCAGATTTCCAAAAGAATGCTACTGTGAACAGCATTTAAGGTTCAGATTACACAGTATAGTGAACACTCCATTTATTCCATTACAAATCAAGGCAAATATTCACAATAAATCACAACATAATATTCACAACATTACATCTTATAACAGAAAATCACAATAGTGTTCACAACAGCTTAACATTAGAATGGCCACATAGTTTTCACCACAGTGGCCACAATATTTAAAACAAAGAACAAAAGAATAATCATCTGGTTTCCCTAAGGGAGAAACCCTCCTTACTTAATCATTCAGTCATTTCACAATACAATAATCAATCTTTCACTCATGGGGCAATCATAGATTAGCCTAATCAGGCACTTATCTAACAATCAGTCACTAAGTATCGTTAATCACTAAATACAATCATTAGAAAATTACACAAACCCTCCACCCCTTGGTGTCCAGTACACTTAAATTTCATCATGCGTCCAAGGGGAGGCTTTTTCTTCATCTTAACTCAGGAGGGTCTCTGAGATTCCCTGGATCCCCTTCCATGGTCCCAGCTCCTACCTGAATCCACCAAACAATCACCTGGCTTGAAGGGCAGATAGCTCCCAAGTTCTCGTCCAGTCCTCTGGGCAGTTCTTGTTGAACACTGAATCTCACATCGTCTGGCACATCTCAAACCCTTCACCACTTCTGTTGCCAGGAACTCAAGGATCCACCAAGGCACAAAGAAAGCCTTATCCTGGTCATGCTTCTTCAGTCCTCCATCAGTTTAGCTGGCCCTAGGACCCAGAAGAAATCTCAGCCTTCCAGGGCACAGCAGCTTCAGCCTTCACCAGATTCTGGTCTAAAGAAAACTCCAACTCAGTTCTCAATCAGCTTCCACATGCTGGGAGAGAAACACTCTCTCCCTTTCCCTCCCTCCCTCTCTCTCTCTCTCTCTCTGTCTCTGTCTCTGTCTCTGTCTCTGTCTCTCTCTCTCTCTCTCTCTCTCTTTCTCTCTCTCTGTCTCTCACAGCTGGCTTCAGTCTTCAGGATTATTCCTCCATCAGGAACCACCAGGAGGAACATTCCTGACTCTGATTCTCTGTCTCTAGAATTCTTCTTATATACACACACTGGCCTCCTGTCTCAGCCAACCCCCTCCTGCCAATCAGCAACAGGAGACAGAGTTCACACCCTCTGTTCACACAGGAGATAGAGTTCATACCTTCTTGCTTCTTTCACACAGGAGACAGAGTTCACACCCTCTGCCTCTTTCACAGAAGTACTTAGCCTTTAGTTACTAAGGACCAAGTACCTGCTAAATTAATTACTGTTACCCATATAGGGGACTAGTTTTGACTAAACAAGGATTAGAGATGATTAGAAATGGTAAAATTGACAATTTTGATTTAAAAAAATTGAATGGTTTTGTACTGTGGAAGTAAAACAGTTAACTGGAGAAAAAATCTTTGTAGAGAATTTTTCTGATAAGCAAAAACAATAGGTCACATTTAAATGTACTATTTGCCAGTATAGTGCCAGCACATAATAAGCACTACAAATGTTAGTTATTTTTATTATCGTATAGTACTTTAAAGTCTGCAAAGTGCTTTAACCATGTTATCTCATTTTCTCCTCACAACAAGCTTTTGAGATAGGTGATATCATTATCCCTATTTCATAGAAGATGAAAACAAAGCTGGGAGTAACTCAACTAGGAAGTTTCTGAATCAGGATTTGAACCCTGATAAAGTTTTAGTATCCAAGATACATATGGAGTCAATACAAATATATAAGAATAAAATCCAATCTCCAGTAGATAAATGGTCAAAGGATAAAAACAGCCAGTTTTGAAATGAAGAATTTCAAGCTTTTGACATCCATAGGAAAAAATGCTCAAGTCACTAATAATGAAAAATGTAAATTAAAACAAATCTGAGGCTCTACCTCACACCCATTAGATTGGCTAAGATGAGAAAAAAAAAAGAACATTTCTTCTGATGGAGCAGATGTAGAAGAACAGACACAGTAATGCACTGTTGGGAGTTGGGAGGGTGAGGGGGAATGGGACCATGAATAAGTCTAGACATTCTGGAAAGCATTTTGAACTATACCCTAAAAGTCACTAAACTTCTACTAAGCACATACTCCAAAAAAAAATCAAAGACAAAGGGAAAGGATGTCTATGTAAAAACAATACTTTTAGCAGCACTTTTTGTTGTAGCAAAAAATTGTAAATTAAGTAGGGTACCCATCATTTGAGGAATATTTAACAAATTATGGCACATGAATGTAATGGGATATTATTGTTTTGTATGAAATAACCAAAGAGCTCAATTCGGAGAAACTAGAAAACACTTATATGAACTGATGCAGGGAAAAGTGAAAAGAACCAAAAAGGGAACCAGTTAGAAATACTATGTCATGTGAGCAACAAGATGGAGGAGTATACATTTTCTCTCTCTGATCCCCATGAATTTTCAAAGCTCTCCAAAACAGATACCATGCAGCAAAGATAAAGCAATTCCAGTTTTCTCCACATGGAGACAGAATCTAAAGAAAGGTTAAAAACAAAAGTAGAGCCCATGAAAACCCATGAGCTGATGCTTAGTGACCCTAAATGACCCATTTGGCACTTTTCCCTCACCTACCACACAGCAAGGCTGCCTGAATAGACCACAGGCTTACAACAAAACCCAAAGTCTCTCCTACATCTTTTGAGTGCTGTGGGGACTCTGGCTCCAGGCTGCTGTAGTTTGCTCAGGTATGGATAGCCCCTTGGCCATAGCCCTTTAAGAGGAAAAAAGGGATTAGGCAGTTAGGGTTGAAGCAGTTTAAACTGTTTTGGGTTCAACTGGTTTAAACAAGATTGAACTGGGCTACTGATTTGTGAACTGCTCTGAACTAGACAGAATCAGCTTAATCTGGTTTAATCTAGATTGAGTATATCTGAACCAAACTGAACTGGTTTGAATTGGATTGTAATAGAAATTCAAAGATTTATATATAATTTTCTTTTCTATATGCAATCTTTTTTTAAAATATGGCAACGTTGATGTTAGTCAATGTTTATCCAATTTGTAATTTTTAAAAAAGAAAATTTTCCATAAAAGGGGATATTGTTCTAAATAATTATTAAGATCTCTTCAGGGAGACTAGGTGGCTCAGTGAATAGAGCATCAGCCCTGGAGTCAGGAGGATCTGAGTTCAAATCCAGCCTCAGACACGTAACACTTACTAGCCATGTGACCTTGGGCAAGTCACTTAATCCCATTTGCCCTGCCTTCCCCTCTCCAAAAAAAGAGATCTCTTGAAGCACTAGCTCCCATGATGTAGACAATATAAAGGAATTTCATATGTAGAAAACATTATTGTTGGATAGGGTGTTTAGGGGGGAGGATAATATGGTTTAATTCTTTGTTAAACTTGGAGGAGAACTTATGTTGAATCCCACATCCCATTGGTGTGATCATCGGCAAATCGCTTAACCTCTCTGAGGCTCAATTTCCTACTTTGTAAAATGGGAATAATAATTAATCATAGGGTTTTGAGGATCAAATGAGATCATATATCTAGGGCTCTTCACAGAACTTAATACATGTTAGTTATCATTATTACTGCTGTTACTGTTAGAGAAAGCATAATAACAGAAGGAAAAATTCAGCTAAGTCTTGAAGGACAGCTATGGAACTGACCCATCTCTCTCTCATTTTCCTCCTCGCCCATCCCTTTCTTCCACATACATTAGTTCACAAGGGATGTGGCCAGTGAAGCCTATATGTCACTATAGGCTACATATGGGGATTGGGCCTTCCCAATCTAAACCTCTCCCTTAGGGAGGGTCCTGGGAACATTCCAGACACACCTTTACCCACTAGGAAGGTCCACTACCCTCAGGAGACCCAACTGAACCACAAATATTTACCAGCATGTATAAGATACAATACAAATTGACTCTGTGTGTGTGTGTACGTGTATGTATGTGTGTTTGATGAACACACAAGAGCTTCAAAACCCAAATGAATGCTGTCCCTTCAAAGCAGACACTTAGGCAGGCTTAGACCTGGTTAGACTAACTGAGCTGGTGTGAACTAGATTGTAGTAGAGATTCGGTTTCATATATAATTCCCCTTTCCACACACAATCCTTTTTGAATATGGAAATGTTGATCTTAGTTGATATTTACCAAGTTTGTCATTTTAAAAACCAGATAGTTACATGGCTCAGTGGATAAAGCGTCAGGCCTAGAGTAAGGAAGATGAGTTCAAATCTGGCCTCAGACACTTACTCTGGGCAAGTGTAGCTTTAGGCAAGTCACTCAACCCTGTTTGCCTCTGTTTCCCAAAGTAAAACTAGAGGAGAAAACGGCCAACCACATCGGTATCTTTGCCAAGAAAACCCCAGATGCGGTCACAGAGAGTTGTACATGACTGAAAGACAACTGAACAGTAATTTTCAAAAAGAAAATTTTTTTATAAAAGAGAATATTTCATAAAAGGTGATACATAGATCTGCTTAGATCAACTTATTTGAAATACCCCTTTAGGAACGGCCTTTAGAAACATACTTTTGACCCACATGTACAAAAACATTAATAACAGTTCTGTTTGTGGTAGCAAAGAATTGGAAATTGAAGGAATGCCCATCAATTCAGGAATGACTGAACAAGTTGTGGTATCTGAATGTAATGGAATACTATTATGCCATAAGAAATGATGAGCAGGTAGAAGTTGGAAAACTCCATGGCTCTCCTCATAACTACCTCAAATACCTATAAAATATGAGTCTAAACAAATTTTAGAGCTACAGAACCAACAAAGTAACAGAGAAAAACAAATCTCTCACTGAAGGCAGCCCAGCAGGTGGATACAAAGGGTTCATCACAACATGCTGGGAGCAGAGCCCAGCCCCATATGAGCCTGCAGTTTTAGCTCCCCAGCTGCAGCTGGAGCATTCAGGAGAGTGGATCACCAGCAGCTATGGTGATTTCCAGAATTATCAACCCACAAGTGCCAAACACAAATTAAAAGTCAGTGGAACTCAGCTAAATCTGGGGGGGGGGGGGCGCACAGGGTGTGGTCTGGCCTCTACCCCCAGAGCAAGAAGTGGTGGAAGTGGTGGCCCTGCAGCTACCTCCACATGACTGCTTCAGAGCTCCTGGCTTGCAGATCATAGGGGGGCCAAGTGACCATTCAGAGGCTAAGTGCTCTTGCCATAACCTGCCTGGATCAGGATTGCAGTCTTGGGTGGTGATTCCGTGTGATCACACACACTGGTGTGTGACCAGTGAGCCAAAGCTGATGGGGGCTGTAGGGACAGCACCCTCCTAATAGCTCTGGCAGCTACGAAAACCCCAGCAGTTTGTGACAAAGATCTCCCCTTTGGAAGCAGAGTTCTACTGTGGCAAAGAGCTCAAAAGTCAAGTAATTGACTGGCAACATGAGCAAGCAAAGAAAGCAAAGCAAGCACAGCCATCCAACTTTAGATTCCTTTTTTGGGTACAAAAAGGATAAAAGCATGAAATGGGAGGAAGACAACACAGTCAGAACTCCTGCACCAAAAGATTCCAAGAACAATATGAATTGGTTACAGGCCATGGAGGAGTTCAAGAAAGATGTTGAAAATCAAGTAAGAGAAGTGGAGGAAAAATTGGGAGGAGAAATGAGAATGATGCAAGAAAATCATGAAAAGAGAGTCAACAACCTGACTGAAGAAAATAGCACCTTAAAAAAATAGACTGACTCA
>CM053580.1:381546090-381556140 GCA_028627135.1 Pseudochirops cupreus | reverse complement strand
GTGTGAAATATCTCCTTGAAAAAACCACTGACCTGGAAAATAGATCAAGGAGAGACAATTTGCAAATTATTGGACTACCTGAAAGGCATGATCAAAAAAAGAACCTAGAAATCATCCTTCAAGAAATTCTCATATTTTAGAACCAGAGGGCAAAATAGAAATTGAAAGAATCCATCAATCACCTCTTGAAAAAGATCCCAAAAAGAAAACTCCTAGGAGTATAATAGCCAGGTTCCAGAGTTTCCAGACCAAGGAGAAAATATTACAGGCAGCCAAGAAGAAAAAATTTGAATATTGGGGAAACACCATCAGGATAACACAGGATCTAGCAGCTTCTACATTAAGGGATTGAAGGGCTTGGAATATAATATTCTGGAGATCAAAGGAGCTAGGATTAAAACCAACAATCACCTACCCAGCAGACTTGAGTATAATGATTCAGGGGAAAATATGATCATTCAATGATGTGGAAGACTTTCAAGCATTCTTGATGAAAAAACAGAACTGAATAGAAAATTTGTCATTCAAATACAAGAAGCAAGAGAAGAATGAGAAGGTAAACAGGGAAAAGAAATCATAATGAATTTATCAAAGTTGAACTATTTACATCCCTACATGGAAAAATGATAATTTTAACTTATGAAACTTTTATCAGTATGAGGATAGTTGAAGGGAATAGAAATGCATGTATATATGTATATATATATACACATATATGTACACACATATACATATATGTATATATTCATATATGTCTATATTGGAGGGTATATATACATATGCGAGTGTGTGTATATATGTGTACAGGTAAATATAGACAGAGGGCACAGGATCAATTGAATAGGAAGGGAGGATATTTAAAAGGTAAAATTGAGAGGTGAGAGAAGAATATAATGAGAGGAGATGGGGAGAGACAGAAAGACAGAATTATCTCATATAGAAGAGGCAAGGGATAACTGTTACAATGGAGGGGAAGAACAGGAAGGCAAAAGGCAATGGGTCAACCTCACTCTCATTTTGGTTTAGGGAGGGAATAATATACACTCTGAATTGGATATCTTGCCCTACAGGAGAGTGGGGGGGAAGGGGATGAGAGGGAGGATGATGGAGGGGAGGGTAGTTTGGGGGAGAGGGTAGTTAGAAGCACACACTTTTGTAAAGGGACAGGGACAAAGTAGAGAATACAACAAATGGGGATCGGGATAGGAGGAAGGGAAATATAGTCAGTCTTTCACAATATATCCACTATGGAGATATTTTGCGTAACTACATATGTACAACCTATATTGAATTGCTTATCTTCCCAGTAAGAGTGAGAGATGATGGATAATGGGAAAGAATCTGGAATTTAAAGTTTTAAAATCAAATGTTTAAAAATATTATTATTATTATTATTATTATTATTTACATGCAACTGGGAAATAAGATATACAGGCACTGGGGTATGGAGATCCATATTGCCCTACCAGAAAGTCAGAGGGGGAATGGGGGAGGATATAGGAGAGAGCAGATTGGAAGAGGGTGTATACAGTGGGATCGCTGTTTTGGGGTAGTGAGTAGGGGAAAGATGGGAAGAAAATTTGTAACTCAAAATCTTGTGGAAATGAATGATGTAAACTAAAAATAAACACAAAAGTTAATTTTAAAAGAAAGAAATGATGAGCAGGTAGACTTCAGAAAAACCTGGAAAGATTTATATGGATTGATGCTGAATGAAGTGAAAAGAACCAGGAGAACACTGTACACAGTAACAGCCACAATGTGCGATGACTTTGATAGATTTATCTCTTCTTAGCAATGCAAGGATCCAAGACAACTCCAAAAGACTCATGATGGAAAATGCTGTCCACATCCAGAGAAAGATATTATTTGCTCTCTCTCTTTTTTGTTTTCTTCTTTCTTGTGGTTTCTCCCATTGGTTCTAATTCTTCTTTACAACATGTCTAATGTGAAAATAGGTTCAATATAAATGTATATGTAGAGCTTATATCAAATTACATGCTCTCTTGCGGGTGGGGAGAGGGGAGAGATGAGGCAAAAATTTGCACCTCAAAATTTTTTAGAAGTCAGTGTTGAAAACTAAAAACAAATAAATACATTTTTAAAAAATATGTTCCTTCAACATACTTTTTTTTTTCTGTATGTGCTTGATCTGATTTTCCCCTCTCTGACTTCATGTTCTTCGGTACAGTCGTGTTCTCCAGCATAGGTTATTGAAGTAATAGAGTCTAAATGTCATCATTCCCTGTCATCAACGATGAGAATAAATTATTATAAAAATGTTGACAAACTTAAAAAAAAAGAAACATACTTTTAAACACCCCAATGGGTGGTGATAACTCTTGGTCCTTAGAGGTCAGATTTGATCTTTGGAAATAGCCGATACTTATCCAGAGCAAAGCCTGTTGAAAAAAGGAGTTGACCAAAGCGGGTAATACCATTGAAGGTAAATATATGTAGTGTGACTATAAAGTAATGATACTGAGTTTCTAGTGTTGCTTTCCATAGGATCACAGTTGTAGAGCTTGGATGGGACCTCAGAGATCTTCTAGTTCAAAGCTGTCAATCATATAATTTATGCCTGAACCACATGCAATTGGGAAATATTTAATCAAATAAATAAAAATACAATAAAACATAGATAATATTAATTTGTAGTTTTCCAAGTAAACATGTGACCCACTGGGATCCTTATACACAATTTTTGGGGGCCCTGTTTCCATTTGAGTTTGACACCACTAGTCTAGCTCCACCTCCATCCATCCCCATTTTACTGATGAGCAAACTAAGGTCTAAAAAAATGTGACTCATCCAAGGTCATAGAATCACAGTTTCAAACTTTGATGTACCTCATGGACTCTTTAGTTCAACCATACTCAAATCAAGTAATCAGTACTGATGTATTGAGCACATACTATGGTCCAGGCTCTACTATGTTCTGGGACTGGGAAAGAAGGGTGCTTCTTTTTTGAAAAATAATCACCTCTACAAGAATAGATAGATGGAGGTCCTTCCTTCTAAATCCAGCCAGCTTTCCATTGCCCTGAATAACAAAAGAGGAGTTTCAGAAATATTTTAAACAATGGAAACATTGTTAGAATATACATGCTGGCCTCCTAAGAAAATTATTTTGACAGCCTTCATTTGGTTTTTAAAGTTCTGGCATGTTGTTTAAAAAAAAAATACTTACTCCTTTATAGTCACTCTCCGTGCTTTACCACAGACACCTATGATCCCTCTGGATTTTAAGCATTAATTATTACAATGCTTTGGGAAATGCAGGTCACATTTGATGAAGGATTATGTAACCCTACTCCTTTCTCAGACCCCAGCACTGGAGAAGACAAAGAGGAGTAATTTCAACATGTCTGGAGTCAAGATACAGGTACTGAAGATTATATTCAAGCTTAATCTTTATGTTTTGACTTTGTCAGTCTTTAAAAATTGCCATTTGTATACAAGGTCATGGGATGTATCTAACAAATCTTTTCAGAAAACTCAGCTTTCTTCATTGCACATGCTAGTTTGGGGTTCTTTCTTTCTTTCTTTCTTTCTTTCTGTCTTTCTTTCTTTCTCCCTTCCTTCCTTCCTTCTTTCCTTCCTTCCTTCTTTCCTTCCTTCCTTCCTTTTCTTCCTTCCTTTCTTTCCTTCCTTCCTTCCTTCCTTCCTTCCTTCCTTTCTTTCTTTCTTCCTTCCTTTCTTTCTTCCTTTCTTTCTTTCTTCCTTTCTTCCTTTCTTTCTTTCTTCCTTTCTTTCTCTCTAATTAGGACCTCACCAAGAGACTGTTTTGATGAAGACTTCATGGTAGAGGAAAGGTATTGTCAGATTATCAGCATGAAAATTCAAGCATAATGAGCCCATGCTTTTTACTGAGCTGCTTCAATAACTCACTGAAAGGGACTGAAAGTGATCTTCCCTGGTTCTAGGAAAGTGATAGGATAGAACCCATAGAACAGGATAGAACCTGTGATCTTTACCCCAGAGCATCAAGTTGAGGCCTTCCTCCCAAAGTAAAAACTATGACCATTCTGCATACTGTGTTCCAGAATCTACATCTGCAAAGGGATTTTCTTTTCTTCCTTCAGAGGCACTACTGGTATGGGCAGAGGTGTGGCTAGAAGTAAGGCAGGTTTCCCCCAGGGGAAGCCAGACTGATTGGTTCCACCCACAGTTGGCAGGCAGGTGTGGTCCAAGAAGATGAACTAACAGGCTTTCTGAGTGCACCTAACTGTTGTTTTAAAATTCCTGGAACTATATATGGGGGAGGGGAGTAAGGAAAAAGGGGAGGGAGAAGAGCAAAGAAAGTACTATGTAACAGGACCCAACTCAAGCATAATCAATAGTCCACCTTTAAAGCTTTTAAAAGCTTCTCCTAATGCTCCAAATGGCTCTTGCCACTGGGTCAGCATTAAGGCCAACTTGCATCTGAAATACATGCAGCAGCAGCAATCTGAGTCTGACCACTGACAGTGAGAATAAGAGGTGATGAAAATGTCTCAAATGTAAGAAAAAGGGAAAGTCAGTTGCCCCTACCAGAACAGGGCAATACAATATATCAGTCCTGCCATTTTATTAGGCTAGCCTGACTGGCTAATTTTTAACTTTTCCTATGAAGCTTTTGCTATTAATATTTCTGAGTTTTCTTTTGAACATTTCAAGAGAAACCATTTTCTCCAGTCAGATAATGGCTTGACAAAAACAAACAAACAAACGAATGAATAAATGAATAACAATGAAATAGCTACAAGACCCTTAGATTTGGGACAGAAATAATGACAGAAAAAAAGCACGTTCTGTTAGGAAAATACTTCCTATATACTACAGAAGAGAATTTTCACGGAGTCCTTGAAAGATCAGAGCCCAAATGGGAATCTCCAATTGAGATTCCCCAATCCCTTGGGGAATCTTAATCACAATTTCCAAAACAACTTAGAGACACATCATCAGTGGAAGCAGCCTACTAATTCTTAAGCCATACACTTCAACTGGAAAAGCATCATGATTGAAGAGCTAGACTTGGAGTCAAGTTCAAGTCCCACCACCGACACACACTGTCTGTTTGACCTTGATTAAATTGCAGAGCACTTGCAAATCTTTGCCAGCTTTCCTGCCAGAGACTTCCTCACACCAGTGAAATCACAACTGGTCCAAAAAGCCTCTTCTCCATCTGTGTTTTGGATCTCCAGGAAAAAAAATACAACAAAATCCAGCTCAATATGTGATAGTGAGATAGGAGGGTCCCAGTGTTCAAAAAGCACACCAAATCAGAGAGATTTCATGACCCTGAAGAGAAAATGCCACTGTCCAAGTTATAGTCTGGAAAATGGCTGCCCAAATATTAGAGCAAATCTTAACCATGGTGATATTGAATAAATGGAGAGTGACCCCTGAGGTGACTGGAATACAGATCACTGATGTTAGAATTAGAATCCATACTTTCAATCTCCTTTTAAAACAGAGCATTGGAAGTGTTAAGGAAATCTATAGATGGAACAGATAATGAACAGATGAGCCCCTTCAAGTAAAACAGTTGCAAGAGGTTTCTTTTACTTTAGTTATTATATACATTACAATTTTCCTTTTTAAGAATACGTGAAGAATACAGACAGCCATCCCTTTTAACAAAGAATTTAGAGTAAAAAAAAAACCACACTTCAGCAAAACTAATTAATTCTTTGAAAAAGTCTTACATTATATGTATTATTCTACACCCATAATATCCAATCTCTGAAGAGAATGGGGTGCCTCCTCATATCTCTTCTTTGGGGCCAAGCTTGGTCACTTTGATTTGATAGCATTCAATTGTGATTTTGTTGTTCGTTACATGTGCATTACTGTTGTCATTGTTTAAATCATTTTCCAGGTTTCAGTTGCTTCACTTTACATCTGCTGATGTGTCTTCCCATTCTTCTCTATATTCCTCACATTCATCATTTTTGACTATGTTGTAATATCCTGTTACACTCATATATCACAAATTGTTCAGCCACTCCTTAAACTAGTCTTTTGCTCCTACAGAATCAATGCAGTTTTAAAATATAAAGTGGAGCTTTGGGGTTCTTCAACCCCATGATCCCTGAGACAAGTTACCCCTTTGTTGAGATGTTAGTCTGCCCTCCCTACAGAAAGCCATTCTAATGTGCTCTGGTCAATGGCCCATACTTCAGTTCTCAAAGAATATCCTAATGAAGGCCAACTCGAGATTCACTAAAGCACTAATGTCATTAATACAGGTACATCTGATGGGGAAGAGACTAGAAAAAAACTGTTAAGACCCAGACAGAAAAAGTCAATTGTGAAATATGTGGTAGAGTTGGAAAGGATGCTCAATTCAAACTCAGAGGATCCGGGTCTGAATGCTGGCTCTACCCCTTCACCCCCTGCATGACGTTAGGTTAAGAGACACAACCAACCTCTCTGGGCCTCAATATCCTCAACTGTAAAATGAGGAGGTTGGACTAGATGGTCTTCAAAGGTCTCTTCCAGGTCTAGCTTTATGGTGCTGAGTAAGAGAGTAGAAGCATCATTAATCATGCTGTCCTTGTTTTCTACTTGAGAATCCAGCAATGGATGGACAAGGTTAAACAGTACTCCAGCATCTTTATGTTTGGACTGTGGCTTTCCTCAGGGTACTCCCAGGATGTTATGAACCAACCTTGAAACATCTGGGAATATTCTTACTCCACTTCTGGCAACAGTCAAGTTTTCCTGGTAATAATAATCCCTTGCTGGAAGGTGTAATGAGAATGGGGATTTGAAGATCTTCCCTGCCCCTTAATAGACATATGGGAAGGTTTGAAGACCTCCCCTGTTTTGACAGTAAACTCTGCCCCCTAATAGGCTGAATGTGGTCACATGGAGCCTGTGATGGAGGGAATTTGCTGAAGGTGCAGCAAAGCCCACAGGAAGCTGGTCAGAGCTAGCCACACTCTGGGGGGAGAGGATACTCGGGCAAGGAGCTAAAGAGGTTTGTGAGTAAATATTGATCCTGTATTGGTTTGTGGGAAGGCTGAAGGACACTGTGGCTCTCAGCACTATTATGGCTTCTGAATATCTATGATGGAATTGGCTTACTGGT
Source organism: Pseudochirops cupreus (assembly GCA_028627135.1). Classification (NCBI taxonomy): domain Eukaryota; kingdom Metazoa; phylum Chordata; class Mammalia; order Diprotodontia; family Pseudocheiridae; genus Pseudochirops; species Pseudochirops cupreus. The sequence continues at coordinate 381,549,062 of CM053580.1, read as the reverse complement.
TTTGGGATTGGGTTTTCTGGTGTCTGCATAAATGCTTCAGTTCTATCCCCTATCTGGAGAGTTTGGTATATTTTGCGATTGTACAGTCACAGTTTTTATCGTGATTGTGGGTGCTGTAAATATTGCATTTGCGCCACAGAAGGATATCAAGGTTAGAAGCCTTCTTGAGACTATACCTTGGAAGGCTTCTTTGGAGTTGAGCCAGTTGCCATATTCTTCTAATGTTTTATGTCTATAGTAACCACTATTCATTTCTCTAAAAGGACCCAGTTTGGTGTTGAAAGATCAGGGGACAAATTGTCTGAGAAAAAACATTGTCAGATAAGATAAATGTTGGGCACACTTACTAGCTATGAGAACTTGGGCAAATCACTTAATCCCAATTGCCTTGCCTTCTCCCCCTCCAAAAAAAACAAAACAAGGTAAATATTGGGGTTTTTCCTCTAGTCCAAATGTGTTGAGGTATATCTTAAAATGGTTGCTTTGCTCACCAGTATTCTTTGCATACTTGGCTAATTTGAAAAATTCTTGCCACCAGACCGTATTTAATAATAAATAATTAATAATTGGACCCATGATTCAATTGGTATAGGGAACTCCTGAATGAGAAAACTTGCTCTACCAAAGTATTTTGGTATGTTTTCTGAGAGAATTTCCTAGAGCATAAAAAGTTTAAGTGATTTGCTCAAAGGTAACAAAGTCAGTATGTGTCAGAGTTAAATTTGAGACCACATCTGCCATAGCTCCCAGCTATCTTCCTGAGAGCCTTCTCACTCTGGAGATGCCTCTGTCCTGTGGCCTCCTCCTCTGACTGATGAGTCCTGGTTTGCTATGTCATGAGATGCCCAGGCTATCCATGATCATTTCACTCCTAGCTCCACTCCTGACTCTCTAAGGTTTTGCACTTCCTCCTTTGCCACCTAGAACTTTATACTTCTTCCCCTTCCCTCCTTTCCGAGCCCCTTTTAGGTATTGCCTTCCCCCTTAGAATGTAAAGTCTTTCAGGGTAGGGATTCTTGTTTTGCTCCTATGTGTATGCCATAGTGCCTGACACATAGCAAACATTTAACAAAATGTTCTCTCTCCTCTCTCCTCTCTCCTCTCTCCTCTCTCCTCTCTCTCTCTCTCTCTCTCTCTCTCTCTCTCTCTCTCTCTCTCTCTCTCTCTCTCTCTCTGTCTCTCTCTGTCTCTCTCTGTCTCCCTATCTCTCTGTGTGTCTCTGTCTCTATCTCTCTGTGTGACTCTGTCTTGGTCTCTCTCTGTCTCTGTGTGTGTCTCTGTGTGTGTCTCTGTCTCTCTCTGTCTTTGTCTCTTTCTCTGTCTCTCTGTCTCTGTTTCTCTCTGTTTCTCTGTCTCCCTGTCTCTCTGTGTCTATCTCTGTGCGACTCTGTCTCATCTTTCTCTGTCTCTGTCTCTGTCTGTCTCTGTCTCTTCTCTGTCTCTTTCTCTGTCTCTCGTCTCTGTCTATCTGTCTCTTCCTTTTTCTCTCTCCCTTTCTCTCATTCTGGTTCTAAGAACAGCTTTCTATACACTGTGTCACTTGACTTCTTTAATCCCATAGTAGTGAGGAATACTAGAACAAACCTGATTCTGGTAATTATATCCTATCTCTTGGTAGAAAAACTATTTAATGTAAATTAATGTAGATGTGCTAGGAGAGCAATAGTTTTTTTGTAAATTTAATATGAGCTTCTATTTCTATAGCAATTTACATCTCATATGATCCTTACCACAAGCCTATGAAAATAAGTAGTATGAGTATTATTTTTCCCATTATATAGATGAGGAAACTGATACTCATAAAAGTTAAGTGACTTGTCCAAGTTCACACAGATTAAAAGAGAAGCTGAGATTTAAACCCCGCCTTCTAATTAAAATCTGCGCTCCCTTCTACTATATCATGCTATCTTGCTAAAATCATTCATTTTAAATCTACCCATCATGACTTAGTAGCTTACAAATACTGAATGGGTACACACATTTTGAAATGGCCATGAGAAATGGCCTTGAATCTTCACCCTGCAAAATCCCCATTGTCTTTATGCCAACCTTAGAGGTAATCAAATGCCTTCCTTTTTTTTTTAACTTCCTCATGTTTCAAGTTTTGCACCATCCTCTCCTTTCTACATTTCTGTTCATACTCAAAGCTGAAGAGACGAAATGCCACAAGAAAGGCTGTTCGTCTAGGATTGCCAGTCTGACAGAGAGCCAGCGGCACTGGGTGACTTCCAAGAAAGTCTGTTCTCGAAAGATTTCCAGGCCAATTTTTGCAAACGCAAGAGGTTTGAATAAACATCCAAACTTCTGCATGCTTATCAGTCCTGAACCCCTGAACCTGTCACCCATAATGAGATCTGAGGTGGGAACAAAGGAGAAAGAGGGAGATCTCTCCTGAATAAGGATTATATTAATTTCTAATGCCCTTCTTCACTCGTAATTGGTTTCAAGCAAAAAGAGAGACAACACTTTTTAACGATTCCATAAAAAATATTCTACCATTGGCATATTTGGGTAACAACAAAAACAATGTAAATAGTGCATGATGTAAGATTTTGACCTGCCTTAAAATGTGGCAGAGGAGCGTGATAGAAAGGGGTGCTGTTGTTGTTTGTTTCCTTCAGGAATATATTGCTATTTGAGTTCCATGAATATTTGATGTACACACACTGGATTTTCAATTTGTCTGCTGCATAAGCAGATGGCTAGTAGTATAAAAAGATAAGACTTATTAAAAGCATGTGAATCCCAGACTGTTCAGTTTATCTTGAATGCCAAAATGAGGATTCAGATGTTTTACGTTAAAGTGCATAATTCTTATGGATGTGATTATCCGCTAAATTCATATATAGTTTCCTCATCTGTAAATTGAGGATGATAATAGCATCTACTCCTGAGGTTGTTACAAGGATCAAATGAGATAATAATTAGGAAGTTCTTAGGACACTGCCTGGCAAAGTAAGCACTAAGTGTTC
>CM053580.1:381527947-381545590 GCA_028627135.1 Pseudochirops cupreus | reverse complement strand
TCAAAACAATTGCCACAATAATATCAGAGATCACCATGATGAATATAATGGAAAATTTTGAAATATTGCAAGAATTACCAAAATGTGACAAAGAGACAGTATTTGAGCACATGCTGTTGGAAAAATGATGCTGATACATTTGCTTAATGCAGGGTTGCAACAAACCTTCAATTTGTAAAAACAAAAACATTATATTTTCTAAGTGCAACTAAGAGAAGTGCAATAAAATGAGGCATGCCTGTAGATATAGGAAATGAAAGAGAAGAGGCAAAGGAATTTCCAGTCTTGTCCTCACGAGAATGTTTAGTTTATGTATATGAGTTTGTATGTATGCAAATGTGACGGAAAAAGAGAGAGAGGGGGGAGAGAGAGAGAAAGAGAGAGAGAAAGAGAGAGAGAGAGAGAGAGACAGAGAGAGAGACAGAGAGAGAGACAGAGAGAGAGACAGAGAGAGATATTCCATGAGGTATGGAATAGACTAGATGTCCTGTAAGGACCACTCTGACTTTGCAATTCCTTGTGTATGTGACCAACAATAGAAATGCTTTGGTTGAAACTTGAATGGCTAATGTCTAGAGTAGGAAAGAACAATAGATATCCACTAAAGGATATCTTTAGGAAAAAAACAACTGGTTAACTTTTGGAAATATATATAAATTGAAGGGCAATGGATAGATGGAAGGACCATGGTATATCAGGCCTTTACATAATGGCACAGATAGTTGCTTTTCCTGGGAAGAGCAACTTGGCATGGGGAATAGATGAATCAGTAAAATGGTGAGTCAGTCTATAAGAAAGTATTGTCTCTTGTATAATATTCATGCAGCCTTTCCTATTTGGAGTCAGGAGAACCTGAGTTCAAATCCAACCTCAGATACTTATTAGCTATGTGATCCTGGGCAAGTCACTTAACTCTGTTTGCCTCAGTTCCTCATGTGTAAAATGAACCGAAGAAGGAAATGGCACACCACTGCAGGATCTTTGCCAAGAAAACCCCAAATGAGGTCAAGAAGACTTAGACAACTGAAAAAAAAACAACCGAACAACAACTTTTCATATAACTTTTGTATCATATTCACATGAAAATGTCTATGCATCTCAGTGATAAATTATTTAATATGGGCATGATTAGCTCTAAGAAAATCTAATGAATAAAAACTCCAGTTTACTGAAGAAATGAAGTAGAGATTATTGAGATTACTGCATGAGTACTAGCTTTACACAAAAGGATTCCCCAGAGTTCTTTCAAATTGTAGTCTCCCGGGAAATTTAAAATATAATTCAATTGGCAAAAATTGGATTTGCAATAAAACTTTCCAGGAATGTACCTACTATGCAAAGTGAGGAATGCTTTTATTCAGCTGCATAGCTACAGTAATAACTACTTCACAGGCGGGTAGATTCCAAAGCAATAACAGGTGGCCTTGGAAATAATAACTTATGAACAAATAACATTCCCCCTTGTTTTGGACAGGGTTTAAGACACTTTAACAAGCTGTTGTAGTAGTAATTGTTGCTGTTATTTTTAGATGCTTGGCACACTCTAGGCATCAATTTGTTCTGCTATCTACATATTTGTCTGATTTCTACAAGTAATCAAAGTTATCAATTCTCGCCCTTGTTATTCATTAACATCAACATTCCAGCTTGGGTGGGGAGAGAAAGGGAGAACCTAGTCAGAGACAGAATCGACTCACTGCCTGGAACACAGATACCCTTTTATTTAAATACTCCCATTGAATAGAAAGTAGGATGTGTTAGAAGAATTATATTGTGCCAATCTCCAGGTGAACTTGTGACACGTTTTATATCATTCCTTTAGAGCCTTTCCAAAAAAAATCACATTAACTTTTCTGTTCAAAGCTTGTAGGATTAATAAAATTTCCAGACTGAAGGAGGGTTCTTTCTGCTCTATCAGTTGAGAACAACAGGACATTAAGTTCACTTAAAAGGCAGGATTGTTAGCATCACTTATTGAGTGACCCTTAGAGTACATGATACTCTACAAAATCCAGTAGATTCAGAAAGCTTTATGGAGGTATAACTTGGTTAGACCTTCAAGAAGTGCCCATACAGCAATTTGCATGGTGGAGATCACAGTCTTTTCAGAATCAGGAAGGAGAGTGGGTAACCAGCCAAATGTCAAAATTGAGCAGTGGTCTTCAGAGAGAGTGTCAGAAACAGTCTGGGGAACATCAGAATTATTAGAGGTATAATTATCTTTGCAGTTGGAAGACTGAAGCTGAGAAAAGGCATTTTCTTTCCAAGTAACTGCCTCCACACTTCCTTTAAAACACTTGGTGTGGTCAAGCTGTTGGTTGACAATAGAGCAAGGCAAGGAGAGACAGGCTAATTACAGGCAGAATGAGACTACCATTCTAAGGACTGGAGGAATCCTGTTTCAATTGCACATGCAAACACCAGCAGGTGAAAGATGTTAACAAACCAAGCATGAATTTGAATAAGATATAGGGGAAAAGTTTAATGTAACTGTGAACACAAAGCTTTCCTTATCCTTTTTGGCGTCTCCATCGGGGTACTCTAGGACTGTGCCAATTTTTCTCAATGGGGCTTTGTAGAACCACATGAAATGTTCAGTCCAAATAATGATTAAGCTCTTTCACTTTGAATGGGGTTCACTGCTACCTGCAAAAATTATTCTTATTGCTCATCTGAATATCTACCATAAGATAGATAGGCTGATCCTTAGCTTTCTAATCTGCTACCTAAGTGTCAAGTTTAAGGAGAATTTAGAAAATGTTTTGAGACAATAGATGAGAGAGACTAGCAAGAGTCCTTCAGTTACTTCTATCATTACTGCTAATGAATAATATAGACAGAGATATTACATACATATTTTTAAATGGCACCTTATAAGTCATTGGAAGTATTTCTCAGAGGGGAGAAAAAGTTCTTTATCGGCTTTTCTTTATCTTTATTCTGTCTTTATTTATTGTTTATTTCTTTATCGTCCGGCATTTTATTTTAAAATAAAACAAAATAACTTTGTGTCTCCTTCAGTCTGGAGCCTATTAAATTCTTTTTAGAATGTCTTCTGGAAAGCTTTGCCTGTCTCCCTGTTTATATCCTACTAATCTGTGGTATCACATAGCATAATTCCCCTTTTTTAGCTTTTTTATTGACAACACCAGTCTGGAGGGAAAAATCACTCATCTTATATATAATACAATAGCTTAACTCAAGCTGACAATAGGAAATGCGCAAGGAAGCCTAGTTAGGACTAAGACAAGCTCATGCCTGTTCTATTAATGGGTGACATTTTTAACAATAGAGCTGTTGGACCTCACTGCAAATAATGGGGCTTAATCATGGTGGGAATTAGTGTACCAGGACAGGTGATTATATACTGGAAATGTGCCAGGACCAGCTGTGATGCTTCATGTTATTTGTAATCTTAGTAACTGCAGCTTTGAAGAAAAAAAAAATATTTGGAATTGGGGAAACCTAAGCAAGGGTGAAAAACCACAAAAAAATACCCTTTTCACAAAAAAGTCTGTTAAAAGTTTGAATACTTTAGCTCAGTGCTCTATATTCCTTATTTTATTAAAGTTAACCTACCCACTCCAAACTTTCTTCCCTCTTAACTACATGCTAACATAATTACACTCTTATCTTTTCTTTTCTTCCTTTATCAAAGTCCAACCATAGGGTCTGCTTGCTAATAAAATAGGCCTGTAAACATCTGCCTAATTTGGGAAGGGAAGTCCCTCTGAAGAATCCAGGCTATAAAAACTAGGGTTGCTTAGGAAAATAAGGGTCTTGCTTAGTATTCAGTCTCCTGTTGTATTTGTTCTGCTACTTAATTATGGTAAGCATTTGATTCATTTCTGCCTAGTTGGTAACTTGGACAGTTCTTTGGCTCTAGTATCATTGGAGGAGCTATATTGAGTAAATGGCCATAATGAAGTGTGGTGAAGCTGAGAGTCAAGGAAAAAAAATATGAATAGAGAAGCAACAGGATGTACAGAGAGGGAGGGAAACAAAATTTTCATCCCTATGTCAGTTCAGTCCCACCAGGGTCATACACAGAAATATTTATGGGACATGTAAAAATGGAAGTAATGGGAATGAAGAGGGGCTTTCAGCTGGGTTGCAGGAATTGTCCAATGGGGTCATGCCCTCAAATAAACTAGTAGATACCTTGGTGAATCACAGTCAAGACCTGATGTGGGAAATTCTAGGAAATGTTTTTGCCTCAGCTCCAGTCTTATGGACTATTTTTGGAGCTATTGCCATTAAAAGAGAAACATTGCCTCAATTCTTTCCAGTATTTTCTTTATATATCTGTGCAATGCAAAATGCAATTCAATGGACTATCTGCAATATCTCTTCTCCTTATTATGACACTTACATATAGAACTTGTAAAAATTATAGAAGAAAGGTTGGAACAGTGGTAAGAGCTTTGGTCTTGAACTCAAGGGGACTATGTTAAAATACCACCTCTATATAGTCTACTAGTGTGACCATGAGAAAATCATTTGATTCCTCTGAGCCTTAGTTTTCTTATTTATAAAATGGAATTGATAATACTTGTACCCAAGACAGTTAGGTGACTCAGTGGATAGAGCACTGGTCCTGGAGTCAGGAAGGCCTGAGTTCAAATCCTGCCTCTTGTACTTCCTAGCTGTGTGACTCTTGTCCAGTCATTTAACCTCTCTGTCTGCCTCACTTTCCTCAACTGTAAGATGGGGTTGTTGTGAGAATCAAATGATATGATATTTGTAAAAAGCACCTGTACAGTGCCTTGAATGCAGTAGATGTTATCCAAAGGATTACTCCCTTCTCTTGCTCTACCTACTTCACAGTGGGTGTTGTTGTAAGGAAAATGTTTTTCAGACTTTTAAGAGCTCCACAGATGTGAGCTGTTATTGCAGTCTTTTCAACTAAACTAATAGACCAGCTGTTGGGTTATTTATATTTTTAGGTTCCACTTCCCCAAGCAAGCTGTAAGCTCTGTTAAGGACACAAATCAGGTGTATACTTCCTAGTATAGAGCTCTATACATAGAAAGTCTTCAATTAGCATTTGATGATGATAAAGATGAGTATTTTGTGCCCTTTAGCTAGAGTAATTGTTGTTAAAGTTGTTTTAGTCCTGTCCAACTCTTCATGACCCCATTTGGGGTTTTCTTGGCAAAGATACTGGAATGGCTTGACATTTCCTTTTATAGCTCATTTTATAGATGAGTAACTGAGGCAAAAAGAGTTAAATAACTTTCCCAGGGTCATATAGCTAGGAAATATATGAGGCCAGATTTGAACTCTAGTCTTCCTGATTCCAGGTCCAGACTTCTATCAAATGTACCACCTAGCTGCCCACAGCTGGAGTGATTAGGGTCATGCTATTAAGGACTAAGTAGGGGCCTAATGGTATCTTGATGTTTCATTACCACAAATTGTTCCTCTACCCTTGGACATGTATCCACTGGTCACGTGAGGGGACTGGGATGGAGCTGTGCCTGGAGAGACATTCTGGAGTAGCGTCACACAGTACTTACTGGGTGCCTAACATCATAACCCAAATCACTCAGGCCCTCAACAATGGGCTTAGACTAAGCCCCACTTGTTCATTGTTTTGGCCCTGATTGGCTCAGAGTTAATGTAAACAGAAAGTGTTTCTGTTTTGATCCTGGGGGTCTTCCTCTCCCAAACTGATTTTTTTTTGTTTTGACTAGGTAAAGAGGCCATTTACTCTCTGCCTCATTTCTTACCTAGGCTTTATCACTGAATGGGCACTGCCTCAGTCAAACTGAGGCCTGGAACAGACCTTAGCTTAAAAAGGCCAAGGTCTCCCACTGCATCCTATGCCATCTTCAGTCATCCTGATCTTTATCCTACCACTGGACCCAGATGGCTCTAGAGGAGAAAGTGAGGCTGGTGACTTTGCACAGCCCTCCATCTCTTAAATCCAATTCATTTGCATATCATGGCATCACCTCCCTGACGTCATGGTCCTCTTTGAGAATGAAGGACAAATAACAACAGCGTCAAAACAAAACAGTAACAACAAAAAAGCAGGGCTGTGACTTCATCTGCGTGTAGAGCTCCTGACAACTCCCTCTCTGCCAAGGCGGCCAGTTCCTCACCTTTCTCTGAAACCTATATTTTTAGAGATTCATATAGGGTACTGAGAAGTTAAACCCAGAGTCCCAAAGCCAGTATATATTAGCAGCAGTATTTGAGCCCAGGACTTCCTGATTCCTAGGGTGGATTTCTATCAATATTGTTATGCTGCTTTTCAACTGCAGATATGTAACTAAGGCTTGTTGAATGAAACTGAATAATGAAATAACAGTGAACTTGGAGTCCAAAGAGCAAAGTTTGACTCTGCCACTTACAAACCTTAGGGGAGCCACTTCTCTTGAGACTTGATTTCCTCATCTGTAAAATAGATCCTGATATCAATACTACCTAATCCACAGAGTCGTTGTCATCATTCAGTGAAATAACATCTGTGAAGGTGCATTACAAGCTGAAAAATGAAGCCGTTCAATGTCTCCACACTCCTCAAATGCCTTTGTTGAATACAAAAGACAATGAAAGCACAAATGTACACCCTGGCCCCCAGCAGGATATCTCAGCATAGTGTCGGATAGTGTTCAAATGAGAAGGCATTCAATCACCTGAGAGCAAGGCACAGGTATAATCAGTTTCTGATCAGGGCTGGATATCTCTTCCGAAATCCACTTTTCTCAGCAGCAACACATTGGAAGCAGGTACTTTTGTATCTGCTTCTGCCATCTGTGATTGCTGAAACCTTTGGTGGAGGGGGGAGCGGGAGGAGGAAGCAACACGTGAGAAAGGAAAGGAGTTCTAAGACCTTTCATTGGGCAACGGTTGCCAAGGCAACCATTTCACTGAGTAATCAATATGTTCAGCCCGCCTTGGTTGCTTTGCTTTGTGCTAGACTCCTAAAGACTACATAGTAGTATGGCACCAGGGAGAACATCAGTGAAAATGAAGAGGAAAACAAACCTTGAAATATGAACCTCAAAGAGAAAGCCTGGATAACTTAGCCCTGTGAAACTGAAAATAATCGAAAAACCGAAGAACTCTGTCTTGTAGCTGTGCAAATTGAGCAGAATGGGAGTTCTTTTTCAATAGCAAATTGCCAGAGTTAGGTTGAACCCCTGGAATTCTCTCAGAGTTTTATGAAGGTCCCTTGAAAGTAACACGAAACCCACCCCTCACATTAAGGCTTTTATTTATTTTATTTTGAAGTGTATGTATATGAGCACATTTAAACTGTGGCTTCCATCACTCATCCCCTCCTCTCAAAATTTTCCTATCTTAAATGTGGTTTTAGTGAAGAAAAGAAATTAAAAATGGAGTCTTATTCCTTCCAATTTAATATGCTGTATTTCTCTGGCACTTACTCTTCCCGGTACCTAAGGCACAGTCCGCTAGCTAAGGAATATCCACTCTCCTGGCTGACCCACCAACAATACTTTCCGTCTCTCAGCTCTTGATATTTTCTCTGGCTGTCCCCTACGCCTGAGACACTCCCTCCTCTGCCCCAACCACTGACCTCCTTGGGTTCTTTTAAGTCCCAACTAAAATTCCATCTTCTATAGGTAGCCTTCTCCAACCCCTCTTATTACCAGCGCCTTCCCTCGTTAAGTATTCACTATTTATCCTCTATATAGCTGGCTTTGTATATACTTCTTTGCATGTTGTCGCCTCTATTAGATTGTAAGCTCCTTGAGGACAGGGACAGTCTTTTGCCTCTCTCTTATCTCTATCCTCTGTTGTTAGCACAGTGCTTGGCACATAATAAGTTCCTAATAAATGTATGTTGATTGATTAATTGAGGTCACTAAAAGACTATGTGCTTTACTAACTCCCTAGAAAGATAAGAGCTTGTGGAAATGGGAGGGGGGTGCTTTTTGATTGGCTTGATTTTTATGTTATCTGACAGTAGTCAAGTCTTTCTCTCTACAGCAGCAATCTGATACAGTAGAAAGAGTACTGGATTTGAAGCTGGACAACTTGTTCTTATGATCATTTATGCCTTCAAATCGTTGATGAAAATACTGAATGGGACAGCAACAAGAACACTGAATTACAGACTTCTTTCAAGACTGACATCAAAATTTCTGGTCAACACTCTTTGGGTCTTAAATCGATATAGAACTGCATTGAAGTTCTATGCTCACCCGGACATTGTTTTTCATCATCTTAGTAAGACTGTGTTCTGTAGTAAACCTGTTTGTATTATTGTATATTGTAGTTACTGTTGTATTTTGAGAACTAAAATAGATCACTATAGATTAGCCTTGCACAACTCCTTTTCAATAACACATCTCAAGAACTGATTATAAGTTGTAAACTGACTGTAAAAACTGGCCATAGATTATATATGTACATATGGCAGGTAGGTGGCACAGTGGATAGAGGGCTAGGCCGGGAGACAGGAGGACCTGAGTTCCAGTGTGACCTCAGATACTTACTAGCTCTGTGACCCTGGTCAAGTCACTTAACCCTGTTTTCCTCAGTTTCCTCATCTATAGAAGGAGCTGGAGAATGGAAATGCCAAACAACTCCATTATCCTTGCCAAGAAAACCCCAAATAGGGCCATGGAGAGTTGAACACAACTGAAACTACTGAACAACAACAAACATTTGTGTGTCTGTACACACACACACACACACACACACACACATGTATGTACATACATACTCATATATACGTGTGTATATAATGCTTCCAAAGAGTTTTCTCTGATTCTTTTCTGTTCTCTTTCCACCACTGTGTATGACTGCAGACCCTTTAGGCTTAGCAATCTAGAAACCAGAGATTCGATTTATTTTTACATTATTTACACCTTACTACGTCACAAAGTAGAGAAATAAAAACCTTTGTTTCACATCCCCATTTTCTTTTTCCTTCCAACTCTACAGTATTTTTTTTCTAAGGCTTTCCCTTCAGTGTTGATAGCCAGGTTACAGTCTCTTCCTAGACTTCAGGTTACCTATAATTTTGAATGGTCTTTTGTCAATTGTCCCCCATAACAGCTGTCATCTTTGTGCCACAGCTGAAGATTTTTCTCCTCATTTTGAATGGAAAAAATTTGAATAGTGTGAACTAGCAGGGGACAATATGTTAGACCTCAGAAGCAAAAGTCTCTAATCTTTGAGCTCATAATGAGATTTTCTTTCTGAGATGGAGTTTCCACCATTTCACTAAAAGCCCTGATTTCCCTATCTCAATAACCCAATTTTTAAAAAAATATGCCTCAATGCCAAAAAAATTGGAATGTGGCATAGCTCTTTTTTCTGATACACCTATCCTATAATGCCGCAGGGCCTTTCGTTTTTCAGATAAACAATTTTTATTCTTTTAATTCCCTTTTTGTGCCAAATGTCACTCCAATACAGCATGAGGTTTATGGAGGCAAACAATCTTGCTTGTAATCCCCCAAAGCAGTTCAGTGAATAGTGTATTCAATTTTGCTCATTGCTGAACCTTGGAATTTGAAAGGTTAGAATCAAATTAATTTTATATACATATTTTTCAGAAATTTTATGTAGAAATATTTATTGTTGGCAAGTTTTTTAGAAAGTACATATTGAAGGAAAAAGAAAGTACGTATCAGAGGGAAAACAGTTATTCTTTAAATAACTGAATCATAATTCAGTTCTCATTATCTTCCTGAAGCTGCCAAAAACAGGTTGTAAAAATCAAATCCTCTAGAGTCTGTCTCACATTCACATTATGCTTTCAAATGCTAATTCTTGCATTGGGATCTTTACAATACATTCAGCTTTGGGCATTTCGTTATGAAAAAGCCAGAGAGAAATTAGGTTGAAGGGGTCAGGACAACAACAAAAAAAAATGATTAAGTAAATGTTGGAATTCATCCGTGAGGAAAGATTAAGAGATGACTGAGGGTCCCCCTAAGGCAAACATACATGAAAGGTAAATGTGATGGTAATAAATAATAGTAATAATGCATTGAATGGATTGAGGCCTTTCCCTCAAAGGGCTCTAAACCCTTCACATTCACTTCATGTGCCTTCACACTATTTCTGTGAACCAAGTTGGAGGAACATTTTAATATTTTGCTTATTGCTGGGGAAATTGTACCCTATCTTCTGATTTGCTTACAAACCTGTGCATATCCCTTAGATCGTTGTATCTCTGATTTTATATATGTGAATTTGGGATGAAAAGTACTCATTTGATTCATGGGATGACTACAGGAAATATTTTTTTAAAAACTCACATTTAAAATAATAATTAAAAACTAAAGAGTATATGAGTTTTGGTTCACCTCTAAAACTGTTCCCCAAAAGGGACCTTTTTTCTCTTCCTCCCCATGAAAGTTTGCAAAATTATATTTAGATTGTACCATTAATGAAGGTAACTATAATCCTCCTTGGAATTTTCAGTACCATTGGTATAGAATCACACAGTCTTAAGAGTTGGAGAGATACTTGAGAGCCGTTATTCCAAACCATACTGAAACTGTGAGTTACCTTTTCAATATTTATGACTAGTGATTACCCAGTCTCAACTTGAAGGCCTCCCATGTTGCAGAAATCATCCTCATGATGCTTCTATAGTTTATAACACATTCCTAGGTACTACAATAATAGTTTGAATCAGCAGAAGAAAAAGATTCTAAGATATTTTCATGCGATCATATTGAGACATGGGATAAAAGACATCATTACATAATAAATGGAGTTCTGGGCTTGGAGTTAAGAAGACTTGGGTTCATATCTCATCACTAACACACTTAAATTGATTTGTGACCCTGGACAAATCCTAAACCTTGATGTGTATCAGTCCACTAAACTATTTAGACAGTTTGGGAACTGCTTAGGTAGATAGAATTGAGGCATGAGGAGTGGCTTGTGCTGATTCAGAGCCTTCTTGTATTTGAGTATAGGGACATATTTTATGTTAACCAAGTAAGTACACTGAAAAATCTCAGTAGCATAGCAAATTATAGGTAATCAGAATATGAGAGATAAAAAAAATGTAGAAAGTGACACTTTTAAGTGAATTTTCATTTTAGAATAGAGTATATTAGACACTGTGATTTTTTTTTTTGAGGCAATCAGGATTAAGTGAGGTCACACTAGGGTCGCACAGCTAGTGAGTGTCTGAGGCTGGATTCGAACTTAGGTTCTCCTGATTCCAGGGCCCACACTCTATCAGTGTACCACCTACCTGCCCCTGGTTGTGATTTAAGTGAATTGATTTACCCCAAGTAACAAGTAACACGAAGAAGAAATTTCAACCAATTAGCTCAAGAATTTCCCAACAAACAAATCTATGGAAGAAAATGACTTGAATATACCTTTGAGTAAAAAGACTTATTTCTGTGTTTTATAAACCTAAATCATCTATATTGATTGTAGTAGTTTAACTTGCTTTCTTTTGAGTAAACTTAATCTCATGACTATAAAAGCGTGGTACAGTGATCTGACATTGAATGTAACACCTTTCTGCCAGAAGAGAGGTATATTTCTTTACCCCTTGTATGAGATTCAAATTAGTCAGTACAGTTAACTCAGAGTTAGGTTTTTTTTATTTTACCTTATTATGACCATTGAATATACATTGTTCTCCTGGTTCTGGCTGACTTACTATTTGTTGTTTTTTTTTTAGCTCATACAAATTTCATTTTTCTCTAAATTCCTGATATTTAATCATTCCCCCTACTAGTGGGTGTCCATTTTAGACCCAGTGCTGCTATGAATGTTTTGGTATATGTGAAGTCTTTCTTTCTGACTTTGACCCCCTTGGGGTCTATGTACCAAGTGGGATCATGGGGCCAGTGTACAAACACAGTATAGTTACTTTTCCTACACAATTCTAAAATGTCTTGCAGTGTAGTTGAATCAGTTCAGAGCTCTATCAACAATATATTACTGTATTTGTCTTCTCATAGTCCCTCCAACTTTATTTTTGTCTTTTATTGTCTTTGTTAATTTTATGGGTATGAGGTGACAACTCAGAATTGTCTTAATTAGCATTTCTTTTATCATTGTTTGGAGAAGTTTTTCCTATAATCATTGATGGTTTGCAGTTCTTCCTCTGAAAAATGTTAATTCATATTCTTTGAATATATATCTTATGGGAAATGACATATGACCTGTTGCATCATGGTATGTGTGTCCACTGAATAAATGAAATGAGAGAAAGAATATCATTTATTAGACAATGTGTGCCAAGTTCTGTTCTATGTGACTAGCAATATTGTAAGTGAAGACTGTTGTCAGGGAGCTTGCATTCTAATATGAAGAAACAATACATTTATAGAGTAGTGACCAGGGAAGGATAATTTGGTTTGGAAACTTGGTTTGGATGGTTAGTGGAGCCCATAGGGGAGTAGACCAAGTCACTCTTTTCAGGAGCAGTGGCAGTGTTGATTTGATTACAATTTCAGGATGGGGGGAGGGATTGGTGTCTGATGAGAAGATAGCTAGTGAGAGAAGTAAAACATGTCAGATTCTTATCAGTAATATTTAATGCAAAGATCCTTCCCCCACTCAACAGTTCCTTTCTTTCTAGCTTCATTGATTTTATTCATTCAAAAGCTTTTCAATGTTATGGAATCAAAATAGTCTAGTTTGTATTTTCTGAGACCACTACTATCACTTGTTTGGTTAATTGTTATGCCAAAATTATGATCCATACTCTGATGCATCTCAACTTCAGAGGCTGCACTGAGTGCACAATCATCTGCAAACAGAATATCACGCATTGACACTCCCTCCGCTTTGGTCTTGGCTGGTAGCCTTTTTAAGTTGAAGGATTTATCTTCAGTGTGGTAGCTGACCTTGATCATCTTCACTGAAAGCATTTGACAACATGGCTGAAAAGATCATGCTAAAAAGCATGACAGTAAGCGCATGGCCTTGTTTCACTCCGTTGGTGACTGGAAAAGCATGAGAGCATTGTCCATTATCCAGAACCTAGGCGCTGCTGTCATGAAACTGACAGACAATGCTGATGAACTTCTCCTAGCAACCAAATTTTGACACAATTTTCATAAGACCTCACAACTGATAGTATCAAAGGCCTTGGTCAGATCTACAAGTGTCGTGTACAGACCTGTTCTGCTCCTGAAATTTCTCCTGGAGTTGTCAAGCAGCAGACACCATGTGGACCATTCCTCAGCCCTTTCTAAATCCACACTGACTCTCAGGTAAATGACTATCTTTCAGGTGAAGGATCAGCCTATTAAGGAGAACTCTAGCAAGAATCTTGTCAGCAATGACTAAGAAAGACTCTCCCCTGTGATTGTCACAGGGCAATCTATTTCCTTTGCCTTTATAGAGATGGACAGTGGAGGCATTCTTGAACTCCTGGGGAATAACCTTATCATGCCATATAACCTGGAAAATTTCAGTCAGCTTTTGCATGAGCAATGGATCCCCTACCTTTCAACTGGAATAGAATCAGCACCAGGTGCTTTGAAACCACAGGAAAGGAGCCTAATGGCATTCAAAACCTCTTCTTCAGTTTGAACTTCTGCTTCTCTCAACAGACCATCATCTATCAATGCTGAGGCCATTGACCATTTTCCTCAGGTAGAAGTCAATCCCTCCCTAACAGAAGTTCCAACTTGTTTGGTTAAGGATCTTCCCAAAACCTATAATTGTAAAGGTACCTGCTTCTTTTCCACTCTAATTTTAAGATAGATTTCAATTTGTGGCAGAGTGGATAGAGAGCTGGCCCTGGAGATCAAGAAGATTCACAAAGACTCATAAAGTGTCTGATACTAAATCTGAACTCAGGGTCTTGCTGTCTTAAGGCCCAGCACTTTATTATACCACTTATCTGCCTCAGAAAAACCTGAATTTTTCCGGAATGTAATAGGCCAGCACCTTATATCATATAATAGTGACAATAGGACACATCAATATTGCACTTCAAAATATGTCGATTGTTTTGTACCCATGATCTCACTTTCTTTTCACAACAACCTTGTAAGGTAGTTATTATTATTCTCATTTTACAGATGAGGAAACTGAGGTTCAGAGGGGTCAAGAAGCAGTTTTACAGTAGTATATGTTCGAAATTTTGAACTTATAAACCCAGTCCTTCATGATTCTAAGGCTAGTAATTTAACATAAGCTCAAGAGGGTTG
Organism: Pseudochirops cupreus; assembly: GCA_028627135.1. Taxonomy (NCBI): domain Eukaryota; kingdom Metazoa; phylum Chordata; class Mammalia; order Diprotodontia; family Pseudocheiridae; genus Pseudochirops; species Pseudochirops cupreus. The sequence continues at coordinate 381,531,461 of CM053580.1, read as the reverse complement.
TATAACTTAAATATAAACATTAACATTATTTTAAAAAAAGAACATTACTGTGTTGGTAAGAAACAACAATAATACAATGAATAAGGATACACCTAGAAAGTCTTACATGAGCTGATACAAACTGAAATAAGCTGAACTAGGAAAAAACATATGCAAAGACTGGAGTAATGAACTTGGAAAGAACAATACTCACAAAATCATCAAAACTGAATGTTTCAAAGTTATAAAGCCCAAGCTCGGCCCCAGAGAAGAGCTGTGAGCTGCCACCTCCTTCTAATTCTCTGTAGAAATCAGGATGTATGCGAGTGGAAAATTTCATATAACAGGTTTTTTTGTGTGTTGATCAATTTTGGTGACTTTTTTTCTCTTCTACTCTTTCTTTTAAAAATTCTTCATTCTAAGGGATGCCTCTTTGGGAGAATACAGGTGGAAATCTCGTTCAGTCGTCCCAGTTGTGTCTGACTCTTCGTGATCCCGTTTGGAGTTTTCTGGGCAAAGATACCAGAACAGTTTGCCATTTCCTTCTCTAGCTCATTTTACAGATGAGGAAAGTGAGGCAAAAGGGGTTAAGTCACTTGACCAGGGTCACACAGCTGGTATCTGAGGCCCAGTTTAAACTCACCAAGATGCGTCTCCCTGACTCCAGGTCCAGCACTCTATCCACTGTGCCACCTAGCTGTGCAACCCTGGACAAGTTATTTTAACCTCTAATTACCTCAGTTTCCCTAACCACAAAATATTGATAACAATAGCACCTACCTCAGAGGGTTTTTGTGCGGATTAAATGAGGTAATATTTATAAAGCACTTGTTCTCTCCCTCTTGTGGCCTATACTTTCTTTGTCCTATTAGATGCCTGTGCTTTAACCATGCTCCCTTTACCAATTCATTCATTCATTCATTCAACACACATAGGCACTTGCTAATTTACTTGTGTTAGGCACTGAAATAATTCCTGCTGCAGCTTATATTCTGGAGGACGTAACAACAATATGTGTATTGATAAGTAAATACAAAATATAAGCATAAACTATATATAAAGAAATTTTCAGAAGTGGGAGGAGGCTACCAGCAACCAGGAGAATCAGGATAGACAAGAAGCGGCACTTGAGTTAAACCTTTAAGAAAGCTAGGGATTCTATAAGCAGAAGTGAGAAAGGAGTACACTCTAGCTGTGGGGAACCACCCATCTGAGTGTAGAGGTGGGAACAGGGAACAATATATATGGAAATGTTAAAAAGGCAAATTCAGCTTGAACATAAAGCATAGGAAGGAATGCGATGTGCAATCATTCTGGACAGATAAATTGAAACACAATTGTGAAGGGTTTTTAAAGCCAAAGAAGTTTAGTTTGGTTTTTTTTTTAACAGGTAATTTGGAACCATTGGAGCTTTCTGAGCAAGAAAGTAACAAGGTAAAACTTATGCTTCAGGAATATCAATGTCAGCTGTGTGGAGAATAGATTGGAAAAAAGGAGACTAGAGGCAGGGAATTCAATTAGGAAGCCACAGTTTTCCACCGAGAAGTAATGAGGGTGTGACAAGGCTTGGCAAAGGATTGGATATAGGAGGTAAGGGGGAGAGAAGATTCAAGAGTGACTAGGTGACACACTCAGCAGAAATAGGAAGTTAGAAATTTGGGAAGGTTGTGGGGAAAAGATCATGAGTTCTTTTTTGGGTAGTTTGAGTTTATGATGCCTTTCTCATATCTAGTTGGAAATACTGAATGGGCCCTTGGTGAAACAGGATTGAAGGTCAGGAGAAAGAATAGGGCTCCATATATAAATGAGAATTATATGCATAGAAAAAAAATTGATGAACCCAATGAATCTTATGAGGTCACCAAGAAATAATGTAGAATGAGAGAATAGGGTCTAGGAAATAGGTCTTCACAAAGTGGGTATGATATGGGGCAACAGGACCCCTAAAAGACCTCCCACACTGGTGTAAAACCATGTCTTTGTCCTGAACTTTCTCACAAATTTCAGCAGCTCAGAACTCTGGTGTTTGCCTGAGGCATCTGGCTCATCCCTGTATAATCCTTTTAACTGCCCTATCGTTGTGGCCCTCACTGTCTTGCACCTGGTCCACTGGCCCACCCTGGGGTACTTGCCACTCCTTAGTCCCATCCAGATCCTCCCAAGGTCTTTCTGAACAAAATATCAATTTTACCCTCTTAAAATGCTCAGATTCTTAAAATCTGGCCCACTTGTATTGGCGTCACAAATAGCACAGACTTACCAGTAGTCTGGCCTGCTTCTATTGGTGTTACAATAAACTTGCTACTTGGACTGAAAGAAGTTTTGAGTGGTCCAATTCTTTCGAGACACACCTGTACCTTGTACTCTTGCATTTCAGGATTTCCAGTGCCCCTAGGCCAAAACAGGTAGGATATAAATGATCCCTCAGAAGAGAGCAGTATTATGAAAATCTAGGGAGAGAGTATCTAGGAAAAAAGTGTGGTCATCATTGTCAAGTTAAGCTGTGGAGAGCTTAAAAGAATGAGAACTAAGAAGGTATTCACCTGATTTGGCAATTAAATTACTGGTAACCTTAAAGAAAATACTTGGATGTTGAAGTAGGAAATCAAATTTTAAGACATTAAGAAATGAGAGTAGAGGAAGTAAAGAGTGTAGACCTAGGAGAAGAAGGAGAATGATAACTTGAGAGAATGGCAGTGAAAGAGTGTGGGACAAAGTCTCTTTTAGACTTTTACTATGACTATTACTATGTACAATATTCTCCTGGTTCTGCTCATTTCACTCGGCATCAGTTCATGTAAGTCTTTCCAGGTTTTTCTGAAGTCCTCATGCTCAACATTTCTTATAGCACAAGAGTATTCCATTACATTCATATGCTGCAACTTGTTCAGTCATTCCCCAATTGATGGGCATGCCCTATATTTCCAGTTCTTGGCCACCACAAAAAGAACTGCTATAAATATTTTTGTATATGTGGGTCTTTTTCCCATCTTTATGATCTCTTTGAGAAACAGCCCTAGAAATAGGATAAGCAGAAACTTTTACAAGCCCTCCCTCTTGTGAGGGAATATTAACTTGTTCAGTCGCCATAGAACTTGTCTCCCAGGGAGAAGCAAAGCAAGGAAGAGCTTGAGTGGTCAAATTCTTCCAAGGCTGACATGCCCTTTACTCTTGCATTTGGGGGTTCTTAGCACCTCAAAGCACACCATTATGTTATCCAGGATTGGGTAGATTCAAGATCTTGACCTTGGGGATGGACAGTATCTGACTGGAAGATCACAACTGGGAAACTCCAAGAGGCCACCACAGCTAGTCCTCTTCTCTACTTTTCCAAAAGCCATCCTGCCAGCAGCCTCTACCTTCTGTACTGTATTAATAAGTCCCACATTTCCAGAGTTCCACCTTTTTCTGTAGTTGCTACCCTTATTCCTATTCTGACCATTAGAACTAGTCTGATTCAGCCAGGTTTGGCAGGAGGCAGGGGTGGTGATGGTAGTGGTGAGGGGAGACCTTTCCAAGGGTTTAGCTCTGATAG
>CM053580.1:381476426-381527447 GCA_028627135.1 Pseudochirops cupreus | reverse complement strand
TCTCCTCCCCTCTCCTCTCCTCTCCTCTCCTCTCCTGTCTTCTCTCCTCTCCTTTCCTCTCCTCTCCTCTCCTCTCCTCTTTACTCAAACATATTAGGGAGTTCATGTCTACCCAGGGAAAAGTTCTTGATTTAGGAAGTTGAGACAGGACTTCAACAGCTAGGCTGAAAATAAGAGAGTTAAGTGTACAAAATGCTTTATATCCTGCATCTTATCTGTCTCTTCTGCACTTTATCAGATTATTTTACATTTTTATTTTATATTTTATTTGTTCATATCTTATTTATATAATATCTTAATCATTTAAAAAAATCTTTATTCTTTTCCTTCCTCTTGCAGCTTTTGAAAAAAAAGTTGGTTGCATCATAAACTCCTCAGGAGTAGGAATTGTTTTATTCTTTGTACAACATCTGATTTTCAGCATTTAGAATAGTTCCTGGAACATAGTAGTCATTTAATAAATACTTGCTGATTGATTGATTGTCATGAGGACCTTTAATTTCTGTGATCGTGCTGTGGCAGGTTGACAAATTTTCAAGCAAGACCCAGGATATTAGGCAACACTGGTTTAAGACACTTACTAAGTAGAACACTCTAGTCCTGGAAGATTGTATTCATTCCTTAGGTTTCTAATTTGCCCCAGAAATTAATAGAGGAGATTTGAACCTTTAGTGGCACTGCACTAAGATTCCAACTCCTTCCCTCTTGACACGTCAGTGATAGGAGAAAGGATGTACTCTGGCCAAATTTCAAGAGAAAGATTCTTACAAATCATAAGGAGAGGGGAATGGCAGTCGAGTTTAGCATATATTGCTAAAGGTCAGATTGTATGAAATATTTGGTGTGTCTCCTGAAAGAGTTTGTGTAGAATGCCATACTGACTTCACCAAACTCCGGAACTGTGAAAGAGAAATTGAGAAAAGACTGAAAATGGAAGCAGGTCAGTGGAAAGCTGGCTTTGTAGGCAGGATGTTGAGTTGATGGACAGTTAATCTTGTCTAAGCATCATGGAGGACCACACATATACACAACTACAACATACCTTACAATATATTGTCCCATGCAAGGCCTAACATGTTAATTTTAATACTGAAGAGCCCAACATATATTGTGCTTGTGAGTGGATTATCAAACAAAGAGCTACATTTTCTAAATCCTTTACAAAGGAAAATAACTAAATTATACTGATCAAAAGTAATGATTACAGCTGTCGCTGATCAAAAGGATATTGGCTTACCACACTTTTCCTTGTATTTAAGACTTGTTGGCCATTTTAGTGGAACTTAGGAAATGTGATCATTTTAAACAATAATAATTCAAGTAATGGGTGGTTTTTGGCGTTCCCTCTCTTCCACATAATCTCTTGTTGTGCTGACTGCTTAATTTCCTGTTTTGTGCTTCTTAAAGAAAATCAGCAAATCTTTCCTACTTATTTAATACACTCTGATACTGGTTTATCATATTGTTATTATTCATACTACTCCATGAATAAGATAGAAAGTTAATTATTGTTTCCTTTGATGTTTTGGGGAGCCATGGTTTCATCAGCAGGAGCAGCTCTTCCACCAGTGGAGAGAGTAAATCCAGACATGAATTTTCATTCTGCATTAATCTCTAGTCCATGTGTTTTCAGAAACTTTAGAGAGGACAACCAATGGAGATTATCATTTAGTTCTTTTAAATATTTCAGGTGTACCAAAACAGCATTCAAGCTGTTTATTGTCTCTTAATCTCACCATGTGACTTTCTGGTCTTCTTTTCTGAATGTGTGTATTGAAGCATAAAAGCATACAATATTAGAGCCGGGAGGGACCCAGTCCAACCTCTTCATTTTTTTTTCCTTTTTGGAGGGGAGAAGACAGGGCAATTGGGGTTAAGTGACTTGCCCAAGGTCACATGGCTAGTAAGTGTTAAGTGTCTGAGGTCAGATTTAAACTCAGGTCCTCCTGACTCCAAGGTCAGTGCTCTATTCACTGCACCACCTAGCCACCCCCAACCTCTTCATTTTTGATGATGTCTTTTATGACACTTCTGGCATTCAAGTCACTGTTATATATGACCATCCAAATGATCACAGATTTGTATGTCTTGCTTCAGTTTCTCTCCTGAGCTGCAGTCCCACATCAGCAATTATCTTTCATACCTCTCAAACTGGACGTTCTAGAGATATCTCCAACTCAATATGTCTAAGACTGAACTCATTTATCTATCTCACCCCCCAAACCTTCTTGTCTTCCAAACATCTCAGTTCTGTCAAAAGCACAACCCATTCTTCTAGTCTCTTTGTTTTATTAATTAGTTCAATGGCATTAAAAAAAAACCTTTTTTATTTTATTATTCTCTTCTTTGATTTCCAGGATTTCCATGTTGGCATTTAATTGGGAATTTAAAATTTGCTCTTATTCTAGTTTGTTTTCTTTAGTTGCATGCCTACATCATTGATCTTTTTTTCCTTCTAGTTTTACTAATGTAAGCATTTAAATATTTGAATTTTCTCCTTAGTACTGCTTTGGCTGCATCTTACAAATTCTGGTATGTTGTCTCGTTGTGATTTTATTTATTGAAATTATTTATGTCACTTTATTAAATGAAATTATGTATTGTTTCTCATTCTTTTTTTTTTCCAGAGAGGACAGGGCAATTGGGTGAAGTGATTTGCCCAAGGTCACACAGCAAGTAAGTGTTAAGTGTCTGAGGTCAAATTTTAACTCAAGTCCTCTTGACTCCAGGGCCAGTGCTCTATTCACTGTGCCACCTAGCCGCCCCTGTTTCTCATTCTTTAGAGTCACATTATTTAGTTTCCATTTAATTCTTAATCTATACATCTGCAGCACTTTACTGAGTATAATTTTTATTGCATTATGGTTTGAAAATAGTGGATTTAATATTTCTGCTTTTCTGCATTTGTTTATGAGGTTTGTGTAATCAAATACATGGCTGATTTTTGTGAAGGTGCCATGTAGAGCTGAGAAAAAGGTGTACTTCTTTCTATTTCCATTTGGTTTTTTCTCCAGATGTCTATCACATCTAACTTCTCTAAAATTCTACTCATCTCCTGAACTTCTTTCTTACAGTAGCTTTTTATGGTCAGTTTCTTTTCTGTTGTTTGTTCATTTTTCTGGCTTATTTATTGACTTTCAACGTTATGTTAGAGTTGAGTTCTGTTCCAGGAATGTGAGTGGAGGTTGGGACTGTCCTAAGCTTTTTTTGCACTGCTCTTTTCAGAGCTAGTTCTGAGGGTTTGGAAGTTTTTGGTGCTTCCAAGGTCCTGTGATCTGGGGAGAGATATGGTCACTGGGCCCTTGATCACTTGCTAGTGCAAGTGGTACTGCTCCTCAGGGCCACTGCTTCCTTGGGACCAGAAATGATGCTACTCTTTATGGTCATGATCCCTTGTGATCAAGGGATGTGTGACCCTCTGCCCTTGAACTGTGACGTAGAAGTAGGTATAGGCAATTGAGTTGCCAAACAGCAAGCAATCGTGTCCTTGGTACTAGTACGTGGGTCTCCTGTAATCTTTTTCTGACCAGTTGCCTGATCTCCTTACATTTTCTGGCTTGAGAGCTCCTGAAGCCTCTGCTGCTGCTTTCACCACCACCAAATTTCATCACTAGTGTTGCATCCATGTGGACTCTGGGACAGTTCCCACCCTAGAGTCATAGACCTTTTCTTCCAATTGGCTAAGTTGTCTTGGGTTGGAAAAATGTTTCACCCTGACCTTTTGGTGGCTCTGCCACTCCAGAATTTGATTTGAGGTGTTATTTTAAAGTAGTTTGGAGGGGTGTGTTGGGAGAGCTTGGATGTAATGCTTCCATCACTCTGCTGTCTTGGCTCTGCCCCAAGAAATCCCAATTGAACCTAAAATTAAATAAACATTTCATAAATAATGAATTAAATTGTTTTGGGGGTGATTTCTGGGCTCTTTCAGTATCCTTGTTGCAGTACTTATTTTGAATTACAGTTCACTGAGACAGTCATAGCATTAATATACTATACTTGATTTTGTCCATTTCTCACCATTCTTATTCATTCAATTTGATTAAATAAGTTGGGAACGAACTGATGTATTCACATTTCATGTCTTTTTCTCATTTTTACCTCTTTCCACTTAGGATATTGCATCTTTTAGCATCTGGCCAAACTGTTATGAAAGGCAACATGAAATCACATATTCTGAAAATGTCTAGAAAAAGTACAGATATGAAACTGTATTTTCTAATGACACCATATGATAAGTGGAGGCCATCAAATGATAAATCTTCTTGGCAGCTGTGAACCTACAGGTGCCCTGCTGGAAACTTGCTTGACACAATACAGGTACAATAAATTCTGACCTGAGTAGATCTAAGTTTTTCTAAGTCAAAGAAAGTGAACCTTCAATGTTGACCTTTCAGGTTTTCTGAAGTCAGATTGAAAGGTCAAATTAGCTACTGACAGAAGTTCTTATTAAATGAGGTTTTGTGGGCAGAAATCTAGGATTTTCCTTGCTGACTTAATGCCATCTCTGATGGCATACTCTCAGTGTCAAAAAATGTCTATATGAAAATGTCCTTGTGCTCACACAGAAAATGCTGGCTAAAAATGGACCAGAAGCCCCTGCAATGTTAGCTAATTAATGGAGTGGAGGAAAAATCGGAAGTAGTAACAAAATGAATAGCATAATGAATGCTGCACTCATGCTAGTGTTGTTATATCTCTATATTTTCATTTGCCTAGTGTTCTTATTCTTCCCTTCCAATCTTCTCAAATTTGGAAGGAGTCTAGTTCATGCAAGAATTTCATCAACCTTCAGGAAATTTTGAGAAGAGAACATTTCCAGCTGCTTCATTCACTATCCATCAGTGCAAGATAGAAAATGGTGAACAATACCATACCTACAGTTGCAACTCTGGTGGAAAATGGAAGAGACAAAATTACTGTAATTGGATTTTCTCCAGGATGTGTCAGCAGTAAACCTTACTTTTGCAAAAATTTTTCATGGGGCTATTAATCACCAGCTCCATTCTGCATCTCACCTGGAAGTTGAAATCCCCTCCTTTGGCCAGGGCCCAAAATGCATTCCAAATGGTTTTATGCAATATTTTCTTTCCAGTTCCCCAAATGTTCATGTTTAGCTATTTGCAGCCCCAGCCTAGGGTCTCCCTATCAACCCCAAACCTTAACCATGTTAAAGTGTTCCCCCCATACCAGTAAGCCTCAGGTCCTCCCTTGCTGCTGCCTCCTACTGTTTTCTAGTTCTCAGGAACCCCTCATTTGGATTGAGGATTCTCCAGCTCCTTTGTTTCCTTCAGAGTAGGGCACAAGTTCCCTGTTGTTTCTCTTGTCCATGGAAAATAGAAAGTCATTCTTCTTTTGGGTATTTTATGGTGTTTATTAGTGAGGTAGCATGGTAGCATGGCCTAGTCAATAGAAAGCTAGACCTGGAGTCAGGAAGACTTGTGTTTAAATCCCTTCTCTGATGCTCACAAAGTTGTGCTACCATGAGCAAGTCATTGCAGAGACACAACTTTTCAGGCCGTGTGTAACACTGCTAATCATTCTTCCACACTTCCTGTAGATATCATGAGTCTCAGGCAACTCGCTAAAACTTCTGTGAAGTTGGTGAAGGGCTTCCCATTCTGATTCTTGGTGTAGGGAAAGTACTATAGATGAGCCTACAGCAGGGAGGGGAGAGAGGGTATAGTGACAATAATTCAACCATTGGCCAAATCCTATCTCTGAAATCTAAGCCTTCTTCTCCACTCTCTGTGCAATTACTCTACTTTTGATATCTATCACTTTTTACCTAGACTGTTTCAATAGCTTTTTAATTGGTTTTCCTGTGTCTAATCTATGCCCTCTCTGATTCACCCTCCATAGCACTATTCTACTACTAGATTTTTTTTGTACCATTATGATTATGTCACTAATTTACTCAAAAACATTTCCTATAACCTGTCAAATATTTAAACTCCTGGCCCTGGCATTCAAGAATTCAACCTCGCATACAGGCAACTAGGCCTGGTCATTTCTTGGGTCTGTCTTGTTTTCTGAGCTCCTACTTTCTAGCTTTCCCCCAGGCTGAACCATTAAACTATCTAGGCTATTTTGGTTCTTGGTCTCTAGTGAATGGGTTTGCTTTTGCAGAGCTATAAACTTCCCAGCTATTCAGGAATATACTTTTCAAAACTTTCCTTTGGGTTTGGAAGTCTTTGACCTAAACAGATTTTTTAAAATATTTTTCTTAACTAGAAAAGTCCTTAACCTTAACACATTTTTGTCTAGTCCTTATCTAGTCCACTGTCTCAATCTCCCCCACAAGACAAACTCTTCTTTATTTTAATTTTTTTTGAGGTAATCAGGGTTAAATGACTTGTTCAGGGTCACATAGCTAGTAGGCGTCTGAAATACAAGTTCTTTTTTCTAAGAACCATGGAAGAATCCTTTTTCTTAGATGAGAAATCTCTTCTCCAGGATTTCTTTCTCTTTGGATTCAGGTATCCACCTGGACTAGGATGCAGTTATCCCAAAGAAATCTTGTGTGTCTGGTCTTCTGGAAGTGCCCTCTCTCTTAAAATTGATGTCCCCAAGTATGGCTAACAGCAAACTTGTACTCATTAAAAAGGAAGACTGTTATTCCAAGCTCTGATGACTGATTTATGGTCTATTTTGTTTCAGTTGTGCTCTTACTACTTGGAATTCACCAGTCTACTACCCCCTGGTTCTGTCCTCATGCTCTCTCCCCTGCTGCCACTCCTCTGTATTCCTGTAGTTCAGTGAAATGCTTGTTCTTCAATGCTGCTCTGGTTCTGGGGGAGAAGGACCATATCCCCATCTTATGGGATTCCTAATGGTAACCCTGAAGTTCTCATTAGTTCTAAGGGATCAGTTCATAGTCAATTCCATTGCAGAGACACAACAACCTTTCGGGCCATGTATAACACTGCTACCCATTCTCCCACACTTCTAGTAGATGGTGAAAGGCAAATTAAGAGGTGGAAAAGTTGTACATTTTAAAATCTTGTTATCGAATTGGTTTTATTTGGAAGCCATGTGATATACAGGCCTCTTTAAAAGCACTGGACTGGTTAGACTTGATTACTGGTTCTGTGCTAACTTGCTGTGTGACCTTGAGTTAATCAGCCTTCCTGGGTCTCAATTTCTTCTTCTGGAAACATAAAGTATTAGACATGATGATGATAACAATAATAATAATAATAATAAACAACTAACATTTATATAGCACTTACTGTATGCTAGGCATAATTTGAACTGAAGTTTTCCTGAGTCCAGGGCTAGCATTCTATCCACTGTGCCACACAGCTGACTTTGTAGAGTTTTTCCAGCTCTAAGGTATAAGTTAGAGTAAATTTTGGTTACTTGGATGACCTTGAGCAAGTCATGGCTCTTCTCTGGGTTTCTGTTACCTCCAGGCTGTAACAGATGATTTGTAAAGTTTTTTCCTCTTTTAAAAGCTGTGAATCTTGGACTGTTTGGTGCCATCAGTGCCATCATTTGGTGCCATCACTACCCTGATTATGTGGCATTGTTCTGGCAAGCAGTGAGAGGAAAGGGAATAAACATTTATACAGTGCCTGCTTTTACAAGTATGATCTCATTTGATCCTTACAGCAACCAGTGAGGTAGGTGCAATTATTACCCACATTTTATAATTGAGGAACTGAGGCAAACATAGGCTAAGTGACTTTCCTAGGGCCACACAGCTAGTGAATGCTTGAAGTCAGATTTAAACCCAGGTTTTCCTGACTCCAAGCCTAATGTTTAATACACTGTGCCACCCTTTGTTCTCGTTTTTTGGAGGAAATTGGGATTAGGTGACTTGCCCAGGTGTCACACAGCTAGGAGATGTCCGAGGTCAAATTTGAACTCAGATTCTCCTGACTCCAGAGCAGGCACTCTATCCACTGTGTCACCTAGCTGTGCCCCATGTAGTAATTTGGAAATTTTTTTTCTCAAACTTGTAGTTAAAGGATCTAAGTTCAAATTCTAGCTTGGCCACCTACCACCTGTGTAACCATGGCTAAATCATTTCAACCTCACTGGGTCTTAGTTTTTTCATCCATAAAATGAGTAGATTGCCCTAGATGAACTCTAATCTCCCTTCTAGCCCTGGATCTGTCATTTAATGATCTTATAATGCAGTGGTTCTCAATCTTCCTAATGCTGCAACCCTTTAATACTGGTATGTGGTGTAACTGCATGTGGGCGGACTCGCCTGGAGACAGATAGAGGAATGGTGTCTTGGTTCCTAAGACCATCAGAAATATGTGTTTTCCGATGGTCTTAGATGACCTCTGTGACCCCCAAAGGGATCGCAACCTACAGGTTGAAAACCACTACTATAATGTTACTTTGAAAATAAAAAGCAACTTCTCTAAAGAAAAGTATATGAATCACTCTTAGTATCCAAATAATAACTTGATGACTTGAGGCTCAGGAAAAGGAGTAAAACAAGATGAAAGGGCAAGAAAAGGTGTGATGATTTACTGATTCCAAAGTAGGTCTGTTATCACCACCCTTCCAAGTGACCTGGGACCAAACAAAAGAAACCCAGAAATGAAAACCTGGTAGATAGATTGACAACCAATTATTGTGCATTTAGAGGTGAAAGGAATTTCAGTCTAGAACGGGTGGGGAACCTGCCGCCTTGAGGCCACATGTGGCCCTCTAGATCCGTAAGTATGACCCTTTGACTGACCTAGAGGGCCACATGTGACCTTGAGGCTGCAAGTTCCCCCCCCTGGAGGAAGGGGCCCAGGGCCTGGAGGCAGCATAGAAATGTTTGATGTAGGGAAAAGGATTGTGCTGAGTTATACTTCCTGTTCTTAGGGGTATGTGGTATTAAAAATGGAAAAATCAGTAGTTGAAAATGGGGAACTGCTATTCTTTATTATGTAATTATAGTTGGTAGATTGTGCTGTTATACCAAAGAGACCTTGAGTGAATGAGGGTCTAGGCATAGAATAGGAGAAGTACAACCATCCATTCCTTTTCTAGCTTAATCACATATCATGCCGTCTCCCTGGATAAGTCCAATTTTAGATTCAAGTTAGGATGAGCCTTCTTTTGTCCCCCAGGTTCCCTGGATAAGACAGGTACTTTCCATTCTGTTCTCCTGAATATTTCTTCCCCTAGATTTTAGGCCACAAAAAATATATAGTTGCCTCTCTTATCTGAATTTTCATTCATTCATTCACTCATTTATTTATTTTCAAATCTCTGGAAGATTTCTCTTATCTTTCCAGGGGCATGTGAGAGCTAGTTTTTACCACTGTGAGAGGTGATTGTTAAATTTTCTGTGTGAGTATTCACACCTTGGAAATTGGAAAATGCTATAAATTAGAGATTGATTTATTGTTTTGTTGATTGTCTAGATTTAAAGAGATGGAGAAGCTATTAATAGAAATTAAATTTATATAATTTAATGCAGATTAAACTTTTTTTGAGAGCTAGTTGCTAAACATTTACCAGCATTAAACATTTACCTGCCCTCGACCTAGCCTCTCTATCCTACTTGCTTTGCAGAAGTTCTGTTAGTCACATCGTATGGCTCCACTTGCTTTTAATTACCAAGCGATCTGTCTTCGCATCTGGACTCTTCAAAGGGGTGTTCTCTTCCTCGCTGGGTTTCCTCCCTTAATGGAAACAGCAAGCTCCTGTACTTTCAGACAAGGGTCTGACGGTAATAATGACTGATAAATATGAAACTTTCACCTCCCATGACCCCATGATGAAAGTCCTGGGGGCATTAGTAGTGCCATTTACAGAGGAGAAAAGGAAGGCCTAGGGGGGTTAGGTGACTTGCCCAAAGTCACCAGTCAAAAAAAAAAAAGAGGTAACACCTGAATCTCAATCTCTTTGATGCTGTGAGGTGCAGCAATCTCTCCCCTATGCCACATGCATGTATTGCAATTCTTCACTGTTGGGGGTGCTTGTTGGTAATGCGTATTTGGTTGCTATAAAGTGACCTTGTAGTAAAACCTTTCCTTGAAATCTAAAGCCTTGGTCAAAAAGAGGGAGATGTTACAGGGCAAGCATCCATACTAATTTACTAGAAACTACTGTGTCTTGTGCCCTAAAACCCCTAGCACTGCACTTTAGAAAGTGATGAAATAATGCTTTTACTTCACACAACTCTGGATTTATGAAATATCCTGTATGTGCTCAGCATACTGCAACGTAATGTGCAGGGCAGCCAAGTAGATTTCTTATGCTTGGGGCACACTGAGAAGTAGTTTCCTTTATATGGTTTCTGATCCAAATGTCCTTTATCACATTAGGGGCAGGCCTTGGTTGCCTCACAAATTCTGGTCATTTCATTTCCTGCATCACAGATAGCCCCTCAATGTGCAAATGACATACAGCACTTGTATCACACCTCACACATGGATTAAAAACTTTTCCTCCCTGGCGAAATGAAGTTTTGTCCTTTTGTGGGCCTGGTGTACTTGCAGGCCTTACAGTCTTCAGCTGTGTTACTAATCTGGGTCAAGATACTGATTTCTCTGATTTGGGCTACAAATGACTCTCTAGGAAAATCAACAACTCAGCTGCTCAATTCAGCGAAGTGACTTTACGTAGTTGAGATGCATCACTTTTGCTGCTGAGTAGAAAGAAATCTGAAGTACATCCTTTTGAGTCCCTGCAACCTTTTTAAAAATCTTTGTGGTACTTTCCACAGCTTCTTTCTCTCATTCTCTCTTTGAAGGAAATAAAAAGGGAGGAGTGGCTGCTTTCTTTCTCAAGAGACCCATGCAGCTGAAAAAGCAGCACCCCATGGTGACCAGGGTCACATTCTGAAATGTCATGCCGAGACAGGAATTTTCAATCTGGAATTTCATTACCAGATACAAATCGTAATTAAAGGTGGCATTTGCAAACCTCTTACTGAATCATCAGCCATGTCATCTGCCAACAACCTCTCTTCAAGATTAGGAGCTTAGTAATGAAGATGAGCTGCTGTGTGTGTGTGTGTGTGTGTGTGTGTGTGTGTGTGTGTGTCTGTGTGTGTGTGTGTGTGTGTGTGTGTTCAATATTTAAAACTTGGGGAAAATTAGTGAGTTGTGAAGGTACAGAAGATGTTTACAAATGAAGCACAATTTTCAAGTCACTTCACCTCTGAAGGTCTCAGTTTCCTCATCTGTGAAATGAGAGTCAGACTAGAGAATGGCTGAGTTCCTTTTTCTGCTGCAAAGACTGGGATAATATTCATTCTCTGAACATGGAGAATGCCTGTGCCTGGAGGTCACAGAAGGAGGCCATCAGAGTGATTCCGTGCAGTGCCCAGCACAGGATTGCTTAATAAACAGGGCAATCATCACCAAATTACAAAGTACCCCTCAGAACAGTGGAGCATCTCCTGTGCCTGATGATATCCTCTGGGGAGCCCATAAACTATTCTCTGGGAATTAAGGGCGTTTCTACACGCAGGCAATAAATTCTTCCAATGCATTAAATGATACTATTATTGCCCTCGAAAATGCAATTTACTAGATGATGTAGCAGTATCCAGAGAATTCATTTAATGTGCTTGAGTGAGCATGGGTCCTGAGTTTCCAGTGAGTCAGACTTAATAACAATAATATAACAATCATTCCAAAACAAGGGAAACAGATTACTGTTTCTTATCATAATTCTCTTTGGGATGTGCCAAGAGGGCATAGATTCAAAGAATCCTAAAATTAGAGAGAAAGGAACTCAGAATTTATTCACTCCAATCTCTGCCTGAAAAGTAATCGACCCCCATTCTCCCTCTCCCCTTTGTCCCCCAATCACTCAAAGTTCAATCTAACAAAAATAAAATCTAGATTTGAAACCTGGCTCTAGTTCTCAGCAGCTGTGTGGCCTTCAAACAAGCTGTTTAATCTTTTTGACCCTCAATTTGCTTATCTCTACAATGGAGATAATACTTGTCATACTGCCCACTTAAGACTGAGGTGTTGTAAGACTCAAATGAGAAAGTTATGTTATAATACTCAAAGTGCTATCTAAATGAATGTAAACTACCATTATTTCAGCTTAATACAAAGATCTTCAGTGTTCGAAAATCCACTTCCTCTTTAGTATGCCATTACATTTCTGAGCAGCTTTGTTAGCAAGTTTTCCTTCTTAATTCTAGCTCCTAACACTATTCTCAAAAACAAGCGGACTTTTCTGAATGCAATTCATGTTCAAAACTGGGTAAGCAATGGTTTCCAATGTTCAAAAATGAATATATAGAGCAACTAAAGCAACTAAAAGTTACTGGTATTATGGAAAGAGTATGGGACTTTGAGTCAGAAGACCTAGGTTCCTGTCCTGGCTCTTTCATGTATTAGCTGAGTGACCTTGGGCAAGTTACTTAACTTCTCTGGATTTTAGTGTTCTCATTTATAAAATGGGGATAATAAATGCTGCATTAACTACCTCACAGGACTGTTATGAAGATCAAATGAACAAGGACAAATATACTGTTCATTCCTGGGTGCTTTGAAAACATTAATGGTAGGTAAATGTAAACTGTTATTACTATGATTCTTTATTGATTTTAATAACAATAGAGCAGAATATTCTAGATGAAGACAAATGGGCCATGAATAACTTTTTCAAAGTTTTAGAATGACTATTATTTTCACCTGAGAAATACAATTCTTTTTCTTCCCTTAATAAAGCTGTGATTGACAAGGAAATAAGAACTATTTGGCTGGTTGTTCAATTTCCTTCTTCCCAAGACATTGATGCAATGTAGGATGGCCAGCTTTTAGGTTTCTTGCTTTTCAAAAGCACAGCATAGTTCTGTTACTGGGCTTTTTATCAAGACCCTAGTATTTTTGCAATCCAATTACAGTAGAAAAGCTCTCCTACAGGGGTCCTGCCTCACTCGCCCTCTCTACCCACCATTAAAAAGGTGCAGAGTGTACCTTTCATTTTGTCACCTGACAACTTTTATCTCTTAATTGCCAAATCTGATGGCCTTTTCTCAACCCTCATTTTTCAAAACTCTCTGTAGCCCTTCACAATATTCCTTACCCCTTCTTTTTGACAATGTTTTTTCTCTGAGTTTTCAGGACATTACTTTCTCCTACTACTTATCTGACTTCTCCTTCTTCTTTTTCTTCTTCTTCTTCTTTTTTTTTTTTTTGCTTTTTTTGGAGGGGGGAAGGCAGGGCAATTGGGGTTAAGTGACTTGCCCAAGGTCACACGGCTAGTAAGTATTAAGTATCTGAGGTCAGATTTGAACTTGGGTCCTCCTCACTCCATGACTGATGCTCTATGCACTGCACCACCTAACTGCCCCCTGACTTCTCCTTCTTCATCTTCTTTGTTGGATCATCATCCATGTCATACCTACTAAATCTGGGTGTCCCTGGGCACTCTTCCTGTCTTCCACAATACTCCTTCACTTGGTGAATTCATCAACTCCTATGGATTCAGTGATCATCTCTATGCTGGTGATTCTCAAATCTACCTTTCTCTAACCTGCTGACCTCCAGTGTCACCTCTCCAATTTCCTATTGGATATCTCAAACTATGTCTCCTGTAGACGTCTTGCATTCAGCATATCCAAAACTGAACTCATTATCTTTCCTCTCAAACTCTCTCCTATCTCTAACTTCCCTATTACTGTTGAGGGTACCACCACCTTCCCAGTCACCCAGGTTTACACCTCCATTGTCATCCTTGATTCCTCGTTTTCTTACCCCCATATCCAATCTGTTGCTAAGGCTTATTGATTTTACTTTTGTAACAACTTTCCTATATACTCCTTTGTCCCCTCTCATACTGCCCCCATCCTGGTGCCGTCCCTCATTATTTCATTTCTAGAACCTTGTAAGACTCTGCTGGTTGGCTTCCTGTCACAAATCTCTTCTTCACTCGGTTGTTGGAGTGATCTTCTTAAAGTACAGGTCTAACCATGTCACCCCTCTAGTCAAGAAACTCCAGTGGCTCCCTACCCATTTCATGATCAAATATGAACATGCACACACACACACACACACACACACACACACACACACACACACACACACACACACACTGTGATCCAGTGACACTTGTCTTTCTCTTCTGTTTCTCAGACAAGTCACTCCATCTCTCAGCTCTGGGCATTTTCATTGGCTATCCCCATCGCAAGAATGCTCTTCCTCCTCATCTTTATTTCCAAGCTTCCTTCACTTCTTTCAAGACCTGGCTTAAATCTCACCTTCTACAAGAGGCCTTTTCCAAGGCCTTTAATTTTTCCTCCTTTTAAATTTTTCCTCCCTTTAATTTTAATACTTTTTCTCTGTTGATCATTTCTCTATGCAACTTGTTAGTACGTAGACAGTTATATGTTGTCTCCCCATTAGATTGTGAATTCCTTGGGGCTGGGACTGTCTTTTGTCCTTTTTGGCAGCCCCATCACTCGGCATAGTGCCTGGCACAAAGTAAGGTATTTAATAAGTACTTATGCTCTGAATAACTTTAAAGATAAGGAAATGGAAGGCCAGAAAGGATCAGCAATTTGCCCAAGGTCACATTGGTGATAAGTAGCATAAACATAATTTGAACGTAAGTCTTTGGCTTCCAAGTCTGATGTGCTTTTCACTACACTGATGGTCCCCAATATTCTTTCAGGAGATCTTTGAGATTTAAAACTATTTTCTTAATAATACTAAGACATTTTGATTTCTAATATATTAAATATCATAATTTAAATCCACATGAACAAAAACTTTTGGTAGATACTCAATAATTTTTAAGAGTTTAAGGGAGTCCTGAAACAAAAAAAATGTGAGAACTGCCACACTGTATCATGTCTTTACAAAATAATAGCCACTGACATTTATACGACATTTTAAAAATACATAATGCTTTTCTGTGCACTGGGCGCTCATGGCCGCTTTTTGAGGTAGGCGCTGTTATTATCTTCAACTGAAAAAACTGAGGCTCAGATGTTTGGTTACTTGCTCAGGATTATCCTGCTAATAAGTATCTGATGTGGGTTTGGAGACCTCATCTTCTAAGCTTGAAGTCTAATACTCTACTCACTACTCCACACTGCCTGCAACAGCATGATGATTCTGAAAGTACTGAAGTTTTATTTATAAATGGAGTACTTTTCAACCATACTGTACTTGACAAGCATAACATTATATAGTGCCTAACGTATGCCCTAGAAGCACTTCTCTAAGACAGATATTGTTAGACTTATCTTCCTTATTGATAGAATCTAGAAGGGATACAACACATACGTGAATAGCCATAAGTTAAAATAATTGTTATGGGCACAACAGTAGTCAAACTGAATGATGTGGGAGATTTTAAAGAGGGAGGTTTCCCTTCTAACTGGGCAGGGCAGTGGGGAAGAGGAATCAGGGAAGGCTTCATGAAGGAGGTGGCATTTAAACAAGGACTCAGAGAAAGAGAAGGAAGAATGTCAGTGAGAGACATGAGAGGGAGTCTATTCAATGCGCAAAGGTTGGAAGATGGGAAGAAACAGTATATTATTGGGAAGCAGCTATTAATCAACTATGACTGAAACATAGAACTTGTTTACTCAGAGAGCTTTTCTATGTTTTTTTTTATTATTAAACATTGCTAATATTTTCTATATTTCTATTCTTCCATTGTCCTTATCTGGAATGTACTCTGAATTCTTCTCTGCTAATGTTTGTTAGTTCCTAAGACCAAATTTGGAACTCAGTTAAAAAAATAGTCCTCTTCTCAGTAAAGGTACAAAATTCTGATCATTTTCTTGTGTTGTGGTTCTCTCACATGTGTCTCTATGGCTTGTTCTTTACCACTTTATATTTAAGTTGTATTAAAGTTGTCCTGCTTGATGTAATGGGAATCTGAAGATCTTCCCTGCCCCTAGGCCCCTTGATAGGATTAAGTGAATCTAAGAACCTTCCCTGATTTGAAAATATACTCTGGCCCCTAACAAGCTGAATGTGGTCACATGGAGGCTATGTCAGGAGACTTGTTTTTTCAGGAATGCCCATACCTTGTTACTTTGTGATCGGGCAATGGGTTAAAAGGGTTGTGACATTCTCTGACCCAGGAGAAGGCTATATATACCCTGATGTGAGGTTTTGCTTTGGGGCTCACTTTGGGAAGAATTGTGTGATTTGGCCAGATGAGACTCTGGGCAGCCATCAAGCCCCCTGGCTTTGAAAACCCAGATGTTGATGCTTCTCTCTCTGGTAACTAATTAGGTATGGATATAATGGCCAGACAGCTGGAAGCCCTGTCTGCTGAATTGTGTTATTTTCTGTTGTAACTTCTGTTTGTATTCTCTGAAGTTCAAGGTGTTGACTTTTTCCCCTTAACTAGGTAAATGATAAATGTTTTATTAAAGAAAGATTGCTAACCCATTTTGAGTTGCTTTCCTTTAGAAAAGCAGATCTAAGAACCTGTGCTAGCAGCCATCCTGGATATGCTAGGGTGCTTGCTGTTACACTTAATTAACAAACAGATACTTGCATTGTCTGTCCAAAGGGATTTTAAGTTATTTTGAGGGAAGAACTTTGTGGTTCTATTTTGTGATTCCCCATTATTTACAGATCAGCAAAGTACCCAGTAGACTTTCAACAAATGTTTTTTGAATGAATGAAAAAATGAATTGTATTCTGTATGATGACAAGCACTCTGCAAGAGCACAGGCTACACCAGGAAACATTAAATAAAGATCATCTTCCAAGGCCAACAGATTTTTGTGGACTCATCACATGCCTTCTGAACATGAGTGACTTTGTACAACAACCAAGGTTACCAACCATATAATCAAATTTTACTTGGCAATATGGGATTGAATGCCATTGTTAATCCTAATACATTTGGTAGCACAAAACCAAATCAAGAAATTCAGCATGTCAAGACTATGAGAGAAGAGGCTGCCAACAGGAAAGCAAGCTTTAGACCAAAATAAATGTAATAGTGGCCAACATTTTGCATGACTGTGAGACTTAAATTTGCCATAAACATTGCTCTCATATTTTTTTTTTGGCAGTTTCATCAGTTTCATTTATCACAGAATCATAAAATTTGAGGGCTAGGGAGATCCTCAACAGCCACCTAGTTCAGTCTATATAGGAAGGAATCCTTACTATACCAAATCTGACAAGTGGTTGTCTGGTCTTGGCTTGAAGGGTTTCAAGGAGGGGGAACTTAACACCTCTTGGGGCAGCCCATTCCATTTGGTATAACCCAAATTGTTAGGAAGATTTCTTGACATCAAGTCTGAATTTATATTTTGCAGTTAAAATCAAAAAATACTGCAAACTCTCTTTTTTAAATCAGTTTTTTAAATCAACAGAATCTACCTTCTTCCCTTCCCCACTGAGAATGAGAGAAAACAAAACTATTATAAGCATGTATAGTCAAACAAAACAAATATCTGTATTGGCCATACTAGGGGCAGAGAGGTGATACAGTGTAGAGAGTGTTGAAGACCTGAGTTCAAATACAGCTTCACATACTTAATAGCTATGTGACTCTAGGTGAGTCACTTAACCACTGCCTGCCTCAGTTTCCTCAACTGTAAAATGGCGGTAATAAGAGCACCTAACTGGCAAGGTTGTTGTGAGGATCAAATGAAATAATACTTGTGAAAAGCACTTAGCACAAAGCCTGGCACCCAGTAGATGCAATATAAATGCTAATTCCTCTCTACTTCCCTTGATCAAAAGGAATATGCGTACATGTGTGTATATATGTATAATCCTTTCCATAAGGTCCTCTTCAAAAATGAAAGACAAGGAAGAATATATGTCTTTATTTTGTTATTGTTTGTCCTTCATTTTTGAAGAGCACCTTATGGAAAGGATAAAATATATAATACATACATATGTATAAAAAATTCCTTTTATAGAAATATATGACATAATATAAAATTATATATGGGTATATTTATATATACATCTGTTTCTTTGTATACACACACACACACACACATGTCTTATGTGTGTATGTCTCATTCTGCATTCTGATTCTTCACCCCTATCAGCAAGGAGACAATGTGTTTCATCATTAATCCTTTGGAATCATGGTTAGTCATTATTCTGGTAAGAGTTGCTAATCTCCTGGTTCTTTTCACTTCACTCTGTATCTATTCATACATGTTTTCCCAATTTTTTCTGAAATTGTCCCTTTCATCATTTCTTATAATACAATAGTATTCTATTACATTTGCCATAACTTGTACAGCCATTCCCCAGATGCTAAGCATTTCCTCAGATGCACATTCTTTGCCAACCTAAAAAAGTTATAAATATTTTTGTGCATCTTCAGTTAAAGTTTATTTTGCTCAGGACTAATCTCTCCATTAATCTACTTTTCTTCTAATTCCCCCTTCTCCCTTTTCCTTCCTTTTTTCCAGTTGGGTGTGTGTGTGACCAGTACTAATGAGAATGAGGTCAAGTGTCGGCCACTCCCCTCCTCCTTCTAGTTTCTACAGATTTCTACTTAGGCATCCTGACTATGTGAGATAATTTTCCCTAAATTTCCCTCCCCCTACTTCTTTAACCTATCCCTCCCCCTCTTCCCCTCACTTGTCATTCTTCTTTTAAGATAATTAAAACATAACAGAATCACTCCCAGGTCTTCTATTTAATCAAAGTCCCTCTATGACCCCTGATGATAATAAGGTAAGAACATGTTTCACCTCCCCATATCATAATGTAAGCAGGCTAAACTTATTTAGTCTTAACTCTTGTGTTTGAATTCCAAAGTTTCTATATAGCTCTGATCTTTTCACCAGGAATGCTTTGAAAGTCTTCTACTTTATTAAAGACCCATTTCCTCCCCTTCAGCCCATTACTATTGCCCTTCCTTCCCCCACAATACTGTTCACCCAATAGATTATCCTCAGTTTTATTTGGTCAGTTATTCTTGGCTGTAAGCCTAAATCATTTGCCTTATAGGTTCTACTTCTGCATTGTGGTAGTTGCTGAATTGTGTATGAGATTGACCGTGACTCCTCAGTACATGTTTGCTTGTAGAACTATTTTTTTTTTTAACTTGGGAGATCTGGAATTTTTTTATGATGTTTATGTGGATTTTCATTTTGTGGTTTCTATTAGGAGGTTGATTCTTTCTATTTCTACTTTGCCTTCTAATTCTAAGAGGTTTGGGCAGTTTTCTTTTTTTGATTTCTTGAAATACAATGTTTAGGCTCTTTTTTGGTCACAACTAGTAGTAGTAGTAGTAGTAGTTGTTGTAGTAGTGGTAATAGGAGGCCAGTGATTCTAATGTCTTCCCTCTTCAATCTGTTTCCCAGATCAGTTGCTTTACAATAAGATACCTTAAATTTTCTTTCTTTTTTTTTTTCAGTCTTTCAACTTAGTTTTAATATTTTTTTTTTGTCTGATGGAATCATTAGCTTCCATTTGATCTGTTTTAATTTTCAAGTAGATGGTTGGTCAAGCAAGTTTTCATTCCCTTTGTGAAGTTCTTAATTCTCTTTCTAATTCTTTCTTCCATGACTCTCATTTCTTTTCTGTTTTTTTTTGTAGCAGTTTACAGGGAAAAAACATTTTAAGTCTTTTAAAAAAATTCTTGCTTTATTTCTTCCAAGAATTTTAGCTGAATTTGTGTCCAAGTTGTGCTTTTGAGTATCTAACTTTGGATTTTTAGAGTTATTCTCTAATTCTAGGTTTGTGTCTTGAGGATCCCTGTTACTATAACAGCTTTTTATGGTAGGATTCTCCTCTTCCTCCTCTTCCTTCTCCTGTTCTTCCTTCTACTCCTCTTCCTCTTCCTCTTTCTCCTCCTTTTCTTCCAATTTGCTTCCTGACTTTGGACTTTATATTATAACCATGCTCTATGTACTTCTGGAGGTATAGGACGATCTGGGCTAGTCCTGTTGCTGCATTCTTGGGTACTGATTATTGTGTTATTCTAGATTCTCACGGACACCTCAGGCTGGATACCTGGTGCAAGCTCTCCAGGGCAAAGTCTGACTAATGCCCTCCTAGCTTGAGTTTTTCAAGTCATTTTTCTCTTTCTACTAAGCGTGAATATCTATTAAAGTTCAGCTCCAGAGGTTCCTCATCCAGCCTTCAGAAAACTGAATGGATTTTTAGAATTGTATGCCAGCAGAATTCTAGTTTGGGTAGGTTCTACTAAACTGGGTAGGATTTAACCATGGGCATAGGATGTTCATCATTTGAAGGCCAGCCTAGCAAAGACAAGGAGATTTATTATCAGTAGGTTGTACGCAGGATGATAAAAATTGTAGGCCACAACAAATCTTTAAGAACATCCGTCAGGTCGTAGAGGTGTTACAGTCTATTCCAATAAAACTATAGATGCTTTAAGTATTTAGTAAATGTCAAAATTGTGGGCACATGTTAGGAATATTAAGCCTTTTTTTTAATAGTCCTATATTCAGGGCTTTAAAGTCATTTTGGTATCAATGTATGTAGCAGCAACCACACTGGCATATATACCCAGGATGGCTGCTAGTACAAGTTCTTGAATCTGCTTTACTAAGAAAAGCAACTTTAAAGGGGTCAACAATCTTACTTTTTATTATATATATCAGCAGAGAAAATACAAAGAGAGAAATAAAGACCAACAGAGAGGGCTCTGACTGCCTGAATCAACTACACACTTTACACATATCAAGAGAACCCTTACATCTGAGTCGGGGGGTGGGGGGTGGTGGTGAGGTAGAGCTTTGAACATAAGACCACTCAGAATCTTAACCAGAGAATCACAAGATCCTTCTCATAAGCAAGGCCCCAAAGCAAAATACCAACTCAGAGTATATATACACTTCTCAGAGCCAGAAGGCATCACAACCCTCCTGACTTAGTGCCTAATCAGAAATTAGCAAATGGTGTGAAAGCCTTCCTACAAGCAAGCATCCCCTAAGCAAGCTTCCCTTAATGGGCTCCATATGAGGCCTCTTAATGGGTGGGAAAGATCTTATATCCCATTAACATTACAATGTATGAAGATACTGTGAAAGGAGCAGCACTATGACCCATTATACTTCTACAACCTTAGAATCAATATCTAGGGTTGAGGCCTGCTTCATACACAGGTTCTGTGTGCCCCTGGGCAATTCCCTTTAACCCTCTGTGCCCCTGGAAGTTTTCTAAGATTGTAAATTGCAGACCAAGGACTGATCAGTTTTGGTAAAGGAGATTTCCCTGTCAGGACTTCCATAAGCCAATGAAATCACAGTCATGGTTAAAAACAAAACAAAACAAAACAAAAAAATGACCAGGTCTGAATCTGCATCTCTTGTTATTTCTTATTCAGAGAGGACAGTGGTCACAGTTTTAAGCGCTATGACTAGCTTTTCATGGCAAAACCTACGATTCAGCTGAGTTAAAGACACTTCTCCCCACAGGCCTTGCTATGAATGCCCCTGGAGAGGTAATTAAAAGAAATAAATTTAAACAAATAGCTTTAGGTTCAGAGAAAGAGAAATCCCATTTTTCAGACCATTTCAAGCATTATTTTTTGAAGATCAGAATCATTGCCCCTCTCCCTCCTCCCAAGATACAAGCCTGCTATATGAAATATTACATTGGAAATGTCGGAGTTTGTTCAGTTCAATTCCAGGAAAGTGTATTGAGGGTTAATATGTGCCAGGCACTATTGCTAGGTACTGGTTATACAAAGACAAAAAAAAAAAGCTTTATTCCTCAAGGAGGTTATATTGAACTAGGTTGGTGGGAACAACATGTACAAAGAGACACAAACACATGTATAATAAAAGATGATCTCTGAGGGTCAGCACTCACAATTGGCATAATCAGGAATGGCCTCATGTAGGAGGCAGCAGCAGAGAGTTGAATCTTGAAAGGAACTCCTTTAGTTCTGCTCCCACAGAATATGAGAAAGATTTGTTTTCTATTTTTTCTCAGAATGCAAGGCTTCCTATATTAGTTTTGACTTATCAAGTAATCTAGCCCTATTGAAAATTCAGCTACTGCATTTGGGTAAATGACCTCTTTGGCAATGGATTTCACCAAACCCACAGTGAATGTAGAAAGAGTACTTTGGATGGGGGAGAAGAGAGAGGAAAATAAAAAAGTCCCAAAAGTCCCAAAGCCTTCCCCTATTGCAAAACAACAATAATAAGCTCTAGAAAAACACATGAATGATTAGTTTTATTAAGTTGATATTAAGATTATAAAATATTTTAACTAGCATAAACATTATTTTGAAAAAAGCATATGCATAAATGTGGATATATACAAATCTATATAGATATTTTATTCCATTTAGAATAATGAATACAAATTCATTCCTGTTCCTTGCACCTTTCCAGTCTACTGATTAGAGGTATAATAATAATAGTAGTAGTAATCATAACTTACATCTATAAAACCTTAATTTGATTTCCTCATAACAACCCCATGAAGTAGGAAGAACATGCTAAAAAATAAATAAAACACATGTTCTGTGTAAGAAAGATGGAAAAAGCTATAGATTTGGAAACAGAAAAGCCAGGTTAAAGTTCTAATTCTGTTACTGATTAGCTGTGGGACTTTGGGAGAGTCATGTTACGTTTCTGGCCTCAGTTTCCTCATCTCAAAAAAAGATAGTTGGTTCCTTCAGCTCCAGAATATATTTATATATGTATACATATATACACATATACATGTACACATACATACTATATATGTGTGTATATGTATATATATACATATATATACACACATATATACACACGGTAATAATTGCCCTGGTTGTGTGTGTGTGTGTATGTGTGTGTGTGTGTGTGTGTGTATACACACGTAAAAAGTATTTTATAGATGAAGAAACTGACTTGAAGAGTAGTGTGATGATTCACTTACACATTGTCACATGCAATTTAACAAACACTTGCTAAGGACTATGGTTATTGCTTTCAAAATTATGAGGCAAGATACTGTGTTATGCACTGGGGATGTACAAAAACAAAAATGAATGTCTCTAGAGGGGGGGCAGCTAGCTGGTGCAGTGGATGGAGTGCTGGGCCTGGAGTTAGGTGGACCTGTGTTTAAATCCATCCTCAAACATTTACCGGCTGTGTGACCTGGACAAATCACTTAACCTCATTTCCCTCAGTTCCTCATCTGCAAAATGAGATGGAGAAGGACATGGCAAACCATTCCAGTGTCTTTTTCAAGAAACCCCAAATGGCATCAAGAAGGGTCAGACATGACTGAAGAGCAACAACAACCCTTAAGTCGTTTATGTGTTGACTAGGGTGGTGTATTCTATTTAGTGGTTCACCATGGTCCAAGAGTTTTATGTTAAAAAGTTTTTAATGTCAGTAGTCAATATTAGTCAATAAATATAGAATGTATTTACTATGTGCCAGACACTGTGACTGGGGATACAAAGAAAGGCAAAAGACATTCCCTGCCTTTGAAAAGCTCAAAATCTAATAGGGGAAGGCAACACTCAAAAAAAGAAGCTGGAAAAGGGAGGAGGGAAAGTATTTGGTCCATGGAGATGAAGTAATGGCTTCCTGAGTATCCTCCGTAAATGGAGGATGTGGGAGGAACTTTCCTATATCCATCATCTCCAGTCACTGGGGGTGGAGGGTGGGGGACAAGTGCAAGGAGGTACTGAGGAAGTGTGAGTCTCAGAATTGATGTCATTTTTGAGGATGATGAGTTTCTGGAAATCATGAAGTTCTAGAGAGTAGCTTGTTACTCAAGGTTGAATTGACTGTCCTGGGTACTCTTCTTGAATGGTAGATCTGGGAGAAGCTTTCCAATGTCCGCCCTTTCCAATCAGAGGGTGGAAGGGCCCCAGGGCAAGAAGTATCAAAGGAGATGTGAGTAATGTCATCTTAAGTAGCAAATAATTGCCCAATTACAATAAAATATATTTTTCCTTTGTGACAAGCTTCTCTAGTTTTGAAGCATCATCATTATAGTTATTGTAAGCACTTAAAGAATAAATCTAAAAGAATATTATGACTCGTATATTAAATTACTCTGGAGGTTCACCACAAATTTGTTGTTGTTGAGAGGGTTCAGTGGAACAAATAATTTTGGGAATCGCTGTGCTAGGAGATACAGCATGCATACAGTTAAATAAATGCAGGGTAATTAGGGTATTGATAAGTGATTTTTAAAAATCCATTTATTTGGTGCCTACTATGTGCCAGGCATTTTGCCAGATGTTGGAATACAAAGACAAAAATGAGATATCCTGCCCTCAAGGAGTTTACATTTTAATAGAGACAGATAACACATGAAGGAGTATGGTGACCAAAGAAAGGAGTTGTTATCTGGAGAGTCACAGAGTTGGTAAAGTAGTCCATTCACACGCTCTTTCTTGATGAAATGGTAGTATTAATTTGATTACTGTTTCCACAGCAAGAGGTGAGCTTCAAGAAAGGGGATAGTGGAAGGAAGGGAGGTGGCAAATCGCCCCCAGATGTCCAGGCGTCCATGGTGGATGGATGACACGGATGATATGGAGAGACAGAGAGACAGAGACAGAAAGAGAGACAGAGATATGGAAGAGACAAAGAGAGAGAGAGAGAAAGAGAAAGAGAGAGAGAGAGAAAAAGAGAGAGAGAGAGACAATGAGAACATGTCAACAACTGCTCAGTGGGGAGAGCTTCCTGGAGAAGCTCTCTCCCATTTACTCTATATGCATCTTGTATCTCCATTTATGTATATATTGCTTCTCCCAATAGAATGTGAGCTCCTTGAGGGCAGGGATATTCTTTTGCTTTTTTTTGAATTCTCAGTGCTCAGCACAGTAGTTGGTATTATGTTGAATTAATAATAATAATTAATAAAATAGTGCTTATTAAATGCTTTTTTATTGGTTGATTGATTAGTTTCTCACCTCATTTGAGAAGGATAAGTATTTTCTAAACCTGAATTGAAGAAAGAATGCACTGTATGCATGTGGGATGACTTGTTCAAATATAATAGAAATGAGAGAAGGAATATCAATGTTGGGCAATGGTGAATAGTTCATTTTGTCTGCAAACTGTAGCTAATACATGGAAGAAGATGCTTCAGATGTCAGATTCAGTGACCTTCATGTTATGTCAAACATATCTGCCTGTGCTAGGAAGACTTTTAACAATGAACTTGGACCTAGAATTACCTGCTTTTGTATTAACCCTTAGGTTTCCTCGGCTTCATTTTTGACGACATGAAAGTCACTTACACTTTATACATTTTAAAATGTATTTAGGTCGTGCAAACAGCTTTCCATTACCAAATACCATACAAGGAACACTGCTATCTAACTCTGTTACCCCCTTAAAGACGCTGAAGGTTAAGAAACACAATGTGGACCAACATTCCCCTTCTGGAATGCCTGACAGAAGCTCTCTGAGCCCTAGTTGAATAAAATGGCCTCCCATTAACATAGTTGTTTCCAAATATTTGAGCACTTCAAAGTAGCTCCCTCTTTCACCTGACTCTGGGCCCAAGTGTCCTGCGGGTTTTTATTATCAAATTATGAGGCATAATTCATCAAAGTGATTTACTAGAGTACACATCACAAGGAGGAATTTATAATAATATATCAGGAGACTATTGACACACAAGAACCATGGCACCCTCCATTACAAAGGGAGATATTTACAGTGTATGTGTGATATAGTACTTAGGAGGAGCCTAGAAGGGACCTGATAGCAGCGCTTTGCTCCTTTAGCTGCAGTGAAACCAGACTTAGTTGGGTAAAACTCATCCAAGGAGAAAACAGATTTTAAGATCACGTTCTCTTAGGATATAGAGTAGACGTTGAAATGACTGTAGAGGAAAATGAGGGGTCTAGAAATATTCAGTAATTTGCCTAAAGTTGTACTTTTCTTGCCCCTTTGGACAAATGGCATTTGAACAAATTTTCTAAGGGTCTCCATTTACACATTTTTGGGAGACAATAGTATTGTATAATACAGCACTAGACTTGGAATTAGGAAGACCTGGATTGAAATCCCACCTCAGATACCTACTAGCTGTGAGACTGTGGTCAAGTCACTTAACTTCTAATTGTCTCAGTCTCCTCATCTAGAAAATGGAAGGGGGCTGGACTTGTGGACTCTACATCTAGGATCCCGTGTTCCCATGACTACTCTGGTTACTATCCAACCTGGAAATCACTGCTTCTCTATATGGAAGTAGTGAATTAGACTCCATCCTGGCCCTTTAAAAAAAATTTTTTTTGGAGGGGGAGGGCAGGGCAATTGGGGTTAGGTGACTTCCCCAAGGTCATATGGCTAGTAAGTGTTAAGTGTCTGAGGCTGGATTTGAACTCAGGTCCTCTTGACTCCAGGGCCAGTGCTCTATTCACTGCACCACCTAGC
The DNA here is from genome assembly GCA_028627135.1 of Pseudochirops cupreus. Classification (NCBI taxonomy): domain Eukaryota; kingdom Metazoa; phylum Chordata; class Mammalia; order Diprotodontia; family Pseudocheiridae; genus Pseudochirops; species Pseudochirops cupreus. The sequence continues at coordinate 381,501,199 of CM053580.1, read as the reverse complement.
TGCCCCCATTGTGGCCCTTTCTTCTCACTTTTGTGACAATTTTTCCTCACTGTTCCTGTGGGTAATAAATTCCAAAGTATGCAGAACTAGGACTTTGGGAGGAAGAGATCAGACACATTTCCTGCCTCATCTGGGCAATATCGTTAAAGAATGACTTTATCGTTTCAGTAGCAATATCTGTGCTATAGTTAATAAACTCGGACAATTGAAGACATCTCCTTGCCTCAAAGAACAGACTGAAAGATTTCCACAAGGAAATGTGATATCTTGTTGTGATAATTCCTCAACTACTCACCAAACAGAGGAGTAAATGGAGTGGTTCTTCTAGCTGATCAGGGTGACGGGTTTTATGTATGAGTGTCAGAAAGACCTGAGTTTGAATCCTACCTCAAATAAATAGTTGTGTGACCCATAGCAAGTCACTCAACCTCTTCCAGCCTCAGTTTCCTCATCTGTAAAATGAGGATAATAATAGCATCTACCTCCCAAGGTTGTTTTGAGGATTAAATAAAATTTTATATATAGCTTTGAAAACCTTAAAGAACTACACGCTATTATTATTAATATTATAATTTAATTATTTTTATATAAACATTTAGATGGTTGAGAATGGGTGAAAATATAGAATATATATATTTGGGGTGGTTTGTGTATGTATATACACATCATGTATGTATGTATGTATGTATGTATGTATGTATGACCTTTGTGTCCCTCATATATGATTATCTCACATTTTTGTGCCTTTTCACAGACCATTCATTCCTATGCTTGAAATATCCTTCTTTCTTACTTCTGCCTCATAGAATTCATATCTTCCTTCAAGAATCATTCAAGCACCGCCTTCTACATGAAACCCTTCCCAATTTTCCAGTTACTAGAACTGTCCTTTCTAAATGATTATGTATTTAACTATTTCATATTTATTTGTATTTATTCATTTATATTTATTCTGTATGTAGTTACATATGTTCTTGTTGTCTTCTGATCAACATGTATGCTCCTTGTGAGAAGAGATTCATTATATTTCAATCTTTTGTGCTTCACTCATAGTGCATCTTTAAAAAATGTTTGTTGCAATAGGTTTATATCTATCTATAGATATATGTGTATATATATATATATATAGGCATATATACATATGTGTGTATACACACAGAAATATACACATATGTATGTGTATTATATACATAAACAAAATACTTTTATATATGACCTTATATAATGGTACTTAGAGAGTTGGAAGTTGGTAAAAAAAAAAAGAACATTATAAGTCTTAGTGTATAATTATGTTTCTTAGTAACATTTAAAATCAGGAATAATTTCTTCTCACAAAGAAAGCAATCAGTAGGTCATCATGCAGGGGAATTATAGGCTCATAATTGCCATATAATATCACCCTAATAATGTTTTCTAAATAATTTTGCAGCAATAGAGACTGTATCAGAGCAGCAGAGAGACAAAATGGAGTAGTAGGCTGGGGACTGGTCTTGGGTTTCAGCACTGCCTCTGACCTACTGACTGTGTGACCCTAGGTAAGTCAGTCAACGTCTGTGTCCTAGGCCATTCTCTAAGACAGTAAGTTTCAGAGTTCCCTTTATAGGTTCAGACAGTTAATCAATTTGTAAATAAATGAATGTATGAATGAATGAATAAGTAAATGAATAAAGGTTCCATATGAAAGGTGCTACTAACAAGGTCTTGTGGCTTAATAAAATGAAAACAGCTTGAGTTTATCAGTACTTCCCAATGGAGGTCCATTTGTAAGCCCTATTTACCAGTGCATCTCTCCTACATATAATAGGTGGTGCAGTAGATAGATCACCTGTCTGAACTTAGGAAGACTCTTCTTCCTGAGTTGAAATCTGACCCCAGACATTAACTATGTGACCTTGGAAAAGTCACTTAACCCTGTTTGCCTCAATTTCCTCATCTGTAAAATGAGCTGGGGAAGGAAATGGCAAAGTACTCTAGTATCTTTGCCAAGAAAACCCCAAATGGGATCATGAAGAGTCAGACATGATCTGACTGAATAATAACAAAATAGTATGGAACTATGGAAAGAACAGTGGATTTCAAGTCAAAGGACCTGGATTTGTGCCTCAACTTTGCCCTTTTCTACTGTGTGACCTTACATAGTACCCTTAACTTTTCTGAGTCATAGGTACTCACCTATAAAATAAGAGGGTTATATTATGTGATCTCCAAATTTCCTTCCAGCTCTAAATATAGGGGTAAAGCTATTATCCTAAATTTTGTATCCAAACAATCGTTTGGGATTGAATTACTCCTATATCAAAATTTCTTTTTGTCACTTTGGTCAGTTACAACAAATGAAGTAATTAAATTCCATAAAAAGTACATACACTACATTTTCCTCATAGAACTGGTTTCTTAAGCATTTTCATGTCATTCTGTATGATGTGAAGAAATCCATTTTCCTCAAGAGATATCTGACAATACTAAACATAAGACGAAACCCTCCATTGATGAATTTAGACAACAAATAAAAAGCAAAAGAAGATAATTAAAGTGAAATCCAAAAAGCTCTTCACTCTATGAGGTAAGGAGTCTCTAAATCCCAGTTTAATTTTTCTTGTCATGCAGCAGTGAATGGATGGAAATGTTCTAGAGCCTGAGCTTTTGTGTACACATTTTAAATTCTCTTTTCTCTCCACTCATGATCAGTTAAGAAGCCCCAAAGAAATTCATGCACAAAAGATATTTGCCCAATACTCGATAGAGCTTTTGGATTTAAACCTTTTTGAAGAAAATTAATTACATTATGTGATAATTAAATATGAAATAGTAGTTTACTTGATTTTACTAACAAAGCTGACAGGAAAATGACTTTTTAGGAAGGGAATTTGCAGTGAACATCAGCAAAAAAAATTCTTTCTAGGCAAGAAGGAACTTTATGTGTCTTTTTTTTTCCTGAGTCCGTTATAGAGGGAATTTCCATTACCAGATGGTTAAGCATTTTATTGCTTATTATTGCTTAAGAGATGCACTTGAAATTCCTCAAGACAATAGGAAAATGTTCAGATTTCATGGTCCTTTTAGGCACAAGGAGAAATGGTGGAGTTAAAATTTGAATATGTTTCTGAGGCTAAGTAGAATGTCAAGCACAGTCCATAACCTGGCTCTTGTCTGTTTGGCTGACAAGTTCAGTTTCCTTCTTTCCTATTCTTTCTTTCTGCCGCTCTCTCCCTCGCCCTCCCCCAGCTTACATACCTGTCCTCTTCTTTCTGGCTCCACTCTTTTTTGTATACAGAAAGGGAGACACTTTTCTAAGAAGTGACCTCCTTTGAACTCATCTCTAGAGGACATAGATGTTCAAAGAGCTAACCTATTTTTTCATATTTCCTTACTGTGACTACTGAATTAGGATTTTGCTCTTTTATGATAATGCTATTGTCCAAACCCAGGCTCTTTGTGTGCTAAATATGGCCCATTCTATAATAAACCTACTTCCTGGGCCTAGAATCAAAACCAATCTCTTTTCCATCAGGACCTCTTGTGCCCCATTTCTTTTATTATTATTCAAGTTACATATACCTTCAACTGTTCTTTGCCATACTCCTGAATAAGATGAACTGGGCTTTAAAGGTTTTCCTTGAATGAACTGGCCCTTATGTCTGTCCCTCCTCTGTTTATGCTCCTTCCATGTAGCTTCAATTCTCTACCAGTTCCTTTCTTTTATAGGTAGTTTTCTAGCTTTTGGGTAGTCTCCACAACACATTTACTGCTCTTATTCTCTGTACCTGTTTGTTCTGTTTATTCCTATTGCTCTGTTTGTTTCCTCTCTCTGCCTTCTGTCTCCAAATGAAGCAGCTTCTTTTCTCACCCATTCTCTTTCCTGCTGCTCTTTCTGTGTTACTCTTCTATTCCCTGCCTTTTTTTTTCTCCTTCTTCTCCTATGAGCTGAAGTTCTTTTAACTTCTCTACAACCTCCTATAATGGTTTATATCTTTCATATCCTTTTATGCAGTTTCTGATATCTCTGCTTGCACTTGGCCAGTAGACTGTTGATTCAGCTATTTCTTTTTTTTTTTAAATATTCATGTTTTTTCCTTTATTACATCATTTCCAATTCCAAGTTATTCCTCTCCCTTCCCCCCACCAAGAGAGCCCAACCTTATAACAAAGTCAAGAAAAGCAAATCAATCCATTGGCCAGAACTGAAAACATATGCCTCATTCTGCACCTTTAGCCTATTACAACTTTCCTTTTCTCCATTAGTTCTATGAAATCACAATTAGTCACTGTGATGATTAGAATTCTGAAATGTTTTACCAGTGTTTTATTTATTGTAGACATTTTGGTTGCTTACTTCACTCTGCATCAGTACATGCAAGCCTTTCCAGGTCTCTCTTAATTCTCCATATCCATCATTTCTCATACAGCAATAATACTTCAATTTATGCACATAATACAGTTAGTTAGACATTCCATGGTATTAGTTTTTCCTTCCAGTTCTTTGTTATCACAGGAAGTTCTGCCATAAATATTTTTACACATTTGAAACACATTCCTCTGTCTTTGACATCCTTTAGAAATATGCGCAGTAATACTATCGGTGGATTGCCTTAGGAAACTGCAAAGCTCTTTTAATGACAACAAATACTTCCCAGAAAGAAAAGACCTATTTTTAATGTTTATTTTATTTTTAATATATGGAATAAACCAAGCATTTATGCAACATAGCATAATTTAAAAGATGATTGCATGTTTTGTATGTCAATATTCTATTGGAGTAGCATGGTGGTTAGACATTTAGCACAGCAGACTCTGAAAACTGAAAATGAATACTACACAGAAGGCAATGGAGAAATCAGTGCTTGGGGTGAACAGGCTGTAATATATAGCAAATGAAATACTTCTGAGAAAAAATGAGAGCAAAAGATTTCTTTTTAAAGTGGGATAACATTACATAAATTTTTAACATTCATTTTAAAATTTTAGGTTCTATATTCTCTCCCTTCTTCCAGTCCCTCTTCTACCTATTGAAAAGCAAGCAATATGATACCCATTAAACATGTGAAGTCATGTAAAACACATTTCTGTATTAGCCACATTCTTTAAAAAAGCAAGAAAAATAATGAACGTGGAAAAATATGCTTCCATCTGCACTCAGAGTTCATCAGATTTCTCTGTGGAAGTGGATAGCATTTTTCAGAATTTGGAATTGTTGTGGATCACTACCTTGATCATAGTAACTAATTCTTTCATGTTGATCATTGCTACAATGTTGTTGTTACTGTGTATAGTATTCTCCTGGTTCTATTCACTTCATTTTACATCAGTTCATATAGGTCTTCCCATTTTTTTTTTCCTGGAACCATTCCCTTCATCATTTCCTATGACACAATAATGTCTCAGGTCAAATGGGTGATAAGTATGAGAGGTGGAATTTGAACCTAGATCATCTGGCTCCAGAGCCAGCATTCTTTCCAATATGCCTAGCTGCTTCTCCAAATGTTGGGAACATTTAGCTCAGAGCAAAGAGTTATTCTTTCATGATAAAGCATTTTTATGGAGGATGTGATAGGCAATGGTGGCACCATGTTGTGACATAAGAGAAAGGGGAGGGGGAGAGAGGCAGAGAGAGAGAGAGAGAGAGACAGAGAGAGAGAGAGAGAGAGAGAGAAGGAAAGAGAGAGAGAGGGAGAGGGAGAGAGAGAGAGAGAGAAGGAAAGAGAGAGAGAGGGAGAGGGAGAGAGAGAGAGAAGGAGAGAGAGAGGGAGAGGGAAAGAGGGAGAGAGAGAGAGAGAGGGAGGGAGGGGGATTATCTCCAAATAATGAAGAGGGCATTGGGGGAGCTGAAAGCACATTCTTTTCTCTTTTATGTCTCCATATGTGCACTGGTTAACAAATGGAGCTCACTTAGTAACATGCTCTTCTTGTCCACATCTGTTACAATTTAACGTCCAACTTCAGAAGTGAGAACTGAGACAAAAGCTGGTCATGTCCTGATCTCCACTCTACACCCTGTGAGCCCATGGATGTGTTATTCAACATCAATGTTAACTCAGCTGTAAAATAGAAATAATAACATATTGACCCTGCTCATAGAGATATTATCCTGAGTGACTGATTAATGATCAAAAGCTCTTAGAAAGTATAAAGGTCTATTATGTAAATGCCAAGTGTTGTTATTACTATGGCCTTGTGCTCTTTGTCTGTGAAATCCCTAAGAGGAAGAGAAGTTATCATCAGTAGTTGGGGAAGGGACTTTGGGGGGGGGAAGGGGAGGTGTGGGGTAGTGGGAAAGGGAGTGGAGAGTAGAAACAGGAGTGAGGAGGAAGCTTATTGAGATAAAGCTTTTATGTATACAATTGTTCTCAACATCAAAGTTTCAGTCTTATTCAAATGTAAATATCTTAAATTATAAGACTGAAAAAGAGCACCAGTCTTACAAAGCTTAAAATAGGAAGGCTCTTTTCTACAAATAAGGTATTTCTGTAACATTTGAAATGAAATTTGTCCCCTAGCTGATCCAAAGTTTATGTTTTTCACCTTTATATAAGTAGAACTTAATAGCTTTACATTTTTCTTTAACATTTTTGTTGTCTTTATATTACTTTTATTTCTAAATGAAAGTGATAAATTTCCAAATATTTCCTTTTATCCTCTCACTATAGAGAAACCCTGGTAACAAAGAATGAAAAAGAAAGGGTGGAAGAACACTTCAGCAAACCTAATCCATCCATTGAACACGTTGGACAGTATATACAAGGCTTCATACTCACTGTCTTCCATCTCTGCAAAGAAGAAAGGATTAGATTTTTTCTTGCTCCTACTTTAGGGCCAAGATTAATTGCTATAGTTACATAGGACTATTTTTCTTCCCCCCCCCTCCCCTCCATTATCATTATAGTCATTGCATATAGTGTTTTCCTGGTTCTGCTTACTTAATTAGCATTTGTTTATATAAGTATTCTTATGTTTTTCCATCATGTGCGTCATTTTTTATGCTCTAGTAATACTCTACTACTTTTCATGTATCATAGTTTATTCAAAAATTTCCCAATATTAGGGTATCTACTTCATTTATGGACCGCTAGGTGGTGCAGTAGAAAGAGCGCCAGTCTTGGAGTTGGGAAGACTCCTCTTCCTGAGTTCAAATCTGGCCTCAGACACTGCCAGCTGTGTGATGTTGGACAAGTCACAGTTTTCTCATTCTGTAAAATGATCTAGAGAAGAAAATGGCAAAGAACTCCAGTATCTTTGCCAAGAAGACCTCAAATGGAGTCACGAAGAGTCTGACACAATTGAAAACTACTGAACTTTATTTACATTTCTTTCTAACTACAAAAAGTGTTACTTTTAATATTTTTATATATATGAATAATTTCTGCCTTTAATCTTCTTGGGAGTATATACCTAGCAGTGGAATCTTTCAGTCTAAGTTTGTGAATATTTTAGATGCTTTAGTAGCATAATTCCAGATTTATTTTCAGAATGGCTAGACCAATTCACCGTTCCACTAAAGATATATTAGTATTCCTTTCTTTCCCTAACCCTTCCAACATTGATGATTTTCATCTTTGTCTACTTACTGGTTGTGAAGTGAAACCTCAAAATTGTTTTAGTTTTTATTCCTATTACTAGTAGTAATTCAGAGGCAGTCTTTTACATAGTCCTTCATACTCCAGACTTCTTTTAAGAACTCTTTGCATTGATTAGCCTCTTACCCATTGGGTTTTATGTATTCATATTAGGTCCCTATACGTCTTGGATGCTAAGCCTTTAGCACAGATTTTTGATGTGAATATTTCCCCCCAGCTGACAGCTTTCCTTCTTATTTGAACCGATTTTGTTCATGCAAAAGCATTTTACCTTCATGTAGTGAAATATTTTAACTTTTTCAATCATTATCCCCCCTCTCCAGAATTCTCCCAATAACCATAACTGTGAAAGGTATCTTATCTGTTTCTCTTCTAACTTTTTAAATTTATCACACATTTCAAGAAATGCTATCCCTTTAAGGGCAGGGAGGTGGCCCAGTGAATAGAGTGCCAGACCTAGAGTCAGGAAGACCTGAGTTCAAATTCTTCCTTAGACACTCACTAGCTGTGTGACCATGGGCAAGTCACTTAAGCTTGTTTGCCTCAATTTCCTCATCTGTAAAATGACCTGCAGAGGGAAATGACAAACCATTCCAGTATCTTTGCCAAGAAAACCCCAAATGGGGTCACAAAGAGTGGGAAACAACTAAACACCACCACCACCACCAACAACTTCTCTCTGTATTGTCTGCCCTATAGCACTTCTTCACACACCACAGGCCCAGTTTTTGTAGGGGATTAATGGTTTAAAAAAACTTTTATGAATATTCTGCATGTTACTATTGGACAGAACTCTCTACCCATGATTAAAAAATCTGGCCTAACAACAATATGTAAATTCAGTCTGTTTACAGGATCTTGAATGCTGTAGTCTATAGGGTTTTGTTATTTTCTCCTTCCCAGTAAAGTCCATTTTCTTAAAAAGATAACATGACTTCTTTGTGTTACAAGCAGGTATCTCTGTGGAGAGCAGAGTTTGATAGAAGAGGACTTTCCCTCCTTCCAAATAGAAAGAGGGGTGACTGATCCCTCTAAGGCTGTCTATCTCCTTCCATTGTGTGGATTCAGAATGTAATCTTTCCTTTGGTCACCATCCTCACCATTCTACATGGCACCCTTCATTAGGACATTGGCATCTTGCTTTAGACCTTCTCAGTTACACCTTTTTATAACAGTGACCTTCCTTTTAGTCTTGAGGCAAAATAATGGCTCTTAATTTCATATGCATTCCTTTCTCTGTATTTTGGAGAGTTTATTGATACAGATCAGTGATTTTTAAAATCACATCTAACGCTTAAGGACTTAGAATTGAAGTTTGATCTAGAAGACAGAGTGTAGTTCCCCCAATCCATATTTGTATCCCAGCTACATATTGGAATCTTTCTTCTTCCCTCCCTATATCCATCCCCTCTTTCAAGCACAGAATAAAATATTCAGTATAAGTGTCTATGATTAAGTTTAGATTTTTATATGGGGGAAAGAGTGAAGATAAAGAAACAGATAAAGAGTAAGAAAATATTATATAAAAGTGGCTTTTATCACATAGTCAATAGAAGAGAGGTTTGGGGAAAGTAAATGTTTGGAGCTTTCCATCGCTCTTAAAGTGGCAATTGTAACTAGCATCTGAGAGTATTGTTCTAGGATAGTACAGAAACCCACCAGTCCCTTAATATGATACAGTACCCCTTTGGGTTCTGTCTGATCAATTCTCTTCCTCCAGCTCTTTTATTCCCCAGGAAGACTATCTGTCTATATTCTGCATTGTCTCTGATCTGTCTATCTTGTCTACTTTGTCACAAACTCTGTGTCTCTTTTTCAAAACTCTGTGCTCAGATCTCAAAAATCCCAGGCTCTCTCAAGGTAGGAAGACTATAACTACCAGGATTCCTAGTTAAGGTTTCAACACTTTTACACTGCCCAGGGGAAACTCTGACTACCCAGTTAGAGTCATGTTCCTTTGTGCCAATAGCGAACCTACTTATATGAAAACAAAGTAATGCCCCCATGCCATCAAATGAATGCATAATATAAAAATGGCAAACATATGGGGAATCTTTTCCCCAGTACAGGCCGGAATAGAGAAACAGGAGTATAAAAAGTCAGTATAATAGGAAAAGCAAGGAAAAAAGAACAAAGAATGTTTTCACATCCCTGCCATGAGTACACAGGATGCCAACTTATGATATGTTGATTTTGTAGAACCAATAATAATAATAATAATCACTAACATTTATATAGCACCTATTATGTGCCAAGCACTGTGATAAGTACCTTATAAATATTATCTCATTTGATCCTCACAACAACGCTTGCAGGGGGTTCTTATTCTTATTCTTATTCTTATTCTCTCTCTCTCTCTCTCTCTCTCTCTCTCTCTCTCTCTCTCTCTCTCTCTTCCTCTCCTTCCCTCCCCTCCTATCCTCCACTCCCCTATCTTCCCCTCCCCATCCTTCCATCCGTTCCCCTCTCCTCCTCCTCTTCCTCTTCCTTCTCCTCCTCCTCTTTCTTTTTTTTCTTCTTCTTCTTCTTCTTCTTCTTCTTCTTCTTCTTCTTCTTCTTCTTCTTCTCTCTCTCTCTCTTTCTCTCTCTTTCTCTCTCATAGATGAGATAACAGATCTGGATTTGAACTCAGGTCTTCCTGATTCCTGGCCCAGCACTTGCATCTATTGTACCACTGAAAAAGCACATATGCTGTTTATGATTTTTGACTTTTGCTTATTGGAGTTCAAGGGAGGCTGAGGTGATAAGGGGAAGGATTGACTGTTTAACTGAATTTCTATACGCTGATTTATGTCATAATCACACCTTTGTTGTGTGTTGCAGTCCTCACATCCTGGGGTGGGAAGAAATCACAAAAGTGATAGTTGGAATGCGGCACTCACTAAAGGCCTCCATTCAAGATGTCCACATCTCAGAGGTTTAGAACAAGGGGAGCAAAGACTGAAGTGTCAGGATGGAACACTGATTGTAAAGGCAACTTACAAACAGCTATTCTTCCTTCCTCTCTCTGTGAGATCCTGATTACTAAAAGAAAAGACCTGTAAGGGCACATTCTACCTAGCTTATTCAGAGAGAGCTCACAATGTCCTATGGGATACAGAGGTGGAAGTGGGGGGGGGCCAACTCTTACCAGCCCAACAATATATCTGTTCTACACAGTTAGAGAGCAGGAATTTAGAGTAGCCAGTAGGAAGAAAAACACAGAATTCAATTTTGACATTACATCTTCTCAAAGGATTGGAAGCACCTCTGAAATAACATATCTGCTAGGGAGTTTGGAAATGTACAACGTAACTGAGAGAAATGAAAGGAGAAAAATCTGTTGTTGTTTTTTAAAAGGTATTTCATTTATACAATGGAACAGTGTGGCTTCCATTGAAGCTGGTGAATGTAATATGAGTGTAGAAATGCTAGGACCTGATGCACCACAGGACATGACAGAGAGAAAAACAGCTGGTTATCCATATACGGTATCGTTTTCTATCTTTATTTCTGACAGAAGCATTAAATTGAACCCCCCACTTTCCTATTTTCTAGTATTTTTTTTTCTAAATTGCTTGTATGTTTCACTGTGTATGTTGATGTTGAATATTAGGTGAGCAAATAAGTAAGTTCACAAAACCCTGCACTGAAGAGATGAAAATTATATCAATGGAGCTTAGCTCACTATTTTCTTTAGTTCAGGATGAAATTCTGAAAATATTGTTGGCAATTTAAATCTGTTGTTCAGCCTTCCATGCTCAGAAATAGCCTCTTATTTACTAGAGATATTATGCTATTCATTAAATAATACTGCTGTGATTAATAAAGAAAAAGGGAAGAGACCTAGGATGCAAAAATTATGCTAAAATGTTGAAATGAAAAAATGCTTTAAATTATTTTTGGTTAGAGAAATGAAAATTTAAAAAAACTTCAAGATATCATTTTACAATATCAGACTGGCTAAAATGATTGAAGGGGGAAACAAAGACTGTTGTAGGGGACGTGGAAAAATTGGGACACTAAGTCATTGTTGGTGGAATTGTGAACCGATTCAATCATTTTGAAGAGCAATTTGGAATTATGCTCAGCTTTAAACTGCCTATATAATCCTTGACCTAGAAATATCACTATTAGGTCTATTCCTAATGATGATTATAGAAAAGATAGAAGAATCTATATGTTCTAAAATGTGTATAGCAGTTCTCTTTGTGGTGACAAAGAACTGGAAATTGTAGGGATGCCCATCAGTTGGGGAATGGCTGAACAAGTTGTGGTATATGCTTGTGATGGAATACTATTGTGATATAAGAAATAATGAGCTTGAAAAACAAGCTGATGATCTTAGAAAAACATGGACAGACTTACATGAAATAATGAAGTGTGTACAGAGCCAAGAGAATATGGTTTGAATGTCAAATTTTTTATTCAGCTTTGGTCTTTTAATCAGGAATATTTGAAAGTCCTCTATGTCATTAAATATCCACTTTCCCCTAAAGGATACATTTAGTTTTGTGTTGGTTATTCTTGCTTGTAATTCTGGCTCTTTTGCCTTCAGGAATCTCATATTCCAAACCTTTCAATTCTTAAAGGAGGCAGCTGCTAAATCTTGTGTAATCCTGACCCAGACTCCATGATATTTTAATTGTTTTTTTCTTTGTTTGCAATATTTTCTCTTTCACCTGGGAGATCTGGAATTTGGCTGTAATATTCCTAGGAGTTTTCATTTTGGGACCTCTTTCAGGAGGTAATCAGTGGATTCTTTCAATTTCTATTTTAACCTCTGTATTTAAGATACCATGGCAGTTTTTCTTTATAATTTCCTGAAATATCACATCTAGTCTATTTTTTTAAAATCATGGCTTTTGGGTAGTCCAATAATTCCTAACGTATCTCTTCTCAATCTATTTTCTAGGTCAGTTGTACTTCACATTTTCTTCTATTTTTTTTCATTCATTTGACTTTGTTTTATTGTTTCTTGATGTCCTACAAAGTCATCAGCTTCCACATGCCCAATTTTAAATTTTAAGGAATTGTTTTCTTCAGTGAATATTTGTTAACTTTTTTTCCATTTGGCCAATTTTAGTTTTTTAAGGAGTTTTTTTCTTCAGAAATTTTTGTACCTTTTTAACCTGTTAATTCTCCTTTCATAATCTTATTGCATCATTCTTGTTTCTTTTTGTTTGTTTATTCACAAGGAAATCAGGGCTAAGTGACTTGCCCAGGGTCACACAGTTAGTAAGTGTCAAGTGTCTGAGGCCAGATTTGAACTCAGGTCTCCTGTCTCCAGGGCTGGTTCTCTGTTCACTGTTTGACCTAGCTACCCCACTCTCATTTATTTTCCTACCTTTTCTCTACCACTCTCATCACTTTCTTGAACTCTTCTAGAAATTCTTGTTGGGTTTCTTGTATCCAACTAGCATTTTTCTTTGAGGTTTTGTTTGTAGCTATTTTTCCATGGCTGTTTTCTTTTGACTTTTTGTCTTGATCTTCCATGACACAGAGCTAGCTTTTTATGGTCAAGTTCTTTTGTTGTTGCTGTTTGATCATTTTTTCCAGCCCATTTCTTGACTTTATGTTACAGTTGAGCTTGGCTCATGCAGGGCTGGTGAAGAAGCCCTGTCCTAAGTTTCATACTTTTTTGTGCTGCTGTTCTGGGGATCCACAAATTTTCTGTGCTTCCAAGGTGGTGTGATCCAAGAAGAGTTGTAGTCACTGTGTTCCTAGTCTGTTCTCTGGTCTTTACAGAGGAAGGGTCCCTATTGCTCTGTAAGCACAAGCTCAGTCACTGTTCTTAGCCCTGGAACAATGACTAGGCCTCCTATTCTCCCATAGCCATAGGTGCTAATACTTCTCTCTGCTGTAGAATGCTGACCAGTACCCCTTTCCTATTTAATACCAGGAGAGGCAGCATAGTATGAATGGAACAAATGCTGGAAAGAGTCATAATACTTAATGGTGAGTCTCTACTCTGTCATGTACTAGCTGTATGACCATGGAGAAGTCACATACTCACATAAGTTTAATTTCCTCACCTGTAGAATAAGGGAAATAAAGTTTGTATTCACTACTTCATAGCATATAGTGAAGAAAGCACTTCATAAACTGTGAAATGCTGTGCAAGATGAGGTATTATTATTATCTACTTGATGTAATAACAGATTCACAAAATATGAGTTGGTAGAGATGGATGTTGGTGGCCATCTAGTCCAACTCATACAGAAAATACTCACTATAATGAATATAACGAATGGTCGTATAGCCTCTGTCTGAAGGAGAGGAAACCTACCACCTTTCTTAACATCCAATTCCATTTTTGGACAGCTCAAATTATTAGGAAATTTTACCTTACATCTAACTTAAAGTAACTTATTTGCATCTTCCACTTATTCCTCCTGGTTTTTCTGGGGCCAAATAGAACAGATCTAACCCTTCTTCCACAGGACAGCCCTTTAAATACTTGAAAACAGTATGTCTCTTTTGTATCTTCTCTTCTCCAGGATAAGCACTCCCAGTTCTTTCAGACAATCATCATTGCAGTCGTGTATTCCAATGTGAAGTCACCTCTTATTTCATTCAGAAGTTATTATCACTGGGATGTTGTGGAAAGGTGTTTTCTTTGGCACAGGGATTTTAAAAGAATTTACATTAGTATGGATTTTTCCCTTAGAAATGTTAACAAACAATGATAACCCAAAAGACATGTGGCATATCAGCTAGAAGTAATCATTGAACACAATTTTCCACGCCAAATTTCACCTGCCCTTTAAACATTAGGGAAGGAGAAATGCATCTGTATCCCACCCTCTACCCCAGGAAAAATAAAAAGTCATCAGGCAAGGAAAGGACTCATTTGTTTCTAGGCAAGTGAAATAATTAAGTAAATGTAATACTTCAGTGAATTCTAGAAACATTTCTCGGACTATTTCCCCTGTGGATACAGATCAAAACCCATCCATATCTTGTCATTTCACGCAAGTTTTGTTCTGTTTTTTTTTTCCCTTAAAGCTTCCAAAGAGCATCTATCCAACGTATTAGAAAATTTGCTCTGTTACTTCTAATTTTTGCTTATCAGTATAGAACTCAGGTTGTTCAATTTCTTTTCCTCACATTTAATATACACCTGGCACCATTTCTTTCTATGGTCATCATGTCCTTCATCGTATATATTTGATAAAATAACATCTCTTATTTAGATAGCACTCTAAAGTGTGCCAACCACTTTAAATACATTATTTCATTTGAATCTCACAACAACCCTATGACATAAGTGTTATTGGTATCCCTCTTCTATAGTTAATCATGGACTCAGGGAAGTTAAACAACTAGTCTGGGTTGATACAACTAGTCAGTGTTAGAAGTGATATTTTTACCCAAATCTTACTGACTACAAGTCTAAAACCCTGTTCAACTCAACACACGGGTGCTCATATCTTGTATACCATTTCTTGTTTTCAAACTGTCCTTGGTAATAGACAAAAAACTATTCACGTCAAACTTGTCTTTCCATTGTTAGAGTCATCTGCACTTAAAATCTTTGGGTTACAGTGTTCAATGATTCATAACCATACATCTCCATTAGAAGAATATTAATGTTAAAAGATAGGTTTTATGGCCTGGAGTAACTTGACATATTTGAAAGTGCTAGGTAAAATCCCCAAAACTCACCTACATAATTGCCTTCTCTTCAATTCTGAGCCCAATTAATTTCTAACCTGTAGTATCTATCCAAGATATGTACAATTATCCCTTCCATATCATGACTTTCCCCATTATGGTTTGGATCTATTGCAGGTTGGCATAAGAAATTAAATGAGAATTTTGGGGCAGTCACAGACTACATGCAAAGGCCAACAGACAACAGAAAGCCTATGACCAAATACTTAATCCAAATTTTACAATAAGGTACTGTAAACACCCCATAAAAGAAAAAGAAAAAAAAACCTAAACTTCTTTTCTCATATGAAGGGAAGGCCAAAAAAGATTTTCCAGATCACAGGGGTGCTGTACCCACGATGTGGAAGGGATAACTGGATACTGATGAGCTAATACAATGAAGCATTCAATTAAATGCGTGCCACAATCTGGGCAAAGTTCATTCTTCCTACAATTGTTTTTTTTTCTTGTGTTAAAATCCAATTTCTTTTGAATGACCATATTGTACATGAAGGAGTTTGTTTAATATATGGTCCTTGGTAACACACTATCATCTTCAAACAGGAGCATCTGGAAACCTCTATCTTTTATAGGCCGTATCTCTTTTACTTGAATTGTGTGCATCATATCATCTATGACACTGGTGATTATCTTTGGTGAGCATATGTCTCAGTATTCTATGCCCCACAATATTGATACTTGCAACAGCTGAGTGATGTTACTTCTTTAGTTGCATTGATCGTGATATCTTGTATGATCTTAAAATGTGCATGGTAAGTACTGGAGGTAATTCTTTAAGGCTGCATTTATGCTTTAATGAATAAAGTTCTTTTTTTGTAATCAACAAACAGCAAACACAATGGCATCTTGTATTTTCTAAAAGTCTTCATAAATTGTGTGCTTATGAAGATGAATATAGTTATAGGAAGTTATCTGTGAAAGTTTACTTATTCTCTTTCCATGTTGTCATCAATGATAAACTTGATGCATGCAGAAAATTCTCATAAAGACTTCATGTAGATGAGAAAATATACATATAGGTTTATCATTATAGTATCTTCCCATCTACCTTTCCCCCCTCTGTAATCATACCGTCCATCAACTTTTCCATTGTTTTGATTCTTTACTTTGGTATCTCTTGAAAATTCAATTCCTGTGAACTGTTAAAATTGTGGTCTACAGCACAGACTTGCTTTTATTTATTCCTGGTCAGGTCTAGCTGTTCTTCCTGACGCCATTGTTTACATGACATTTCCATTTCTCACAGTGCCCATTTGGCAATGGAAAATAAACGCAATAATTTTGCTGTATTTCATGTGTATTTACCCTTTTATGCATAAATGCTCTCATGATATTTTGTTCTAGTGGTTCTCACACCAAATTTTCTACAAACTCATTTTCCCCCTCTGTTTTGTGAGGCAATACTATTTATCTATTGGTATGCCCCCTATAAGATTTTGCAAATAGGTTTTTATTAATTTCAAATTGCCCTTAGTTACCTTGTTTCTCCATTTTGCAAGGCTAGGTATTTGGGGATTAAGGTGGTTTCTGTGCTCTTCTGCCTTCCTCATTCTTCCTCACCTTCTCCCCACATCCAATCAAAGGTCAAATTCAGTCATTTTCACCTTCATAACATCTCACTTCTTTCCTTTAGTCTAGTGTAAGAACTTAGTTTTTTTAATATTGTCAATACCTTGGTGCAAGTTCTCCTCACTTCACCCTTGGACTATTGCAATAGCCTGTTAGTTAGCCTATCTGTTTTAAGTCTCTCCCCACTCCAATCCATCCTCCACTCAGCTGTCAAATTGATCTATCTAAAACTTACCCTTCATAAACAAACTCTAGTGCAGTGGTTCTCAACCTGTGGGTTGCGACTCCTTTGAGGGTCGAACGGGGTTGCCTAATACCATGGGAAAACACATATTTTCGATGATATTATGAACCAAGACACCACTCCTCTATCCGTCTCCAGGTGGGTCTACTCACATGCAGATACGCCCACATACAAGTATTGAAGGGTCACAGCATTAGGAAGGTTGAGAACCACTGCTCTAGTGGTTCCCTATTACCTCCAGGATGAAATCCTACTTGCCTTTCGAAGTCCTTTTTAACCTGCCCTCCTCTCTTTCCACTTTTCTTACGCTTTACTTGCCCACAAATATTCTGTGATTCGGTGACACTGCCTTCCTCAATGTTCTTCATACATGAATACTCTATCTCCTGACTCCAAGTATTTTCCCTGACTATCTTTAAGTCTAGAATGGTTTCCCTCCTTGTCTCAACCTCCACCTTCCCTGGATTCCTTCAAGTCTCGGTTAAAATCCCACATTCTGTAAGAAGCCTTTCCCAGTCCTTCTTAACCTTTGTGCCTTCCCTTTGAAATTATGCCTAATTTATACTGTATACGTCTTGTCTGCATATAATTGTTTGCGTAGTTATTTCCAGTAGGCTATGAGCTCCACGAGAGCAGGTGCCAGGTCTTTTTTTGGTCATTCTTGTTTGCATTTCTTGTATCTTCAGTGTTTATGTGCCTTACGCATAGTAGCCACTTAATAAATCTAGTTAATTGATGGACTCAGTTGCTTCATAAATGACTACTATGTTGATAACAAGTCACTTCTGGTCTATTATGAAAAATCAATTCCATTTTGGGGAGTTATACCATCATCTTCTGACTCTCTTTTTGAAGAAAGTATCCATGATATATGGATGTGAAGTTTCAGTTAATCTTAAAGTTCTTGGCCTTCTTTACTTTTTAATCTCAAACCAGATTTTAAAACATTTTCAATCATCATCTTCCCCTCTGCTAACCTTTGCCCTCATGTTACTGAGTAGCTAGAAATATATTGACTTAGCTTGGAGTATCTTGCCAAACTTTTTAAAAGAATTTATTGTTTTAACCTCTGTTTAGAAACTGAATTATTGAAGTGATATTTTGTTTGCTTGCACTATTAAGCAAAGTAAGATGAGATGAGTAAATGCAACATGAAGTTATCTGTTATCTTTGCCCAGCATGAAAACAACAGTAGTAAGTATTTGCCCCTGAAAGTATAGGAGTCATTTTCCCATCTAATTTCAATCTCGTTATGGCTTCTGTTTTTATTATCAACAATGTCATTGAAGTCGGTAGGCAAGCAAAAAATATGATTAATAGAACTCTTAGCCGTCCCTTCTATCATTCTACCACCATCACAGAAGACAGTTGCATATGACAGAAGGCCATTTGAAATTTTTTCTCCTCCATGGGTTACTCTCAAGAATTTAATTTGCTAACCTTTTGATGATGGGACCCTCCATACTTTTGTAAAGGCTGTTCCTCAGACAACCAACTCAAGCTTCACTAAGGCTGCAAATTCTGGACTCCTAAAGCATACCCTTAAAGTGAAGGGGTGGGGAGTAGAGTTGAAGAATTACTTTTTTATTATAAATGTATCCAAATATATTTGTGCAATGTCTAACCAAAGATTTCTCCTTTACAACAACATTGCTAACTTACTTTTGGGGGATAGTACTAAACATTGTTGCAAAGCACCAGCCACTCAGAGGAGATAAATGTATAGACATGCACTTTCACCCACCTGTATCTTGTTGGTGAGTGCATTGGAGAAAAAGCATAAAGATATACCTTTAAAAAAAGTTTCTCTTCATGAAATCCAGCCAATGCAATTGTCCCCTTCCTATGTACATAATGCTCACTTGTCTTTTATTTACTGTGTTAAGTCTGAGTCACCAAGAAGCACAAAAGTAGGTGAATCTAATTAATAGCTACACCTTTTCTACAAATATTCCCTAAGAACACCAACCCTTACACCTCTGTAATGACAGTGGAATGTTGCTACAAATAACTTAATATTCACGTGATGATTGGCCTAACAATGCCTAAATGTGTCACAACCACTGGCCATGGTCCTGAAACTTCTCCTCACAGCAAGGCTAAATGTGAAATCCTCCTTGATTTTCCTCTTCCTCAGCTCCCTCACCCTTCAATATCCAATCATTTGCCAAGGCTTGTGACAAGTGTCACCTCTGTCCCCTTTTCTTCATTTACATAGCCAGCGTCTAAGTTCAGGTGCTCATCATCTCTGAAGAGGACGATCAAAGTAGCTTTACAAATGATCTCACTGATGTTATTATCTCCATGCTCCTTTCCCAAGACTAAACTAAATTGTCGACATAGGTGGCAAAATATTCTTTCTAGGAATCAGAGCTGACAATGCCATTCCATTTTTAAAAACCTTTAGTGCCTCTCTGATACCCTGCGAAAAAAAATCCCAGACTTCTAAGCTTACCATTTAAAACCTTCCATATGCTGACTCTGCCTTTTCAGGTATATTGTTCATTACTATTCACAAATTCCAACAAACTATCCTACTAATTGCTCCTCAAGTTTGGAATTTAATTTCATGACTCCATGCCTTTGTATAGTCAGTCTCCCATGCCATGAATGCATTCCCTTTTCATTTCAGCCTCTCCAAATTATCCTCTTCCTTTAAGGCTTACCTCAGCTGTGAACCATTTTCAGACCTACCCATTTGTTAAATATCTCTCTTTCCTTAAACTGTCTTTTATTTACTTACCTATGTATATGTTAAAATACTTCAGGAAAAAATAAATTTCTTGATTCCTTTTTATCTTTGTGTTCCCAGCACCTCTAATAGTACCTTGCCCATAGAACCTGCTTAATAAAATTTACTTATTTAAATTGATTAGATTATACTTGAAATCTTTCCTACCTGATAGAATATGCTTTTATCTCACATTCCACTGTCATAATCTTCTGGAACCCAGGGCCACCTCCATGACACTATGAAACAACAGTGTAGAAGTAGGATAAACATGTCTTTTTAAGAATTTCTGTCCGAGCTATAATAAACACAAACACACACATATGCACAAAAATGTATAGATTGCATCCAGGAATTACATTGTAATTTATCTGAATAGCTCCATGCTAATGTATGCATAGTCAAAATGCCATTGTCAACATCAAAGTATTCTGAAGTGCATAATATGTGCTTGATGCTGTCTCCTATGCTGGTGCTTTCAGATTATCTTTTGCACTTCTTTCTTGTGTAGGAGTTCTCCATGATTTCAATTCTGACATATAACATCACTGAATCTATCTTGAGAGCATCACTGGGTATGCTGACAGAACTCCAACAGGAAATGATGTACAGCTCAAGTCTTATCTCAACAGGAAAGAAAAAAATATGATTCTATTTTCCCAACAGGAAGCCACTCCATTTTGCTTGACAAGATGATGGTGTGTATATTATCTCTACATTAACTTGAGAACAAAATAATAGTAGCTCTGAGTTAAATACACATGAAATAATTCCTAATGCCAATCAAAACATTCCAATCTCACCAATACTATTGGTTGTATGAGACACATATATTTCTGTCAGTGGTACCACCATTTACCTAATCTTCTACATTCAAAATTTTAAATTTAACCTTTATTCTTTCATGTTCCTCACATCTTGGCACAATCAATTATCAAATAATGTCAATTTCTCTAGATTTTTCATATTTCTTGTCTCCTTTTCATTCTCACTTCTATCATTCCTCTCCACCCCCTGGACAATCACAATAGCCACTGAACCTTCCTGCCTCCACTCCCATCTTTCATATGGATCACTTCTCTGCTCAAAATCTTTCCTGACTTCCTAGTGCCCAGTGAGTGAAGACTGAAATCCTTTGTGTAGCCTTCAGGGCCCTCCGCAATCTATCCACCACTCTATCTTTTAAAATATTTAATATTTTTATTTATCATATTTAGTATTTATTTCTTTTAAAAATAGTTTTATCTCACAGGAACTCCTATACATGAACCCTACACTCCAAATTGTTCTCTTTGAATTAACACTAGATTTTCTGTCTCTGTGCTTTTACTCACACTGTAAGCTATGTCTGAAATAGCTGATCCCATTCTCCTATATTTCTACTTACCCTTAAAGCCTAACTCAAAGCTGCTTCCTCCATGAAAACTTGAAATCTCTCTACTGATATTATTTTGACTAACAATTTTTCTCTTCCTTTTTCACATGGCATTCTTTGCCCCCATATAAAGGTTTTATATAATATTGTGTTACAGTTGTGTATGTTTGTATCATATCCTATTAGACTTGAAATTCCTTGGGGGCAGGAGCCATGTTTCACCTCAACTTTGTATCTTTCCCAGTACTCAGCACTGCACACAGTAGGCTCTTAAAACTGCCAGTCCAAATGCTAATTAAATGAAAGGTACTCCATAATAAGTTTCCTTCTCATGCTCTCAAATCATGAAAACTTGAATTAAAGCACAATTTTAAAAATATTTTCCTTGCAAGGCCTGGGTTTTGTCCTTATCAACTATTATTATTATTTTTTTAACTTCAGCTAGAGGTTTTTGCAAATTTAAATATATTCACATTTTGCATGTATTTACTGAACACATTAGGTTAAATCTGGTCTTTGCATGAACAATCTTCCCCAATCAAACTTCCAGATGCAGAAACTTCCTGTTTAATCCTCAATGGTGACTTTAGGTTAAGTTTTCTTCAGAGGTGTATTCAGTTACCTTCCTACTTGAAAAAAAGCAGTTTGCAAATGTTTCAACCCTCCCTTTCTACCCAACTCTGTAAAATGAATGTTACGAAAGAAGGAATTTGATTTATTGACAAAAGCTGTATCTCAGTGGGTGGGTATGATAGAGTTGCTCCATATGTACTATATTTGGGGTGCTTGCTCATATACTATGGATGCAAGGCAACATTTCCGAGAAAATTTATAAAGTATTCATCAGTGAGCAGGCTCTCACAGCCAGGTTCATATGCCTTACCTTGAGCTCTATAGTTAAATATTCTCTTGGATCTAGGGATATACTCATTTTCACTTCATTAATTTCCATTCAACAAATGTTTACTGAGCACAGGATACCATACCAGGTGCTGTTAGACATCACTAATAATTTGTAGTATGCATTGAGCTCAGATCAAGGAGGCTTTCAAAGGTGTCTGGGACATATTTTTTCAGTCGATAAGGACAGAGGAGTTTGAGATATTATGTGTTCCTGGCTCCTAGGCAGTACAGGAATAGGGAAAACATATAAAAATGGAGAGGCACCCTTGATATTTAAAAATAACTAATCAAACAGTGAATGCCCTGAGAGATAAGAATTCTCTCTCCAGTGATAGAAGTCTTTCTTCACTCTTAATGATGTTCATTTAAATGAATTCCTTTGGTAGCAACATAGCTGTGTATCTCATACATGTATATAAAGACCATGTGGGAGAGTAGATAGAGAACTGGCCTCAGAATCAGGAAGAACCGTATTCAGGTTTTACACTGGATGTATGACCTTGAGGCAGTTGGGTAACAAACACTCAGTACTTCAGGGAATTTTCTAAAAGTAGAAATTATAGAGCTTATCTGAATTAGTAGAGGGCGTTTCTTCACTTGATATTCCCTAAACCAATGAATCAGAGGTCAGGTCAAAATGCACACACACACACACACACACACACACACACACACACACACACACACCACATCACGCAGACAGAGGCTAATAGTAATCACAGAGATTTATTAGAGACATTGTGGTGAATATTATTTCCAGGAAGTTTTCATAGACACTGGCTTGCACATCTTAAAATAGATTCCTACTATTAATTTGATGGTGGATTTCTTGCTTATAATAGAGCCCCAATCATATTCTGCTCTAGCCCTGATAAGAGTTTTGGAAGACAGACAAAGATCCAATTATTTGCTGGGTGTTTTTTTTAAAGCCTTTTCTTACATTTCAGATGCATCTTTCCAGAAGATCCTCATTACATGTTGCAATTGCCTTCTCACAGCAAGGCTGATCAGTTATTAGTAGAAGCACAATCTTTTCCTATTGTTCTCGGCAGTCTTGTCAGTATTTGCTTCCTTGGAGAATTGAATTGAGTCAGTGGGATCTTCTGTCAATCAAATAATAAATATGTACCTACTCTGTACGAGACCCTTAGGTGCTGAAGACACAAAGATTAAAAAAAGATACAATTCTTAGCCCTCAGGAACTTACATTCTAGGATCTACGTGCCCCTTTTCATGTGGATACAGAAAAAGGAAACTCCAAAATATACACTCCAGCTACAAAAGTGGACTTTATTGTGGTGCTTTGATAAGTATAGTAGAAAATCTCTGGTCAATTCAATTCATTACATATTCTCTTTCAGTTCCACAAGTTTGAGAACACCTAGGCTCAAATCTGGCTTCTGACATTTCCTAGCTGTGTGACCCTGGGTAAGTTACCTAACCTCTGTTTGCCTCAGTTTCCTCATCTATAAAATGGGGATAATAATAGTAATACTTTAGTATACTATAATATATAATATAATAGTAATAATAATACTTCCCAGGGCAGTTGTAAGGATCAGATGTGATAACAATTGTAAAGCGCTTAGCACAGTGCCTAACACACAGTAAGAGCTACATAAATGTTAGCTATTGGTGTAAAGGAGGAGCAATCATTCCTGGCTCCAAATATGGAGCACATTTACCATCTATTTTAAAAAGCAGCTCAGGTTCAGAGGTTCATTGACTGAAGCCAAAAATGGAATGTTATTTAAAAGCATTAAAATATTTACAACCATTAAGTGACTTATTGATCAAAATGAACCCTTGCAGGAGTAACCCTCTTATTCTAGGTCAGAGGAGGAGAAATTAACTCAATTGTTTTCCCTGGTTTGCAGGGCAGTAGAGAGTCTAGGAAAACAGCTTTTAGGATAATTTCAAACCAATATATTGGTAAGCTACTCTAATACAATGGCTGCTTAAAAAGTCTTGGAATGACTCATGAGGTTTGCCTTGTGGATGTTTTGATGGCCGACTGTTATGTGCTTAAGTCAGTCCCAAGTTCGACAGTTGTCATTATGCCTGGGCCTTTTGTCTATTTCTGCTCAAACATGGTTTGATAACTTTGATGAGCCTGTGATTTTGCTAATGTTGGAACTCTCATAACCCATCCATAGGCTCTAATGCTATCTAACACATTCTGTGAGGTTTCGATTTGATGTCATTAAGAGAATGCCAGCTTTGGAATAAGGAAGATCTGAGTTCATATGCTGCCTCAGACATTTACCAACAGAAAGACCCATTTAACCTATCTGAGTCCCAGTTTCTTTATTTCTTGTATGGAGATTGTAATAATAACTACTTCACAGAGTTGTGAGAATCAAATGAGACAGTGGATATAATGCACTTTTCAACCCTTATAGTATCATGTAAGCATTAGCTACTGTTATTATGCACATCACTCCATAAATTTTTCACAGGTTAACCACTGAAAGTTCTGGGGGCCTTTTTCTAGTTCTATTTGCATTAGCAGGATGTTGACAGAGCACATGAACTATCCATTGGTCATCTCTTACTCTTGCCACATGGCCAGCCCTTTTTATTTTTCAGACATATAGCTCTCTTTTTGATTTATTGGTTAGAAAATTCAGGAATTTATTTAACTATGAACAAGTGATAAAATATCATGTTTAAAGGAAATTTTCATTTGAATTTTTACAAAATGTCTTATCTGTTCTACAATTT
>CM053580.1:381394451-381475926 GCA_028627135.1 Pseudochirops cupreus | reverse complement strand
TAAAAAAAAAAAAACAACAATCCAAGGCGTGTCTGTTAACTGCCTCCATAGCTAGTATAAAGAAAAAGGTTAGCAACTGAATATTGTGAGGATAAATGAAACTGAAAAGTTAATCATAAATCTTCTTGTACTATAAATAGTTTTGTATTTTTCTTTTTACTCCTCTCCGCCTTAAAAAATTATTCCTTCCCACCTGCACTCTCTAACCTTTGTCCATGTTCAAAATTTGAGGGTTTTTTCCCTTTTCTCATTAATATCCAATCAGCTCATAAATGCTAACTTTTCTGCTTCCAGAACAAGGGAAGGGAAAAACAAGGGAAGTGGGAGAGGTATGATTGGGAAGAAGTAGGAGGAAAGGGAGAGGAAGAGGGCAGAGGGAAGGGAGAGAGGAGGGATATAAAATATGTACATTCAATAAAAACAAATTCCTGTTAGCCTTTCTTATTTATTGAGAATCAATCAAGTATTTTGGGAATGTTCAATAATCTCCTCTCTGGCATGCTGCATCTAATTGGTTAACGCCATTCTCAAAGCACCGGAGTTACTGCCTAAGAAGAGATGAATCTCCCTCAAGACAAGCCTTTCCTTTCTAGGGATGAGTTCAGTCCTCTGTATTTTGCAGCCTGCTTTTTGACAGCGATTCAGGTAAGCATTTAGAAAGTCCCAAATTCTGAAAACCTCAAAAGCAGATTGGCACTTCCATCCTTCTTTGAAGTAAGAAATATATTGGCTCCCTCCAGTTAGCTAGATATTATCTGGTATCCTGAGGCTTTATTATTTCAGTTAAGTCTTGGACCTCTGACAAATATGAGCACTTAAGAATTGTCCATGTTTATGAACGCAATTAAAATGTGTTGCAGACCTACTTCTTAAAATCACGTGTGAAATGACCAAGGGAATGAAAAAAATACATATATTCCAGCTTCTTTAACAATTGATGCAGACTGCTGTTGCTCCAGCAATCTGACTCATGTTGGCATCAATCAAGAAAAAAACAGAAGACTAGAATGTGGTTGATCTGTCACAGAAAAAGTCCAAAAACTTGGCTATAGTAGCTCTGAGATTTTTTAGACCCAATTCCCCCCAATCTCTACAACCATTAAGGAGTGTAATGTATCCTCAAATGCATTCTACTGGCAGAACACACAGACACTCAGAGTGACCCAAGTACTTTCTGGTTCTTTTCCTTTTCTGTCTTCTTTGGTCTTTACAGAAGCCCAAAAATGAATCAATTGCCAAGTCTCAGAATCAAGGCTATTTCAGTCCAGCAAGTCTTTTAACCAAAGATTTCAATGGCTTTCATATTTTTGTTTATCAGCTTCCCGGAGTGCTCCCTCATAGTAACTCACATTTACATAGCATTTAAGGTTTACAAAACACACATGCACATATATGTTCCAGACAGAGGCAATGTAACATAATAAATGTTCACTATGCTGGTGATAAAGACAGAGATAGACAGAGACAGAGAGACACAGAGAGACACACACCGAGAGAGACAGAGACAGAGAGACAGATTCAAGAGGCAATGTGGTATAATAGATAGTTTGCCTGAAAGTCAGGAAGACCCACCTCAGTACCAGCCATGTGACCCTGGACAAGTCATTGGTTCTCTAAGGGCTCTAGGCAAATGTCTAAGACTAAATTACAGAGAAGATTCCAGTCTACATTAGTAGATGGAGTTTCTTCACCCAGGAGTCCCTCAAACCAATGAAATCACAGGTCCAATCCCTTATCCCTATACTTGTGAAGCATGATGCTATAGAAAATGGTACTGAGTTTCAAGGCAAGAAGTTCTGTTGTTTTTCAATCATCTCAGTCATGTCTGATCCTTCATGACCCATTTGGGATTTTCTTGGCAAAAATATTAGAGCGTTTTGTCACTTCTTTTTCCAGCTCATTTGACAGATGAGGAAACTGAGGCAAACAGGGTTAAGTGACTTGCCCAGGGTCACACAGCTAGTAAGGGTCTGAGGCCATATTTGAGCTCAGGAAGATGAGTCTTCCTGACTTCAGGCCTGGCACTCTATTCTGCCACCTGGCTGGATTCAAACCCCACCTCAGATACTTACTTTTGTGGTTATGGGCAAATTACTTAACCTCTCTGGGCCCCAGTTTCTCTATCTATTAAATGAGGGGACTGTACTTGATAACCACTAGAAGTCCCTTTCATAAATCTATGACTCTATGATTCTCACAACAACTTCGTGAGGTCAGTGCTATTACGAGCTGATTTCATAGATGTGAGATAAGGGCAGGTGGGTGGTACAGTGTGTAGAGCACCAGTCTTGGAGTCAGGAAGGCTCATCTTCCTGAGTTCAAATCTGGCCTCAGACACTTACCAGCTATGTGACCCTGGGTAAGTCATTTCCCTCAGTATTCTCATCTGTAAAATGAACTGGAGAAGGAAATGACAAACTATTCCAGTATCTCTGCCAAGAAAACCCCAAATGGGGTCATGAAGTGTCAGACACAACTAAAATGACTGAACAATATAGATAAGAGCAATTAAGCATCTTGCCCCAGAATCATATAGCTTGGGGCCCCAGTTTCTTCATCTGTAAAATAAGAGTACCACACTAGATGGCCTCTGAGATTCCATTCATTCCTCCTAAACTGGAGCCAAAAACCAGATTGTGTCCTGTGCATGATCCGAGGCAGAACATAAACCCAGAATATCTTGACTCTAAGTCCAGTTACCTATCTACTATGCCATACTATCTCTCATATATCTTAAGAATCAAGTTTAAATTTTTAAAACTTGATATAGTATGAATACTTCTATAAATACTATCAAATTTGAGATCTGTATGAAGTCTACTAAGTTTTCTAAAGGTACTTCTAGGAGTGTACTCCCCCAAAAAGACTCCAGAGAAAAATGCTGTCAACTCTAACTGCATGTCACTAGCTAAAAATCACTTATTCATTCATTCATTCATGTAATAGCAAGTGCTCTAGCACACCCAAGATAGCCTGCTAGCACAGGTTCCTTGATCTGCTTTTCTAAAGGAAAAACAGCTTCGAATGGGTCAAGAATCTTACTTTAATTAAACATATATATATAAGTCATTCACTAGTTCAGGGAATGGTCAACACCCTGAACATGGAGAAAATACAAGCAGAGAAACATAGAGAAGAAATCCAATAGACAGGGCTCCAACTGTCTAAACAAAGTAATAGACACATAATCACCAGAACAGGAAGCACCAACATCTGGGTTCTCAAAGCTGTGGCGGTCCTTAACAATGGCTACTCAGAGTCTCATCTGGCCAAATCACAAAGAAACATTCTTCCATGAGTGAGCCCAAAAATATAATACCAAACTCCCAGTATATATATGGTTTTTAACTAATATGCTCAGAGCAGAAGGCATCACAATCCACAAGGCTCAGTGCCTAATTGGCTAAGTACCAAAAGGTGTGAAAGCCTCTCTGTAAGCAAGCTCCTCCCCCAAGGAAATCTCTTTGTGGGCTCTATGTTACTCAGGTTGTGTCACAGCTGTGAACTGAGCTGAAGTTCAAAGCAGCAAGACATATGTGATTGAAATACCTGTGTTTCTTTAGACCTGGGGACACAGCTCCTATTCCAAGGGAAAAGGGGACACATGTGGTCACACAGGCCTATTACTGGACAGGGAAGATCTTATATTCCATTAACCCTACAATTCATCAAATACTTATTAAGTACTTTCTATTAGTAAAATATTGTATTAGGTGGTGAGGAAGATACAAGTGTAATGCTTCAATTTCAGTCTATTTTATTTTTATGAATTTTTTATTTTGATAATACTATCATTTGTTTAAAAGGTAGAGTGAATTCAAGTTCTGAAGAACTTTAAATGGCAAATAGGAAATTACTTTTGATCCACAGGCCACAGGGAGCTTCCTGAGCAGGGGAATGACATGGCAATGGAGTGTTTTAGGAATATCACTTAGCTGTGTGCAGGATGGATTAGAGTAGGGAGAGACTGAAGGCAGGGAAATCCAGTTAGACTACTAAGATAGACCAGGTGAAAAGTAGAAAGTCTGAACCATGGGCTAATTGTGTGAGTAGAAAAGAGGGGATAAATACAAAAATGTCATGGAGGTACAATCAATACCATTTGGAAATATTGGATTTGGGGAGAGAACAGTGAGAGAGAGTAAAGAATCAAGGACAATTCATAGGTTGTGAACCTGGGTGATAGAAAAATGATGGTATCCTTGACAAAAATGGGGAGGTTAGGTTTGAGGGGTGAATAAGTTGTCCTGATATGTTGAATTTGAGATGCTAATGGGACATATGTTTGGAAATGTCCAATGAGCAGTTGGTGATGTAGGACTAGAGCACAGGAGAAAGCACAAGGCTGAATAGATAGATCAGGGAGTCACCTGCCTGTACTTTAGATTACCCAAACCTTAACTTTTAGGCAGCAAGGTGGAATAATGGATAGAATGTTGTATCAGGAAGATCTGAATTCAAATTCTGCCTCAGACACTAACTTTAGCTGTGTTATCCTGGGATAGTCATTTAAACCTTTCTGAGCCTCAGTTTCCTCATCTGTAAAACGAGCATAAAAACAATATCTATCTTATTGTGAGGATATTGTGAGTTATTTTGAGGATCAAATGAGATAACATATGTAACATACTTTTGTAAATCTTAAAGGGCTGTATAAATTACTCTTATTTATTATTGTTATTGTTGTTATTTGGGGAGACTAATATTTCATGATCCATAGCCATGTAAATAATCACCAGAAGATTATTGATGTTAAAAAGATGAACTTTTGTTTCAAAAAGAAGCTTGAGATCATTAAAGAAAATGAACATTTTCCCAAACGCAATCCAGGCTGCTCTCTTCTTCCTAATCAAGTCTGGACCAAGTTGAAGAAAATGAGGAGAGGAAAATGATATTTTGAAAATGTTTCTGGAAAAAAATTGGCTTCTTTTTCTGGAAGATTCTGATTATTTGCTGATTCATGTTGAGAGAAACTAATTTATAATCTGGTCAGGATATGCTTATGAGCTTCTTACATTCATTTGTCTGTCACCAAAAAATTTTTGCCTATCATCTAGTGTGCATTTCAGAGCAGAATGGAAATTGGCACAGGAACTAATTACAGCTTACAAAGTAAAAATGTGCTATTTTGATGAATATGTGTTTTCCTAGTGCTACTGTTATTTCCGTTCGTAATTGCAGAAAATACTTTTTGCAGGGACAATTGCTATGGTTTTGCTATGTTATTCTATTCTAGGTTATGAATAAGGCAATATTCCTGGATTAAATTTTGTGATCCAAGTTCAGTGGAATGAAGAATGAACATTCTAGAAGATGATTTTCATTCTTTCAGTTTAGGTCCCTTTTTCCTGTTTTAAAACATGTTCATAATTTTCTTAATGTGAGTTATACTTATGCTACAATATCCAAAATATTTGTGCTTCTAATCTGGAGTGAAAAATATGGATATAGTTGGTATGTGTCTTCATGTGTATATATTTGGTACTGTAAGAAATTACATACACAAATCTCAAAAGAGCTAAAGAAATTTGTTTTGTATATGCAGAGGTCAGAATGAATGTGTTTGACTTAAAATCAACTATTTCCAGTTGGTGGTCATTTGGGATACTCACGGACAGACTATTTTGTGAGCTTGTAACTCTAGGCTATTAGGTGATCAGAGAGCCTGCTGCCGACCCAGCTGTTGAGCAGTGTTGCATCTGGTGTCCAAAGTGTGTGAAAAATGTCAAATTAAAAAGGCAAAAATCAATCAATCAGCCAATAAACATTTATTATGTTCAAAAACCACATTCCATCTTGGCGTAATAAGAGGATTGAACTTAAAGTCAGGAGACTCTGAATCTTGACTCAAACTTACTCCACATGCAAAAAATTCTAATTTTTTTTCTAATTCATTTAATCTCTTTGAGTTTCATTTTGTCATCTATCATCTTCTTTTCAGAGTTACTCTGATAAAATTCTGCATAAGATTTAAAGTGTTCTGGAAATATGATTAATTGTTATGAAAGGTGGTGGGGTAGAAAAAGAATGGAATGATATTGCAGCCAAAAGATCTGAGCTCAAGTGCCAACCCAACTTTGTAAGGCTGGGCAATTCACTTGTCTACTCTGACCTCCCAATCTGTAAAATAGGCATAAGGATATTGAAGTAAATGGCTTATTTTGTGGGGTTATTTCGAGAAAAAGGTTTTCACCTTTAAAATTCTACAAGAATGGAAACTTGTTTTTAAATCTTAGCCTGAAGATGTCTTTATTATTGAGACATGAAAGTTTTTCAGAAAATCTTTAAAATTAGCTTCTTCACAATTCTAATTGTAAATGTTTTCTGGTTATGATGGCTACATGAGGTCATCTCTATAGATACTCTCTCTGCTGATACAATAGCAAGGCCTTCTCATTCGGTATGATTTTTGCCCATGTCTTTCTATCAGTCTTCCATCAGTGTATGGTCAACCAATATGTTAGAAGCCTTCTAGTTCTTTTAATGCTTTTTGTATACCAATGTAGTGTCTGGCCATGTACTCTCATTTGTTAGCCCTCCTTTTCCTTACTTTGCTTGTTTTTCTCCTTTGCTAGGTATGCATATCCTGGGTGCAAACTAATCATCCTCGGTGTTGTCTTGCAGGCAGTTTCCTTACACTAACCATATGTCTTTCTAATATACCTCATCTCAACTATAGTTTTGATTCTTCTGTTAGTGTTGTTCAACCACTTAAAACCATGTAGCATCATGGGCAGATTACTGATGCTGAAAAGATAAGTCTTTGTGCCAGAAAAAAAAAATAAACTTGGAATCATTAAAACACCAACATTTCCCAAATTCTATTGAGGTTGATTTCCTTTTCCTACCAAAGTCTGGGCTCATCTCATGGGTCATTTACAAACAAACAAAAACTAAACAGTATTATATATAAAGATTATTTTAAAGCTTATATATGTATATATATATGTAAACTATATATACATGTATACATGTATATGTATAATATATAAATTATTATATATAAAATATCAAATATGTACACATGAAGGCACATACACAATTATATCCATAAATTATATATATACATATATATGTATACACACACACATATATGTTTACTTCTTAGTCAATATATGACTGTGAAGATATAGTTTACTATAGGAATGAAATAAGCATTTATTAAGCACCTACTGTATGCCAGGTAAAGCCAAGCACTTGACAAATGTTATCTCATTTGATTCTCACAACAATCCTAGGAGATAGGTGCTGTTATTATTCTCATTTTACAGTTGAGGAAACTTAGGTGACAGGGGTGATTTGACCAGAGTCACACAACTAATAAGTGTCTGAGGTGGGACTTGAACTCAGGTCTTCCTGATTTCAGTCATAACACTCTATCCATTGTGCCACCTAGATGCCTCATAGAAAATTACCTGCAAAAACTGGCCTATTCCTTTATCTCATTTTCATCAAGGATGTCTTCAATGTATGTATGCAGAGATCATTTTCATATAGACTTTATAGGGATGAGAAATACAGAAAGCAGATTTACAGAAGATAGGGACAGGTGAATTTTTCTTCATACTTTCAATAGCTCGCATACTGCCTTACACAAACAGGTACCTAATAAATGCTTATATTTTAATAAACCAAAATTGGGAAATAACCATATATGTTAGCAGTTGTTATTGCCTTCTCATTTACTTTTTTTTCTTTTGGTAAAAACATCAAATGCAACCTGAAAAGAATTGAAAATTTATTTTAAAATATTCCCCTCTGAAATATTTTGCAAATCAATTGCTGAATCCCTTTAAAATTATGTCAACTCCAGCAAGGATTTTTTTTTTCATTTTTCCTGCCATTCTTTCCAATTTTATCTTAATGTTTGTATCACTTCCTTACATTGTATATACCAAGTATTGGAGTGGTAGAGATCAAATATGAAGGTTCCACCATCATCCCTGACATCCCTGATAAGAAGAGTTCACTACACAAATGACAGTAGATCGATTCCATTTTACCTCTCTCTTTTTGTCTTCCTAGTTTCACAAACAAACATTCTCTGAAATATCCCCTTAGCTACAACTGATGCCAAGAACATGCATTTTCCCCTCATACTCCTCCACCATGTGTGTCTATGGGGATAAGGAGGAAGAGTTGTCTGCTTCGGAACATATATGACTCATCATTGAGGGGTTTTTACCTTGAGAAATGGAGGAATCCTCTTATTTGATGCAGAGTTGTAAGAGTCAATAACTCTGGCAATATGCAAAAGGGAACTACCCATCTAATCTCTCAACCTTTCTTCCTTTTCAGCTTCAAGTTACATGTTGTTGTTTTTTTAAGCTGAAAAACAAGTGAGGGAGGCACTATCTCTAATCCCAGCTCCATACAGTTATGAGCATGTGGCATCTAAACCACATATCTTGCCTGGGCAAGAAGGCACCTGGATTTAGATAGTCTCTTTTCAGTTTCCTGATATTAGATTTATTTGTGCCTATCCTCAAATGGAGATGTCCAGATCTGGATGCAGTTTGAGAGCTGTAAAGCCAAGCGCTAGCAGCTTTCCAGAAGAATGGTACTGTGAACATCTTTAAGGTTCTGATTGCACAGCACAGTGAACACTCTATTTACTCCATAACAAAGCAAAGAAAAACATTCATAGAAAATCAAAGTACAGCATTCACAATGTTACAACTTATCATAGAAAATCAAAATATAGCATTCACAACAACTTATCACAGAAAATGGCCACATAGTTTCCACCACAGTGGTCACAAAGTTTTCAACAAAGAACAATCATTTAGTAACTCAATCATTCAATCATCTTAATCATTCAATCATCCTTAGAGAGGTTTGCCTCCTCAAGGAACACAAAGTACAATAGTCAAAGTTGTCCACTCATGGGGCATACTAGGTTACAAATCAATTACTTCTTCAGTCATCAATCACTAAGTCCAATTATTTAGTTGGTCAATCATCCTTCATCATTCACTATTAAATCATCAGAAAATACACAGACCCTCCACACCTGGGTCACTAGTAAATTTACAATTTCTCAGTCAGTACACAGTAACCATGGAAAGTCTTCTTTCAGCTTGACTTGGAATGGTTTCTCAGATTCCCTGGATCCTCTGCCATAGTCCCAGATCCTACCTGGATTCACCAAACTGTCACCTGGGTTCAAAGGCAGACAGCTCCCAGGTTCTTGTCCAGCTCTCCATGCAGTCTCTGTTCCACGCCGAAGATCACAATGTCCAGTCCACCCCAAATCCTTCACAGTCTCTGTTCCCAGGAAGTCAAAATTAACAAAGCCACAAAGTCTTAAATCCCTCATGTTAATGCTTCTTCAGTCTTTTGGCAGCTCCACCTGGCCCTCGGATTCATCAGAAGTTTCAGCTGGTTCCCAGAATCAAGATCACTCCATCCAGGTTTTCAAAATCAAAATCATTCTCTCCGGCCTGGGTGGGGGCTTTCCTCTTCAGACTCCCCAGCTCCTCTTCAGCCTCCCTGGTGGCAGCAGCTTCTGCCTCCACAGAGTTTGCTCCCAGAAGATCTGTTCTCTCTTAGCCAGGATCTTTCCTTATAAATACACAGCATTAGCTTCCTATTTCAGCCAACCCCTTCCTGTTACATCAGCAACAGGAGACAGGAGCTCATACCTTCTGTTTCTTTAACAGAGGCTTAATCTGAACTAGGTGGTAAGTACCTCTTAGTTTAGCAATACAAAAGGAACTTTAAATCTCATTACTGTTACAAGAGTGTGTATGTCAGTACGAGTTTGAGAAGTCTGCAGGTTCTGGGTCAGAACTGAAGAAGAATAGGGCTATATAATTTTTTATAAAATGGCAGTCTGGTGGAGTCTATGGAACTCTTCTCAGAATATTGTTTTTAAATACATTAAATAAATTCATGAGATTTTTAAAAAAACTATTGAAACAAAAATTTCATTTTTCCCTTCCAAATTCGTGAACCCCAGGTTAAGAACCCATGTCCTGGAGTTTTTGTACAAATAAGACAAATGTAGCCAAGATCAGAAGGAAAGCAGAAAATTGTAGGAAAAATTTTATAGTTTATAAGATAAAAGTCTCATAGCTAAAACACATAAAGAACTTTGTCAAATCTATAAGAATATGAGTCATTTACCAATTGAGAAATGGTCAAAGGACATGAACAGGCAGTTTTTCAATGAAGAAATCAAAACAATTTACAGTCATATAAAAAATGCTCCAAATCATTATTGATTAGAGAAGTGCAAATTAAAACAACTTCGATATATCATTTTACACCTACCAAACTGGCTAAAATGATAGAAGGGGAAAGTTACAAATTTTGGAAAAGATGTGAAAAAATTGGGATACTAATTCACTGTTGTTGGAGTTATAAAATAATCAAAACATTTTGGAGAGCAATCAGGAATTATTCTACCTATTAAACTACCTATACCCTCTGACCCAGCAATACCACTGCTTGGTCTATTTCCAAAGATCATTAGGGATAAAGGAAAAGAACATGTATGTTCTAAAACGTTTATAGCAGCTCTATTTGTGATGGTGAAGAACTGGAAATTGCAGGGATGTCCATCAATTGAGGAATGACTGAACATGTTGTGGTATATGACTGTGACATGGACCAAGAGCTGTTTGCAAAGTGCAGGGCAAGGGTCCTACAATCTGCTTTATGTTCTAATGAGGTTTAAGTATCAGCCTCTCAGCATCTATAATAGTAGTTCTCTTTCAGGTTACTAAATCCTGTTTTCAGTTTGTTTTTTATCAAATGCATGCTTATTAATGTCCTGTGTTGATTGCTCCTTTTGCATGTGGAGATAACCTGTCCCATACACGATTTACATTGTGCAGTCAGTACTTTTTTTTAAATTTCCTTTTTTTGGGGCGGGGAGAAACCCTAGAAATGAGGCAAAAGCTACTGAGTTACATCAAATCCCTGGGACTCCAGGGCTGGGGTTTAACAAATTTAAGAATTTGAGGAAAGGGAGCCTAGTTCCTTCTCATTAGAGGCCAGGATCCTCAGAACTGAACCACATAGTTGGGTATAGAGAAGAGTCTCTTCAGAGAGAGGGGACAAGGATGAGTGCCCTACATCTTTGGGCCCAGAAACAGTTTCTTAAGGATGGGAATGTTGTATGAGGTAATATTTTTCGTGATTTAATCTTCATAATATTTTGCAAAGGGCTCCAAATCCTAAATGGGTATTCTCTTTGCTGGGCAAGAAGGTCAAATGCTTCTGGCTGAGAAACATTAGTTTCTTTTTAACAAGTAACAGAACCTCTCTAGAGCTTAGTGTCTTCATCTATAAAAGATAATCAGACAGCATGATCTTTCTAGGGCCCCAAAATCCTATGAAAAATCGATGCAAATAAAGAATGATGTCCTGATGGGGTAAGTACTCTGGTGGGGATTCTGGGGTATCTTTCAAGGGTTCCAGCTGATAATTGGCAGTGTGGTATAGATAGCCTCAAAATCATAAAGACCTGGAATAAAGTTCCACCACTGACAGCACCCCTAAACAATTCTCTGCATTGATAGAGAGTATTTCCTAAGAAAAGATCCCTACACCAATGAAATTCAAGTCCAATTCTTGCCCCATACCCTCCATCCATTCTTCCCCCTCCCCACATAGACACACAAAGAAGTTGATGGTATTGGCTCTATGTCATGTATAATTTAATTTCAAAACATGGCTTTCCTTTTCCTATCAACTAGGTGTATCACTAGCATGCTCTGATGCTTATCTGTCATAATTAGGATCTTTTTATTTGGTCTCACAAATGACAATGAAGAGAGGGAGAAAGGAAGATTTTCTCCAGGCAACTTCACAAGAGTTAGAAGAGATAAAGAAAAGAGGAATGAGATTAAAGATGATGAATTCATAGGAATGAGATAAGCTAAAGTGGAATTACCTGAGCTGTGAATAGTATAAAACAGAAGAAAAAATAGACTAAAATAACGTGCATGATCTGCCTCTTATCACCATCACTAACCAAGAGAAATAAAGGAACTTATAAGAAAGAGATATGAGGTCAAACAGAGGAACACTGTGGAGGTAAGGGGGGTAGAATGGGCTGGGATAGAAGAATACAAAGGCGCCTTGCAACAGCAAGCACCCTAGCATACCCAGGATGGCTGCTAATATAGATTCTTTGATCTGCTTTTCTAAAGGAAAACAACTCAAAAGAGGTTAACAATCTTACTTTAATCAAATATGTATGTATGTGTGTGTGTATATATATGTGTGTGTGTGTGTGTGTGTGTGTGTGTATACATATATGAAATTCACTTAGTTTCAGAGAAGTCAGCACCCTGAACTTCAGAAAATACAAACAAATTACAAGCAGACAAAAAATACAGACAGAGAAAATAACACAACTCAACAGATCAATAGACATGGTTTCTAGCTGTCTGACCATTACATATATACAGAGTTAGTTACCAGAGAGAGAAGCACCAACATCTGGATTTTTAAAGTCAAGGGGCTCAAAGGTTACCCAGAGTCTCATCTGGCCAAATCGCACAACTCTTCCCATAAGTGAGCCTCAAAGCAAAACTTCACCTTAGGGTATATAGACCTTCTCCAGGATCAGAGGATATCACAACCTTCATGACCAATTGCCTAATTACAAAGTAACAAATAGTGTGGGCCTTCCTGAAAAACAAGCCTCCCTATGCAAACTTCTCTTGTTGGGCTCCAAGTAAGGCCCATTAAGGGGCAGGAAAGATCTTCAAATTCCCTTACCATTACAGGCCTCCAAGTCCTTCTTAGTAAAGCCCCTAGACTTGGGGCCTGGGGTGGGGGTGGGAAAGCACAGGGAAAGGGGCAGTGCTTTGTATCAGTGATGAACTGGTTTTTGTCAGCCAAAGAATACAATATTTTCAGCTGGAAAGTATAGTCTGTCTTCCCTTGTTTTGGGCATGTTGTCAAGTTATCTATCACTGCTCAGGAACTACGAGCAGGAGACGTGGTATCCTAGACTTGAATCAAGGCTGTATGTTTCCCAGCATGGCATGGCCCCATAAGCATATGTCATTTTCCAACCTTTGCCTTTGTGGTTAGAATTGGAAGGTAAACAGAGAAGGGAAGACAAACTTTAGTAAACTTTTCCCCAAAAGAACATAACTATACCATCTCTAAGTCACCTGAAACAGTGTGTCAGGTCCCATCTAAAACAAAGACTATTCTAATAAATTAATCAATCAATAATTTATTGAGGACTTAGCATCAGAGGTGAAAATCTGAAAGAAACCCTCTACTCTTCTGATAAGTGATGTCTGTTTTTGAAAAAAAAATCTGTTGATGTGTGATTATGCTAATAAAATTATAAATATGTACTCTAAGTGCTGTTTAGCTTATTCAATTTATGAGTGTTCCTAAAGCACTGTTTTACTGATCTAGTTTTACTGATCAGTTGCCAATGCCAATGTCCACTGGGTACCTTTCTGATATTAAAGTTGACTATAACCAGACTTTTTGTACCATAATCATATATTTAGTTAATGTAAATAAATAAATGAATTAAAAGCATTTATTAAGCACTATGTGCAAAGCACTGTGTTAAAAATACAAGTGGGATATAGTCCCTGTTTTCAAGAAGCTTAATTGAGGAAGCAACATGTACAGGGGAGTAGTGAACAAAAAGCAGGGTTTTGGTTTGAGAAGTCACAGGGATTGATTGGGCCATAAAGAGTTGATTGACAACCACTTTTCATAAGCAATGGAAGTTTCAGTGTGGGAATGAGGCAACTATTTCATGAAATGCTATGGCCCAATAATTTACTAGGTGACTAACTTTGTGGTAATGAGTCTCTGAACTGGACTAGGCTGGACCTCAGTTAACAAACACATATCTGGGCTTGCTACAAAACTTTTTAGAACTTGAGTTACTTTGGCAGAGCCTTCAAAAACTCAGCGTTACCTCCGTGGGGTACTAAGGAATAGAAAAGAAGTAAAACTTCTCCTAAAGGTTTCTGTAAATCATCACCACCTTACAGAAAGACAAGATTTGCAAGCAATAGGGCTAGATAATAGCAATGACATTAATGATCTAGGGAATTCTAGGATGAGGAAACTCTTCCTCTACCAATGCAGATTGACACTTATTAGCAACTTACTGTCATAGGAAGTTACTTGTGGGACCGAATGGTTAAGTGACTCGCTCAAGGTCAAATAGGAGCAAATACAAAATGCTTTGTTTGGCATTCAAAAGCACTTTATAACCTAATCTCCTCCCATATTTCCAAATATATACTCTTCCAGTCAGTGACACTGACTTTCTAGCTGTTTCATAAACAAGATATTCCATTTTTAACTTGATAATGTTCTGCCCTCCCTCTCCCCAGAGAAAAGCCACAACAGCAGATAACAATTTCCAACAGATGATAGCAGAAGCAGTGACAACAACTTGGAGGCAAAAAGAACCAGCATCAATGGAGTAAAAAGGAAGGATTATTGGCAAATGGAGTTGCTGGAGCATGCCAACAGAACTAGAAGAAGTAGAGCCAAGGAGCAAGGAGGCACAGTCAGTTTTCAAGAGACAAGACTGAGTGTTCTATTACTCATCTAATCCTCACATATGAGTGCACATTTCCTAGGGAGTGTTCCCTTCTCTACCATTGTAGGACTCTGTGGGGGGAAAAAAACATACTTTGTTATGTGTAGGGATACTATTACTGAAAATGATTCTACTATGTGACTTCTGTTTGTTTTTTGCTTTATTATTCCATCCTAGTTATATGCTTTCCCCCTCCCCCCATTTGCTTTATGGCTCCTGCCTGGTTTGTTGATAGAGAATGCAGCCCTCAAGCCATATTTGCATAATTCTATTTACCCAAAACATCCCACACTGAATCTGGGGTTTCAGATTCAAGAGTCTCCGTGTTATATTATATTGAGAAATGTTTTATTTTTAATTAACCAAATTATTGTTGAGTCTCTAATCCATTCTTCTTTCAAAAGGCACCTTAGCTATCTGAGAAACTATCCTTAACCCACTGTGCTCTCCATCTGGTGAGTTGTTCTTTGATATTCTTTAATTTTTTTCAGAGAAAGAGCCTCCATAAATCACCCTTAATGAACAAAAATAATTAATGAAATTATGGTGGTGATTCTAACATGGTAGGAGTTTGGGGAGGATCTCTGTATATTTTAAGGACCTGCTGCCAGAAGGTGGGGGAGGGGGAACAGTTGTGTCAGAGAAGGGAAAGAGGAGGTGATAAAACAGAATTCCTTATGTCAATTCAAAGCTACAAAGCTTTGGCATCTGGCCAAAGACAAGAAAGGGGTTGATTACATTGCATATTTCAGGCTTCTCTTTCCATCCCCTTGAAAATGAGGAGCAAAAAAGCATCCCTTTGTCATAAAAAATCAATTTCTCAGCTGCCATTTCAGCTTAGCAAAATGTTTTTCAGCCAGATCCTTCGTAATATAGTATGATCGCAGAATGATTTTGAAACCATGTTTAATTCCTTAAAAATCATCACTTGCTTCTAAAGGGTACAAAGACATTACATGTGTAAATACACTAATCATAGCTACTATTTCTAAGACTTGGGTTGAAAGATGAATTTATGTTAATAGTTTATGTGGATGGGCATACAAGTCTGAGAGTACCCCCTAGATTTTCAAAATTGTTTCCTATGTTGCGATTTGAATATCCCTTAGAAAATTTTGTGAAATGCTGTGAAAGAGCATGCCATCCAATCTACCTACCTTACATTAAGTGATTGCTCTTTGAATTATGACCCCTAAAAAATCTACTCCAAGCTAAACACATTCAGCTGTAATCAGATGAAAGTTTTATTCCCATTCTCTGGATCTATCTTTGATTAATTTGGAAACCCCCCACATTCATCCAGTTTGTACTCCCTAGAGAATCCAACCATGTAAGACCTGTTCTCCTTATTCATCTGCAGTAAAGTCACCAGTAATCAGTTTCTCTACTTAGAAACTAGAGTCAGTTATTCATAGCATGCCATACATTACACATGTCCAATGAAAACACTTTGTTCTAAATGTTTTTTATTTGTAAACGTGACATCATATCAGAATGGGGCAGAGAAAGTTAATGTACATTCCTGGAGGGATGGGGAGGAGGTGTCCACCCCTTGGATTGTACTTTAGAACTTAGTGGCCTACACGCCATAGTGAATATGAACCAGTCAGGATACAGCATCAAATATGCAAACACAGATATGAGACTCACAATCTCAGATTTCTTGTGCACTGCTTGTTTCTCAGGGAAGAACACACTCTCTTCATTGTGCTACAAAA
Organism: Pseudochirops cupreus; assembly: GCA_028627135.1. Lineage (NCBI taxonomy): Eukaryota > Metazoa > Chordata > Mammalia > Diprotodontia > Pseudocheiridae > Pseudochirops > Pseudochirops cupreus. Next base: position 381,459,660 of record CM053580.1, on the reverse strand, counting down.
GGGGTACTCAGATCGATAGAATGTATCCAAAGGTCTAACAAAGTCAAAGCAAATTTAGTCAGTCTGTAGAAATGGAAGAAAAAATGACATGATGTGTTTTGTCTTATTTTCAAATACTACATTGTTTTGTGGGGATTCTCTTTTGTCCTGGTCACACATGTCTTTCCCAGAAAATATAGAGAAACAGAGCCATAGAGGCTCTGAAATACAAATGAGAGATGCCTCTGGGAGCCCTTTTTCTCTAAGGAATAAAGGATGGTGATTGTTGGAAGTAGATTTTGGAGAAAAGAAAAAGATCAAGGATGCATATTGGGATACTTAGCCTTAGTGAGTTAGAGACACACCCTTTGTGAAGATAGAAAAAGAGAAAAGATTCAGTAACTCGATTCAATTTGAAATAGTAGAAATAGGTCCTTTGGACCTAAGCCTTAGCCTCAGGATGTCTTTTCTTCAAGTTCTGACTTTTATATGCATATACTGTGTGACCATGGGCAAGTCACCTACCCTCTTAGTGTTACTGGCAACTCTCTGAGACTTTGTGAATATACATCAGTGGAAGGAGTTCCACACAAAGATTCTCTACAGAGATAAAATCACAGGACTAGATTTTTTTAATCTGTGTAAGGCACTATGTTAGGTACTGAATGCTAAGGAGCGGAAGGAACTCTTATCAGATTGTCTTAATCATCTATTTATATCAAGAGACTACGATTTCAATCACAATTCCTAATTTAGTAGTATATCATGATGTTAGAATGTATTTAAAAGTGTACAAACATTCTGGACCTGGAAAGCAATCTTTCCCCATGCTCCATATTAAGCATTTCTTGTAAAGAGTACTGTATCAACATATTTTGGGAAGGATGTGAGAAAGTAAACAGGATGCTTAGGAAAATGACAAAGATGATTGAAGGGTTCTATGAAATGTTATTAAAAAAGAATTTGGTATGCTTTACCCAGAGCTTATGATAAATGAGGAAAGAAAAAAACAAGGATCATAGACTTGGAGCTGCAAATCTGTCAAACAAGAGTCTCTATGAATTTAGTTAGAAAGGGCCTCAGATGATAGATGGCCTATACAAAGTCCATACACAAAACTTTTCCATTTTGGTAGACTATGCCAGAATTTATTCCTCACTGGCATCATAAGTTTTGAGGCCCTAGAGTTATATCCAAACTGCTAAGAGATATTGGAAGGATGTTATCTTAATCTATATTCCAAAAAACCAACAATGCAACACAAGAATGAAGGAGGTCACTGTCTAACTGTACACTGGCTTGGTCAGATCACATTTGGAGAACTGTGTTCATTATGGGCATTATGTCTTATCCAGGACATTGATAAGCTAGAAAATGTCCATAAGAAAGAGATCAGAATGGTGAAAGAACTCAAAACTCTGCCATACTGAACTGTCTGAAATTACTAAGAATATTTAGTTTGAAAAAGAGAAGATGCAGGTAGACTATATATCATTCTCCAAAGATTTAACTCTTGTACACAGGAGATGAGACTTGTCTTGTTTGGAACCTGAGGGGAGAATGCTCAAATGTTGTAGGAGACGTTCCAACACAATAAAATGGAAAACTTCCAAATGAAAAAGTTAAAAGGTTTGCCTTGGGAAGTGGTGAGTTCTCTAATACGGGATGTCTTTAAAAAAAAAAACAGACAATCATTTGTCAGCACTATTGTGGAGCAAATTCTTCTTTGTGTATGGTTTGTAATTGGTGGCTTCTGGGGTTCCTTCCAACTCTGAGATTCTGAATTCCAATAATCTGTCATGTATGACAGTTACTCAGTGTAGTAGAAAACATTTCAAATCTGAATTCCGCCTTTAATGCTTACTAACCATACATGTAGTCTTGCTAACTTTCAGCTTTCTCATCTGCAAAATGGGGATAATTGTGTCACAGGATTGTTGTGAGGATTGACTATGTGAATGTGTTTAAAAGGGGAAGGAGAGAATAAGCATTCATTAAGTGCTACTCTATTCCAGCTACTGCTAAGCACTTTATCAATATTGTCTCATAACAAATGTTGAAAGACTTAGTAGCCGATCAGTCCAGTGACCAATCACAGCTCCCGAGGATTCATGATGAAACACACCATCGATATCCACATAGAAGACTGATGGACTCACAGGGCAAGTAGAAGCATTTTTTCTTTCTTTTTCTTCTCTTTATTTTTTGGACATGGCTTATGATGGATTTTGTTTCTCTTGCTATCTCAATAAGTTGGGGAAAGGGGAAAGGGAGGTAAATAATTCAGAAGTGGAAATAAAATAAAATTGAATTTTAAAAGACATCCATTTGATCCTCACCACAATACCAGGAGGTAGATGATTATAGGATCCCCATCTTCTAGGTAAGGAAACTGAGGCAGACAGGCTAAGTGACTTGTCCAAGGTCACACAGCTAACACATATCTAAGGCAAGATTTGAACACAACTCTTTTTGACTCCAGGTCCAAAGCTCTACTTACTAGGTCACCTAGTTGTTTTGCAAACCTTAAAATAATACTATTTCTTTTTTTTGTTTTGTTTTTAATTTTATTTTTAATTTATGAAATAAAACAAGCATTTTCACAACATAGGAGACTAGTGAAAAGATGATTGCACATGAAACTGCAATTCTATTAGATACAACTCATAGAATTACTCCTTTTAAATAATAATATTTATCATGTAAATTTTTTCTTCTTTTTCTTCCTTTCCCTTCCACCCTAAAGATGGCTACCATTAGATAGAAATATGTATATATATTATATATATATATATAATATATATATATATGATATATACACACATATATATTTGTGTGTGTATGTGTGTGTGTAAAATCATTCTATACAAACTTCTATTTATCAGTTCTTTCTCTGGATGTAGATGCCATCTTCCTTAACTACCTTTGTAATTAATTTGGATATTTATAATAGTCAAAATAACTTAGTTGCTCAAAGTTTTTCTTAAAACAATATTGCTGTTATGGTATACAGTGTTCTCTTGGTCACTTTACTCACTTCCCTCTTCATTATTTCATGCAAGTCTATACATATTTTTCTAAAATCAACAAGCTCATAATTTCTTATAACACAGTAGTATTCCATCATGATCATATACCACAACTTGTTTGGCCATTCCTCAGTTAATGGCCATCCCTGCAATTTTCAGTTCTTTGCTACCACAAAGAGAGCTGCAATAAACATTTTAGAACATATAGGTTCTCTTCCTTTTTCTGTAATTTTCTTTGGAAATAAACCTAGTAGTGGTATTGCTGGTGAAAGGGTATAGACAGTTTAATACCTCTTTGAGCATAATTCCAGATTGTTCTCCATAATGGTTGGATCAGTTCATAGTCCCACCATCAGTGTCTCAATTTTTCCATATCCCCTCCAATATTTGTTGCTTTCCCCTTCAATCATTTTGGACAATCTGATCATTGCAAAATGATATCTCAATGTTGTTTTCACTTGCATTTCTCTAATCAATAATGATTTAGAGCATTTTTTCATATGACTATAATTGTTTTGGTTTCTTCATTGGAAAACTGCCTGTTCATATACTTTGACCATTTATCAACTGGGGAATGACTCATATAATAAATAATATTAATAAGTAATATAAATGATACTATTTCAAAGGGAAATAGGCCAGTGAGGGACAACCTGCACTTTTTGTATTTTTTAAAACATGGAACAATAGAGAACAACTAACCTTTCCTGGAAATTCTGCTTAGAATCATAGAATCTTAGGAAGTAATATAAAATAAACTCAGTCAACAAGCATTCATTAAACACCTACAATATGCCAGATAGTTTACTGATCACTGGGGATACAAAAAGAAGCAAAAAAAATTGTCCTGCAGTAGAGGGAAGTCACTAGTATTAAGGAGGATCAGGAAAAGCTTCCTATAGATGAGCTTTTATCCGGGACTTGAAGAAAACCAGGGAAACCAGGTGTTAGAGATGAAGAAGAAGAGAAGTCTAGACACAGCAAAGAGTCAGTGAAAATGCAGTCAGGAAAAGGACCTGTATGTGCACAAATATTTATGGCAGTTCTTTCTGTGGTGGCCAAGAACTGAAAATTGAGGGAATGCCTACCAATTGGGGAATGGCTAAACAAGTTGTGGTATGTGAATGTAATGGAATACTATTGTACTATAAGAAATGAGGAGCAGACAGACTTCATAATAAACTGAGACTAACATAAACTGATATTGAGTGAGGGAAGCAGAACCAGAACTTGGTACACAATTACAGACACATGGTATGTGTGATAACTGACTTTGATAGACTGGGCTCTTCTCAGCAATGCAAGGCTGTAAGACAAATCCAAAAGACTCATGATGGAAAGTGATATCCACATCCAGAGAAAGAACTACAAAGTCTGAATGAAGATTGAAGCAAACTACTTGCTCTCTCTCTCTTTTATGTTTTGTTTTGCTTCGTTTCCTTCTTTCTCATTTTTCATTCGATTGGTTATAATTCTTCTTTACAATTTGGCTGTTTAATGTGATGGTATTTGTAGAACCTATATCAGATTACATGCCACCATGGCAGAGGGGAAGGGGAAGAAATTTGTAACTCAAGGGATTGTGGAATTGAATGTTGTAAACTAAAAGTAAATAAATAAATTTTTTAAAAAAGAAAATGCAATCAAGAAATGGAGTGTCTTGTGCAAGAAACATTAAGGAAGTCAGTATTACTGGATTGCGGACTACATTGGGGTAAGAGGTAAGAAGATTAAAAAAGTGGAAGGGATCTGGTTATGAAGAGCTTTCAGAGTAAAACAGAAGATTTCATCTTTGATCCTGAAACTGATATGGTGAGACCTGAACTTTAGAAAAATCATTTTAGCAGTTGAATTGAAGATAGATTGGAGTCTTGAGAGATTTTGTGGTAAGGAGATCAACAATATGGGTATTGAAATGGTACAGGTATGAAATAATGAGAACCTTGGTGGAGAGAGAGGGTGAGAAAATTTAAAACTTAGGGAAGTAAATGATCAAAACTAAAAATAAATAAATTAAATTATAAAAGAAAAAAAGAAATAATGAGAGCCTGCATCAGGATGGTGACAGTGTCAGAGAGAAGGGGGCATGTAGTTAAGATATTATGAAGGTAGAAAGGACAGGAGTTGGTAAATGATTAGTTAATAATTAGGGCAGTGATGAGAGAGAGTGAGTAATGGAGAATAATATCTTAAGTTGTGAGCCTGAGTGACTGGGAGAGTGGGGTGCCCTCAATAGTAAGTAGAAAATTAGGAAGAGGGGGTGGATTAGGAAGAAAGATTATGGGTTCAGCTCTGGACATGTTGAGTTTAAGATGTCTGTGGAACATTCAGTTCAAAATCTCTACTGGGCATGGAGGTATAAGAGTGGAGGTTAGGGAGAGAGGTTAGGGCTAAATTAGATCTGAGAAGCAGATCTGAGAATCATCAGTATATATTGAATTCATTAAAGCAGGTGAAATCATCAAATAAAATAGTATGGAAAGAGAAAAAAGAAGACTCAGAGTCCTGTAGGATACCCAGATTTAGCAGATGTAACAAGGATGAAGATGCTGCAAAGGAGACAAAGAAAGATCAGTCAGATAGGAAGGAGGAAAATCTAGAGAGAGAAATGCCACAAAGATGTAGAGAGAAGAGAATAACAAGGAGAAGAGGGTGATTGACTATAACAAAGGCACAGCTAGGGAAGAGCATTGTTTAGAGCACTGGGCCAGTCAGGAAGACTCAGTACATCGGGAGATGTATCTCAGACATTTATGATCTGTGTGACACTGGGCAAATCACTTAACTTCTGTCTGCCTCAGTTCTTGTCAGCTATAAAATATGAAGAAAAATAGCACCTACCTCCCAGGGTTTGGGGGAGGATCTAATGAGATATTTGTAAAGCAATCAGAACAGAGCCTGGCACATAGCAAAAGCTTAATAAATACTTATTTCCTTTTTTCCAAAGTTGCAAAGAGGGTAAGAAGTGTGAGGATTGAGAAAAGGCCAGTAAGTTTGGCAATTAAAAGCTCATGGGTAACTTTAGGGAGAATAGTTTCAGTTGAATGACGTCAGAAGCCAGAGAGTTAAGAAAAGAATAAGAAAAGAAGTGGTGGCATGAATTTTAGATGGCCTTCTCATAGAATGAGCCTCAAAAAGGAAGAAGAGACAAAAAGAAGACATAAAGGAGAACTTGAGAGAAGGGAGAGATCAAGTGTGACTTTTTTAGGTAGTGGGAAATGTGAACGTGTTTGTTAGCAGGGGAGAAGCAGCCAATAGACAGGGAGAGATTGAAGACTAGTGAAAGAATGTGGGGTGATAGAAGGCACAACCTGCTAGAGAAGATGAGACAGAATGGGACCACGTATGCATGCATAGGGGTTTATCTTGGTAAGGAGAAGGACCACATCTTCATGTGAAACAGGTGAAGAAGGAGATAATGGGAAAAGGCTTTTGAATCACAGGAGATGACAGGCAGGTAAGAAGAGGAAGCTTTCAGAGAAAGGCCTAAATTTTTTCAGTGTATATGAGGCAAGGTTCTCAACTGAGAGGGTGGGGAAAGAAAAGACCATGGGAGGTTTGAAGAGGGGTGAGAAGGTTTAGAAAAGTTTCTATGATGAGAGGAATAGTGATTCAATTAGGGATGCGTAAAAGTATAGTCTTTCCACAAGAAGGGACTAGTTTTGATTAGGTGAAATAAATTTGTTGTGGACTTGGCAAATTTTGTATTCTCCTCTAGGTTCATTCAGCATTGGTTAAGTAGGAAGGAAGGCAGTGGGGAGTAGGAGTAATCCAAGGCTGATGATCAGCAGGACAAGATTGGTGGTAGGGTAAAGGCCAAGGTACTTGAGAGAAGAGGACTGTGTAGAGATGGGGAACAGAGGAGAAAGTAGCCATTGTAATGGTGATGGCCTAGAAAACGAATGAGGTGTGAATAAGAAGTAGCAGTGAGGATGAAGAACAGGGTTTGGATTTGCCAGGCAGAGGGAGAAATGAAATTGCAACAGATTGATCAAATAATGGAATTTCTTAGTCCATGGAAATAGAACACTTTTGAGTAATGGCAAGATCACCACTTTATATAGCTGAGATAAGGTGGAGAAGTAAGCCATGGGAAATAAATAAGTTGAAAAATTGTGAGGTTGGCTGTTTGAGGGAGTGTGGACATATACATTGAAATCCTCTAGGGGCATCTACATGGCATAGTGGATAGAGCACCGACCCTGGAGTACCTGAGATCAAATTCAACCTCAGATACTTACTAGCTATGTGACTCCTAGCTATGTGTCACTTAACCCTGATTGCCTCAAAAAAAAATCCTCTAATATAAAGACAGGAATTGAAGAAGAGAGAGAAACTAGAGCCAGCCAGGCACTGAATTCTTTGAAGCAAGAAATAGAAAATCCTTGAAGTTGGTAGATAATAGCTGCCAGAATCTCCACCCTAACCCTACTTTCCAGCTTTAATGCCCTGACAGGGGCATTAATAGTAAATATGGATTGAGTAAACTTCAGAGGAGGATAAGTTATTGAGTGGTACTCCTAGAGGAAGAGCCTGGAAGTAGCAATGGGTCACAAGAAATATTTATTCAACTGGGCGGGGAAGTTATGAGTGAAAGTATGATGAATAGGGAAGATACATCATCAGGAGCCAGGTCTCAGGACTGCAAGAAGATGGAGAGTGGAAAGAACAGAAAACATTGAAGATGAAAGCAAGAGTGTTACCTTTGGAGCAGTCTTTCAAAGAGTTCAGTGGAAGAGAAGAGTAGCTTTAGAGTGGGACCATGGGGGATTGGGATGGGCAGATGATAATAGCAATGACAGCTGGGGGTTTAGAATCTCTGAGATGGGAAGTGTATAATGGGATATTTGAGGACCGTTGTCACTAATGTTATCATCATGCCTGACATTCACCCTCAGAACAGAGCCCTGTCAGGGCATTAAAGCTGGAAAGCAGGGTTAGGGTGGAGAGGTGCCCCATGTTGGGGCATGTTCTGGTCAGTTGAACACAATGGAAGGACCTATGGATCCAGTCAGGATAAATAACTCCTTACCCTGACTCTGGCCAAAAAGTAGCTATGGGACATTGAACAAGTCACATCACCTCCTTAGACTTAAATTTTCCCCTGTATAAAATAAAAATTTTACCCTAGATGACTTATAATGTCCCTTATAATGCCTAAGGGCAGGTAGGTGGCATTGGGCATGGAATCGGGAAGTTCTGAGTTCAAATCTGGCCTCACAAATGAGCTATGTGATGCTGAGCAAGTAATTAATCTTCTACCTCAGTTTCCACAACTGTAAAATTGAAATTTAAAAAACAATTACTTCCCAGAGTTGTTGTGAAGATTAAATGATATAATATGCATAAAGTGCTTAGCATGGTGCCTTGGACATAGTAGGTGCTTAATAAATGCTTGTTTCATCCTCTCTCCCCTCCCACTTCCTTCCTGCTGGCTCTATGGGATTTACCCAACTTGATTTGTGGCACTTGCCTAACACCTTTTTTCATTAAATCCATGAAAATGAAGATTCAGTTGCAAAAACAAAACAAATCAACCCACCTTCAAAAAAAAAAGACCAGAAATTAATGGAGACAGAAGAAGAGAGCAAAAGTAAAAGGCCAAAGGTCATTCTTCTGATTGACTTCTTAGGACTATCTCTCCCCATAACCATTTGTTTACCCACCAAACTGCTAGTCTCCATTCAATAGCTGATAATTGCCCAGATACATAGTCCTGGTTATATGTGAGTAAACTAGGTTTATACCATTCAAAAATATGACAAATGAGAAAAGACAAATTAGCCCTTTCCTAGCCCCTGTTGTTCCCCATGTTCTGTGTAAGCAGAGTGATTTGAAATACTGGCTCACATGTTTTGCTCTAAGGGATTGAGTTACTGTTTTTGAACTGTGAGCAGCTTCTCCTTCCTTCCTTTGTTGCTACCCATGTGGCATCTCAGGTCTCAGGAAGGGTGAGCAAATCCTTTTTAACAGGGATGCCTAATTGGGGATAAATCCACCTGCTGAGAGTATTAAGTAAGTGTGGTGGCTGGTACCTTCCCAAGAAACTGAGCTCATCACCTCCACAGCTGCACCAGCTGGTTGGCTTAGTCTCTGTATTTTTGTATCTGTCCAGATGGCATCAAGAATGTGTAGATTTCACATAACACTGGGAATTATTTATGTGAGTGGTACATGAAATTTATTTTTAAAAATATTCCTAAACTGCCTGAGAGAGTTTGTAGGAAACAATCTTGCACGTTAACTAATAGACCACTGGCTTCTGAATCTTACTCTCTAAGCTTCCATGGCTTCTCCTTCCATCTGGTGCCATTCATCTTTTGCTACCGTGAGCATGAGGCCTGATACCTACTTTCTGCTTTTGTGCTGTGCCTTGATCCTTCCAAAGTGGTATATGGGTAGGCAATGGGGAGGTAGATGAAAAGGTGTAGCTGGTGTATGTGTGTATGAGACAAGTCAGCATTATAAGCAAGGTTAGCATATTGTCCTCCTGCCGGGAAGTTAGGACCCCCCCCCCCCAAATAAGAATGAGAGCATCACACTAGAAATAGTTGTCATTGATAGAGCACTTTAAAGTTGGAAAAGAATAATATACATAGTCTCTGCATTATGCTTCCCGGGAACCCTAGAAGGCAGATGCTTCCAGGGCAGTACAGTGGAAAGAACAATAGATTTCTAACTCAAGGATTTAGATTGGATTCCTCTCTGTGGTCCTAACTACCTTGCACCTGGGCAAGTTACTTAATCTCTAGGTGCCTCAGTTTCCCCATACATATTTTAAGGGTGCTGGATTGTATGACCTTTAAGATTCCTTCCTGTTCAAAACCTATAATTACCAATTTTATAGATGAGAAAACTGAGGAAGACATTGAATGACTTGCCTATAATCACCCAGCTAGTAAGTGTGAGAGCCAGAATTTGAACCAAGTTTTCCTAAGTTTGGGTCCAATGCTTTATGTACTATACTATATACTGCTTCTCACTAAAATGCCAAAAACTTGAAGGGATTTATTCTTATATATTTTTAATTGTAATGAATAGCTTCATATATCAATTCCCTAAAGCACTTACATTAATACTGAGGCTACTGAAAAGGAAAACAAAAGTATATGAGAATCTAGAATAATACCACAAAAGAAGAGGCTATTAACCTTTCCTGGGCACAGATTCCATTGGCAATCCAGTGGAACCTCTGAACCCTTCGCAAAATAAAGTTTTTAAAAGCATAAAATAGAATACAGAAGAAACTAATTATATTGAAACAGTTATCAAAACATTTTTTAAAAGACACATTCCTGAAACCTAGGGCAAGAGCTCCTTAAAAGAATATATGTATATTAATATACATATTCTTTCTTAAACTCAAGAATATCTGTTCTGTTCACTTTAGTAACTTTATGTTTCTGCTTTTCCCAAGCTCTTTGTCTCTGTCTTTCTCTTCTGCTGACTTTAGAAGCTGCAAAATGATTTCTATCCAATTGCATAACAAGCACAAACACTAACACAAATCTTATTCAAGTCTTCGGGCAGCCTATTTCTAGTCTAGCAGAGCTGCCCAGGTCCTAAAGATCTATTCCCCACTCAGACTTTCATTCTAATCAACACATGCCTTCAGCTAGGGCTCTGGCATCCCTGACAGCTTTTTAAACATTTTTTCCTGTAAACGAAGTAAAAATTTACCCTTGGTGCTAGGATTAAATATCAGTTATTTAGTTTCTCAACCCAGAGGTCAGAGTACAAGATAAAAAAAGAGAAAGACAAAGATAGAGAGATAGTGAGAGGAAGAGAGAGTGACAGACAGAGACACAGAGAGAGAACAGAATGAACACTTGGGAGTGTTTTTAAGACATGAGATCATTTTGTTTCCTCTATTTGATTTCTGAAATCCTTGCTTTCCCAGAGTTATCCATTAAATTGGAGTTCTGCATTCTTCTTTTGAAAGGAAAATCTCTGATGCACAGCTAATAAAGTCATCAAAGTCCCCGTTATGATAGCCTGTGACTGCCCAGAGGGGTATTTGATTAGAACATTTACCTTGTCAGAGAGACAAACAACAAGACATCATCTGCCTCAGGAGGCTGGCTAGAGGACTTTGGGGATAAAAAGGTCTATTCTTATTATACGCATAATCTTGTGATTGAAAATAGCATCAGGGATTTGTGAGTCACCATGGGTATCTGCTGTGATGAAGCAGTAAATGTAAATTAGCTTGGTTTACCAATATTCATTTGTCACAATTATCATAATCTAGCTAAAACCACATTTGACGGTAATCCAGGGACTATTATTGTAAACACAGCATTCGCTCTTTTTCAACTGAGTGAATCTGAGTAAGAGGTCACTCAAAGCTACATCGACTCCATGCCAAAACAATGGCTTGGAAAGTGGGAAAAATTCGTTCAAAAGGACTTCCTTTCTTGGCACTATGTAGACAAAAGAAATTGGCTGCTTGACTAAATTTAACCTTTAAAAAAATTAATCCAGTCAAACCAATTGTATAAGTAGATACAGCCTTCATCTAGTTCATACAGTGTTGGTTTTCTATGCTTGCCTATTCCTTTGTATCCTTTATGGAGCCAATCCTCTGTTGCATGGTCTTCATTGCCACACAAGAATTTTTTCTTTCTGGATTTGATTTTTACATGTTTACTGTATAGTACTTACTTGAATTAAACTAAGGAAGGCACTCAGCTGAAGGACATCTGCAGTTGGGGGTGGGAGGTAAATCCCTTTCAACTATTTTTCTCTTTCCTGTCTTGGTTATTCTATCTGAAAACTGATCTTTCTAAAATATTCAACATCAGACTAAACATTCCTAAAATAATCCCAAAGGGGTGTGTGTGTGTGTGTGTGTGTGTGTGTGTGTGTGTGTGTGTGTGTGCGTAAAGCTCAAGAGGGAAATCAGGGATAGATGATGATGATGATGATGATACAGAGACAGAAAGAAAAATAATACACACAACACTCTGTATGGATCTAAAGCTCAGAAGGAAAGTCAGAGATAGATGATGAAGATGATGATGATGATGATAGAGATGGAGAGAAATAATACGTACAAAGCAACATTGTGTGTGTATCTTTATTAAAATATATGGGTCTGACTCTTCTCATCTCCTTTTCCAATCATTCGTCTTCAGATGTCTACACTTCAAACTCAACCTTTCCAAACTGAATTTGCTTGAGTAAGTGTAAGGTTTTGACTGAATCTGCTTCTGTTAGCATCCCCTGGATAAAAATAATTCCTTGGAACGATCTATAGCTTTCAACGGCTTATCTCAACTCTCTTAGTGTATATACTCGTGCCACTATTTTTATGTTTAACAAAAAATAGTGGACTTGCCTTGTACAGTCAAGGACAGGCAGCAAAAGATTCCCCCCAAAAGCATGGAATCATAGGATTTAAAGCGAGGAGAAATCTAAGAAATCATCTAGTCCAATCATTTCACTTAACAGAAGAGAAAACTAGGACCCAGAGAGATGAAAGGACTGTTCAGAGTCACATAGGTAGTAGATTGTGAAACCCTGGTCATATGAATTCAAATCTGGTACTCTTTGAGATACATGCATGACTGTCTGAACAATCCCTCTTCTACTAAAGAGTGCCAAGGATCTTGGAAGTCATTGGGCCTGAAAGAGTAGAGCTAATAGAAAAGCTCACTATTAAAATATTCCTAAATAAAAACTGTGATACGTATTTAAAAAAAAAAGGTTCATCATATGTCTTGGTGAATGTGATATTGTAAGAAAGTGGCACTTATCTCAGGGGTAGTAACACCGTTGTTATGGTAACTACTTTTCTTTCAGTGAACCGGTAAACAATGGGGGGGGAAAGCCACTTACACTGTGGGAGCTAAAATTAAGCCAACTATGGAACTAATTCTATGCAGATTCATTCAGATATTTACTTTTTGATTATAGATTTTAGATACTCTAACAGAATGCACAAGTGCAGAAAGGGCGCTATATTTCTAAGTATTGTATAATTCAGCGTTTCCCAAAAGTCCTAAAAGTGGCAATAAGACTTTGAGAAACTTTGCATTAACTTCAAGTAGGCAATGATTTTTTAAAAAGTTAACTTTAAAATCTTTCATTTATTAAGATATGATACTGATTAGAAGTACCAGACTGACAAGCTTGGAGTCCTTTCTTTTGGTGGACAGGGGGAAAGGCAATTGGGGTTAAATGAATTGTCCAGGGTCAAACAGCTAGTAGGTATCTGAGGCCAGATTTAAACTTCCCCTAAGAGACCAAGGATGGGAGAGTGGGAGAGTGAAACAAGCCAAAGAGTATGAGAAATGGGAGCCTATATAAAATGGACCTTCATTACGCACTATATCCTTTTTTTTTATTTTCTCCTAACATTAAAATATCAATTTGGGTTCTATTTGATTCAATTTATATATTTGAAGTTCAGATTAAATTTTATAGCAAAAGATGACTTAAAACATTTCAGTAAGTGAGGATGGTAATTTGCATTATTTTTTTTTTTAACTCTGGAGGTTGGGTAAAATCTAAGCTTGCATTAGCTAAAAGAAAAAAAAACAAAGTATGTCAATTTAATGACTTACTCTAATACACTATTAGGGGTTTGGGGATATCCTGGAATATACTGGTGAGCCCTTGGGGTTATGGAACTTCTTCCCAGTGTAATGTATGTACAACAGTCTCTAGGAAGATAACCTTTTCTCTATCCAGGGCCTCATGGTGACTCTAGAATCAACCTTGATCTGTACCTTCCACATCATAAAATCATTGATTTAGAATTGGAAGAGACCATGATCAACCCTCTCATTTTACAGATGAGGAAACTAAAAGATAAAGTGATTTGTTGAAGGTCACATAGGTAAGTGACATTTCTGAGATCTGAACCCAGATCCTCTGAATAACAAATCCAGTTTATTTTCTGCTACACTGACCTCTCTCATTCATTACTTCTCAGAGATGACTGCTGATTAAAATCTTCAGGGGCCAAGAAATTAGGGACATTTCCTCTGTTTCTAATGTTTAAAAATAAATTAAGTATAACAGTCCATCTCATAAGGCTTGGACTGGCCATCTTGAAAGGGGATCTAAGTTTCTAAAGACCCTGGGAGTTATATTTCTTTCTAATGTGGGAAGAGAAGAAGACATCTCAAGATCAGGACTAGATGGCAGGATTTTCCCCTAAAAGCATGAGTCTGAAGATGAGAGAGAGAAAGAGAGGGAGGTGCAGAATAAGACATATTTTTTGGACATGATCAATAAAGGATTTGTTTGACTTGGCACTGCACATTTGCTATGAGAATATTGGTTTTTTTTCTTTTTTCTTTCAGTGAGATGGAGGAGGATGTAGAAGAGAGATAATAAATTTTGTTAATTGAAAAAATCAATTAAAGAATCAGTTTAAAAACAAAGAGTAGATCAAGTAAAACTCACTTCTAACCATGTCTTGTAGTTATCCTGTTAAGATTTCATCTGATGGATCTATTCTTATTTCTCATAAATATCTGTGGTTGATTCTGTCTTCTGGATTTCCTTGGGTCCCTATTTTTGAAGCATGAGGATGCAGGACAGCTCTAGGAGTCTCATAGGAGAGAGTAACATTTCTCAGAATAGTCTAGGAATCCTTAGGCTCATTTTTAGAGTTTGGCTCTCTAACTGGAGGCAATACCATGAACCATTCATGTTTCATAACTGCAATTCCAAAAGCAAAATTATTATGAACTTAGAGTCATTTAAATCTGCTTCTTCAAACCATAAGCCTAATTTGGTAAGGCCTAGGACAAGACTAAGGGACTGTACCAAAAAAAATTAATATATTACAATACTCTAAAATAGAAAATTAGCTTTTTGTTCTATTTTATTTAAAAAGGCTTAAAAATATTTTATTTACATTTTTGTGCCATCTCTCTCTTCCCCTTCCCCCATTCTGGTCTCCCATACTCCACTACTCAGAATTTTAAGGATCTGACTTAGGGTGACAAGAAGTGAGGAAAGACATGTAGCTATGACAGGAAGGAACCTCATGAAAGGTCAGGGTTAAGGGGAATGCCAAGAGATGATTACAGAGTGGTTCCTTTCTGGAGCTGGCTGTTGTGTCCCTTCAGTTTCTTCCATGATGGGTTAGTTGTAGCCAGACAACATTGGAGGTCTCTGTCAGGAAAAGGAAACCAAGACAGAGAGGATCACTTGCTGTGGGGGCTTTGGTCTTCTCCTGAGACCACTTGGATCCTTAATTGATTCCCTGTATATTGAATTTCAAGATAACACATGTGTCTTCTCCTAAGGAGAAACAATTCCATTATTTCAAGGTTGCTGAAGTACAACAAGTTCAAAAGAAGGAAATGAGTTTTTGCTAGGGTGTGGGGGTTCCATCCCAATTCTGATGGAGTAATGTAAAAATCCACATACTCCTTAATAACAAGTCAGAACTATGCCATAGAAATCAGACCTGAGATATAGAGTCACTGACTCGCTGAGCACCATTGAAAGCATGGCACTTGTTCAAAGGGGTATGGGCAAAGCCCCAAGGTGACCATGGAACTTTTCGGTAAGTGTCTATCTCTGTCAGACAGATTTTTCTCTATAACTTGGGGCATAATCATGAACCAATCATATGTTTCAAAAGTACATTTCCAAAGGCATAATTACTATGAACTTTGTGCCTTTTAAACAACCCTCTTATGACCATGTAGAGATGTTTGCGGCCTGGGGTTGCAAAAGATCATCTGGTCATTAAACTTTAAGATTTTAAGTGACTCATAAGGTAAAAGGAAATAGGACATTCTTGTCTGTACTTTTCCACTATTTTCAAGTTTTGATCCTTGAGAAAGTTGTGGAGAGATCTCCTCCCCCTCCTTACTCTGCCCCATAGTCCTTCACTGGTCACTCATTACTACCAAGTCCTAGGGGTAAATAAATCCAAATTTCCAGGGTAGGGCAAAGATAGGGCTGGCTCTCTGGTTACCAGAGTTTCTTCTTGTGGTCTTTAAGCTATATTTTATCAAGGCTAGAAAGGGAGAGGAAAAACCTGGCTAACAACTTTGTTTCTATGCCCCTTGGGACTCTAGCAACATGGCTAGTATTCCTCTTAGATAATTCAGCTTTTAATTAATTCCTCTTGGATAAACCAGCTTTTTATCATCAAGATTACAGACTGAAGTTCAAGGGGTTGCATTATCAACCTATGTTACAAAATAATATAACAGAGGTACTTTCAATTCATTCAGTACATGGGTATAATGGAGCCATCTCAAATTGGCTCACATTATTAAATTTTCAATGTATAGGCATTTACAATTCAGGAATCAACAAATGCTACAAATCAGGGGTTGATTTGATCTTTTATTAATTTTCTAAATCTAAGAAAGTAATGGATAGGTCAATAATTCAGATGAAACTTAAAAGT
This sequence comes from Pseudochirops cupreus, assembly GCA_028627135.1. Taxonomy (NCBI): domain Eukaryota; kingdom Metazoa; phylum Chordata; class Mammalia; order Diprotodontia; family Pseudocheiridae; genus Pseudochirops; species Pseudochirops cupreus. Next base: position 381,443,265 of record CM053580.1, on the reverse strand, counting down.
GTATCATGTTTCTAGAAAGCCAGTTGTTAAATATTTACCAGCACACTTATGCGGGGAATACATATTGGCAGCACTACATAGTAGAATGAAAATCAACTCTGAAGCTTGAAAAAGCTAGGTTGAAGTAATGCCTCTGACAGTGGTTCTATGATCATGAGCAAGTTGCTTCACCTATCATGCTCTGGGAGCTCTTTATTCTTGTCATTGCTTGTCCTTCATTCTCAAAAAGGATCAATGACAGCAGGAAGGTGATACCATAACTTACAGGTGATTTGGATTTAAGTGAGGGAGGGCTATTCAAAGTCACCAGCCTCACTTTCTCCTCAAGAGCCATCCAGTGCAAGTTATTGGTCAGTATCACTGGAGATGGCTCCAAATGCAGTGGGCGACTTTGGCCTTTTGAAGTTAAGATCTTTAACAGGTCTCAGTTTGTCTGAGGCAACACCCATTCAATGATTAAGGCTAGTTAAGAAATGAGGCAAAAAGTGACCTCTTCTACCTAGTGTAAAAAAAAAAATCAGTCTAGGAGGGAAAGATCTTCAGGGTTTCTGGCCAAAACAGAAACAATTGCTATTTATACTCACTCTGAGTCATCAAAATCCAAACAATGACCAAGTGAGGCTTGGGCTAGGACCCACTGTTGGCCAATCAATGAGAGCCAGAGTGATTTGGGCTTAAGGCATAATCAAGTAGCCCCATTTGAATTGCAATGAGTTTATCAAAGCCTGGCTTTCCAATGCTATATTTCAAGAAATCATAAATTAAGCTACTTGGGGCAAAAGAGTTAATTGTCCAGTTGTTGTTGGGGTTTTTTTTAATGATAGAATAAATAAGTAGGAAGAGATAAAAAGAAATCTGGTCCATAAACCCCAAGCTTTCAAAATTTATATTCCTTTGGGCAGAGCACCCACAAGTAAACTATGATTCCCTATGTGGACAGAGGGAAAAGAGGGAGAGGAGGGAAGGAAGAAAGGAAGGAGGGAAGGAAGGAAAGAAGGAAGGAAGGAAGGAAAGGGAAGGGAAGGAAGAAAGGGGAAGGAAGAAAGGAAGGGAAGGAGGGAGGGAGGGAAAAGAAAGGGAGGGAGGAAGGAAGGAAAGTAACACTCTAAGGTAGTAAGTTGAAGAGGAGGTGCCAACCTGCATAAGGAGGAGTTTTCTCATCAAAGAGTTCCTTATATCAGTGAAATCACAAATACAGTCCCTTCCTATTCCTATGTCCAAGATACTCAGGATAAAAAAAAAAAAAGAATAGTCCCTGCCTTCAGAGACCTTATGTTCTAATTTCCAGCTCTGACAGTAATGAAATTTCCCAAACAGTTGCACTCCTCTAAATTGTATTTGTTAAGGTAACAACAGCAAAATCTTGCTGAAAAAAATGGCATCAAATATGGCAACAAAATTTTCTAATAATAAATACTTAACACTCATTTTTGAAATTTTTTTTTAAAGGAGAGGAAACTGGGTGGTCTATTAGACAGTATCCTTCAGTGGAAAGAAACCCTCATGTTTCTGGGCAACTGTTCTCCCAGAAATCTAGAGTTGAGTAACAAATTAGTCATTCAACAGTCACCAGTTCAAATATCCCAAAGTTAGGTATTTGAAGAGTGTAGTAGCATGGCAGAAAATTTTTATGGAGATGTGTGAGATGAAAGAGTTCAGAGTCTGAATCTAAGGTCAGAAAAGGTCTTTATTCTTTCTCATGAGAAAGAACTCTGCCCCTGTCACCCACTGGCGGCAGGGAGAGAGCAACAGGTAGAAGCTAGTCCATGGTTATATAATCTTCTAATGCAGAAACCCAACCTCCCCCCCCCCCCAACTGAACTTCACTCTTATTGGTAGGGAGGCTGGCCCACAACTAAGCATGGGAGACAAAGGACCCGGAAACATGTGGATGTCCAATGAAAGCAGTCTTAACCTTATTTGGCGTATCTTCTGCTGAGTTGGTACTGGGGGAGGGTCTCCATTGCTCTAAGCCCCAGATTGCTGGAAGGTCAGGTGATTTCTAAAGAGGCCTAGAGAATACTGAAGCCATTCTAGATTTGATTTTTCATAATGGGGAAACTTCACTATAAATTATCCCTCACAGAGATAATGCAAAACAAATCAGTTTTCTAAAAATAAAACAGTTGGTACAATCCATTGGTTCCTCATATATATTTTTCATTATGCAACAAAGGTACAATGCTTCATATATTTATAAGCCATCTGGCTATATTTCTTTCAAAATGCTAGTAAAGACTAATGTTTGGAAAGTTGAAGCCCTGATATTTGCCAAGCTTTCTTAAGGCTATTTTGAGGAGGCTTTGTAAGTCTGTCCACAGCACAATACCCCCAATAAGCTCATTTCTCTTCATCTGGACTGGAAATCCTCAAGTGAAGAAAAGCCCATTTACCCCTTTTCCAGCTTCTTTGTGGTGCCCAATGCAGCCAAATGACAACAGAGAAAAGTCTTTTCTATATGCTAAACACTCAGGCAGAAGAGAGAGACAGAGACAGAGAGACAGAAACAGAGAGACAGAGACAGAGAGACTCAGAGTCTTTGAAGTAATACATTCTTAGAGTCTTTGCAGTAATACATTCCTTCTCATTCCCTCCCTCTCTATCTCACTGTAGTTAATGCCCTCAGATATGATTGTATAATAGGGGAAGCATGTAGATGGAAGGAGTAAGAAAGGAAGTGCTAAGTCAAAGCAGAGTGATGGTGGTTGAGGGAATGTTTGATGGGGGAAGATGGAGATGATAAAATGGGAAGTACTCTCCACTAGCCCTCATCCATCCTAGTCTTCATCCAGTCCAAAGTTCTAGTCATCTAGCCTACTGCTTTGCCCTCCAGACCATCGGACCTTCAGATGGGGAGTAGGGGAAGAGAGGGAAGAAAACTAGGGACTTAATGAGTTTTGGAATTCCCACCCTTAGGCTTGACTAGTGAGAGAATGAACTCACATAGCCCATTCATTGTATCTAATTGGCTCTTGACCAACCCAGTCCAAAGTCATACCCCATCCTATAATTCACTCATCTACCCTGCTGTCCCTTCTCTCCTCCCCTCTTCCTCCAGATTCTACCTCTTCCACTTCTCCAGAAAGATCATGTCAATCTTTTTTCTCAATCACTGTATTTATAATCCACTGGCTTCCCAGACCAAAACACCTTTCTCTGGACAGCACTGCCCTGTATGAGTTGGATCCATCCGTTAAAATCCTTGAGGGCAAGGGATGTGTTTTGTATTTTTATCACAATGTATAGAATAAATGCTTTTCATGCCTTTATTTGTTCGTTCTTTGTGATTTCATCAGTGCTTTCAACTTTTGCAAGATAAGGCAGGAGAGAAAGGATAGGAGGAGAGTATGAAAGGGATGAGGTCTAAAATATCAGGAGGGATTCTCAATCATAACATGCCCGTGGCCATTTTAAAAATGTTTAAAAAGATTTGCAGTGTTAAATAGCTCTGAAAAGTGTGCTGAGTATTGAATTTACATTAATAGAACCAATTGCTTTTAGATTAGGAAGTGATTTTACTCTTAGCTAAAATCTTTCCCTTTCTCAAAAGGAATATTTGGAATAAGCTTTGGGGAAGGGTTCCAAATGGTAATGATGCAGTTTATTTCATAAGTTGAAAAGCTGTTAAATTTTTCAACCTGTCCAACTAAGCTCAGTCCTGAGGCTTGCAGATCAGACAGCTGTCATTTGTCTAAAATGAAATCTTGTCATCCAAAAATCTGTATAGGTGTTTGAAATGCCAGTAGGCATCTGGGATCTTCCTGCCAGCTGATTTTTCTAAGTTTGTATAGAAAAGGAAGTAAAGGGTACCCTGGTCAGCCCATCCTATGGGAAGAAGCTGAATGTATATTCTCAATATCTACAAAAAGCAGTCAACCATTATTTTTTCAGATTCTGAGCAAGGTCACTTAAGCAGTATTTAAGCTCTTTAAAGGAAGAAACAATGTCTTGGATTTCTTTCTTTTTTTTTAACTCCTAATAAATTGTACCTAGAACAACTAATCTACACATAGCAAATGTTTAGTAAATGTTAAACTATCAGATTATCAGATGTTTACATTTAAATGGTCCTGCTTATCAGTGCATAAAATGGGATGCATTATTATGTGAATTTCACTACTCCCAAGGGTCTCTAGAAACTTTTCACACAAGACAAATCCACCCCATGCTAAGCAACTTGGAAGGGAACTTGCTAGTTAGAGAATTTCCAGATTACATCAGTGATCCTAGGGGGACACTGAAGCTATCCTAGAGTTGAAGCATCAGAAGATAACTAATACCCCATTGAAATGTTTACTGTTAATTGAAAGCCCTGTAAGAAAGTTCATAATGGATAATCTGGTCATAAAGAGGAAGGCTCTTATTATTAAGACACCTTTAATGATTTGGTTACATCCTACATCAAAGATTTACAGAGAGATGCAAACGAGAACGGTGCAAAAGGCAATGTGGAGGGATTAAGGTCTGCACTAGAGGAAGGAGTAGCCAGACCCATGAACATCCCAGATCTATCCAAGTCACAGAGATGACTAGGAGAATATTTTGACTTTGTTCAGCTATGTAATACAAAAGAACTTTTGTAACTCTGTCTTTTTTTAAATAAAAGTCTTGACTTATCCATCTGAAAATATGGTAAATATGCATCTCCTCTAGGGGACTTTTAAGTATAAATAATTCTGTAGTTGTTATCTAAAACTCCTGCCTTCTTTTCATCCATCAAAATTTCAAAGTATGTTGTTGTATCTTCTATTCTAGAAAAGGGAGGAAAGGGGAGAATATTCAACTCTATTCTAATAGAACAGAAGGGTGGTTCTTTACCAGTGAAATTTCAATACCAGAACATATTCATTCAAGTACTTAACCGTATTTGGAGAGAGAATCCAGAGGACAGCAACCAAAATGGTGAAGGTCTAATAGTTCATGACATTTGAGGATCTGCTGAAGAAACTGAGAGTGTTTTAGCCTTTGGAAGAGGAGACCTTGAATGAATATGTTAGCTGTCTTCACCTATTCAAAGGGCTGTCATGTAGATGACAGAACAGACACGTTTTTTGGTCCCAGAAGGCAGAGCTAGAAGCAATGAATGAAAATGTTAGAGTTAGAATTAGGCTTGAGGGAAGGAAAAGCTTCCTAACAATTAGCGCTGTCCCAAAGTGGAATGGGCTAGCTAGGGACCTAGGGGCTTCCTCTTCTCCAGAGGCCTTCAAACAAGAACTGTCAGATATGTCATCAAAGGGATTCTCACTGAGCAGCAGGTTGAACCAAGTGACCTCTGATACCCCTTCCTAATATAAGAAGTTGTAATGCTGTGATTTTTCAGAGCATGAAATCAGAGGTCCCAGGACATCTATCTCACTTTAAGATGACGGCCTGTTTGAAGATTTATTTATGGCTTAAAGATAAAATTTGGTGTAAACCTCATGCATCTTCAAATCAATAGAGACTGGGTACTAGGACTGAATTTCAGAAAATCTAGTCATTCCATAGAGAAGCATGCCTTGACGGGGGGTAGGGAAGGCTATGAAAAAGGTAAAGTTTACCTTCATTGACTTTTCACCTCCATTTTACATTCTCTGTTCCAACTGTCAGTGTCCCTTCTCCCATTAAACCCCCAAGTACACAATATTTGATATTTACCTTTTATCACTTTCTCTCATCCACCACTATGATATGACTTGGACTTATTGCTCATTTTTCTTTTCTTCTCAACCAAACTAAATATATCCTAAGTCTCATTTCCTTTATTAACTTAAGTGCCTTGTTAATTTCTAATCAATCATTTGACATTAGTATGTAGAATTGTGGCTGAATACATTCCCTCTCCCCAAAGATTTAAACATGTTAAATGTATATCTTAACCAAAATCTCCTTTTTGCATCACTAATCTCTCCTTTACTGGTTCCTTTGCATCTACTTTTTAAAAAATACATTTACTAGACTCCACACATCCCAATACTATCTCTTTTCTTTTTTCTCCTCTACTATGAAACTTCTTGAAAAAATTATTTATACCTAGTTTCCATTTTCTCATTACACATTCTCTCCTCAATATGTGACAGTCAACTTCTTCTACCAACTCTACTGCAGCTGTTCTGTCATCAGTGTCATCCTAACTTGCTAAATTTAATGGTTGTTTTTTTTTCTATTCTTATCCTCTTTGACCTTTCTGCATCATTGGATGCTGGACATCATTGGATGACTTCTATATACTCTTCTTATGGTATATTCTCTTTCCCCCTTGCTTTTTGAGACCCCTACCTCTTTCCTTATTTTTTTACTCTCTCCTTGGCTGAATTCTCTTGTTCATACTTCCCCTTTTTGGTGGATATTTCCCACAGTTTCTCCTTGGCTTGCTTCTCTTCCCTTTCCACTGTCTCTTACTTGGCAATCCCATTCACTTTGGAGGCCTCAAATAGTTCTTCTATATTGATGACTCCCAAATTCTTCCCTAACTTCATTTTTGAGTTCCAGACAAGTATCTCCAACTGCTGGGAGGACATTACCACCTGAATGTTCCACTGGCACTTCAAACTCAGTATGTCCAAAACTGAACTTAAAACTTCTCCACTAAGCATCTTCTCCTTTCTGATTTCACTGTTTCTAAATATGGTTCCACCATAGTCTCTTGGTTTTACTGCTGACATTTCCCTTTCCTTCATATTTTATATGCAGTCAGATACTAAAAGTCTAATTAATTCTTCTACTAGACTATCCCTATCATCTGTCTATTCCTTCTTCTCCTGGCACTGACACCATTCTGGTAGAAATCATTATTACCACCTGCCTATATTTCCTTCTAACATTCTAATAGATTTTCCTCCCTTTCATCCTTCTCCACCTCAATCCACATTCATAACTTTGCCAGATTAACCACTCATATGTACAGATACAGTTATGCTGCTTGTTTTAGATTGTAGGATCAATGAGAGACCTTCTGGCTGTGCTATTTTTTCAATTTTGTATCCCCAGGACCTAGCATAGTACTTTACACATAGCATACATTTAATAAACTGAATTCAACTGTTTTGCATATAGTCATTCCTGTATCCTCCCTCTAAAATGTAAGTTCATGGAAGATACACCTTATCTAAACTTTGTATCTCACCCAGCACAGTGCTCTGTACATAGTAGAACATAGTAAATGTTCATTCAATTGAATGTCTGTACCAGTTAATTTCATGGTAAAGGTTATATGCTTCCTTTCATAGGAGCACTAACTTCAACACTAGCACTAAGGAAAAGTGGCCAAGTACAGCTATACAAGATGTTCCATCTGGGTAGGCCACCATGTGGCAATCTACACCTTGATTACAAGCTAGAATCATAGGCTGTGGTAGAGAAGGGACTAGTATTAGTAGGTCTGGAGGTTCATTGTCATTTGTGAATCCATCTGTATATGTAGAAATCAAATCCCAATTTTTTCCTATTGGTGATTCCTAGTTTCTTTTCTCATAGTGTGACTTAATCTCAAAAAAATTCATAATTTTCTAAACTCCTGTTGTGCCTTATTCCCAACCTCTTTCTGAACTCCACACAACCCAGAAAGCTCACTCACATATAGATTAAAGTAAACATTGAATGAAATTAGAAGTGAAAGGTACAGCATTCAAACCCATTGAGGTTTGAGTAAGCCACAGCTGCATATGTTAGTCTGAACTCTTCAACTTCCACCTTTCTTTTCCCATACTCTGTCTTTTGCTGTCTTCAATGAGATGAGTGTACCCCCAAAGGCTTTTGTAACAAGCATGATTGGCCTTAGAATTACAAGTAGAGGGAAGACATGTGATTGTCTCACCACTTCCATTCACTATGTCCCCAAACATGGCCAATGATAATCATTCTTTCTAGCCCGCTGGGGATGGTCTTCATTCCTTAGTCAATCACCAGGCAAAAGTCCAATGCTTCAAGGGCTGGTTGATTACCAGACGGACTGCTACTACACCAGTACCTCCTACTTCCCCACCAGAAATTACTAATTCAGTAATTGGCTATGAACCATTTCTGTTTTCTCACTGCAATCCAAATACTCTGACACTCTCCCAAATTCTAACAGAGTTCATGACCTCCCATGAACCTCTGGTTAGATCTTTGATGTTACCTAATAATTTATTCATACGGACAGTCATCTCTCTAGGTACACTTTAGAAAATCAAGTTAGAAATGATCGGTGCCTGTGGCCAGCTGACAAGGAACTATTGTATAGATGTTACATTTATGTTATGATAAACTAAGAGTTACAAAATATACCATACTTAATGATGGATCTTTAAAATTTCAAAATACTATCCATTTGCATTTCTTCTCAAAACTCCAGGGGGTTAAGTGTTTTGCCCAAAATAACACAGGTAGTAAATTGCAGAACTAGGTTTTTAACTCAGGACCTGTGATTCCAAACTAACTGCTCTTCCCATTGTGTTCTGCTACTATTTCCATAAACGACCTACTAGTAGTTTCAATGTCTCTTGAGTACCAAATTCAATTTGCCCTACAGGTATCTCTCCTGGGAGTAATTGTTACATTTTGCCAACTAAGATACTAAAAATTATATAGATAGAATCACTGGTTTGTGGATGCACATTTAGTAAACGGTAAAGCAGGGACTTGAACCCAGCTCTTCCGAATTCAAGTTCTCTACTTTTCGTTATACCTTGTTTCCCATTTGATGATTCAAGAGGCACTTCAGAATGTGTAGTCCATCCAGGTCATCATTACAAATATACAACATTCTCTATTGCAGTAGATATAGAAAACGTAGGATATTTTCCTGCATCTGTTATTTTTTAGGAAGTTGCTTTTTAAAAATAATTCTCTGTCAGTTTGTGAATCTATCATTTGCATCTTTCATAACTAGAAGAATATGAAACACAGTCACTCACACACAAATCTGTTCATTCAAATGCTCTGGGTATTTGTATTCCAGTAAAATAGTGACTTTGCTACAGACAGTAATACAATGTTCTGTATCCAGTTCCTATAGCTATGTTTATTATTATTTAATGATTAAGGAGATGCTATCCAATTAAGAGTACCTGCACATTTCAATATGGCATTTACATTCATCTCATTTATTTATATTTAGATATCACATATGTTTCATTTACTCATAACCAATTGCAAAACATTTATCTGGAAACTTTCCTTCACCTCAAAAGACACAGAGGCTTAATTTAAATATAATTTCATAGTGTGAAAATGGTGTCCAAGTTTTAAAAAATCCTTCCCGAAGTATCTTGTTTGTCATGATTATTTCTTGAAATAAAAATAGATGAGATTGGATTCAATCCCACTATTCAAGAAGTTCTGATCCAAACTAGTTTGGAAACCAGCTTTTTATATTTATGAATAAACAATCCTACTTCTTTATTTCTCTAATGGAAATGGTATTTTAGCTATTCTACTTCTTTTTAACAAAAAAAAACTGTACCTCTCAAGTGCTAGAATTCTAGGTTTTTTCTCATCAAGATAGTCAACATTTGTCTTCTCTATTGCTCATTTATAATTAATAAATGAATAACATAAGTGACTTTTAAGTCCTTTAGATAACAAATTTGATTATCAATTGTGTTCTTATATCTCATGGGCACAACAGGTGATCATGAAAGCTACTGGGTGCAAAGGGTAGCTAATCTCTTTCAGGACTAGCAGCTATCAATGTCTATCCATCTCATTTTAAAGGTGTTATGTCTTGCCTTTCTCTAGCCTTCCAGGAGAGATGCCCATAGGGCAAATTGCAATTGGTACCCAAAAGACATTGAAGGTCCCAGTAGCTCATTTGTGGAAATGGCAGAATAGTACAATGGGAAGATTTAATTTGGAGTTCCAGGCACCAAGTTCAAATAGTAGTTCTGCAATTTACTATTTGCACAATTTTGGGTGAAATGTTTGACTCCCAGGCTTAAGTTTGGACTAGAATGATCTCCAAAGTCTTTTCCAGCTTTTAGAGCTATAGTTCTATTTAGTTACCTAGTGATATCTTAATTCTAATCACTTGTAGCATCCTGGAGCACTACAATACCAATTCCTTAGCGGTTCTCAAGCTTCCTAATGCCGCGATCCTTTAATACTTGTATGTGGGCTGACCCGCCTGGACACAGAGAGAGAAGCAGTATCTTGGTTCCTAAGACCATGGGAAATATGTGTTTTCCAATGATCCTAGGCAACCCCTGTGACTCCTGTGAAAGGGTCATTTGACCCCCAAAGGGGTCGTGACCCAAAGGTTGAGAACCGCTGCCTTATAGCCTCAGATGAAAATAAAAATGCTCTGATTTATAGTAATAAACTATCATAAATATTATAGTAAAATAGATTTCTGAAGCAGACTGAAAATGACTCACAGAGAAGTTGTATCAACTAGTTATCATGATAACAAGTAGTGATAAGCTAAAGGTTAGAAGAAATCAATGACATTCACAGTCTGAACTGATGGTAGAGGGACAGGTGGTGTGATGATAGAGAACCATAGTAATCTGGCAGCAGGGAGACAGTCCTACTGTGGATGAAGTCACTCTGAGAAGGGGCCATCATGTCCTAGACCTCCCAAGGACCTAAAAGTGAAGCCAAGGGACAGTCATCATCACCACAGGGAAGAAGAATAGAAACAAATATTCCTAGAGAAGAAGCACCCTGCCTGACTCTCAGTATCAGAGCTCTGGGCCATACCCCCCTAAAGCCCTGATCATTTAGCACCATAATATTCATCCATGCAAACAAATTGTATGCCAACCTTCAACCTGACTGCATTTGAAATATTTCTGAGGCATGAAACCCAACGAAACTGAGTTCATAATGCTAATGCCAGAAAATAACTCAACTGGAATAGATTAGCCTAAGAGGATGCCACAGACAGATTAAATCACAGAATGACAGGTAATCACTTGTGCCTATCACCACATCTGCTCTACTGCAAAAGAAAGTTTTGGTTTTACACCCAAAGTGAAGAAATAACTTTAAACATAATGAATAATGCATAGAAATAAAAGAAAATAGTCCTTCTAAAGCTATATCAGGAGAGACCCTGCTAGGATAAAAGGATCCGTTCAGTGTTTATTTTACCGGCAGAGAACAAGGCAAGCAGTGATGCAGGGTTGTAATTGACCCAAAAAACATATAGGAGAAATAAAACAAGGAAAGTCTAGATTAGAAAGCCTCCCAATGGAAAGGAGGAAGAAAGGTAAAAAAAAAAAATGGCAAATTTACAATTTGTCATATGAAAATATATTTGTTCCAGTATATTGATGAAGCTACAGGAATGGATCAAAGTAAGCAAAATATGAAATTCAACCTTCTGTCCTAGTGTATTTGGAAAAATATGAAAATAAAATTAGGGTTAAAATTTTAGCATTCCTTCCTCAACCAGACTCAACATAAGCATACAGTTAATCAGAGCAACTGGTTATAGGCTTTACTGTCTCTATGTAGTAGGTGTAAAAGGTCCGTATGTATTACAAATATGGGGCACATAAACTTAGATTTTCACTGGCCATAATCTACACAAAGGCTCTGCAAGTGTTCTTGAAAAACAATTTAATGAGAAATTCAAGGGATATGAGATGCTTTCTGTGCTTTGTAAACAATCCAAGTAACCTTCCTAGTAAAGAGTGATGTGTGGAAAGAGGGCCACCAAACAGCAATAGAAAGGGGGCAAAACTTACATCTGGAGGTAAGAAAGAAAATTCTCCTTAGTGCAGCGGTTCTCAACCTGTGGGTTATGTTCAATTTAAATACATCCTAAATATCAGATATTTACATTATTATTCATAACAGTAGCAAAATTACAGTTATGAAGTAGCAATGAAAATAATTTTGTGGTTGCAGGTCACCATAACATGAGGAACTGTATTAAAGGGTCGCAGCATTAGGAAGATTGAGAACCACTGCCTTAGTGCATTAGTGAATTAAAATAAACATTTAATTATATACATAACAAAGAGTTATATTGGGACAATAATCACAAATAGTAGATAATCAAAAAGTAATTTGCAATTGATTTTATCTCCCAAATTACATTTTTTGTAGATTATACTGTACTGAAAATTATTCAACAATATTTGTGAATGCATAAGCCAAGGAAGAAGATAACCCAGAGAGTTACTAGGTGTTAGAGGAAAAGCCAATTTGAGATTTCAATGGCTTATATAACCTAGAAGCCAACTATAGTGTGGCGCAAAGAATAGAGAGCTGACTTTGGCATCAAGAAGAGCATGGTTAAACTTCTGCTTTTGAGGAATACTAGCTGTCTTACTACGGGCAAATCACTTCACCTTTTGGTGTCCTCAAACATATCTCAGACTACAAATTTCAAAAAAGTTGCCAATCTATAGGGAATTTCCCCTCTGGGAGAGCCTCACATAGGTGTGACTCCTCCAAAAAAAATACATAGGTAATCAAGTCAATTATATTCATAATCTATGTATATGGATGTTCACATTCATGAACATATGTGAATCTGATGCATAGTTTCCCAAATCCCTAGGGTTGAACTTGATTCCAGCAGATTAGCTTAGTAAATTCATTAATCTACCATAGAAAGTCCAGACCTGTATATTCCCTAACTTGGAAGATCATAGCAATCCCCTTAATTTACAGATAAGAAAAGCTGGGACTCAGACACAGACATTCTGCCTTCAAATTCAGCAGCCTTTCTACTGCATGTCTCATTCCCTTAATAAATCCTCCAAAAGCTCAATAATTTCAAATTCTTGAAATCTTATCCCTTTCCCAAATTAAGTAGATGTCAGAAAGGTATTCATTCTGCTTTTTTGTTATATTTCTAATTCCTTTGACTTTGGAACTGGAGGCTACAGTGCTTGGTGGCTTCAGAATACATGATGGATAGACATGTCATGCCAAGTTGCTAAATAGAATGACTTTGTAGTATGATATTAGATTTTCTGTTCTGAAAGTAACCTAAAAATTTACCATTTCGGCATTGTACCCCAAATTGGGACAGACTGTGGAAAAGAATATCAGGTGAGGTATGCTGAAGACTGCTAAAATAAAGTCTAGTTTGAAGCTGCAATGTTGATCAAAAAAGAAAGTCGCTGGTAGGACAGAAAAGAACAAAGGAAAGTGATGAATATTAGCTTTCTACCCCCTAGGGAGATAAGGGCTGATGCATGTTGATAATTAAGGCAGTTAATAAGTGGAGAAAGAAAAGGGAAGGGGTGGAAAGAGGGTATATTCCTAAATATGATCCAAAAGGGTAACCAGGATATTATACCAGGGCCAGGCCAAAGAGTTTTCTAGTGTAAAAAAACCCAGAGGCAAGAGTCATAAAACAGAAGCTAGAACTGTGGCCCAAAGTTGGGTGGAGGTTATCTCAGAATAGGTCAAATAAACTCCGTAGGCCATGTGCAACAAGTTCATGTCAAGCAAAATGTCTGGCCAAGAAAACGTCTTTTTGTGACAATAGCATTCACTTGTTGATCAAATGATTATGCTTCTCAGGACTTGGCTGTTTAGTCCAAAAATCCTGAGATGCAGACTAGAGTTCAAAGTTCAGAATAGAGACACAGAAAAATAAAATATAGGCAGAGCTTGCAATGACTATTAAGTGGGAATTAGTCACTCAGTGCTGATGTCTATTCTTGTGTATATGTGCTATTGTGGGCTACCAGGGGGAGGAGACACAGATGAGGTTACACCCAGAAGTCTAGAAGAGAAATTTAGGGTTAGAGTTTCTTTCATATAAGAAAGGTGTCATGCTGAAGTCCCATCACCCCAAGGAGAGCCAAGTCAGGGGAACAACTCAGAGGTTCTTATGAGAGTGATCTAAGAAATGACACTATGAAATGAAGCCAAAAAATCAAGACAGAGAATTAGAATGTGGATTCTCATTCTTGCTTTTGACTTAGGTTTTCGTGGTCAATGAACAATCCTTATACTTAAACATTGCTACTAACTCCTGATGCTTCTACTGATTCTCTACACCTGTGTTGGAGGTTGGACCATGCCTCCTGTCAGGGGGTCTCTCCAGACTCTTAGGTCAGAATTTGCATAGAAACTGGAAAGAGACAGCATGCACCAGTCTGAGAGGGTGAGGATTCTAAATAGGCTTCCATGTATATTCATTGGGACCATGGCCTTCCCAATCCATGAGGCACTGGACTTGCACCTCCCCCCACCTCAATCTCTGGAACCCAGTACTAACTTGATAATGAACTTCTTTTGGCCATCAGTCACTGACAGGACCTGGAGTGGAGATTAGGGGGCTCATGGGCCTTCTGAAACACCAACCAATGGAAGATTGGGTATCAAGAACTTTTGGTGTCAGGAAGATTTAACTGAAAGATTCCTAGTCTTGGAACTTGAACTGTTGAGAAAAAAAAATTAAATGATATGGTATATAGCTATATTCCTGGTTGAGAGTCAGGCTGACTGGCAGGAGTTCATCAAGGGTCTAAAGAGAGTCAACAATGTGTTTATATGTACCTAGGTGGCTTCTTAACTGGTTTATAAATCAATGTGGAATGGGTTCCAACTCTTCCAGTTAGGATTTTATTGCTAAACTAATGGCATGAATCAGGAGGTTTGGAAGGGAAGGATAACAGAAGCCATTGTTTGAAAATAAAAATGTTGCCTTCCAAGCCTATTCTGACAAAACACAGGAGTAGTGAACATTCCAGGACAGTTAAAAAAGTGAAAATTAATGGAGCAATGGAAGCACCACTGTAATGGATGGTTGGTTCTTTCTGGCTGTTGACCCGGATCCAGTCATGCAATGCAGAAGAAAGGGCTGACCCAAAATGGAACAAGAATTATGGTCTTCAGTCAAAAGAAAATTGACTGTTAGACTACTAAACCAGAGTAATAATAATATCTAATCATCTTGGGGAAAGTTGTCCAGACATGATGTTTTTACTACCCCGTTTCTCCTTAACCTTTTGCAATCTGGCTTCTGTCCTCACTACTCTACTGAAATTGGGTTCTCAATGGCCACCAGTGAACTCCCTCTCACCAAATCCAATAGTCATTTCTGTCTTCAGGCTATTTGCTTGCCATTTCTGTAGCCTTTAACACTATTGATCAGGAATCGGGAACGTTCTCGCTTCCTTTGGCTTCTGAAATAGCCAACTTTCCTGCCTTTCCTCCTTCTATAACCATTCCCTTTCTGTCTCCTTTCCTGGTTCATCTGTCCATCGGCCCCTAAAAGCAGGTGTTCCCCAAGGTCCTATTCTTGGCAGTCTTTTCTTCTCTCATTGTACTCTCTACCTCTGCAAACTCACTTACTTTCAAAGACTCTACCATCACATCTATGCAAATAAATCCAAAATCTCTGTCTCCAAAACTTTATTTTGTGTTTCAGCTATCTCTGAGTCAGCTACAAAACACAGGGAATAGAATATTGAATTTAAAGTCAAGAAGATGTGAGTTCAAATCCTACTTACAAGCTGTGTGACCCTGGGTGAGTCACCTGACCTCTTCCAACTTCAATTTCCTCATCTATAAATAGAAGGTATGATTTACTTTTCACTGACAGCTTCTGTATATTTTAAATAAATATGATAGACATAAAACTATATCATCTAAAAATAGCACTCCTGTTTTAGATTATAAACGTGCCTGGTAAGACATCTGTCTTTGTTATATATACTTTCATGCTTGGGCACAGGTGCTCAATAAACACTTAACTGTGTAACAACTGGCATCATGGAATGAAAGTAACGTGCATACTTTAAAGTGATTATTACACAGTAACTGCCTCTGGTTACTACCTCTTGAATAGTGATACAAATGAGAATAGGTTATTGTTTCCCACAAACACATGTAAGAAACAATGATTCTGCAACTGTGCAAATGACCTCTACTTAGGATCATAGGGTCATCCATCCAGAGCTAGAAGGGACCTCAGAGGAATGTAGTCCAACCCTCACTTTATAAATGCATAAACTGAGGCTGGAGAAAATTAATTGACTTATCCAAAGTTGGTTTTAAAGGTGCAATTTGAACCTATATCCTCTCACTTCTGAGTCAGCATTCTTGCCAATGAACCATACTGCCTAGCCCTTAAGGATTCCTAAAGCTACTTCTAGCACAGTCCTAGGAATAATGTGCTAAAGATGTTTAATACTTGCTTGATTAAGTTGTATTGAGTTAAGCTATTGACTCTTAGGCAACTGACCTATAATGTAATAGCTCAAAAGATTTTTGATTTCTTCAGTTTGGGTTTTATCTCCACAAAAGCAGACTGCAACACTTCCATGCATTAGCAGATGATCTTTGTTCAAAAAAACAAAACAAAACATCAGTTGATAGCACAAATAGTGGGTTGAACCTCCTCTGAACTTTCTTAGTCTAGCGTTCAGATGATAGACATCACTGTGTTGTTGTTCAGTTGCCTTTCATTCATGTCAGACTGGTTTTCTTGGAAAAGATACTAGAATGGTTTGCCATTTCCTTCCCCAACTCATTTTACAGATGAGGATGAAGCAAAGTTAAGTGACTTCCCCAAGGTCACACAATTAGTAGGTGTCTGAGGCCAGATCCAAAGTCAAGAAGATGACTCTTCCTGACTCCAGGCCCAGTACTCTATCCATTGTGCCACTTAACTGTCCTCAGCTAGCTGTATTAAAGCCTACTAAAGTTTAGTTGCATTTGATAGAACCTAATCTGGCCTAGTCTTCAAGAACTCAGTCGCCTTCACATTATGATGAGCCAACTAAATAGGACTAACTATGTCTGGTAGATGATTTTTTTCCCCCATTTTCATTTGGAAGGTTAGCCTCATAAATACACAGTTGTATTTTTGTTTGAGGATTGGGTTCAATTTTTGCTTTGGTTTTTGTTTTCTATCTTTCAGGTATACCTGAGGAAGAAACTCAGACCCTATCAATGCAAATCAGCTCCTATTTTATAGATCCAATAATCTTAGTTGCTTAGGATGTTAGGACTTTAAGTAACTTGCCCAGAGTCACATAGTCAGTATGTGTAGAACTCTACAGTTGCAGTGGCTTTCTATTAACTCCGGGATCAAATATAATGGGCTGTTTGGTGTTCAAAGCACTCCTTAGTTTTGACTCTTTTTGTATTTCCAGACTTCTAATTCTTTACTCCTCTCCATATATATTCTGTGTTGACCTTCTTGCTGTTCCTTGCAGAAAATGCTACATCTCCCAACTCCAAGGCTTTTTAGTGCCTGTCACCCATGCCTGAAATGTTCTCCCTCTGCACTTCTGCCTCCTTGCTTCCTTTAAGATTCAACTCAAATCCCACTCCCCCACAGCCCTTTTCCAGTTGCCCCCCCTCCCATTCTCATCCCCATACACCTGCTGCTTCAATTTTTCTCATTGAAGTTACTATCCTTATACTCTGTATAGGTTGTGTATGTATATGATTATTTGCATGCTCTATCCACCGTTAGAATGTGAGCTCCTTGAGGCCAGGGAACATTTTGCCTTTCTTTGTATCCCCAGTGCTTAGTACAGTTTCTGGAACTGTATAGACTTAATAAATGTTTGTTGATTATGCCCATGATTCCACCTTTACGAACCCAGAGTAAATAAATATACTGTGCTACTCAGTCCTCTAAAACATTCATCAATACACTGACTATATTCCTCTATTAATGCATGTACAATCTAAAGTTTTAAAAAGTTTAATGAGAAAAAAGTATTTATTAAACTTAGTTGACACAAATGCACAATACAAAAAAGAAAATTCTTTCTGAAATATTAATATTATCTTAATTCTGATATTTCTGTTCCTCCTACATCTTTGGCCTCCTCTTAAGGAGTCTCCATTAAGCCTGACCTGCCAAAATAAACAGATTGTTAGGATGATCAGACAGATTTCAGCAGTAAGGGAATAACATTCATTGTCATTTTTGGAGACTAAAATCAAGCTAAAAGTGCACTAAGGAGATGCCACTTGGATGGTGTCACTCTAACGAGCAACGTCTGCCACACATTAGTAATAGGTGACCACACTCAGCAAGTTGTCCAGAGCTGAGTGGGGACCATAGACATGTGATTTATTTTCTGACAGAATATCTGCATTGGCAACAGCCTCTCCAATGTGGGACAGCTATGGGAAAGAAGGGAATGCACTGTGACAGAAGGGTTCTGTCACTCTATGTGCCAGCCAGAATCCTGTCAGCCCTGCGTGCTGAGCAGAATGCTTCTGACAAGGTCACTGCTAATGTCCCCTTTAAGTCACAAGAGCACACGTTATTACATAAGTATGTGTGGCTGTTTTTGGAAATATTTAGGCTGGATACACAGTTGACTCGAGTCTTTGGGACTGTGACTTCATGTTTGAAAGAGAATTGGATACATTACATTTGACCTTTTGAAATATCTTTCTCCTTGCTAAGGGTATAGATGAGATTTGATTGGTTATAACAAGAAAGATGCATTGTACTAAAAACATACAGGTTATGATAATAATAATGGCTAATATTTATATAGCATTTAATATGTGCTAGGCACGGTGCCAAACACTTTCCAATTATTATCTTATTGACTTTGCAATTATTATCTCATTTGATTCTCAGTAATATTATCCCCATTTTACAGATGAGGAAATTGAGGCAGAGGTTAAATGACTTGCCCAGAGTCACAGAACCACTATGTATCAAAGGGTCAGAGGTAAGACATTAACTCAAATCTTCCTACTGTTAAGGCTATCATCTCTCTCTCTCTCTCTCTCTCTCTCTCTCTCTCTCTCTTTCTGTCTCTTTCTCGCTCTCTCGCTCTCTCTCTCCCTTTCCCCCTACAGATCTGCTCCTCACCCAGATTCTTTGGTTCTCACCAAAGAAATCATAGATCTGACATATGTCTGTGTGTACATGTGTACACATATATGTAAGATAATGTATACACATGATATATAATGTATTTCCATATAATTATATTTTAAATATATATACTAGAGAGAATGCATCATAACCTGAAATATATACACAGAAAAATAACCCTTATGATAGGTCACTGTAACACCAATGCAATATTTACAGCACCCATAGTCACGATAAAGACCATGACTATAAGTATCACATGACGTTCAATAGCAAAATATACCAGATTCTCCAGACAGACGATAGAACTGAAGGATTTATTTAGATATTGGAAAACCAAATCCCAAAACCTGTAAGCCGATTCCATTATAGCACCAAAGATATTCAGAAGCCATAATAATGCTGATAGCCACAGCATTCTTTAACCTTCCCACAAACCAATACAAGATCAATATTTACTCACAAGCCTCTCTATCTCCTTAGTGAGTGTCCTCTCCCCCCAGAGTCTGGCTAGCTCTGAACCAGCTTCCTGAAGGCTCTGCTTCCATTCAGCAAAATCTTCCCATCACAGGCTCCATGTGATTACATTCAGCCTATTAGGGGGCAGAGTTTACTTTCAAAGCAAGGGAGGTCTTCAAACTCCCCCCTTAAGTCTAGTAAGGAGCAGGGAAGGTCTTCAAATCCCATTCCCATTCCAATCACTAATATGAGTTAGATGAGGGGAGTGGGAGTAGTCCATATTCAGACCAACATGGCCATTATATGTTTCTACTCATTCTTCAGTTACAGTACCTAGTAGTTATTATATCTAATTAATCAAAACAATGATCAGACAAATGTACTCTGATTGAAGACAGGGAGAACAAATGTATTTACTTCCTAGTTACATGATGGTTATGTAAGTGCCCTCGGGTGGGATATAAAGAACAAGCAAATCATTACAATTCAAGTGAAACCATATCATCTATTCACCATTAAAAAGGGTGTTGGGGGGGGCAGCTAGGTGACACAGTGAATAGAGCACCAGCCCTGGAGTCAGGAGGACCTGAGCTCACATCTGGCCTCAGGCACTTAACACTTAACTAGCTGTGTGACCTTGGGCAAGTCACTTAACCCCAATTGCCCTGCCTTCTCCTGTGCAAAAAGCAAAAAAAAGAGAGAGACAGAATGTTGGGGTTACCTCAACAAGAGGAAAAGCCCCGTGTTGCCACATTACACATACTAGAAGTGGTAGGAAGTAATACAATATCTCTTTATTAACTTGTATTATGTCTCTCACTAGATTTGAGGAAGATGCTTTGTAAACCCTCAAGGTCTAGAACATGAGAGGAGGAAGAGGTAGCTCAATCACCCGTCCCACTTGCATAACTACAGCTGCTTCTCTCTTTCCTATTTGCATCTTCATATTTACTCCTCAGCTCCATCTCAGTGTTTTGACAGTGACTTCCACTGTGCATCTTGCATGAGGAGCAGGGATTGTAGCAAGGTGTTCAGTCTTGTTTTGACAGCCCTCATTTTGTATAGCATTGCATTCAAAATGTGGATTTTCCTTCAGAAGTTGGGATCTTGTTTTCTACTTGTCAATGACTCTTCCCAGTATCAAGGAAATGGCAACTGTGTGTTGCTGATAAGATGAGTATGTGTTATTCTTGTTGTTGAGTCGTCTCAGTTATGCCCAACTCTTCATGACCCCATTTGGGGTTTTCTTGGCAAAGATCCTGGAGTGATTTGCTATTTCCCTCTCCAGCTCATTTTACATATGAGGAAACTCAGGCAGACAGGGTCAAGTGACTTGCCCAGGGTTACACAGCTAGTAAGTATCTGAACCCAGATTTGAACTCATGAAGATGAGTCTTCCTGATTCCAAGCCCCGTACTCGATCCACTGTGCCTCCTTGCTGCCCAAGATGAATATAACATCATGCTAATTAAGACAAATTTGCAGGTTTGATTCCCAGTGGGCCAATTCATTTCTATATTATATGGTCATAGGACACACCCATACATCAGACCAGCTGGCTTACATATAAATCTAAACTAACAAGATTTCATTAAATAATTACTATCCACCAGGCACTATGGAAGGTACTGGGAACATAAAGACAAAAAGTCCTCCATTTCAAAGAGTTTACATTCTCTTCAGGGGATGAAAGATGTAAGTGGATAAATACGTACATGACTATTTGAGCAAAGAAAGAACAGTTACAACTAAGGGGATCAGAAAAGGTTTGTTATAGGAGTTAAACTTTGATGGAAGTCAGAATGAAATGCAGAGGTGAGAAGGGAATGTACTCTAGATATGGGGACTATTTCTACAAAGGCAAAGATGTGATGGAATATCAGTTCAGAGAACAGCAAATAAGGCATCTCTGGCTGCAATGTAGTGTGCAAAGGGAAGACATGTGAAATAGTAGAAAGGTTGGTTGGAGCTTGCTTGCAGAGGGCTTTATATAACAATAGGTTGAGGGAATGTGGAATATATATCTAGATAATAGGGAGCCACTAAAAGGTTTTGAGCAGAGGAATAATCTGTGCTTTAGAAAGATTGTTTTGGCAGATATATGGAAGACGGAATTAGGAGTGAAGAGACTGGAAGCTGTGAGGCCAGTTAGTTCAAATTAATATAGACTATTGATCACAAGAGGAGTGGGCCAAGATAGTGTAGACTCCACTTCTGCTGCTAGAAGAACAACTCAGAAAATATATTCTACTTATGGTAGAAAAGAAGAATCATCTTCATAAGTAAGAGACAGAGTAATTTAAATAAATTACTTTAAAATACTACAAAGCATTGTGAGGCTTTCTATCATTACAAAAATCTCAATTTTAGATAGGAAGCAATTAGCACAGAATATATTTTGCTAAGGCAGAGAACACACTCTCCACTTGATCTAAAAAGCTGTTCATGACATTGTACACAGTAATAGCAATATTGTATGATGATCAACCATGAGTGGCTTAGCTATTCTCAGCAATACAATGATCCAAAAAAATTCTGATGGATTTATGATGAAAAATGCTATCTCCAGAAAAAGAATTGGAGTCTGAATACAAATTGAAGCATACTCTTTATTTTTCTTTGATTTTTTTTTGTCTGTCCTTTTTCACAAATGACTAACATGGAAATGTTTTGTATGACTGCACACGTATAACCTATGGCAAATCATTTGTCTTCTCAATGAGGCAGAGAAAGGGAGGGAAAGAGGGAAAGAATTTGGAACTCAAAATTTTTTTAAACGAATGCTAAAAATTGATTTGACATGTGACTGGGGAAAAATGAAAATATTAAATTTTAAACCAGGAAAATTAAATTCAAATATAAAAAGCTATTCATGGCAAAAAATAATGCAAAGGTCTTACTTTATACAATATGATCTGTCATATCTATTCCCTCTCTTTCTTGAGGAGTACCTCTTTTTAACATCAAAAACTTTTGGGGAGCTCCCTACATGAGAATAGTCACATTCATGCTACATATCTGTTGGAATCAAATAAAACTCAAAATAAAAAAAGAAAGTTCAAAATGTTTGATACACATGTGGATTCTCAGATGCCTTACCTCCACCCCATCCTTCCCCAGAGATATGCAGATCCCATGTGGGAAACCATTGCTCTAATAGGAAAAGTACTAGATGCCAGGGCACTGGGGTTCTAGTTCTGACAGTGGCAAATCTCAAGCTCTCTGGACCTCAGATAACCCATCTGTAAAATGAGAGCATTGTAATAGATAATCTTGGAAATTCCTTCTGGCTCCTTTCCCATGATTCAGTAAGTATATTCTTTAAAAGTGGGTCTGTTAGGTGGCACCATAGTGCACAGAGTGCCAGGACTGGAATTAGGAAGACTCATCTTCCTGAGTTCTAATCTGGCCTCAGACACTTGCTAGCTGCATGAACCTGGGCAAGTTACTTAAGCCTGTTTGCCTCAGTTCTTCATCAATAAAATGAGCTGGGGAGGAAATGACAAACCACTCCAGTATCTCTGCCAAGAAAACCCCAGGGGTCACGAAGAGTAGGACACAACTAAACAACAAAAATTCTTTTAAAACTGCATTTAATTGTATATCTAATTAACTTATGAATACACCATACTTTAAATAGACTAGGAGAATTCAAACACCAAGTCTCAGTTTCTTCATCTGTAAAATATGAGACAATAATACTTTTTTTTTAACTACTAAGAGTTCACAACAGGTTAGGCTCATAATCTAATGGGAAAGATTTCAATGATCAGATTCAGAATAATTCTATCGCTGGAAGGGTAGTTATGAAAAATAACTAATGAAGTCCCAGGTGAGAAAGATGAGAGAATATATATGAAGTATGTGTGTGTACATGTGTGTTAGTCACCAATTCCAGTTTTTTAGCTTGGAGTTCCAACCTACGATTTTTTTTTAATTAATTTTTTTAAAAGCAACTCATACCTTGCTGTTTTAACTTTGGCCTTCCCAATCTCCCCGGAGGAGTCTTGGATGATATGGCAGAAACCGCTGCTGCAGTTCTCAAACTGCTACTCCATGTATTCTCTTTCCTCAGTTAAGAGAGTCCTTAAAATTCCCACTTTAGGGAAAAAGCTCTGCCTTCTAGTCCTGATGTTGAGTGAAACTGTTCTTTTTCCTAAGCAAAGAAAAAGTAAAACTCCCAAGGTATTTAGAGGAATTTCCCTTTGCTAAGCAGTTCAAGCCTTGCCAGAATGACTATTATATTCGAACTACTTCTTACATAGGATGTTATAAGGAAAGTTTTATATTAGTGTGACCCAGCATTATTCAGTTGTATTCAACAGAAATCTACTAAATAACTCCTAAATTCAAAGAACACTGTAAGGCACTGGGAATATAAAGACAGAAAGAAAGAAAGACAGAAAGGAAGGAAGGAAGGGAGGGAGGGAGGGAGGAAAAAAGTCCTCAATGATACATATAGATATTTGTACATTTATACACATATATACATATATTTGGGTTTTCCACCAAATCCCTATTAAATATACTATTATTATTACTTTGTAATGATAATTTTCAGTCCTTCTGCTTTATAAGTATATTGTATATATAGTAGGTGCCCCAGCACCTACAGTTCCATGACTTATACAATGGACCACTAATACCTTAAGAGTTAAGACATATAATTTCTTTAATGAAAGCATATTCACTAATCCCCAGATAAATTCCTAGTCTACATGTAAGTAAAAGCAGATTAAAGCTATACACATGGAGATAAAAGAAGTTTGTAAGGAAATTTCCTGGGGTGCCAGGAGTGCCCTGACCAGAAACCTAGAGGGGACTTTATATCATCCTTTCCCAAAGGGTCCACAGCTAGGTCAAAAGGCCTAGGTCAATACTCCTGGAGTAATAGTTAATTCAAAACGTCCTAAGTCTGCTCCATAGGATAATATCTTAGGTTTCAACAGCTATGATTGGTGGTGCAGGAGTGTTGGGGTTAACTCAAGCTGAGACTTGGACCAAATTTTACCAATACATACACATATGCATACACACATACATATATTGTACTGTATTGCATTGCATTATATTATATTATGTTATGTTACATTACATTACATTCTATTATATTATACTATCTTATATTTATTATGTTATATTATGTCTTATCATGTATCATGTCATATCATTTCATATCATGTCATATTATATTGTATTATGTTACATTACATTACATTAAGTTATGTTACATTATATTACGTTATATTATTTTATATTATGTTACATTAATCATGCCATGTTATGCTATGCTATGCTATGCTATGTTATATTATTTTATATTATATTACATTATATTATATCAATCATGCCATGTTATGGTATGGTATGCTGTTATGTTATGTTGTGTTGTGCTATGTTATGTTATATTATTTTATTTAAATAGTTCTGAAACAAAAGTTCTTAGATTCCTATGGCTTGACATGATATGTACCATATAGATATGAGTTCTAACTACAGTCCTGCTAGTAACTAGTCATGTGACCTTGGACAATTCACTTTATTTCCATGGGCCTTCATTCCCTCATCTAAGAAATGAGGAGGAGGAAGGATTGGACTGATGTTCTCTTAGGTCCTTTCCAACTTTGACAGGCTATGGCTCTTTTTCAGTTACCCTTAAAAGAGTCTTTGAAAGAAAGAATGGTGGCCAAGTTGGATGACAGGTTGGATTTTGACTGCTCTATTCTATAAATCCTATAAATAAACTATTCAGTACCAGTGGTACTGAACTTGAGTTTAACTAGAAACTGATCCCTGCAAGCCACATATTGACTTACAAAACCACAAATTAACATTATCTATGTTGTATTGTATTTTCATTTATTTTGTTAAACATTTCCCAGTTACATTTTAATCTGGTTCTGGCATACTCCCTAGTTTCACAGGCCTACTTGGAGCCCACAAATTTGACACCTCTTCTTAAGGCCATACCACAACACCCCAGAGGCTGTAAATCCAATTCAGCCTGCTATCACTATAAACTGCTCTACCACAAGGTCCAGAAACTTCTTTGTTGTGGATTTCTTCGCAGAAAAAGGAAAAAGGGATGGGATAACCAACAGCTGGGCTAAATAAATGCATCTGGAGAAGCAGTATGGGCTCCTGGTGACCTAAAAGATTACTTGCATGACATTGTCAAGTCAGTTCCTTATATCTGCATTCTCGTGAAAAGGACAAAAAAGTAGATATCAATGCAATAGAATCCCATAGGAAGGGATTATTATTATTTATTGTTACATAGAACTTTGCCAAGATCATTGACAGGTGGCTTAAAATTGCAGATTAACACAATCAAAAGGGACCTTGCAGATCACCAACATAAAAGAAGCAAAAGGGGTGGGGGGAATGAAGAAAAGAGAAAAAGCATTTATATGACATCTACCATATGCCAGGCACTGTACCAAGTGCTTTAAAAATATTATCTCACTTGATAAAAGCAAAGTTAACACTTTAAATTAGTGGTCCTCAACCTTCCTAATTTCCCTGACCCTTTAATACTTGTATCTGGGCATATCTGCATGTGCGCAGACCCGCCTGGAGACGGGTAGAGGAGCAGTGTCTCGGTTCCTAAGACCATCGGAAATAAGTGTTTTAGGCGACCCCTGTGAAAGGGTCGTTCATGACCCACAGGTTGAGAACCGCTGCTTTAAATAGATTCAAGATAATAATACTTATTTCCATACTTCAAACATCAGGGTTTACATCAATGTGGGCACTTCTCTATCAATAGCAGTCATTCTACTCCTTCATGGGTGTTCATAGAAGTCTTTGTGCCCTATCCCCACCCAGTTCATCACCTAGTTGCTAATCTTCTGGTGATGAGCCTTAACAATCTTAGCTAGGGCAGATCTTGGATGACAGACATATCCACTGACCACATACCTGAAACCTTTACAGCTTGATATGAACTGACAAGCTTTGTGCTCCTCTGGCAAAGATTTCAAGAGCCCACGATGAACTTCTGAACCAAGATGAGGCATTGGAACCCTTTAGTGAAAGAAAGATGAAGATGGGAAGTGAGCACCAATAAGTCATCTCAGAACATCTTGGAATGTGGCAGTAGGAAATCTATTGCCATGTATCAGGGTGGAGTTAGAAAATATAGATAATACTGAAGGAATTGGAAAATATGATTGCTGAACCTCTGGCAATAATATGCTTCGCAAACCTTAAAGTGCTACATAAATACTGGTGGTTATATTATTATTAGCTTGCAGGGCTGTTATGGGGCTTCAATGAGATAATGCATGCATATCTCCTTGCAAACTTTAAAGTTTTATGGAAATATCAGTTATTGGGATTAAGTGGGATTCTGAATTCAGCCACTTCTATTAAACAGGTGAAAATACTGTTATTATTTTCTAAAGACCAAACAAGAAAGAAAAAAAGAACAGAATCAAAGGGGTCCCAGCTTGAGCAGAATAAAAGGGTAAGACACGCTAAGAAATAATCAATAGCCATTTACTTTCTATAGAATATATTATTATACTGCAGAACTCAAGTAACAACAAGCTACCAGACAATGGACAGCATGTGGTTTGGGAGACTGAATGGAAAATTAAGCGATACAGGATAGCAATGAGTCAGAGTTTCTATTTCCATCTAGATAGAAAAGGCATTACTAAAATATGTACTTTAGTTCTTCAAATAATATATCCTGAAGGCTTGAAACATTTTGAGATTGCTCAAGCAGAAATGTGGCTGCTGAGTGATTCAAAGTCAATGAAACGTGGCTTTTTGTCACATTCTATAGCCAAGAGATCAGGAAATGGTGATATCCAAGGTACATGAGTCTTTTGTATGTAGGGAGGCAAGAGGTAAATAAGTTCAGACACTTTTCTGTGTGCCCCCAGAGAGGCAGCTGTGGTGAGTGTGGTGGAAGCAGTAAGATGCTGGGAATCAGATTCAAGTACTGGTTGTCCTACAAAATGAGCTAGCTGTGTGGTCATTGACAGGTGGCTTAAAATTGCAGATTAACAGAGTTAAAAGGGGCCTTGCAGATCACCAAAGCCAGACCATACCTCAACAAAACTTCCTTTACAATATTGCTAACAAGTGGTCATTCAGTTTCTGCTTAACGTTGAGTAACCCATTTCACTTTTTGAACAGCTGTAAGCATGATGGGATCATAGGATTTAAAAGTGCAAGTGATCTTAGAGAGCATCTAGTCCAATCATCTCATTTTACAGATGAGGAAACTGAGGCACAGAAAGGCTAAATTCCAAAAATTATGCATAGCTAATAAGTAGGTGATTCAAATTCAGAGGAAAGTTTTGGCAAATATCCACAGTAAGGGAGCATGGTAGATTGATGATGAGCCAGCAAAGGAGATAGAGAAGTCATGGTTAGAAAGGCGGGAGGAAAACCAGGAGTAGTGTCTTGAAGTTTTAAAGAGGAGAGACAGTAGTTAACATCCAGGTTAAGACTTGGGTATAGTACCAATGCAAGATTAACATTGCTCATGCTCACTATAAATATACTTGCATGGTGCAAAATATAACAGACTCTCCATACAGAAGATGAAAGCAAAACATTTATTCAGACACCAGAAAACCAAATCTCAAACCAGTAAGCCAGTTCCATCATAGTAGCAAAGAAGTTAATAAGCCACAACAGCACAAAGAGCCACACTATCCTTTAGCCTTCTCACAAATCAATATTTACTCACAAGCCTGACTCACAAGCCCTGGGACATATCCTCTCCTCCTCCCAATCTAGCTGACTCTGACTTCCAGCTTCCTGGGGGCTCTGCTCCACCCTTCAGCAAACTCCTTCCACCATCGGCTCCATGTGACCACATTCAGCCTATTAGGGAGTAGAGTATATCTTCAAAGCAGAGAAGATCTTCAAATTCTCTTAGGCTTCTAAAGGGTCAGGGAAGATCTTCAAATTCCTATTACCATTGCAATAGGTCAACATTGTCAATACAACAAATTGTTCTAGAAAGATAAGGATGGAGCAGACCATAAAGTGTGACAATTAGAGCTCACTGGCAACCTTGAAGAGAGTAGTTACAGTTGAATGGTGAGGATGGAAGTCAGATTACAAAGGGTTATAGAGTGAGCAAAATGATGTTAAGTGAAAGCAACAAAAGCAGATGACTTTGTCTAGAATTTGGTTGAGAAAGGAAAGAGATATATGAGATGAGGAGATAGTAGGGTCTAGGTAAGGTTTATTTGTTTGTTTCTTTTTTAAGATAAGGGGGATTTTGCTTAAAACTGGTAAGGAAGGGACCAGTTACAGTCTGTTGGAGAAGACAGGAGGGGATGAAATCAAAAGCACATGTAGAGGGGCTGGCCTTGTCGAAGAAAAAGGTTATGTCATTATCAGAGACTGGAGGAAAAGAAGAGAGAGTGGGAAGGGGTGGGGGTGATATGAAGGGGTTTTCAGATGAAGATGAGGCAACAGGGTGCTCACATCAAATGGTCTCAGTTTAGATGTGGTCCTTAGCAGAGAAGGACATATGAAAGGCAGGCCTGAGGAAGGAAAAGAAGATTTGAAATAGCTTCTGCAGGAAGTAAGTTAGGAAATCAATTGGAGAGAAAGAATTGCTTTGCTACAATGAGGTCCAGGTTGAAGTTGGATAATGAATTCATTATCCTATCAGCATAGTGGGCTGGTTCCTTCCAGTTATGCTTAGCATCATGTGAGCAGGAGTGAAGGAAGAAGATAATAGCAGTAATCTAGGGGTGATATTTTGCAAGGGATGAGCAGCAATACGACAAAGGGTAAAGAATTTGAGAATAAAGGATACTGCCAACAGTAGGGTTGAGATGAGAAAGGGAAGAAAGTGGAGCCAAAACAGGGGAAAGGGCCTGAAAAAGTACTGAGGGATGAAGGAAATTCAAGTCAAGATAGGACAAAGAAAATTTTTACGGTAAATAGGTGTATGAAGAGTTTGAATGATAAAAGATTATGGTCAAATAGTAGAATGTCAAATTTTTTAATAAGGAAGTGGAACATTTTCAGGATAATGGTGATAACTAGGACCTCCCTCCAGGCATTGATCCATCAATCACCACTCATTGGCACGTTAATTAAACTAGTTCTTAATCTACCTACTTGAACTATCTTTATCTTATATAAAAGGATGTCATGAAATAGCTTAAAAAATGTCTGAATTAAAATGTGTGTACTGAATTTCCCTAATATCTCAATCTAGTAACTGTCAAAAGGGAAAATCAGATTTACTTGGCATAATTTGTTCTTGATGAAGCTGTGCTAGCTCATAGTACTCTGCTTCCCCAAGTACTCACAAGAGAGTCATTTAATAAATACATTACAAAACTTTATCAGTAATCCAAGGCAAGCATATCCCTGTAATAGCAATCAGTTTAGCAGATACTTAGCACTTAGTACCTTGGAGCTAAGTATGGAAGGTATGAACTCTGTCCCACTATTGAGAGGACTTGAACTCCCTCCCCTGTTGATGTGGAGGAAGAGGATTGGCTGAGACGGGAGGCCAGTGTGTGTATATGGTTGGGAGTTCCAGAGACAGAGAGACAGAATTGGAATGTTGCTCCTGGTGAAGGAAGAATTGTGGAAATTGAAGCTGGCTGAGAGAGAGAGAGAGAGAGAGAGAGAGAGAGAGAGAGAGAGAGAGAGAGATTCTCTCCCAGAATCTGGAAGCTGACTGAGAACTGAGTTGGAGATTTCTTGAGAGAAAGAGAGAGAGAGAGTTTCTCTCCCAGCATCTGGAAGCTGACTGAGAACTGAGATGGAGTTTTCCTGAGACCAGAATCTGGTGAAGGCCTCCTGTAAGGCTGAGAGGGTTGCCTGGAAGGCCAATATTCCTTCTGGGTCCTAGGGCCAGCTGAACTGCTGGAGGACTGAAGAAGCATGACCAGGATAAGACTTTGTTTATTTGTGGCCTGGCTGATCCTTGAGTTCCAGGCAAGAGAAGTGGTGAAGAGTTTGAGATGTGCTGGACCCTGTGAACTTCAGTGTGTGCCAGGGACTGCCCTGAGGACTGGACAAGGACCTGGGAGCTGTCTACCTCTGAGGACTGGACGAGGACTTGGTAGCTGTCTGCTTCTGAATCCAGGTGACTGTTTTGTGTATTCAAGAGGGAGCTGGGACCATGGAAGGGGATCCAGGAAATCAGACCACCCAGAGTCAAGATGAAGAAAAGGCCTCCCCTTGGGATGAAATTGAGGTTTTCTGGACACTGAGGGGTGGAGGGTTTGTGTGGTTTTCTAATGACTGTACTTGTGATTAATGATATTCAGTAATTGTGAATCTAGATTAGTGACTGATTAAGTTAATGGCTGCCCCATGAGTGGAAGTTTGATTATTCTATTGTGAATTGATTGAATGATTAAGTATTGAGTTGCCCCATGAGTGGAAGTTTGAGTATTGTATTGTGAATTGACTGAATGATTAAGTCAGGAGGGTTTCTCCCTTAGGGAAACCAGATGATTATTCTTTTGTTCCTTGTTCTAAATATTGTGGCCACTGTAATGAAAACTGTGTGGCCACTTTCTGTGGTAAGATGTAATGTTGTAAATCCTTGATTTGTAATGGAATAAACAGAGTGTTCACTATATTGTGTAACCTGAACTTTAAAAGCCATTCACAGTAGCATTCTTTTGGGAATCTGCTGGTGCATGGCATTACAATCCCATATAGTCCAAAAAATACACCTTCTTCTCCCTTTGAGTAAATTAGGAAACCTGTCTGTCTCTTCTCGCATAGGGCCTTCCCTTTACCCATGAGTGTTCAGATCTCACTGCTTCTGTGAATTGTGGGAGGAAGGAGGGCCTTCTATTGCTTTTCATCTGTTCTTGTTGTTTTTCAGTCATTTTTTGGTTATGTCCAACTCTTCATGACCCCCTCTGCTCTTTTCTTAGCAAGGATACTAAGGTGGTTTGCCATTTTCTTCTCCGGCTCATTTTACAAATGATGAAATTGAGGCAAATAGGGTTAAATGACTTGCCCAGGGTCACATAGCTGGTGTGTAAGCTAGTGTGAATTCAAGTATGAGGCTTTAAATTCAGGAAAATGTGGTCTTTCTGGCAGTCTAACCACTGTGCCATCTAGCTGCCCCTCTCATCTTTTACTCAGCTGCTGTTTGTTCAGGGGTCTTTGCACCACACCTTCCACAATAATATGAATAGCAATTATGCCCAATTACCTTCTAAGAGGTACAAAAGAAGATAAATAATGAAATAAAATAAAATAAAATCCAACTTTCAGGACTTAGTGTTTCATTTTTTCCTTCTCCTTTCTCTCCCACTCATCAGACTTCAGATGATTTCTATTTACAACTTACTCCTTTGCTATGTCAGTACTACCTACCTGGGCCACAGCTTCATCTATAAAATCAAAAGATTAAACTAGGTGAATTTTTAGATTGCTTCTCTCTCTAAAATGCCAAGATATTTTCTGTTTTGCTTATCTTCAACTGGCAAGCTATAACAGAAAAATAGAATTCAGGACAAACAGAAAAATCAGGTAGAAAATGCTCTTATCCCAAAAGTTTTCAACTTATTATTTCACAATATTATTCTTACTCCATTTTCTTAAATGGCCAAAGTTAAATAAAATTTTGCATAAATGGTTGGAGCATAGCTGTGTCCAATTGCTGTGTTCCTTAGGTCTTCCTTACAGCTTCCTAATTTTTTAAGATTATCATATGCTGTTGACAATAAATTCATGGGATAGATGAAACCATGGAATATATAACTAGCAGGAAAATTCCAAGAACAAAATAAAGAGTGTTAAGAAATATCTTTTTAAAAAATTTAGTTCCATCTTGAAGAGATAAAGATTAAATGTCAGCCATTCCCCCAACAGTAGTTGACATTTATACCATGCTTTAGGGTTTACAAAATACTTTACATGTTATCATCTCATTTGAGTTTCATAGGAACCTATGAGATAGCTATTATAGACATTATCCCCCTTATACAGATCAGAAAATTGAGCTTTAAAAAGATTAAGTGATCTTTTCTGTGGTGCATGGAAGAGATAGAAGTATCTTGACTCACTTTATGGCTGAGAAAATTGAGACTCAGAGAGATGAAGTCACTTGTCTAGGGTCACACAGCTAACTAGTGCAGAAATGGGACTTGAACTCAGGTCCCCTGGTTCCTAATCTAGCATTCTTTCCACCAAACCATGCTGTCTCTCAGTTGTAATAGAAAATGCAAAAACAATTAATTCAATAAACATCTATTTAGTGACTACTATATGTAGAACACTTTCCTGTGTCCTGGGGGCTTGCATTCCAAAAGAAAGATAAGACAAATAGACAGAGATACATAATATTCAATGTTACATAAAATGTGCTGAACAAAATGCTAAATAAAAATTGAGAGAGGTCATTACTGATATAGGATCGATCAGTCAAGGAATCCTGGAAGAAATAATATTTGAGTTGGGCTTTGAAGTATATGTCAACATAAAATCATAGATTTAGAATTTAAAGGAACTCCATAGGACCTCTAGTCCAAGCCTCTTATCTTACCAATGAGGAAAATAAGGCACATAGAAGTGAAATGACTTACTCAAGGTCACATGAGAAATAAGTTGCAGGAATAACATTCAAACCCAAATCTCCAGACTTCAGCCTAAGGCAACATCTTTGGAAATACAGCAGGTAGAGATATGACACAAAGCTTCAATGGAACAAAACTTCCTCAGTAAAAGTAATGAACAAATATCTAACATGAAATACTACTGAAGCTACATTTCTAAAAATGTTATATGGTTTCCAAAGTTAACTCCATAAGAGAGAAATAGCAATTTTCTGGGAATTGCCCATTTGAGCACCAGACCTTACAAAGAGCCAACTCTATGTTTGATAAAAAGAAAAACTTCCGCACAATTAGAGCTTTCTAAAAGTGCAATCAACCACCTCAGGAGGTAATGGAGCTCCCTCATTGGAGGTATGTAAGCACAAAGATAGGATCAAACCGCTTAGTCATCTAAGCCCATTCCAATTCTGAAACTCAGTGATTTTATAATCCTAATGTGCATCAGATAATGCTGACCAAAATAAGAACCATTTTGTCCTATTATCTTTGTAAATTATGTAAAGTTAGGGCATCTTTAAAATAATTTGTATAAATATAATCATGGTCCATGTTGTTGAAATGAAGGGGATCAAAAAACAAAAGATACCTGAAAAAGATTTTTTTTAAGTTTGATTGACACACACACACACACACACGTTACTCATTAGAGATCTGTTCCAACTTGCTTGAAATATTGAAAATCTAGATGTGTATATGATATACAACAAACTTTGGACATCTAGAAAGATACTGTGTATCTAGTTATATGTGACTCTTTACCTAGCAAGCTAATCCCTTGTAATGAAGATTATAGCAAGTGGAAAAAATGTAGTTCAACAAAACCAATTAGTTTTGTCTAACAGTGTATAGAACATTCCACACCCATATGGATCCCCTATCTGCACTGAGGAGAGAGGGCCTTATTTTTGCAACTCTTCTTGGGGACCAAGCTTTCCACCAAAAATTTTTAAACTGACAGATGGAAATATGAATATTTAGAATCTCCAATGTCACTTATTTTAGGCTGAAAAAGTGAATGCATCAGTTGTAAATGTCTTTGGGGGAAAAAATTCTAACACCCAGCTAAATCTATTCATTAGAGACTTACTGACTTAAATTGATAAATATAAGAATAATTACTGTAGTGATAGGTCCTTTTTTCCATTAAATACCCCCCCAATGGAACAGAAAATGGTAAATAATCATTTTTTTCCCTTTAGAGTGTCACTACTCTTTGCATTTCCATAACACTTTGGGGCTACAAAGTATTTTGCATACATTGCCTCATTTGACTCTCACGGCAGCACTGTTGGATAGATTTATACAATGCTTTACATTTTGCAAAGTGATTTCTTTTCTAGGGCTAGATGAAATTGGCAATACAAATATTGTAAAAATCTATTTGACAAAGGAGGAAATGACAGACAGGCTAAGTGCCCTTCTCCGAAATGGCCAAGAAATAGTCAAGACATGTCTTGAACTCCAAGTCAAGTGTTCTTTCTGGAAAGGAGGAAGTCTGAGGCTCTCTTGGACATTTCATTACAAGAAGCAGTGAGTGGGGAATCTGGGATGAAGAGTAAGAATAAAACCAGGAGAAAATGAAGAGATGGGTCCAAAGATGCTGCCACTGAATTTTTGTGTTTCCCTCACAGCAGCTCTGGGCAAGTTCTACTATTCCCATGATACAAATAAGGAAACTGAGGCTCAGAAAAGTTCAAGTAATTTATCCATAGCCACACAGTTAATAAGGAATACAATTTGGTCTCAAACTAGTCTGTACATTAAGTTGACAGAGCAGAGAAGGGGGAAAGTAGAGTTATTTAACTAAAGAACAAGATTTTAAACAGAATAACAGTGAGGGTCATAAAATCAAAGAGAGGAAAGGAGATGGATTAGGGGCTATCTATAGTGACAGGGAAGGGACTAGCATAGTGTCATGCTGTCTGTTTTATAATGTTGCCTGTTTCCTTCCGTTATTTATCCCAAGGGGACTTACTCTGGCACTTTCAACTCTCAAATGGATTCAAAGAAAAATAGCCTCTTAACTTTGTGGGAAGATGGAAGTGGCCCCATCCCACCTTTGGATTATATATCAAGAAATGGTTTCTGTCAAGTCCCAAGCAAACACAGCACTTTAAACTGCATAAAATGCTCAATTCGTTTTATTTAGGAAGCAATGGTAGCAGCCAAGAGGAATCACAGTGCCTCTTGATCAGTCTAGACATCAGTTGGGAGCTGGAGTTGATAACTGACCTTATTGAAAAAATGAGGTGTGGCTAGGTGGCACAGTGAATAGAGCCCTGGCCCTGGAGTCAGGAGGAACTGAGTTCAAATCTGGCCTCAGACACTTAACACTTACTAGCCATGTGACCTTGGGCAAGTCACTTAACCCCAATTGCCCAGCCTTCCCCCCTCCAAAAAAAAAAAATGAAAAAAAAGAAAGAAAAGAAAAAATGGCTATGTCTCAACATGTTGAGTATAAGTCCAGGATCAGGAGAGAAGAACAAAATAGCAATAAGATACATTGCCATAAGCATTCAGAGAAAACCTTATTGTGTCTAAATTTCAAGGTAATCTTATTGCTTATTAATCTCAATGCACTTGGGCATTTTCACAAGTGGTCAACTCTACTCAAGCATTAAAAAGGGGGGAATTCGCCTTGTGTGAGGCAGCACGCATTAAACTCGGGAAGACCTAGGTTCAATCCTACCTCTGATACATCCAGAATTAATTGTTTGACCTAGGGTACATAACTTAACCTTTCAATGCCTCAAAAATATATATCATTCAATCTGTCACTTGGTCCATCAACAAGTATCTACTTGTTTCATTTAGGACCTACTGTGCAACAAATAGTATGCTAGATGCTCAGAAAACAAAGACCAAAAGCAAACCAAAAACTGTCAAGAAGTCTGCATTTTTTGGGGGAGTCACATATAACTAGATACAAAATATAAACCAAAGCAAATACCAGATGATTTCTAGGTATGGATTCACTAGCAGCTAGAGAATTCAGGAAGGTCTTTATGTAGGTGGTGAAGGCATCCAAGGATTCTAAGAGTCACGGATCATCAGGGAATGCATTCAACACATAGAGAACAGGCTACCAATTTACATAAATGGAGGAAATTCACACACTGGGATTTTTCTCATGTTAATGAAATTATAGGTCTAAATGTACCCCTCCACCCTCCAAAAAAAACTTTTCCACCAAATTCCAATCTGCAAATTTCTTAGGAATATTTTAATATTTATGTGAATTTCTGCTATTATTAAAGGAAGCACTCAATAGATCAATAGAAACTAGGGGAGGAAATATAGTACAGTGGAAAGAAGAACAAAGTATATGCAAGTGTGGGTTCTGTTACTACTCTTAGGCAAATTATTTAACCTTCTTGATACTCAGTTTCCCAATCAGGAAAGGGGGTTTGCGTTAAAAGATTGCTATGGTCTTTTCTAGCTCTAAGAAAAAAATAGTCTAATGAACCAACCTCTTTAGAATCATTAATGTCTCTTATTTTCAAATGCAAGTGACTTTTTTTCTGCCATCATTCTTGAATTCTCTGAAGCATTTGACACTATGAAACATCATCCTCTCCCCCATCCTATCCCATTTCTCTCTCTGTCTCTGTGTTTGTTTCTCTGCCTCTGTCTCTCTCTGTCTCTGCCTCTCCCTTTGTCTCTGTCTCTCTCTTTTCTCTTCTCTTCCCTTGGCTTCTATCACATTGCATCTTTGCAATTCTCCTACCTTTCTGACTACTCCTTTGGTGTCTTCCTTACTGGCTTCTTGTCTTCCTCTCCTTGGCCTGGCTTCTCCTCAAACCTTTAACCTTAAGACTACTCTCTATTCTGTCACTAGTGGTGATCTCTTTTACTCCCCTGAGTTCAGTTGCCCCTCTGCAGATGACTCCCAAATCTCTACCTCTATCTCCAGCCTTTTCAAAGATCCCCAGGTCCGTATTTCCATTTAATGTTTAGATATCTAGCCTAAATAGACAATTCACAAATCAACTCAATGTGTCTAAAAGTTAACTTATCTCCTACACAATAAATCTATCCCTTTCCTCTGATATCTCTATTTCTACTTAGCACAGTACCTGGCATATGATTGATTGATTGGCACTCTTGTTCTCCCAATTATTCAGGCTTATTGTCTTGGAGTTATCTTTGAATTTTCTCTGTTCCTCTTATAATACATCCATTCAATTGCTAAGTACCGTTCCTTCTACCTCTATATATTGCTTTCATCTGTCTGGTTCCTCCTCCTCACTACCATTTCCACTGTCACCTCCCTACTTCAGACCCTCTTCTCTTCTTATTGAGACTATTGTAACAGCCTGTTAAGTGATCTTCCTGCCTCCAAGAATATCATGAATCACTATCATAAAAATCTTTCTAATGCCCTATATTTACGCAAATTTTCTCATCTAAAATCTTCAGAGGTTTCCCATTATATACAAAATAAAGTTTAAAACACTACCTTGGCCTTTGGGACTCTCCACATTATGGCTCCACACTACCCAATCCGCCTTACCACATATATTAATGTACTTTAGGTTCCTTCCAGGTTGGGCTGCTATCTCTCCCTGGCTCTTCCAATCTCTTGAGTTTTTGCTCACACTATTCTCCTCTATTCTTGGAACAGACTCTGCCTCCAGTCTCTACCTGCTGAATTTCACTACTTCCTTCAAGGTCCAACTCAGACACCACTTCCTCCATAAAGCTTTTCCATGTGACTCCAGGTAAAAGTGGTATATCTCTCTCCAAATGTCTCAGAATACTTTGCCTTACTTTCCCTTGTCCTTATCATATCCTACTTTATATCTTACTTATTTATGATTCCTCACTCCATACCCACTAAACAATCACTCCTTGAAGGTTATCTCCAGCACAGAGAACAGTGCCTTGAAATGGAATAGGTATTTAATAAATGTTTGAATGAGAGGAATCTAAGATTTTTAAGGTGAGATTCCAAATGCAATTTCTGTTTAATACCAATAATCACTAGTGAATGCATGAACATAATCTCTATTTCAAACTTTTTTTTCAGGCTTGCTTGCTAGTAATGACATCTGTTACAAATGTTTTTCATTATTCCTCTCCTCACTTTATGTTTGGAAACTCATCTGGCTTTAGGCTTTACTTCACTCAATAAATGATTTAAAGTACACCTCAATGATCACCTTGAAATTCTCTTGTTGCCTTATTAGAAACTTTGAATGTCTAATCCAGCCCACATCTTCAATTTGCTTAACTTAATCATTTAAAAACTACATGTAGTTTGATTAAACTGAAAATTAAGGTCCCAAACACACCAAGGTGATTAGTGCAGTATGAGTGATGATTCATAATTTGAAAATTATAACTCCACCATTGAATGAAGAATTTCTGCTTGGGAACTGAAAATTGTGCCATATATTAAAACAAAACAAAAAAAAAGTTTCCCTAGTTTTCAACACAATCCTGAATAGAATACAAATTCATAAAGA
This sequence comes from Pseudochirops cupreus, assembly GCA_028627135.1. Classification (NCBI taxonomy): domain Eukaryota; kingdom Metazoa; phylum Chordata; class Mammalia; order Diprotodontia; family Pseudocheiridae; genus Pseudochirops; species Pseudochirops cupreus. The sequence goes on along the minus strand of CM053580.1, from coordinate 381,405,028 downwards.
ATTTTTCCCTCTTTTAATGTCTCTTACACAATGTCTTAACTATAATAATTTATCTCTCTTTCCGTATGTAATATGTGTGTGCATATTTAGCCTTAATAGGACTATTAAAGTCTCATTTGGACTAGGTAAAATCTCAATTAATCAGCATATGTTTTAAAAAGTCACATTTGATAGGCAGGTAACTCTGGCTTCTTGAAGACTATACCAATAAAATGCGAATTCTTTTGTTAAGTCATAACCAGCTGAAAACATTTTATATAGAGACCTGGAGGTGGACCGTCTGGTTGTCATCCAAGGACCATGCTAGTTAAACATAGAACTCACTAATAGAAGAATGGCATACAGATGATAGATTTTTTCAGTTATGATAACTAATGAAGTCCTCCTACTAAGGTATGATTGGGTTATAGTCTTCTACATCTATATGTAAAGAGTAGGTTCACCAATGGAATCATAAAGTTTTGAAATGTTCAAACTATTTATTCAACACATACTATCAGAGGCAGTGTGTTGTAATGGAAAAAAATGCAGGACCTAATGTCAAGAGAGGAGGGAGTTTGAATTCTGCCTCTGATACTTAATAGATGTGTGTGTGTGTGTGTGTGTGTTTTAAACAATGGGCAAGTACTCAGTCTCTCTGAGTCTTAACTTCCTGATCTGCAAAATGAGGGTAATAATATTTCATAGAGTTTCTATGAGACTCAAATGAGAGCATGCATATATACATTCTGAAACCCTGAGTGTCTATAAATGTCAACTATGATTATGTGCATCATACCCAGTATGACTAGAAAAGGAGCCCGTCCAGTCACATAAGAGTAAGGCATGGCAGGTAAATAATAAAGTGCCACAATGGTAGTCATGAAATATTAAAAGAACTAGATGAAGGCCTCTGGTGTACTTCCATGAAGGATTTATGGAAAAGCATAGACAAAAATCTTATAAGATACAAAGATAAAAGATGGGTCATGATCTGTACTGATAAAGGAAGTACCCACACTGAGGAATCTTAGGTTCACTACAATATTCAATTATGAAACTCTCTACACTAGGGACAACCAGGTGGTGCAGTGGATAGAGCATAAGTCCTAGAGTTAGGAAGACCTGGTTCGAATTCAGCCTCTGATACTCACTAGCTATGTGACCCTGGGCAAATACCTAAACCTCCATTTGTCTCAGTTTCTTCATGTACAAAACAGAAATAAAAACAGCACCTGCTTCCTAGGATTCTTGTAAGGAACAAACGAGACAATATATGTAAAGTGCTTACCACAGAGCCTACCTATCATCTAAGTTAAATGTTGCACAGCTCTCCACTAGAAGAATAGCAACCATGTAATAGATTTTTTTTTTAGCCATACCAGCTCATGAAGACTTCCTACTAAGGTGTAAAAGGGTCATAGTCTCCATCTGTGTGAAAAGGGTAGGTTCATCAACGGAATCAGAATAGCAAAGTGTTCAAGTCCTTTACTAAACATATACTATCCAAGGCAGTGAATTATAGTGGAAAAAATGCAGGACCTAAAATCAAGAGAGGACTAAATTTGAATTCTACCTCTTTTATTTAATAGTATGATATTTAATATATAGTAGGCACTGCACAAATATTAGATATCAGTATTATTATTATTATTCTTATACTTTATAGTGTCTGTAACCTAACTTCTCACCTTCAACAATAATCAGTGCAATCAGCTCTTACGAGAAACTTTTTAACTTTGCTATTATGGCTTCAGTACTTGGGCAGGGAGAATTAAGTGTAAATACAAAACAGTTTTAGGATAAAGCTATTTCAATTAAAACATTCTGGTATAGAAATGCTGGATTTATGTTTAAGGAAATTTATAATTCACAATAAATAGCTGAAGCTTAAGAAAATCAGATGAAAAAAATTTTAGTCTTAATTTCCTCAATTTATTCAATTAAAATCAGTTCCTTAGTTTCATTTTAATGGGGTCTAAAATACCAATAAGGAGTTAGGGGTGCTAAGTAGTAGGGCTTCATCACCCAGGTAGCAGCACACACCCTAGCATACCCAGAATGGCTGCTAGCACAGGTTCTTAGATCTGCTTTTCTAAAGGAAAGCAACTCAAAATGGGTTAACAATCTCACTTTAATCAAAGATATATCTTTTACCTAGTTCAGGGAAAAAAGTCAACACCCTGAATTTCAGAGAATACAAACGGAAGTTACAAGCAGAAGTTACAAGCAGACAGAGACATAGATCAGCAGACGGGGCTTTCAGCTGTCTGACCATTATATCCCTACCTAGTTAGTTACCAGAGAGGGAAGCACCAACCTCCGGGTTTTCAAAGCCAGGGGCCTTGATGGCTGCCCAGAGTCTCATCTGGCCAAATCACACAACTCTTCCCAAAGTGAGTCCCAAAGCAAAATCTCACATCAGGGTATATATAGTCTTCTCCTGGATCAGAGAATGTCACAACCTTCTTGACTCACTGTCCAATCACAAAGTAATAAGGTGCGGGAAATTCCTGAAAAACAAGCTTCCCACCACAGGCTCCATGTGACCACATTCAGTCTATTGGGGTCAGAGTATATTTTCCAATCAGGGAAGGTTCTCCGATTCACTTAAGCCTACCTAGGAGACAAGGGGCAGGGAAGATCTTCAGATTGCCATTCCTGTAACAACCCAGCACACACAGTAAAATTCTTCTAACATTTTTAAGAAGAGAGTCATACATTTTTGAAGATGGCTAATGTGGGAATTTGTTTTGTTGGACAATGTAAAGATATATTGAGGGATTTGTTTTTCCTTTTTTTAATTTTAATTTGCTCAATGGGAGTGGAGAGAGGGACAGGGACAAATTTATTTTTTTTAAACGTGTTGCTTTAATATATAAATAATAAATAATGATCTTAAAAAGCATTCTTGGACAGTGTGTTAGTATTATACATGCTAGTATGAACCAAAGTCTAAAGAATTTATGAATATCCCAAATGGGTGAATTACATTTTGTTTGACTTTAGTTTCAAAGTAACCTTTTATTTATTAATCTTTTTTTCTTTTTATGCCATAATAGATTATTATAGAGTAAAATGGACCGACCACAATTTGTTGTGACAGATACTAAACAGAGGATAAAACATTAGCATTTTGTGCTTTACAGTTATCCCTTTATTACACAGTTATATGTTTGTATATGCAGACATTTAGTGACTAGAGCCCAAGTACCTTAATTGTCCCTTTTTTGTTTGTTTTTTTAAGCCACTTTCTTTTTTAAAAATGTACCTGGATTACTTTAGTTTGTAAATAACAAAAAAAGAAATCATTTACTTCCATATTTCTATTATCTTCAACTCTACTATATAATATATTCAGTTTAGACAAAATACCAAGGACCCAAAATACAGTATTCCTCTGAGTGGTATTAACCTTTATTTTAAATTCCCACCCCTGGGTTATTAAGGGCTTCTAATGTATAAAATAAAAAATGTGAAGCCCAATAACGAAAAGTAAACAGAAATTCTAAGCAATACAATTTAAGAGGTTAAACATTCTATGCCTTCAATAGGCATATAGCTATTTCTTAATCTATTTTTTCTAACTTTCTATCTAAAAGCATATCCTTTAAGAACAGCATTTAATAAAGTATCATAGTAGATATCATTATGTTCCTAGAGACAATAGGGATTACTTCCGTCTCCTGTATTTATACCTCCATTACCTAACACAGATACCTAATTGTTTGTTTACTAATTGTTCAACTCTTTTAAATACCAAAATGGCAGGTTCCTAACTGCATATGGAATGCACCAAATAAAGGCAGTAAGAAAATACTAGCCTAGGGTCTTTCAAATCTCATCAAAGAGACTTTAAACAAAAATGGAAGGGAAAGAATTTTGCTTATGTACATCCACCAACATAGATATCACAGAGAGAAACTACAATGTTGGAGTGAGAGAGTAGATAGCAGTTGGCATTTAGAATTTCACAAGAGACAAAACCCAAAAAAGCAGAAAAGAGCAATATTTGTGACCTCAAATGTCCATACACAAAACACAAAGTATGTGCAACAAGCAACTAGAGGTCTTAATATGAAAAGGCAAATTTGACCTCAAAGGTAGCACTGAGACTTACTGGAAAAAAGACCCATTACTGGAATTTGGTTTTGTATGCACAAAAAAGGATAGTTAAAGGTATATAACATTATATATTAAGAAGAATACTCATTTGAGGAAATATAGGTAGAATAGGGGAAAAAAGAAGAGAGCATATAATTGATGAGGACAAAACAGAAATTACTTTGTCATCAAAGTATGCTATATGTTGCCATGACAGGTATAAGGGTATAAGAGGGTATAAATGAGAAGTTCATGAAACAAATCATAATTCTACATTAAGACATGATTTAGTGGCAATAATCAATTTCATTTATCTGGACATCTGCTATGTCTCTGTCTTTCTCTGCCTCTGTCTCTCTGTCTCTCTCTGTCTCTCTTTCTCTCTCTTACACACACACACACACACACACACAAGTAGTTACTAATAACTTAATTTTTTATTGACTTTCATTAGCCGTATTTTCATCCTGCAAAAGGTAGAGGAACAAACAAGGGGAAATACTACTTGGAACTCAATTCTACCAATAGGACAGAACTTTTTGTTTGAGTGCCTGGAAGTCTCTCACTCCTCATCCCCACCTCCTAGCTCCTCTGGTTTCCTTTTGGTACCAGCTAAAAATTCTACTTCAACAATATCCTGATCTTCCTCAAAGCTAGCACATTTCCTCTGCCAATTATCTCCAATTTATCCTGCATATGTTTTATTTGTATCTAGTTCTTTGGATGTTGTCTCTCCCATCAGATTGTCTTTCCTTTATCCCCAGTATTTAGCATATTGCCTGGTACATAGTAAGCACTGAATAAAATATTTGTCACCTAACAGAAAATGATGGGTACCTCAGAGAGAAGTAGCTCCTAGAGTTTATAATAGAGAAAAAGAAATTTGGCTATAATTTGGCAGCCAACCTATAGTTTTCAAAAGGTCCAGAGGAAGGGGACATAGGACACCAAGAACTAAAATTCTATGGGGAAGAGATAGAAAGTTCTCAAGAATAAAATGCCAAGACACAGACAACAAAATTCTGGTGAGAATAAAGAGGAAATATTGTCTGAAGAGATTAATGTAAATGCACTGAGAACCCATCAAATAACTTAAAATTTTTATACAAATGTAGAGAAGATAGAAGCAAGAGTAACAGAAGGGGTAGGGAGAAATACAATATGGATAGTATTAAGAGAATATGAGGATTCAATCTCCAAGATATATAAGGAACTAATTCAAATTTATAACCAGAGCAATTCCCCACTATGTAAATAATCAAAGAATGTGAACAAACAAACTTCAAAGGAAGAAACCCAAGCTATCAGCAAAAAATGTTCCAGATTATTAATAATTAGGGAAATGCAAATTAAAACAATTCTAAAGTTCCATCTCAAACCCATTAGAAGAGCAGAAATGACAAAAAATAAAATGAGAAATGCTGAAAGGGCTTTGGGAAAATAGGCATCTTAATGCATTTTTAGTGGAGCTATGAATTAGTCCAGCTTTTCTCCAAAGTAATTTGTAACTATGCCCCCAAAACACTAAATTGTGAATACCCCCTTGATCCTGAGATGCCACTGGAAGCCCACACTCTCAAAGAGATCAAAGAAAGTGGAAAAGAGTGAATGTGCTTAAAATATTTATAGTAACTCTTTATGTTATAACAAAGAATTAGAAACTGAGGTGCCCATCATTTGGAGAACAGCTAAATAAATATTGGTATATGAATTTAGTGAAATACTATTTTGCTCAATAACAAATTATGAAAGGCATAATTTCAGAGAAATCAGGAAAATTCTGAATGAAATTATGCAGAATGAAGTGAACAGAATTAGGAGAATGAAGTATACGATAACAATATTACAATAAAAAATACTTTGAAAGATGAAAAAACTTTGATATGCAATGACCAATCATGATCTCAGAAGACCGATGATGAAGTATACCACTTATCTGATGGCAGATGCAGAGTCAGAAAAGGATTTTTGGATATGGTCATTTGATGAAACCATTTTGCTTGACTATGCATATTTATTACATGGGCTTTGGTTTTTTTCTCTCTCTTTTTTTTTTTTACCATAGTAGGGGCAGAGATAAAAGGGAAGAAGAAGTGGGATAGCAAAATAGGAAGCAAAAAAAGGTAGCAAAATAAGAAAGAAAATAAGGTCATGAAAACATCCTTTAAAAAATAATAAACAAAAGAGAAGGCAGTAAAGAACCACAGACAAGAATGAAAATTTTCAAAACTAAATGTTAAATTTCTTATATAATTTTTAAAAAAACAAGCTGTACATAATAAAAAAAACTATAGTTTTATATATATATATTCCTTTTTTTTGTTTTGCTATATGTATATATGGAAATACCCATTCTATTTGGTAGTTTACAAATTCAGAATAAAAAATAATTTTGAAAATAATGTCATCAGAAACACTAAATCTGAGAATGAGCTGAAGCTGAGGAAAACAAAAATATCGTTTTTTCTAACTAACTATAAAAAGAGGAAGATCAAAGGAAAAATAGGACTACTGCTCAGCATGGAGTAGATAAAGCTAATTGGAGGTAGAGAGAAGGCAGAGCTGCTTAATGTTAATTTTGCTTCCGTTTTCTCTGCCAACAATGACTTTGGGACTTGTAAGGAGAGGACCAGAAAGAATTATGGGAAGATGGCTGAAAAAGGCAGGAAATTACCTGTTTTTCCCAAATTCCCCCTCTCAAAAAATAACAATGTTGAAAGTGAATTTTAGAGTACCAGAAATAAGTAAAAGTCACAGTAAAGTATTTGTCCAGCCTGTGACAACTTGGTAAGACATTAGAAAAGATCTGACTTCTGAGGGTGCTGACCTAGCCTGAAGTGCAGATACCACTTGGCAGATACCTCCAAGTTAATAAACAGAGGCCCCAAGGCAGCTGTATTGACTGCAACTTTAGCTTTGGGAATTTTCACCCCCATGGAAATTATAGATGGTGTTGAGGATGGTACAGAGAGAAGATCAGGAGAATATTCCTGAGGGTGGGGTAGGTCACTGTAACTGGACTCAGGGCCCAGTTGTATTGACCAGATGCAGTCCCAAGCTGTAGCTGCTGGTAAGGAGGAGTAAACATAATTGGTGAGCGATTGTTTTGATTCTGGGATAGAGAGGTGAACTGACATGCCTGAGAGGCCACAGAGAGGAAGAGGAAAAATGTTTATGGTGGCAGTGGTGCTGGAGGTCCTAGTCATGGCTCAAGAGAGGAGTACCTAGGGTCACTAATAGACCAAGGGATGAGCTGGAGGAACAATGACCAAAATATATATATATATATATATATATATATATATGAAAAAAATTGGGAAAAGAGATACAAAAACTTACAAAAGAAAATAACTCCTTAAAAATTAGAATTGAGCAAGTGAAACTAATGCCTTCATAAGACATTAAGAAATAATACAGCAAAATCAAAAGAATGAAAAAATAGAACAGAACAAAATATCTCATTAGAAGAACAAAGTGACCTAGAAAACAGACTGAGGAGAGATAATATAAGAATTGTCAAACTACCTGAAAGTTATGATTATAAAAATAGTCTAGACCCTATACTTCAAGAAATTATTAAGGAAAACTGCCCTGAAGTTTTAGAACTAGAGATGAAGATAGTAATTGAAAAAAAATCTACTGATTACCACCTGAAAGAGATCCCAAAACAAAAACTCCCAGAAACATTATAATTAAGTTTCAAAGTAATCAGGTCAAAAAGAAAATATTAAAAGCAACCAGAAAGAAACAACTTAAATATTGTGAACCTAGTCAGGATAACACAACATTTAGCAGCTTCTACATGAAAAGACTGAAGGGTATGGAAAATGATATTCTGAAGAGCAAAGGACCTGGGTTTGCAACCAACAATAACCTACCTAGCAAAGCTAAGTGTAATCTTATAAGTGAAAAAAAAATATTTAATGAATTAACAGACTCTCAGGTATTCTTGAGGAAAAGACCAGAACTGAAGAGAAGATGTGACCTCCAAGAATCAGGAGAAACATAAGAAGGGAAACATAGAAGAATAATTATAAGGGATTTAATAAAATTAAACTATTTACTTCTTATATAAGAAAATTGTATTTGTTGGGGGTGGCTAGGTGGTACAGTGAGTAAAGCACCGACCCTGGAGTCAGGAGGATCTGAGTTCAAATCCAGCCTCAGACACTTAATACTTACTAGCCATGTGACCTTGGGCAAGTCACTTAACCCTAAGTGCCCTGCCCTCCCTCCTCCAAAAAGCAAATACATATATACATACATATGTGTGTGTGTGTGCACGCACGCATTTGTAACCCTTAAGAATGTTATCATTGCTAGAGTGGTTCAAAGGAGTATACATAGATATAAGGCTGGGGATTGAGTTGATTATGATGGGAAGATTCTAAAAAATAAAATTGGGTAGGAAGAGGTAAAATGGAGCAAATGATCTCATGCAAAAGGAGTATGAATGGAAGAACTGTTACAGTGGAGTGAAGGAGAAGGTGGAGGGTATAGTGTTAAAAGTTTATTCTCATTGGAACAGTGTTAAAGAGGGAATAATGTATATATTTTGTAAGGTATAAAAGTCTTCTTAACTTACAGAGAACTAGGAGAACAAGGGGAGAGGATAAGAGACAGATTCTTAGAAGGGTGTGTAGATTAGAGAAGTAGTGTTCAGAAGTAAATTAGACTTCTGAGGAGGGATAGAGTAAAAAGAAAGAAAGAGAGTGAGAAGGATAAACAGCAAGGAAAAAATGGAATGGCGGGACATCCACTAGTGGATTATAACTTTGAATGGGCATGGGATAAACTCACCCATGAAACAGAAATGGATAGCAGAATGGACCAAAAACCAGAACATGACAACATTTTGTTTACAAGAAACACATTCAAAAATGAGAGACACACATAGAGTAAAAATAAACGGCTAGAGTAGAATTTATTCTGTTTCAGCTGATATAAAAAAAAAAAGCAGGGGTAGCAATCATGATTTCAGACAAAGTAAAGCTAAAATAGATTTAACTAAAAGAGAAACAGGTAAACTAAATTATTTTAAAAGGTTCCATAGATAATAAAGTAGTATCAATATTAAACCTACACATACCAGTTTAAGTGAAGTTGAAGAATATTTTTAAAAAATATAAATTGTCCAGATTAACAGAAGAGGAAATTGAATATCTTAAAAAATCTATTTTAGAAAAAGAAATTGAACAGACTATCAATGAGCTTCCTAAGGAAAAAAAAGCATCAGGACCAGATGGAATTACAAGTGAATTATATAAAAATCAACTAATTCCAATATTAAATAAATCATTTGGAATAATAGGCAAAGAAGGGGTCCTACCAAACTTCTTTGATGAAAACAGGCAAGGTGCTAATAACCAAACCAGAAAGAGCAGAAACAGAAAGAGAAAATTATACACCAATTTCACAAATGGATATTGATGTAAAAATTCTAAATAAAATACTGGTTAGGAGCCCACAACAAAATGTCACAAAGATTATACATTGTGATCAAGTGGGATTTATATCAAGAATGCAGAATTGATTCACTATACAGAAAATTCTTAACAAAATGTATTATTTCAATAGCAAAGGTAACAAAAATAATATAATTATATCAATATATACAGAAAATATAACTCTCATTCTCATTAAAAACATATGCATACATGGATTTTTTTCCTTAAAAAGATAAGAAATATTTCCCTAAAACCATCGGCAAGCATTATCTGCAGTGGAAATAAGCTAGAAGTCTTCCCAATAAGATCATGAATGAAACAAGGATGCCCATTATCACCAATATTATTCAAAATTGTGCTAGAAATGCTCGCAATAGCAATAAGAAAAGAAAAAGAAATTCAAGTAATCAGAATGGGCAATGAGGTAGTAAAACTATCACTCTTAGAAGATTCTAGAGATTCAACTAAAAGCTAATTTAAACAATTAACCATTTACCAAAGTAGCAGGATATAAAATAAACATAAATCATCAGTATTTCAATGTATCACCAATGAAGCCCTGCAAAAAGAGATATTTCACTTAAAATAACTGTAGACAATACAAGATATCTGCAAGTATACCTGCCAAGATAAACCCAGGAATTATATGAACATAATTATAAAACATTTTTATACATATAAAGTCAGATTTAAATAATTGGAGAAATATTAATTGTTCATGGGTAGGCTGAACCAATATAATAAAAATGACAGTTCTACCTGAACTAATCTATTTATTCAGTGCCATCTGTATCAGCAAGCACCCTAGCATACCCAGGGCAGCTACTAGCACAGGTTCTTAGATCTGCTTTTCTAAAGGAAAGCAACTCAAAATGGGTTAACAATCTTACTTTAATCAAGTATATCATTTAACTAGTTCAGGGGGAAAAGTCAGCACCCTGAACTTCAGAGAATACAAACAGAAGTTACAAACAAACAGAAAAACAGATCAGCAGATGGGGCTTCCAGCGCCTGACCATTACATCAGTTACCTAGTCAGTTACCAGA
>CM053580.1:381372765-381388390 GCA_028627135.1 Pseudochirops cupreus | reverse complement strand
AGACAGACAGACAGACTCTCTTCCCTGAAATGAACTCCTCTGATTTGCCAGTGACCTAGTATCAATAAGCATTTATTCAGCACTGACCGTGCACTTGGAATTTTTTAAGTACTGAAGATACAGAGGAAGTTCACAAAATAAACCCTGCTCTCAAGGAACTCCTATTCTAATAGGTTAGCTATGTTAAGATTACACACCCCTCCATTCCCCTTCATTGCCCCGCCCCCCACCTCCCACCCCATTTACAGATTCCTGTAAATAATGATTCAAAGATGTTATAGGGGAGGATCCCTGAATTGAGAAGGAAAGTTAGGACAGCATCGAAGGTGTCTTCTATCTATGAGATTCCATGGGTCTATGTTTAATCCTCGGCTTTCAAGAGGGTAATTTTTAAATAGTCTCCAGGCCTCCTATGAGTTAATGATTTTCCTAATTGTCCTACTTTTTTTTCCTCACGCACATTTTGTCATGATTTCTAGAACTGAATAACTATAAGATGAATTTGTCTTTCTTCTATCAGGATTTAAATTTTTTCAATGACACTGTGGTCACTAGTATCTTCTTCCATGGTGTGTCATCCCCATCTTCTGGACTTCTGAAATATTACACCTAAGTATATTTAAATCCTTAGTTAAATACTAAGGGCCCAGATTGTACTTCATCCTTCTTTATAGTCACAATGCCTTGAACGTAGTAGGCGTTCAACGAATGCTTGGTGAGTGAATGCTGTACTTGTGCAGCTATAGTCAGTAATGGATTTTAATAGAGAGGAAAATGTGATCTACACTAATTCTATCAAATTTGCCCCAGATTGTATGAAATTAAATGGTCTTCAAGCTTATAGTTGTCCTATCGCACCCTAGCAGAAGACTTCAAAATATAAAAGCCAACAATCTATTACAGCAAAAAGACTTCTGGGTGTGAAATCTGGGTCTCAGTGCCACTTTTCCATTAACTTACTTCATGAATTTAGAGAAGTTACTTAACTCCTCAATTACTTCACATGTAAAACAAGAATATTAATATCATTCCTAGCGATTTATAAGGAAAGTTATCATGATAAAATAATATAAAACCTATCAAAGTACACTGAAAAACTTAGGTGTTACATAAATATAAGTCATTCTTGTTAGTATGCAGTGATGCCTCATTTATTTAGCATCACTAAAATATTTTCACATAAATGAATCTTCCAAATATTTGAACAACAAAATTTCATAGGAAATCTTTCTAAAATATGGCCTGGGTATCTGGAAGGATTGTAGTATCCTCCACACTAATAGGGAAATTCAGAAAAGGAGAAAGTATGGGACAAAGAAAATAAGTTTGAGAAAGAATGACTATCGAGAGTTATTGCCTTTATATTAATTGGCTCTCGGCTTCTCTGTTTTTATAGGGTTTTTTTTCTCTTTCTTTTTTACTGTCAGATACCTCTTCTATCTCTGAGATATCTTACATCTCTGTCAGCGTGTCTCATTATTTCCAACCTTTCACCTCCTTTTATGTACAAAATATAATTGTACAATAGAAGGTAGCTAGACCTCACTTCTGTAGTCACCCACACTGACACGGCCACCCTGCTTCTCAGAAGGCTTTTTGGATTATTTGCTGGTTTGAGGCCAGAAAATGAGATAGTTGAAGTTCTTAGTTCCATAAGGACACGAAGTATGCTTTCTCTGTCTTTGCAGCCACCACAGCAGCTTACCCAAGCCCCTACACATAGTCAACCCTAAGTAAACATTTGCTGAATGAATGCCCTCTAGATAAAGGAAGCATTTCCTATGTCATTAAAATCTTGAAGTCTACCTTCATTCTTTGAATTCATGAATTCCATGAAAAAAGCAACTGCAAAACAGAATTTCAGGGAAAGTAGTTCTGAGAGGAACCATTTTTAAAGAGGTTCTATGTTGGGGACACGCTTACTGCATTCAATCGAATTCAATTCATTTAAAACAATCAGTTAGTAAGTACCCACTACGTGTAGGATACTCCATACTGTATAAAAACTGAATTCTGAAGAGATAACTTACTCAGATCATACAAGAAGCAAACGGCATATTTGAGTTTCTATGCTAGTTTTTTTCATTCAAAATCCAATTGCCCTTTCTACTATATCACTTACTCATGACTGAATTTATCCTGGTTTCCTATGACTGAGAAACAGAATAGCAAATGATATATGAGGTTAATGAAGAATAGTGGGTATTGTGGAAGCCTGTTCATTTAACTGTTTATTTTTCTGTGTTACTTGAAGCTGCTGTTAAAGAATATGCCATTTATAATGATAAAGTCCAAGCCAATAAGTACGTAGTTCAGGACTGAAAGAGGGAAACCCTATCCAAAGGGATGAGATTTTTTCCTCCAGCTCAGGCTGAGGTGGGGGGGAGCTGATTAGAGAGAGAATTTCTGCCACTTTGGTCATCTGTAAGATATCCATACCCCCAGACGGTTTATGAACCCAGAGAATAACTTTATAAAGAAATGAGCTAATAGCAGCGAGAAGTGGAGCTTGGTATGTTTGTTCAGGTAAACAACCTGTATAAATACCCAGCCAAAGTCCCACCTTGCTAAAATGACAATCACCATTTTAAAGAAATACAGAAATTTCAGTTTTTGTCTTGGCAGAGAATCAGAAAAGAAGAAAAGGCAAGCAGAAATGTTATCCCATTTCTTTCAAGGAGTGTCTGAAGTTAGCATACTACCCTTGAATCATCATACCTAGTTTTCCTGAGGGGACTATGGCATATGCCAAGGTATTGTTAGATAGTGGAACAATCCCTGAATCTAGAGTCTAAAGACCTGGGTTCAAGTTTTATCACCTGCACGACCCTGAACATGTAATTCAACCTCTTTGAGCCTCAGTTCTAAGTCTCCATGTGTAAAATGAGGCAGCTGAATTAAAAGGGTCCTTTTCCGTTGTAAAGTTGAATACCATCTCACTTCTCGGTTTCTCTCACCTCAAGCATTATTGTAAAGTTACTTAATATCACCTTGTTAGAATGGAAGTTAGAGAACAGAAATTATAAGACAACAGGGATCCAAGGGTGTGGTAGGAACAAAAGAGAAGCCAGAAAAGATCAGAGTTCCACAGCAGGCAAGAAGACCCTGAAAACCTGGTCAAAGCCAATGCCAAAGGGGCAGGGGGAGTAGGGTTGGGGAGAGCAGAGGAAATTACTGCAGAATGTTTAGTCACGTCTAACTCTTTGTGACCCATTTGGGGTTTTCTTGGCAAAGATACTGATTTCCCATTTCCTTCTCCAGCTTATTTTACAGATGAGGAAACTAAGGCAAACAGGGTTAAGTGACTTGCTCTAGGTCACATAGCTAGTAAGTATCTGAGGTCAAATATGAATTCAGAAAGGTGAATCTTCCTGACTTCAAGACCAACTCCCTATCCACTGCAGCACCCTAGCTACCCCATTACTACAGAAAGCACGTGGCAAACATCAGCAGTAAATTCCTCCTAAACAATTCCTATGGTGACAGAAAGCCACAGGGCAGTGAAGGATCCACAATAAATTAGACAATCAACCTTTGCAGACCTAACCAAAGAAAAATGACAGAATGGTGGGCTTGTCCTTTGTTCTCTGATCAGCTTCAGATCATATTTTATGATCCAGTAAACTTGAGTGACTACTAAGTCAAGGATATTTAGCATCCAGACTTAAAAATGCTTTAGCTTGACCCTAACCACCACTACGACTCATACCCCTTCCCCCTTCACTTTCCTTCATCTTTCCACGTAATATTTTTATTGTTCTTAGTATGCCATTTCTTTCCTTAGGGATTTTTTAATCCCTTTGAGTGTTCTAAAGCAGTGGTTATTAATCTGGGAGTCCAGCAACCTAGTGGATAGAGTTCAGGGATCTGTAAACTTGGATGAGAAAAAAGAAAACTACATCTTTACTTCAATACAGTTGATTTTCTTTGCAACCATGTGTATTTGGCTTTATACATTTTAAAACATAATTCTGAAAGGGAGTTCATAGTCTTCACTAGACTGCCAAAAGTGTCCCATGTCACACACACACACACACACACACACACACACACACACACACACACACACACACGATGATAATTCACTTTTGACCCCATTTCCTTCCTCTCCCCAATAAAGGATTATCCAAGTAGGAAGCAAGGAAAGGTCTTCCAAGTATTATTCCCAGAAGAAGATTTTAAATTCACATGTGTAGTTGGGAAAAAAGGAGGGATGTTTCCTGCCTTGTAATGCTTGCTTCCAGAAAGATGACACCTTTGGTATCTACTTCGTAGTTTTAATGAAAACCCATCTCCCATTAAATCCATGAACTACTAGCTCCTAAAATGCCAGAATAATGTCCTTTGTATGAACTTTCTTTGTTCATGAACTTTCCATGCCCCTAGTGAGCCCTGTATAAATGCTGCTGGTTGGTCTCACTGTATTTGCCCCTGGACATATTTCTATCTTGAGGGTACCACCACAGGTAGTTAACATAGTGCATAGCTTTGTTGTTGTTTTTTAAAATAATTTTGCCTCCCTGCTCTCCATTGCTCCATCAAAATCAAGCACACCCTACTTAATAGTTCATGCCCCCATCTACACACACACACATACACACACACACACACACACACGCTTTGGTTTTTTTAATAATAATAATGGAAAAACCTGAAATCCTAACCAAGATCCCAGCTTTCAAATAAGCTAATCAGATGCAGACCCATTTGTAGGTGCCAAAATTCAGCTTAATGATGTTCCTTTAAAAAAAAAATCTGCAGCAACTCACCAGCCAGACATCTGAGTGACAAACTAAGCAAATGCAATTTCTACATATATACAAAACAACTCAGCTCAAATAAATTCCAGTCCTGCTATCCCTTTTGTGCCTGCTTTTATCACTGGTGCAAGCAAACCATCTGGCTGGAGGAAGTCTTTGGGGACTGGCCCATTAGAGGAAGACTAAGAGCAAGGAGAGTTTTCTAAAAGTGGAATCATTAGCACAGCTCCCATTAAACACATTTTTTTTTAGTGCTCACATTCCAAGCTTTAACATCGTCTATCCTGTACGCTGGCAATAACCCAAGTCCAAGAACCAAGGCACTACTGAGTGCCTCCTGTGGCTTCTAAGGCAACGAAATAGGGCAGCTCTTACTCTCTTTCACCATCAAAAGAATAAATTAATAAACAATAGACAATCTGGTTCATTTAAAATATGCGAAGTATACTTCTAAATGTGTTAACTAGCCTTGTCGGATGGCTGTTTTAAAACCATTTCACTAGATCTCAAAAATTATTAGCCATATTCACAATGACTTAAGCCTGGAGATATACTGCACGTTTTAGATTAAACTATCTGTTTCATTGAAAAACCTCACTGGATTCAGCCTGATCCAGCCAAACTGTCCTTCTCTATTCCTCACATAAGATATTCCATCCCCCATCTTAGTGCCCTTGCATAGTTGTCTCCCATGCTTTCAATGCATTTCATCTTTACATTCACCTCACAGAATTCCTCTCTTCCTTCAAGACAAGCCTCAAGCGCCACCTTCCATGTAAAACCAATTCTGATCCCCTCAACTATAAGCACCCTCCCTTTCAAACTCTCTTATATTTAACTACTTTTCATTTATTCTCTCTACATTTTTGTGGTATGTGCTTATAAATGTTCTTATCATCTCCCTCATTAAGATGCAAGATCCTAGTGTGTGGAGATTGTTCCATTCTTTGTATCCCAGCACCTAGCACAAAGCTCTGGCGCATAGTAGGTGCACAAGAAATAACTTCTTGGGTGATTAACTGGGGAAAGTCTCCTAATCAGGAAGGCTTTCCCAGAGTCTGTTTCTTCTTTATGTTGGTATGCTAGGATGTCCAAGGTTAATTCATGCGATGGTGGATTGCTAAATTTTTAATTAGTTTTAGTTTAAGGGCTTTTGATTGCTCTTTTTATTTTTATTTCAGGTTTTCTGCTTTGTTTTGTTTTTGCAAAAACATACCTGTTCTCATAATTAGGAAGTGATACCCCCTGCAAGAGAAGTGTCCTCTGAGCCTTAAAATGTCATAGCCTAAAACTTGGATTAGGAACCCTGCTGGAAAGATGAAGTACTTTGTGTTCAAACAAAAGCTTTGGATGCCAATTTATAATCTGTCTAAAATATGCAAGTTTTTTTTTATTGTTAGCTATTAAGTCCCCCCTAAATTACTTTGCATTTAGTCTGTAGCTATTAAGGCTAAAAGTTACATATCAGGCACTGACCTATATTGATAGAAGGAATTGATTTTCACCAAGAGTATCCAATAACAACTGAAATAGGGATTAGATCCAAAATACTTGGGGGCAGTAAGGTGGTAAGGTGAATAGAATGCCTGACCTAGAGTAAGGAATATCTGAGTTCAAATCTAACCTCAGATACTTAGTATCTGCGTGATCAACTACATGACAATGGGCCAGTCAGTTATCCTTCATTTACCTCAATGGCCTCATCTGTAAAATTGGGATAAAGTAACACCTATACTTACAAGGTTGTTGTGAGGATCAATCCATATAATATTTATAAAGTGTTTATAAAGTACCCACACAGTGGGTACGTCATAAATGTTAGCTAATAATGGTATACTTAGCTATGTGTGCTATTTTGCCCAGGTAGAATTACAGCTCCTTGAGGAGGTAAGGAACTATTTCATTTTTGTCTTTGTGTCCCCAGTCCCTAGAATGCTGTTGTTTTAGATCAGGTGTTTTTCAGTCAGATCCAACTCTTATTAGCCTCATTGGGGTTAAGGGATTTGTCACACAGCTAGTAAGTGTCTGAGGCCCAATTTGAACTTAAGGAGATGAGTCTTCCTAACTCCAGGCCTGGCCAGCTCTCCACTGCGCCACTTAGCGGCCCCCACCCCTAGGATACTGAGTGGCACATACAGTATACATTCAGGAAATGCTAGTTCAACTGACCTGAACTGGTCCTATTGGGTTCAGCAATTCCCATCTGACATCAGATGAATTTATTATTTCATTTCCAGAGTCTCAGAAGCACTACAACCTTAAAAAGCAAATGATAACTTTGAAATAGTCATCATTCTTAAACTAGTAAATATAAATCACGCAATTAATCTAAGGGTGCGGAAGAGAAAGTTTATAATTCTGTATCATACATAGCTAAGCCACAGGGGAAGTACAGATATCTCATCTGAATTTTCTTGGAGTACAGTAGAAAAATCAGCCTGCTTTCAATTAGTAATCCTATAAATTAAAACTTACTCTGAGCAGTACTTTTTGTGAACGTATTTTTCCTATGGGTCTTGATATGGGAAGTATGTGTGTATGTATACACATGTACATACATACATATATACATACATACATACATACATGTATATTTGCTATTGCTCAGTTGTTTTCAATCACATCTGACTCTGTGATCCCTTTTGGAGTTTTCTTGGCAAAAATGCTGGAGTACTTTGCCATTTCCTTTTCCAGCTCATTTTACAGATGAAGAAACTGAGGCAAATAGAAATAGGGTTAAATGACTTCACCAGGGTCATGTGGATAGTAAGTGTCTGAGGCCAGAAGATGGATTGTTCAGTGTACTGCAAGGAGGCCAGGGTCACTGGATTGCAGAGTACATGAAGGGTCAGATAGTGATAACACCACACTTCAGAAACCACAAACATAACTCAGTGTCTTAGTTTGATTGGGGCATGGAGGAAGAAAGAAAGAAATTAAGGCTTTTTTTGTCTAAAAACAAAATGAAAGAAAATCTTAATTTTCACACCAAAAATGTCTGAACTAGAGGTTAGAATATTAACAGTTATTGACTAAATAACAATCAATAAGTATTGGTTACGATACTACTATGACTTAGGAGTTAGAAAGAATCCATACAAATCCATGAAACACGGGGACTTTCACTCCAAGGTAGCAGGAGGAAAAATGAATACTTCCTTGTCAAAAAGAAGGAAAAGGTCTGAGAGATGTTCTCAGACTATAAAATAAACAGGTTAAAAACTTGAGGAAATACTTCTTGAACAGATACTACTTCACAGAGCAATAGTAAAGACTGATACATGCCACTGGCCTTACTGAATGTAAATGATCATTGTACCTCTGGGCAGAGCCTAGGAGATGGCTAAGACCCCAGAGTAGAATCAAAAGGCTCACCATGGACAAACACCTAGAGGAATTCAATCGAAAATCTAAATTAAGACTTATTTATAAAAATGTCAGAGCTCCTGAGAGTGATAAAAGATCAGACTATTGTTACCAGAAGCTATAAAAAATTCATCTTTAAGGAGCCCAGATTTATATACTGGAACAAATTTTTCAAGGAATGAGAGAATCTCTTTCACTTTACTATGCAAATATGACTTGTTAACAAGGAATTTGTTTTTCTTTCTTTTTTGTTTCAACTGGGTGGCAGGTAAAAGGAAAAGAAAATAAATTTCTGTTAACTAAGTGGCACAGTAGTTAGGGTGTTTAGAGAGTACTAACACCTCTGGTGTACGGGCTTACCAAGCCCTTTTTAAGGCTGCTTGTTCACCTTTGGTGTCCACCTGTCACCCAGCTCTTACCTGTAACTCCAAGGAAACTGTAGCTTGTACACAGCCATACCCTGGTAAAATACTGTTGGCAGATGGGCTAAACCAAGTTAATGGTAACCAACAGGCCTGAAACCCATAAGTGATTTAGTAGATGTCTACCCCAAACTTGTGAATATTTCCCACTTTGTTCCTGTGGCCATGAAAACAGATGAAGTAAGCACTGTGGAGCACTCAGAATTTGGTCAGACATCAAAGATGTCAAGGTCATCCACTTCATCCTGGGCCATCATCAGTCATCTTGACATTTGTTTTGCCACTAAACTTCAATGACTCTGGAAGAGAGAGCAAGATTGACAACTTTGTACTGCTCTGACTCACTTAAATCTAATTCACATGTAAGTCAAGACATCATCTGTGATGGTATTGGTTCTCTTTGAAAATGAAGGACAAGGGGTGGCTAGGTGTCACAGTGAATAGAGCACTGGCCCTGGAGTCAGGAGGCCCTGAGTTCAAATCTGACCTCAGACACTTGACACAAAAACTAGCCATGTGACTTTGGGCAAGTCACTTAACCCCAATTGCCCTCCAAAAAGCAAAAAAAAAAAAGGAAAGAAAGAAAGAAAATGAAGGACAAGTGTGGGCCCAGACCAGCCAGGAGCAGACTTCAGGAGAGTGAATCACTGGCAGCTGTGGCAATTTCCGGACTTCTCAACCCACAAATCCCAAAAAGAAAGTAAAAGACCAATAGGGAACTATGTTGGAACTGGGTGAGAGAAGAATATGGTCCAGTCCCTGCCCTCAGAGCAGCGGAGGTAGCAGCAGCAGAAGCTACTGCCATGTGGCTGCCTCCAGAGCTCCTGGGCTACAGATCATAGGGGGACGAAGTGACCATTCAGAGAGTAATTGCTCTTGCTTTGCCCTGCTTGAATCTGGGTCATAGTTTTGGGTGGCAGTCCTGGAGTGAGGGGTGCTAATATGCCAGACTTTCTGGTGGCTATAGAGAGGGCACCCTCCTCATAGCTCTGACAACAAGCTCTGACAACATTTGCAAAAACTCCAGCAATTTGAGACACAGATCTCTCCACTCTGGAAGCAGAACTCTACCATGGCAAAGAGTTCAAAAGTCAAGTATTTGGCTGGCAAGATGAGCAAACAAAGGAAGCACAATCAGACCATTGAATCTTTTTTTGTGGGACAAAGAGGATCCAAACATAGAACCAGAAGAAGACAACAAAGTCAAAACTCCTGCATCAGAAGCCCCCAAGAAAAATCTGAATTGGTTGCCAGTCATGGAGGAGCTCGAGAAGAATTTTGAAATTCAAGTAAGAGAAGTAGAGGAAAAATTGGGAAGAGAAATGAAAGCAATGCAAGAAAATAATGAAAAGCAAGTCACCTGCTAAAGGAGACCCCCCAAAAATATTGAAGAAAATAACACCCTAAAAAATAGACTAACTCAAATGGTAAAAGAGGCCCAAAAAGTCAATGAGGAGAAGAATGCCTTACAAAGCCAAATTGGCCAGATGGAAAAGGAATTTCAAAACTCACTGAAGAGAATAATTTCTTCAAAATTAGATTAGAGCAAACAGAAGCTAATGACTTTATGAGAAATCAAGATACTATAAAACAGATTGAAATGAATGAGAAAATAGAAGGTAATGTGAAATATTACATTGGAAAAACCACTGACCCGGAAAAAAGATCCAGGAGAGATAATTTAAAAATTATTGGACTACCTGAAAGCCATGATCAAAAAAAAGAGCCTAGACATCATCTTTCAAAAAATTCTCAAGGAAAATTGCCCTGATATTCTAGAACCAGAGGGCAAAATAGAAATTGAAAGAATTCACAGATTGACTCTTGAAAAAGATCCCAAAAAGAAAACTCTAGGAATATTATAGTCAAATTCCAGAGTTTCCAGATCAAGGAGAAAATACTACAAGCAGTCAGGAAGAAACAATTTGAGCAATATGGAAACATGATCAGGATAACACAAGATATAGCAGCTTCTACATTAAGGGATCAAAGGGCTTGAAATATGATATTCCAGAGATCCAAAGAGCTAGGATTAAAACCAGGAATCACCTATCCAGCAAAACTGAGTATAATACTTCAGGGAAAAATATGGAAATGCAATTAAATAGAGGACTTTCAAGCATTCTTGATGAAAAGACCAGAACTGAACAGAAAATTTGACTTTCAAATACAAGAAGCAAGAGAAGTATGAGAAGGTAAACAGGAAAAAGAAATCATAAGGAACTTATTAAAGTTTAACTATTTACATTTTTAAATTGAAAAATGATCATTGTAACTCGAGACTTTTCTCAGTATGAGGATAGTTAAAGGGAATATATGTATATATATGTACACATACATATAGATATATGCATAAGAGGGTGTATGTCTGTATGTGTGTGTGTGTGTGTGTGTGTACATGTCTAGATAGAAAGAGGGCACAGGATGAGTTGAATATGAAGGGTTGATACCTAAAAAAATAAAATTAAGAGATGAGAGAGGAATATATTGGGAAAAGGAAAAAGGGAGAGATAGAATAGAGTAAATTATCTCACATAAAAGAGGCAAAAGAAAACGGTTACAATGGAGGGAAAGAGGAGGAAGGTGAAGGGGAATGGGTCAACCTTACTCTCACTGAATTTGGCATAAGGAGGGAATAACATACCTACTCAATCGGGTATCTTACTCTATTAGAAAGTTGAGGGAAGGGGATAAGAGGGGGAATGATAGAAGGGAGGGCAGAGTGGGGAAGAGGATAATTAGAAGTAAACACTTTTGAAAAGGGACAGGGTCAAAGGAGAAAATAGAATAAATGGGAGGTGGAATAGGATGGAGGGAAATATAGTTAGTCTTTCACAATATAACTACTATGGAAATGTTTTGCGGAACTACACATGTACAACCTATATTGAATTGCTTGTCTTCCCAGTGAAGTCAGGTGAAGAGGGAAGAAGGAAAGACCTGGAATTCAAATTTTTAAAAACAAATGTTAAATAATTGTTTTTTACATGCAACTGGGAAATCAGATATACAGGCAATGAGGTATAGAAATCCATCTTGCCCTACAAGAAAATTAGGGGGAAGGCTGGGGGAGGAAATAAGAGAGAACAGATTTGGGGAAGGGGTATTCAGTAGGCTCACTATCTTGAGGTGGGGGGTAGGGGAGAGACAGGGAGAAAATGTGTAACTCAAAATCTTGTGGAAATGAATGTTGAAAACTAAAAAAAAATTAATTAATTTAAAAAAACAGAAAATGAAGGACAAAGAACAACAATAATTTGAAAGTGCTCAGCCTAGTGCCTGGCACACGGTAAACATTATGTAATTGTCATCAATTGCTGTTGTTCCTGTTGTTGTTAATACTATTATTACTATTTATTAACTTTTTATGAAACATTTAAAATAGAGAGGTTGAGGGTACTGGAGATATGGAATGTTGGGTGCACTTTCAGATGGAGTCTTTGTATTATTGATTTGGCTTAATTGTTTTCCTTTGTTACAAGACAGCTCTCACAGAGGAAACGTTTGTAATGTTAAAAACAAAATACATCAATAAAACTAAAAAAAAAAATATTGTGCAACGCATTCTCTCAAGTTATGAAAATTCAGCCCCTCGCCGTGAAATCTGTGATGGTGGGGATTGCCCTTTACCTCTTTTTGTATCCCCAGCTTGGAATGGTACCTGACAAATTTTTAGTCTTTTAAAATTGTTTTTCAGCCATGTCTGACTCTTTGAGACCACCATTTGGGGTTTTCTTGGCAAAGATACTGAAGTGGTTTGCCATTTCCTTCTCCAACTCAATTTATAGATGAAGAAACTGAGGCAAACAAAGTTAAGTGACTTGGCCCAGAGTCACATAGCTAGTAAGTGTCTGAGGCTGGATTTGAACTCAGATCTTTCTGACTGTAGGCCCTGTATTCTATGCACTGCACTAGTTAGCTGCCCCAACTGACATACAGTAGGTACTTAATGAACACTTATTGATTGACTGATTGACCTACCATATACTTAGCAAGATATAACCAGTTGGCTAGTTTGTCTATCTTTCATAGACAAAAGAGGAAAAATCCCTGTACTACAAAAATAGTATCCTGGAGAACACAACCAATTAACTGTAATGGAACCAGACCATTTTGAGCGAACAAACTGTTGACCAGAATGACCCAGACATAATACTGATGCATAAAATCTTAAGAACATCATTATGTTGCCATAACAAATACTGATAATCTCCAAGATACATGAGGGGGGAAATTTCAGACAATAAATTTTGAAATCAAACAGGGACGATCAAAATCACGTAGGAACAGTAGGAGGTACATGTCATGCCTGTTGAGTTCTCCACTACTGAAACAGTGCCAAGGAAGCTTGTAGTGAGCTTACAGAGTGCAAATTTGTAATCCCAGTGATTTTATTCAATGATAAAAATAGCTTCTTTTATTCACCAATCAATACTCCATGAGATATTAATTATAAAAGAATAATAGCAAGATTTCTAGGATAATTTCTATCAGAGCCCCATCAAAAAGGAAGAGAAGAATCTACTATTAGAGTGCCTATTAATAATTAGCTAAGGGCTTGCAATCCTGTTCAATTAGACACGTGATCACCTTTATTTTTCTTTTGTATTCAATCACAATGTAAAAATGTTCACCCTGTGTGTAATGAGACATGAACTAGAGCAATGAAGCATCCTTAGCACCCATTTTCTGACACAACAGCTGTTTACAAAGATTAGATTATATTGGATACTATGTGCCAGACACCATGCAAGAAAAGGGAAACAAATTTCTATGCCTTAGGACAAAAAAAGCAAGAATCCTCCTTGAACCAGCACCCTGGTATTTACCATAAGCCCAGGCACCACCATCACCCCCACCTTGTCTGGGGGCAAACTTTGGTCTCTTAATCAGTCATATTGACTCTCCAAATAATAACTGACTCTCCAAAAAAGAAGAAGAAATGTACATGGTACACATGTTTAAGATTTAATCTACATTATTAACATTTTTCACCTTCACTTTCTTAAGTCTATTCAGTTGTCTGAATTTTCATGATGCCATTTAGGGTTTCCTTGGCAAAGATACTGTCATTTCCTTCTCCAGCTCATTTTACAGATGAAAAAAAACTGAGGCAAACAGGGTAAAATGACTTTCCCAGGATCACAGCTAATAAAATATCTGACACTTCTTAAGTCTAGAGAATAAATAAAACAATAAATCAAGCCCCAATTTGTAGCTTTTGCTGAGCTCTGAGGTATAAATGCTCACACTGAAAATTTAGCAATCATTTTCTCTAACTGATTTGATTTGGCTCCAATACACACACTCCCCCTGATATATAAATTTTTTTAGGGAATTTTTATAGGAAAAGCCAAGATAAATGCTAATAGCCAGGTCATCATTTCCAAATGGCTCCTGGACAACCTCTATCTTTAGAGGGTAGAAGAAGGGAAGAAACATTTATTAAGTATCTACTATGTGCCAAGCACAATACTATTGAGTATGCAAATATGATCTCCATTGATTCTTACAACTCTGCAAAGTAGATGCTATTATTATCTCCATTTTGTCACACAGGTAGGAAGCATCTAAGATTGGATTTGAATTCAGATCTTCTTGAGTCTAAGCTTTTCACTCTTTCATTATGATACCTACTTGCCAGGAAGAATAATTCAGTTCCCAGCACATAATAGGCACTTAATGTTTACTGAATAATGACTGACCAAGACTATAACTTGCCTAAAGGGTTAACTCTGTAGAAAATGTTTAGTAACAAAGTATCTGCCACATCTTCTTAAATGGGAAAGGCCATTAGGAACCATACACGTTGGTTTTCCTGCCTTTCCAAAGTTCAATGCCCAATTAAGTACAATGACAAGATTTAAAATGACCTTGGTTTGAGTAAGGGAGAACCTATCCAAATGTATTCTGACCAGATTACAATGAGAAATTATTTGCTAGGACATCTAAGGAAGATGCAAGGTCTCATTTCAGCTTTACTCTCCACCTCCTCCACTCAAAAAATGTTCTTTTCATAGAAAATGGAATGTATTTCATTCCTTTGAATTGTTCAGCAGGTGAAATGATAGTTAAAATGTAAAATATGATTTCACACTTTGTTTAGATGGAATTGTTATAGCAGTGTGAGTACTGCTTCCCCCGTTCATCTGCACCATCTCAGCCTCAACGATTTTTGTCCACATTTCCTTGCTAATGTCTTTAAGTTTTTATTGTCCTTCTAAATATGCCACCATAATTATAGCCACCATGCTTCTTTCCATGTACTTAGCGGCAACTGGAAATACTTCTGAGTCTGGAGTCAGAAAGATCTGAGTTCAAAATCAGCTTCAGACACTTAATAGTCATTGGGCACCATTTTGCGATGGGCCACCTAATAGCCAGCATCAGGTATGAGCAGAGACGTGAGATAAACTGGTGCCAGGTGGGCAGTTCAGGATAGAACTCCAAACTCCATTTATTGATACAATGAGCAAGGTTTTTATAGAGCAATGAGACAAAGAAGGTAACTAACAGTCACTATGTTTTACATTATTGTTTTGTTTAGTTCCACGATGGTCAGGCAAATGATGTCAGGCAAATCTTGAAGGTTATCATGTCCATATTTTATCTAGTGCTCCCATTTCACACTGGACAGGCCGTACACTCCCTTGTACTTAGTTCCCTTTGCATCACTACTATCAGGGTGAGTAAGAATTCAGGATGCTCTACTCCCTGCACATCATGGAGAGTGCTGAGCAAGCATCTGGTTGGCCTGGGAGCAGCTGCAAGAAGCTGCCTGCTTCTACCTACCTAACTGGAAATGGCCCTCAACAAATAGTTTTGTGTTCCTATGCAAATCACTTAACCTCTCTACCTGAGGTTCCTCAACTATAAATGGTTTCTTTTTTTAAATTTTATTTTAGTTTGCATCATTCATTTCCACAAGATGTTGAGTTACATATTTTCTCCCCATCTTTCCCCTACCCACCACCCCAAAACAGGCATCCCAGTGTATCCCCCCTCCCCCAGTCTATTCTCTCCTATGTCTTCCTCCCTCACCCCTCTGACTTTTTGGTAGGGCAGGATGGATCTCCC
>CM053580.1:381327425-381372265 GCA_028627135.1 Pseudochirops cupreus | reverse complement strand
AGCTGACTTTAGTGGGAAGTATCTTTGTGTGCGTTTTGGAGTTCTAGGATTGGTTTAGAGTCCTATTTTATGGGTATTTTGGGGTGGCTATGTGAGAGCTGCGATGTGTTGCTGCTTCTACGCCGCCATCTTGGCTCCGCCCCTGAATTGCTTCTCTTTAAGTCTAGAGGATTTCATTCTTCAGAGTTCCCCATCCCTCCCAGGCTGAATTCCCTTGCAGCATGTTAGGTCATGGGACTGCACCTATCCTTTCTTTGAAACCTTTAAAATATGCTCTCTAAAATATAGGGTGCATATCAGGGCATTTCCAGTTTTCCTTTTCTTTTCCGTCACAATCTCTAAGATGAAGTGGTCAATTTGTTCTTAAGGGTCTTATAATTTCTATCTGAGTAACCCTGGTGGTGAAACGATCCAAGAGAAATCGATGTTTGTTCTTCAGGATGAAATAATCATTAAGGTAATTGTTCTACTTTTGGCAGAGGGCACTCCAGTAAATATACCTGAAACATGAAACATATGATATGGATAGTATGGCCCACAAGGAAGGTATAGGAATTCTCTGCTTTGGTCCAATTTACCACATGAAACTTTGGCGGCATGCTTTTGGTCATTTGTGCTTGAAAAACTTGTCCTGTGAGATGATGAAGAGTTCCATAATTGGCTTTAGAAGAGCAGATGACTCAGGAGTTTGCAATGGGAGATATCAAAGAGTTCCCTAGTTGACTGCTGGGCCAGAACTCAAAACATACACAACAGGAACAACTTGCCTCTCTGTAGTATTTTTTTCCTCCATGGCTGCGAGTGAACTACTTCCCAAGAATTAGGTATGGGGAGGGATAGTTAGCCCCATTCCTTCATCTGACCATAGCAACCCTAAGCATGTTACTGCCTCTTTTTGTATTCATTATTTTTTTAATTTTGGTGAACAAGCATCTCAAGTTAGAAGTGTCCAGACAACCTTAAAAGTTCTGAAAGGTCTGAATGTCTTGGTAGGATTCTGGTGTGGCAGTAGCTGATGACAGGGGACGTGTCCAAATTGGGGATAGAGAGACACAATGAAGTCAAATAGATACAGGGAACACTACCCCTCATAGCAGATAAAAGTACTAAGAAAGGAATTCATCCTTGGGGCCCAGATAAGTAGTCTGCCCATCAGAGATCTACTCAGGGAGAGTTGTGTGAAGATTCTATGAAGGAAGAAAAGTCTACCAGCAGTACCAGGAGTTGTGATTTACCCATCTGCCATAAGTATTCCCCACATGCGGGCATTATTGCCACTGTAACTCTAAGTTTGAATCCACTCTTCCCATGGATATAGTATATATTTGCCAAACAGTAAGGCCTATATTTGAGAGGAAATTTTCTATACCAAGTGTTCTTATTATGTGATTTTAGTAAACTTTTCCTAAAAGCTAATTAAGCTTACTAATTATTTGTTAATGGGAAGTACACTGGTGGGGGTGCAAGGGATTGAGAATGAGAAATAAAATCCCATAAGTTATCACTAGAACCCGAGAGTAGCAGTTATCTTCTTAAGCTCCAACTTCAGAGTGGGAACTGGAGGAATAATGGAAGGGAGGGTTTTACATTAGTAAAATTTATACATTTATAAATGTATAAAATTTGTGAAATTTATTGTTACCTTAGACAAATCACTAATCTCCCTAGGCCTCATTCTCATCATTTGTAAAATAAAGGCACTAAAGTTGATGGTCTCAGAGGTCCTTTCAGTCCTAGATCTATGATACAATGATGGGAAGTCCATAACCTCACATGAAAGCCAACTCTACTTCTGGATAGCCTTATTAGTAGGTTCTTTCTTATTTCTACCTCTTTTTGATTTTTACCTATTAGTCTTAGTCTTACCCTCTGCAGCTACATAAAACGTTTAATCCTTTATCTGGATAATCATTTTAATAATAATGATTAGCATTTACATAGCATCATGAGATTTTGTAAAGTGCTTTACATATGTGATCTCACTTGTTCCTCATAAAAGTCCTAAAAGGTAGGTGCTACTATTATCTCATTTACAGATGAAGAAACTGAGGCACAAAAGGTCAGATGACTTACCCAGGGTCACACTTCTAGTATATGACCTAAGGCAGGATTCAAACTCAGATCTTTCTGACTTCAAGTCAAGCACTCTATGTACCACCTTGCTGACTATAATATTTGAAACAGATATTAGGATATACTGAAGTCTGTATTCACTAGGCTAAACATACTCAGTTCCTTCAAGTATTCTTCATGACCTGGTTTCAAGTCAATTATTTAATGCAATTAAGCAATCAAGAGTAAACATTTTTTACTGCTCAGAGCTGGTTTATCAATTCATAATAATGAAGCAGATGATGTATATACACATATATATTTTAATAATTTCTAAATTATTCCCTCATGACTCTCTGAACTAGGTTGTGCTAGGATAATACCCTCTTTTTCAGAATTTATTAGTCATGTAAATTATATTTCATCTTGTCCACACTACCACCTTTCAAAATCTCTGAATGATATTGGAAAGGGGACTGAAAAGAGTAGTCTCTACAACCATCAGTCACATTATGGAACTTAGTTCCCACTACTTGAATATGAAACTTCTGAGGTTCACTGGGGATATAAGCCATAGAATATGAATTTTTTTTGGGGGGGGGGACTTCAATGGTACAGGAAGTTCTAGTTGGGGAAATCTCTTATAACAGTGATTACAGGCCATTAAAAACAGCCCTAAGAACTTCTGTATTCCCATGAACTGGCATGACACTGACATCATCAAGATTGTAAACTCAAGGTCTCCCCCCCATTCCCAATTCTCTTCTTTTCACTCTAATTTTTACATTTTTTCCTTTTGCTTCCTATAACCCAAAGTAGAGAAAATGGGAGGGGAAACTAATTTTTGTTATTTGCATAGTTCCTCTATTTACCTTAAAAGAATATAATTTTAAATTTTACAAACATACAAATTTAAACTTTATATCATTCCTATATTGCACTTAACATTCTTCCCTAACTGGAACATTAAAATGTGATTGTTTTATTTAGGAATCACAAAGGTTCTTAAAATTCCTTAAAGGGTTGCAATTAATTTGATCAGTGATAACTTACTGTTAAAAGGAGGTCACGATATCTTAAAAGTATCATCTATTATGTACAATCATCTTAAGCCCTGCTTAAATCTGAGCCTGTGATTCAGTCTAAGAACTAACCAAGGATCCTCTACGATGCCATTTTATAGGATATCTTCCCTATGACATTTGGATTTTGTTAGACTTGCAATTCCGGCCATCAAGTTTAAAATCATTTTGATAAATGGTGGGATTTGCATAAAAGATAGTGACAACAGGATCTCCTTTCCTAGTTAAGATCCTGGGATAAACAGCTTTAAATACATAATACATTATTTCCTACTAGCTTCACTGTAGGAAGATGCAAACTGCTGAAAAGACTAGAAGGCAAGCTAACAATCTGCTATAATAGCCCTTATAATTAATAAATGAGATCAACCAGCTTGTTGCTACAAACAAGATATTGAGGAATTTTAAAATATATTTGAGCATAGTAGATTTTGTGTCTGAAGTGACTTTAAAGACCTTAGAACACAACTCATAGAGCACTGGTCTTGATAACAGTAAGTTCTGAGTTCAAGTTCTGAGACCGGTTTAGCTATATGTCATTCATTTAAACTTTCTCAGTTCATTTCCTCAGCTGTTACATGAGGATCATAACTCCAGCGCTTATTTCACAGAGTTGTTGTGAAGATCAAATTACACACACACACACACATGTACAACTTCACAAACTTTAAAAGTGCTATATGAATATTGGCTATTATTTTTTTAATGGTAGTAATTGATTCGAATAGCTGCAGTTTTTGTCTTTTGCAACATTGTAAGATATTTGGAAATGATCTTTCCTAAACATTTTTGTTGATTTATTCATACAACTTAGAACTATTAGGTCTTTTTTTCTCTTCTCTTTGAATTTTTTGAAATATCTTCGCAGTGAATGTTTTGAGTTTCCTTTAGTATCTTGATAGTTTTCTACAGAGATAAAGCAGATCATGGTAAGATTAAAGGTTCAATAATAGCTGGCATCAATGCTGTGGAACGATAGATTGAAAAACCATGAGGGACCTCAATATCAATAGGTAGCCTAAGATTATGAATACTTATTTAACCCTTCATCTTTATGACTGGACTCAATCCATAATGAATCAATCAATAACACAGACTCAGACAGTATATAGCTTAAAAGCTATTTTTAGGTATAAATTTTACTTTGAACAATTCTAAAAAGAATAAAACTAAGTCAGTGGTAAGGATTCAAAATAAGGTTTTATAAGAAAAGTGTAGTGTAATGAAAAGTGTATTAAAGTATATTAAATTAAAGTGTATTAAAAGGCCTAAGTTCCAAATTCTAACTTTTCCACATATTCTCAGTATGACTTTTAGCAAGTCCCTTATCCTCCTCAGCCTGTTTCCTCATTTGTAAAATGACAGGGGAATGAAATGATTAGTGACTAGAAGATCATTAATATCTCTTCCAGCTGTAAATATATGATTCTAAGATACTGTAAAAAATTCAAAAGTACTATAAACATTCTTAAATATATAAAAATCACCCAAGCCCCCAACCAAACAAAAAAAAATCTATCTAAGTACAATCATGAAATTCTCTGAATCATAAAATACTGATAACTAGAAGTCAATTTTTAAAAATTTGTAAATTTCAAATATTTCACTTACATCTTGTAGTTGATTTTCTCCATAGACATATTCTGATCTCTTTCGAGAGGAGTCACCCAATCGATATCCACCACCCAAAAATGACTAAAAAAATTAAAGTTAAATGTAAGCTAAAATTTTATTTAGTTTCAATGTTAATTAACACAACCATTTATGAACTACATTATTTGTAATTAGGCATATTTATCTAATTAATAAAGTAGCTTAATATTAGACATGTGATAAGGCAATAAGTTAATTTTTCTGTGGAGGAAAAACTAAGAGACTTAAAAGCTGATGATCCAGTTTAAATAATCTTAAACACAGAAAAGGGAATGGGATAAACACTGATATTTACTTATTAAATGTATAGTACACCAAATTAAATTTATCACAAAACTTTAAAAGTAATGGTTTTATAAGGAATAAATACCTCAATCAAATTTTAAAGAGCTACCACAGGAAAAGCTCCAATTTTACATGTGGTTTTACATGTCATATTGAGGAACGGGCATTGAACTTATCTTTAAATATACTTTTATCTGAATGTGATGGCTCGGCTATATCTGCAGCTTTTCTAATTTAAGGTAATTTAGTTTATGAATTAAAAACATGGCATGCATAATGAATTCATCTACCTTATATTCATAATTCATGTTCTTGAAGATGGTTACTGATTTGATACTTAATATTCTCTTCTTGAGACCACATAATTACATTAGCTATTCTTCAACACTGAGAAGAAGTTATTTAAAATTCTTAATAGAATATTTCAATGTGATTGTTAGTAGTGAACTGAAAATTAAACTTAAGCTTCATTTGGAGCACATAAATTATACAAGTATAAAGATAATAAGTATCCTTGTTTCAAATGCCCATGATGTCCCAATCTTAATAATTAGGAAACCACTGTAGAAAATCTGAACAAAATCAACTATTTTTAGTATCTATAAGAATAAAAAAATGAAATACACGTGTATAAAAAATGAATAAACAAGTATAAAGATCCTGCATTATAATGTACAAAGATTACAAAAGTAGAGCAAGTAATCAAAATGCAAATCTTGTAACCTTGTAGATTTCAGTTAAGTTCTAATTAAAAACATGGTATTTGTCACTTACTTTAGCTCTGTTACCATCCCCTGAAGCTCTTGTGGTTTCATTCAGAGGGACTGCTCCGTGTTCCTTTGCCTCTTTGAAAAGTTCATTCACAATTTTTCCAGTTGTCTTTGAAGGTCCTGATAAATGTAGTCCACTGTACTCATGTTCACCTGAGTATAACCTTTAAATATTGTCTATGGTTAGAAACTATTAGCAGTGGAAGTAAATTACATTTTAATGAAGATACCTAATTTTCGATTATGTTATCAAATGTTATCCTATAACCAATCCTTCTGTAAAGTAAGAGTCATTTCATTGATTTTCCTGGAACCCTCATAATGTACAATAATGTTTATTAAAATCTGTGATAAAAATAACAAGAGAGAGAGCTAGCAGAGGATACAAATGGACATGGGATAGAAAACATCACCAGAAAGGGTAAAATTATGCAATTCCTTAGTAGTATAGCTACTTTTTTGTTTTTATTCAGATGTTTTGTGCTAAAGCTTAGTTAGGTGACACTGTGTGTATTCAGACATGTAAAATTATGTAAGAAAGTTATGGAAACTAAAGTTAAAAATTCAATTTATCAGAAACTAACTGAGAGTTTAATATGAAGGTGAGATTTAAAGATTAAATTTAATTCAAGATTATACCTTATCTGAGGAACTAAAGAAATACATTAAATCAAAAAAGAAAAAAGGCCAATATTTTATTGAATAGGCATGAAATATTTACAACTTCCTAGCCTTTCAGACTCATGCTATCACTCTTATCAAAGTTCAGATCCTTGCTCTGCCTGCTTTTCCACTTGGGGATTTCAATATTTCAATGCTAATGGCTCAACACTTTGATCTTGAGAACCCTGGTATATCATTTCTGAACATTCAGGACATGTCTTCATTCCACTTCAGTCACCCAAAGTTGGTGTCTTATCTTCAAGGTAACTGTTACCCAAAATGTCATCTATTACTATGTTATCTCCAAGATCGTGAACTCTGAAATGTCCCTCTTCGATCATAATTGCCTGCCCTTTCACATCTCCCTTTGGCTCATTCCTCCTAAACTCATTCTTTGTCCTCACAATGATCTCTAGTTCTTCCATTCCTCCCTGTTTCCCCAATCTAACACTGCTGTTCTGTTCTCACTTATCTTTTTCAGTGTTGATCCTACAGTGGACCTATTAACCTATGTGTATACTATGCTCCAATACTGAAGTCCCCAACCCCCACACCCACCCCAGGTACTGCTATTGCTCATACTCTGCCTTGATAAGCTTCAGATTATCTCTACCATCTCTCTTTCTGGATACAGCAAACCTCTCTGGTATGCTTCCCCAACTCAAACTAACATTGCTGGATTGGTCCCCAAAGTCCTACTAACCTCAGGTTCAAGGTAAACTCCGAAAAATAAAGTTTATGAGCCTCTACCAGAGCTTCCCATAAACAATAAGCCAGTGGAAACAATTTGCTCTTAGCAAAGTATTTACTAAGATACCACAGTAAGAGGAGGAGCAATAAAACACTCCCCCCACTCCAAACTCTGGAAGAGTGGGAATATACTCTCCTCAAAATATGTTTAGTATTTGTGGGAACAGTGAGAACATAGAGAACACATGAGGCCAAGGCAACTCATAATTCCAACACTACAAGGCCTTGATGTCCCTTCTCTCCTTGTTTGGTCCTCATCATGTTCAACTCTCAATTGCCAGGGTTAGCTCTCTTCTCTCTCAGGCCTTTAGCCACATTTCATCTTTGCTTGAGAGATTCTGCTACTAAAAGTCACTTTCTAACTCAGGTTACTGTCTTTCTATATCCGTGTGTGTCTGGAGTGTGGAGCTGCCTCAAACATTTTCAAGCTGATTCTCCAACTATTGGGTGGTATCTTTACTTTTGGGTTAGAGACCATGACCAATGAGGGGTAGGGGTGAGAAAGAAATCTCTTCCTTCCTCCCACTTCCAAGGTCAGGTTCTGTCTTGGCAGATGACTCTTACCAAAATTACTCATAACTGCCTTAGAAAAAATAATTATTATGCATATGTACAAAAATATTTATTGCAGCTCTCTTTGTGGTGGCAAAAAACTGGAAATTGAGGGGAGGCCCATCAATTGGGGAATGGCTAAACAAGTTGTAGTATATGAAGGTAATGGAATACTATTGTGCTATAAGAAATGGGGAGGAGATGGACTTCATATTTACCTGGAGAGGCTTATACAAACTGATGCTAACTGAGAAGAGCAGAATCAGGAAAAATTTGTACACAATCATAGACACATCGTATGTGTGATGACCAACCCTGATAAACTGGACTCTTCTCAGCAACACGCAGTTATAAGACAACTCTACAAGTCTCAGGATGGAAGGAGATACTTACATTGAGAGAAAGATCTAGAAAGAACAGAGTTTAAATGGAGACTGAAGCAATCTACATGCTTTTTTTTTCCTTTTTCTTCTTTTTCATGTTTGATTTGTTTCTTTTTTCCCACTGTTCACTCCATTGGTTACAACCCTTCTATACAACCAGACTAATGTCCAATGTGAAAGTATTTGTAGATCCTATACTTGACTGCATGCTGCCATGGGTGGGGGGGGAGAGGGAGGGGAGAAAATTTGAAACTCAAGGGATTCTAGAACTAAATCTTGTAAACTAAAAGTAAACAAAACAATAAATTTTTTAAAAAGAAAAAATAATTATTACTATGAAACCTATCACTGGTGATCATTACTAATGATTAATGTTTCATTATCTATGATTACATTAATTGAGGTGTGGTAGGAGACAGAAACTACAAAATCCCCTTCTGTGCATTAGGCCTGACAAAACATTGATTCACTAATGAGGAAATTCAGCTTCTAATTAAAGAAATATGAATTAAAGTCTTCCTTTCTTCTCCCTTTTCTTTTGACCCTCTTTGAAGTTTGTCTAAATATGTTATTTTTGTTTTTTATAATTGCTCTTAAACTATGAACATTTTAACAGCAGCC
Source organism: Pseudochirops cupreus (assembly GCA_028627135.1). Taxonomy (NCBI): domain Eukaryota; kingdom Metazoa; phylum Chordata; class Mammalia; order Diprotodontia; family Pseudocheiridae; genus Pseudochirops; species Pseudochirops cupreus. Next base: position 381,363,454 of record CM053580.1, on the reverse strand, counting down.
CTCAAACACTGACTTCATTAATATTTTGAAAACTATTCATTCACTTCTGTAATTTTTCTTTCTAGCTATTGTTTGATGAGTTTCTCAAATGCTTTGCTCATATTAGTTTATTGTTTCTAAAGAAAAGACTCAAATTCTGCTCCTTGAATATCCACCTATTTTTTCTTTGATGATTAAACTTAGATATGTAATCTAAGTTATTTTGGGGATGAATCTGATTTTTGCTTTTCAGAATATATTACAACTCTTTTCCTTTGATTTCTGGCAAACAAGTAATCATTTCATGTGGCTTGATCTGATTAGCCTTAATGTATAAGGAACTTTCTGGCTGCCAGTAACATTTTGTTGTTTGCCATTGTATTCCTGAAGTTTGACCACACTGTTTCTCAGTAATCTTTATTATCTCTTTATAGTTTACCATTGATCTTAATTTTCTTGGATCAGAAAATGTCATTAATCAATCCATATTAAGGCCTACTATGTTCCAGGCACTGTACTAAGTAGGGAGGATACAAAAAAGGGCAAAAGACAACCCCCTGCCCTCAAGGAGCTTACACTCTAAAGGAGACAACATGCAAACAAATATATACAAAGCAAGCTATGCACAAGAAAAATAGGAAGTAACTGAAGGAAGGTGCTGAAATTAAAAGAGGCAGAGGAAGGCTTCCTGTAAAAATGGGATTTTTGTTGGGAGTTTAAGGTAGCCAGGGAAGTTAGTAGTTGCAGCAGACGAGGGAGAGCATTCTAGGCATGGGGAACACCCAGAGAAAATGCCTAGAGCTGAGAGATGGAGTGTCTTGCTTACGGAACACCCAGGAAGCCAATGTCACTAGATTGAAGAGTATATGTGTTTGGGAGTAAGATGTAAGGAGACTTGGAAAGGTAAAGGAGAAGAAGCAAGGCTACACAGGACTTTGACAAACACAAGACTTTGTATTTGCTCCTGGAGGAAATAGGAAGCCACTGGAGTTTAGCGAGAGAGAGAGAGTGTGTGTGTGTGTGTGAGTTTGTGTGAGAGAGAAAGAGAGAGAGAGAGAGAGAGAGAGAGATGTGATCAGACTTACATTTTGGTGGCTGAAGGGAGGATAGATTAGAGTTAGGAGAGGCTTGAAGCAGGCAGACCCACCAGCAAGAAAATTGCAGTAATTCAGAACTGAGATGTTGAGGTTTTGTACTAAAGTGATGTCAGCAAAGGAGAGAGGAGGGAGCATTGGTGGAAGTTTCAAAAGTGAAGTTGACATGCTTTAGCAACAGACTGGATTTGGGTGAGGTAAGCGTGAGGAATCCAGGATGACTCTTAGGTGTAAGCATGAGGGACTGAGGATAGTAGTGTCCTCTACAGTCATATATTCATTCTTCCAATTATATCTTCCAGTTTTGTTTCTTAAATTTTCCTTCCATCTCTGCATATTTTAAATTTCAAATCAACTGTTTTCTTTTTTCAGGAAATCTGCTATTTTGGATAGGTTCTCTCTTACTGTTAACTTTAAATTCTCTACTATCTTGCTTGCCTTTTTTGGTCTCTGAGATCTTTAATTTCTTCCATCCTGATGGCCATAATTTATTGCAAAATTTCCCTTGCACCAGAGATTTCTTGTGCTTATTCTTTCACACTAACACATTTTATTGTAATGAATTCTTTCCTAATTTGTTTGCTCTTTTCCTTCTTTAGCAATCTCTTTGTTGCTTTTATTCCCCCCCGGCATCCCTAAGAAAGTTCTTTGCTTTTTGCTACCACTGCTTTTTTCTATTTGGTGCAATCCTTGTTTCTTTAAAGTTAATAATTTCTTATGCTCAGTCATCTAGCCAGAAGTCAGGGAAGTCTGGGTGAAGTATTTTTCCTGCAGCATGGTACAATGGATAGAGGGCTGGACTTGGGAGTCAGAAGACCTGCAGCTGCATCCCATCTCTGGCACTTACTAGCTTCTATGACCCTGGGCAAATCACCTAATCTCTGTTTGCCTCAGTTCTCTCATCTGTAAAATGGCAATAATAATCACACCTACCTGCCAGGCTTGTTGTGAGGATTAAATGAGATAATAACTATAAAATGTTTAGCACAGTGCCTGGCACATTGTAAACATATAAATGTTAGCTATGTAACCATGGGCTAGCCCCTTAACATCTCTGAGCCACAATAGCCCCCATCTAGAAAATGGGGTTTACTAACACATCTGTAGTGCCTAACAAATAAGACTGCTGTGAGGCTCAAATGAAATAACATATGTAAGCTTTTTACAAATTTTAAAAGTAGTATGTAAATTTCATTTATTATTATTGTTATTTTTGCTGATTCCCAAAATTAAGACTTCTATGTGTCAGGAACATAGCATATACACATTCATAAGTGTGCATACATTTTAAGAATTATGTAAGCAATTATCTTTAATTAACATGAAAGGAAATTCAGCTTTTCTTTACTCATAAAACACATTAAACCCAACTCTTATCAGTATTGATGTGATCTGGAACAAGTCTCATCATCACTTGGAACTTAAGTTTCCTCACCTGTAAAATGGGGGACAGGAGATGGATTGGCATAGACTACATGAAAAACGTTGGTTAAAATCTGTACTGTTAGAAAGACTGCTGAAATCAGTGAGATCACAGAGCCATAGAAATATACTTAATACAGAAAAGAGGCATAGCTCTTATTTGGTTCAGAAAGAAATGACACGGACTTGAAGTAGCTTAAACTCAGATATTGTAGAGTTCTGTACACACCCACACACAAATTAACTCACACTTTTTTCTGGTTGCTACACATATAACCTCAAAACCAAAACTTTTTCTGACTAAAGCACTTGACTCACCAGCTCCATGTAGATACAATCATAAACTATTAAAATTTGAAACTAAAGCATTATTCAAAAGGAACTGTCAAAATACATAATTTGTCAAGCGAATACATAAAAATAGTGGCCTAAATATGTAATTATTTGGAATATTTAATCTATGCTAATTACAAAAATTTGGGGGATCAATTTATTTTTTTTTAAATTATTTACACTCTAATAGAGGGAGATGATCAGAGGTCACAGATGGAATTAAATAAAACCAAAGGCTTGGGCCTGGCAACTAAAAAATCAATTTCCTTGTAGAATAACAGACTAGGCTGTCTATATACTGACTCTAATCTACATTTTGGAAATTAAATTTTTAGTTGAATCCATGATACTATCTTTTTTTGGTCATTTGTGTCTTTCTTCAAAAAGTAGAGAATGTAATCATTAAAAATTACTCAAACTATTCAGGACTTACTGTTTCTTACATTCAAATGGCATCTTTATGATATTTCTCCTATTGGAAGACTAAAGAAATCAAGATAATTTCTACTGGATAGGCCTATTTTAGGCCAAGCTTTTAGGGTGCCAAAACCAGTTCCCTGGAACTCCTTCAGATTTCTCATGGAGCAGAAGAATTTGCATAACTCCTGAGACTTTCCTTCCAATGGATTCCCAAATTACTCCCAACTTTTATCTCAAACATATTCATTTTGTTATTTGCTTTATTATGTGAAATAATTTTCATTTGCACAAAATCACATTCTGTATAATGAATCCTATGTTCCAACCAAAATGGATGGTTACCCATCCTGACACCCCTCCTTTCTAACTTCTATACTTTTGCTCATGCTGTCTCTCATATTCTCTCACTGTTCAAACCACAGATTAAATGCCATTTCCTCCAAGAAGTCTCTGATCTCTCCAGTCAAGAGATGATCTTCCCCCCCTTTAGCCTTAAATAACATACATAAAAACAGAGCCCAATGCACTTAACATTTCAGATGGTTATAAACTCTGTATTGTCTCTACCTACGAGATTTTAGGATTCATGAAAATAGGCAGTGTTTTATCTTTACATCTTCCCTGGTGTCTAGCAAAGTGTTCTGTACACAGATAGCCTTTAATAAATGTCCACTACACTGAAATGAATGAAACTCATGGGTTACTTAACCGAAAACAAAGTAAATGACTATCTGCTAGGGAATGGCTAAACAAATTGTTGTACATGAACGTTATGAATATTACTGTACTCTTAAGTGATGACTAGAGAGAAGTATGATGAGACATATGAATTTATATGGGGCAGGTAGGGGTTGCCATAGCGCACTAAGCACTGAGCTTGGAGTTAGGAAGACTTGAGTTCCAACCTGGCCTCAGACACTTACTAGCTGTTGGACTGTAGGTGAGTCACCTGACCTGTTTGCTTTGGTTTCCTCATCTGTAAAATGGGGATAACAGCACCTACCTGCAAGAACTGTTAACGAGGGGCAACTAGGTTTTGCAGTGAATAGAGCACCGGCCCTGGAGTCAAGAGGACTTGAGTTCAAATCAGGTCTCAGACACTTGACACACTTAGTAGCTGTGTGACCTTGGGCAAATCACTTAACCCCAACAGCCTTGCCTGCCCCCTCCAAAAAAAAAGGAGGATCAAATGAGAGAATAACTGCAAAGTACTTAGGACAGAACCTAGAACATGGTGTTATATGAAATGCTAGTGATTATTGTCATTATTATTATTACATGAACAGATACCAAATGAAGTATGCAGATCCAGGAAAATATTAAACTACAATATATGCAAAAAATATAGGCAATTACAATAATATAATGGGAAAGCACAACAATAACAAAGCAACTAAAATTGAATGCTGTAAATTTATAATGACCAAGCTTGGCTTTAAAGAAGACGAAAGGAGAAGCTACCTTCCTTTGCTCCTTTGCAGAAGTAGGGAGACCTTATGTATGATACAATATATGATGTCAGACTTTTTCTGATGTTGTTAGTTTTGCAGAACCTTATTCCCCTTTATAGAATGGGATGCCAGAAGAATATAATGGGAATGTTAAAACAATATAACAGTAAACATTCCCTTTTAAAAATTGTAACGATCAAGGTTAGCCACAAAGAGATGAGAAGGCATCACTTGATTCTTTGTGGAAATAGGGGGCTGTGAGTGTGGAAGACTTTCTGGATGTACTGGTGGTTTACTATTCTTTTGAATAAGGGATGGTTCTCTGGGACTGTGCATTAGGAAATGCAGATCACTTAAAAATAAGATATCAATAAAAATACATATTTAAAAAATTAAAAGCTACCATGATGAGAAATTAACGTTTTATACACTAATTCTATGGCAGCTGGACACAGACATCGGAACTTTAGTCTCCTGGACATGGAGGTATTTATAAGGATTGCTCCTTTGACACCACTGTGTCACAGCTGCCAGATTATCTTTAGTCATATGGGCCATGAACAACAGAATGTTAACATGCCTGGTTTTTCTTATGATGGCCATTTGTTCCTGGAAGCCTAAAACTGTTCTGGGGTTGGATCAATGACCTTTAATGTCTTCAGAGCAATGTCTCTGCCATTTACCCTTGTACAGTGTCCCAAAAGAACCTGACCCTATTCTGATTGATAGTATGACTTTGCTGGCTTCTATTTCCCTATAATAACTTGAATCTCTCTCTGTCCACATAGCCTATTTTTTTCCCTCTTGTGCACTAGATCCTGGGGCTCTTTCTCTGTTTGCTGGAACAGGGGTTTTGGACTGAGACCAGCCAGTTGGACTCAGGTTGTTTGGACTACTGGACAGAGCTGAAGGTGAGGATGATCCACTGTGCCTCTGCGGAAGGGAGACCTCTGAGGATAGTGGTAATGTGCCAAACGTAAGGTATGGGGCATGCAATAGCTGTGCTGGGAACCAATAGGGATCTGGGAAACAGACTCTTAACATCCAAAGCATTGTTAGGGGAGCTAGTGTTGGTACACCACTACCAGCACTGGAATATCGAAACAATAAGAGCTGTCTGATATTACTCCCATCCACACACACACAGCAACTCCTTAGTGCTATAGTTCTCATGAAACTTATAGTCAATATCTTGACACTGAAATACATCTAGTGGGAACTTCTGAAAAACACCACAGAAGGCAAGATTCAGGAAAGTTTTTCGAGCAATATTGTGTGTTGTGAGGGGAACATGACTCAGTAAATCTACTTGAAGCTTTTCTTCCACCAAAAAGGCTGCATCAGTATTCCAATATAAACATGTTCCTTTTTCCCTTTGTATTCATAGAAAAGTCTAAAAACTGCCTAACACTCTGGCTAGAGGCCTTTTACTTTGAGAGCATATGAATCCTATGAGGACTCAATGGATGCTTCTCAAGCTTTGAGCATGGTCAGGTTCTCCTACGTGGCTACTTCCCTCCCCATTTTGGAAATATTGATTTGTTTATTTTATGGTCCTGGGAACACAGGGGATGTGGGAGTGGAATAGAAATGAACCTGGGCCTGCCTCAACATTGATACTGCTTGAGAGATACCTTTTTGATACTGATGAGATATATTTTGATACATTGATATTGAAGAGAAAGACCATAAAAAGTAAATAAAAGTTTTGTTACAATGAAAAAAATATACAGTATGGATTAAAAGAAGTGAAGCAGTGTGGCATAATGGATAGAAGGTCAGCCTTGGAGTAACAAAGAAGTGGGTTCGAGTCCTACGCTGAACATAAACAATCTGTGCAACCAAGGCAAAGTGATAATCCTTGGTAACTGAGAGAATTAAGAGTTCTTCTGCATTACTGATGCTTCCATCTCAGAGGCCATACACTAATGAAAGCCCAGGTTTACATACATACCCATACCCACACCTTCTCTCTCATACCAGGAAAAAAAAGGAAGCAAAAATGTAAGAAAAAGTATCTGAAACATCAACAATAAAACCAAAGCAGAGATAAAATGTTCTCAAGACAAACAGAATGAATAAGAAAAAGAATTTAAAGGAAGAAGTGAAATAAGCAAAAACATCATGACATGATAAACACAAAATGGAGTATGACTAATAAAACTCAAGACTATAGATTAACTAAAAAAAACCAACCTATTTCAATGAAGACTAGAATGGAAGACACAACAGATGAAGCTGGAAAAATAAGCCCAGGAAATCTACCCACTGGTTACAGATGTGAAAGCTACACATACAAAAGTACGAATTCTAAAACACAGAGAAAAGAGGAAAATTTAAGAATTATTGAGACTTTTGGGAAAAAAATAATGATTAGTTCCTGGCATTTTTATAATAGCACTTTAAGGCCTGAAAAATACTTTAAATACATTGCCTTATTTTTTAGAACAGCTTGATGAATTGTTATAATCTATAATGTGAATGGTTTACAATCCATTAACAGTCTTACTGCTGCTTCCATATACAAGGATTTCTTTATTGGATCTCTATTGTAAAATAGAGAATATTCAAACTCTCATCTAATGGAAGACACAGTATAAAGGGAGATAATAAGACTTAGGCCCTGGGAATCCTACTTCACAGTACCTCCAGGTGAAGATGGGAAAACAGGGAGTGGGAAGGTGAGGTACAGAAACATTTCAGCCTACAAGGTCCCATGTCTGAGGAAATCTATTTCTACAAACAGTATCAATGTTGAGGCATCCCAAGTTCATCTCTGTTCTACTCCCACACCCCCTGTGTTTCCAGGACCATATAGTAAACAAATATTTCCAAAATAGGGAGGGAAGTAGCCATACAGGAGAACCTAACCATGCTCACAGCTGGAGAAGTATCCAGTCTTCATAGAAATGTCTATGTGCCTCAAATTGACAAGAGGGTGTGGTCATTAGCACCCCACCCCTTAAATGGGTACTGGCTAGAAAGATCCCATATTTTCTATGCCACAGATGGTCAAAGGTGGATTCACAGATCTATGAGTTGATCTATGCAATAACAAAATGATGTTACTTAAAAAAGGGATCCACAGTCAATTTAAGGTAGAAGGAACAACTCCGTGTCTATGTGGCAGCCACAAAGGAACTCTAATGGGTCAGAAAAATGAAAGGTAGTTAGTTTCCTGAGCTGCCCTTCCACAGTTTAAAGTCAGAGTATGACAGACTAGGTTCTCTTTACCCTCTTGTAGTTCAAAGGTGTGACTGAGAATTGGATACATGACTGCAGTGATTAGAGGCTTCATTTATGATTTATTTCCAATTCATACAGAGTTAACTGGCTAGTTTTTCTAATTCTTCTTATATACTCCCCATTCTTAGTACATGACAATTACAGTTCCATGTAAGTGGCTTGGGCAAGGGACTAAATCTACCATCTAACCATTCCCACTCAAGTTCTCCTGGAAGACTGATCTGGGGTCAAATACTTGGGTATTCCTGTCCCTATGACCAAGGTTGACAAAGGCTATCTAAGCTGATGTCCAAATAAGGTTCTCTTCTAGCTTCAGAGTTCTAGTTACTTCCACAGTTCCTAGTGTTAAAAGTTAAGCCATATTTAGAGGTAATAAAGACAAGATTTTTCCTCACTCACTAATTCCTAATTTTATTCCTAATTCAATCATACTTCTCTTACTATTTTAGCAGACAGTTCTAGATAGGGAAAATATGGTACTATTACTAGTCCAGGAGCTATTCTACTCTGAGATTTAAGGGGAGAGCTCTCTTCTCATTTGCTGAGGGGTCTGGTTTGGTTATATGAACCACATAGAAACACTCTTTTTTCTGCTTCAGAGTCTGTGGCTTCCATGAAGAAGCTGATGACCTTGAAGGAGCAGCACTGAAAATAAAAGCTTATTTCTACAATTACTATAACTCTTCTTCTTCTTCTTCGGCACAAAAAAGATAGCAGAGCAGCTCATACGATTTCTGAAATTATGGTGGGATAATATTTTTAGAGCTTCTCAGTAAGGTAAAATATCTTGCTTCAAATTACTTTATTCTTATTCACAAATAGGACAAAATTGAAGAGATAAAATTCTGGAATTTTGGTGGAGAGGGTGGGTCTCTGGCACAGTAGTGGAGGTGCTCACTGTTTTACACCCATCTTGTTCCAATGCCTGCATTCCCATGAGACTGGATGACCTATTTACAATTCATAAGACCAGGACCAGGACCAGGGCCAAACTCAAGTTTAGTTGGAACAGCCTGTCCTCAGTGCCTTACCAGAAGTTTAGGATCTCTCCTCTAGGATCTACATATTTTCATACAATCTCTTATTACAACAACCCTTTGCAGGAGATAGATACTACAGATATTATTCTCATGGTAGAGATTAAGAAACTGAGGCTCAGAGAGGCTAAGTGGCTAGAGACCAGGCCTCTCCTTACTCCAAAATTAACATACTTATTCCAAAGTTAACATTCATTGCGTAGCACCAAGCTGCAATGAAAAGGTATTTCAGGAAATCAGATAAGAAAATTTCCCCAAAATACTTACAATAAAGGGCACATTGCAAATGGACAGAACTCATAGCATGCAAGGGTTAGGCTAGAAGTAGAGTGGGTGATCAAGATGGTACTGATAATCTCAGGCATCTTGGGTTTACTTACTTGTTTGTGGCAGTTGACTAGAAACCGGTGTTGCTGCTAGTAGAAAAGTTGAGACCTTTTTCTAAAAGGATAGCTCCCTCTAATCATGTTTGCAAAGGTCAAGTGGGAAGAAAGGCCGGTGGTGTCTAGATGAGCACTACTAGTTATGAGGCTCTCAGACTTAGGATCCTAGGTTATCTTCATCACATTCTAAGAGGATGCTGTGGTCAAGGTGGTTTGATCCACCTGGCACTTGGTACGTCTTGTTTTCTGCCTTAGGGTGCTTTGCTGCTTCAGCTAGACTGCTTTGCCTGCCTTGTCAGTGGTAGCTAGTCATTGGTTGTTGTTGTTGGGGATGGTAGGTTCCTTCTCCACAGTCATAACCTTGATTAATGTTGCAAGAACTAGTCTGGAAGCAGGTACAGGAGACTGGGAAAACTGCTGTTCTGGGGCTTCTCTTATCTCTTTGTGGCATTTGACTGTTCATGTAGTACAGGTAATACATGTTTAAGTGACAGGTATATTTTACAAATGTGGAAAGAAATAGTTCTCTCAATTAAATTACCACAGGGGAATTAAAAACAACAATAATATTTTTGGGTTAACTACTGAATGAAGCCTGAGTAGAATAAATTAATTTGAGCTACACATATTAAGTGAGAGAAAACAAAATCAGAATAACAAGGAGGGAGCAATCCCAAAACAATGATGATATCTGGAATAAGAAGGAAGGCAAAGGAGTCAAGTTTTCATGAGACTTACAGAGCTGGGCACATAGATGACATGCAATAAATGTTTACTGACTGATTGATATCCAAAGGAAAAGGGATTACTGAATGGATTAAAAAACAATGCAACAATATGTTGCCTAAAAGAAATAACATTAAAACATACATAAAAATTTAAGCTACTAGGATGACTCATGTTTATCATACTTTAGTGAAAAGTGACTTGAAATTATTTTTTCTCGTCTAAATCTCTAAACTTACTACAAACTTAAGATTAATAAACATAACTTAAACAACACTTACCTTTGAGGTGGTGTTCTTGGGCTCTTAAATACTTTAGCTTTTGCTTTGTCACATTGAAACGATGATCTGCACTTAACTTCATCTTCATATAATTCTGCTAAGGCCAACTACAAGATAGAAAAGGTTTGTTGTAAAAATATGCAACACTAGAAATAAACTTTTCTGGTCAAGTAAAAAGTCAAACATGCACACACAAAAATATGTATTACTAATGAAGTGGTAAAGGCTCCTTTTCAATTAGAACATGAATACTTGACCCTAACTTATAAGAGAGGAGAGTGACATTTTTCTTTAATATATAAATAGAATTACTACTGAATGGGTTAGTTTAGGAATATACCATGAGAAAAAAATTATAAAAATTCTATTATATTCACTTTTCTGTTTAATATTTCCAAACACTAAAAGTGAGAATATTACTTTTAGTAAAAGAACTTTTTACTCTCCCAAATGGCTTTGTAAATTTTTTTCTTAAATTCCATAAAATCATTTAACTGTGTAGTTAAATTACTAAAGTATAGATAACATCAAATTGTTCAAATTCCTTATGCTTTATTTAGTCATCATATTATATTATTTACATTTAGGTTTAAGAAAATAATTAAGAATTTAATAACATATGTAATTATAAATAATTTACAACCATCTCATCACAAAAGCATAACCTAGTTCAGACAACCACTTCATGCTTAAAATGCTGCAGCAGCCTCCTAATTGATCTCTCTTCCTTCAATTTTTCCCCTTTCTTTCAATTTCCTAGGGTACAAATCTGACCATGGATTCCTATGCTCAAAAAAATCTTCCAAAGTTTCTCTGAGCTAATAAGATAATGGCAGACATTTAAGTACCTCCCCAATCTGGCCATCACTTAACTTACTAGTCCTATTAAACCTTATTCTACTTCAATAAGTCAACCAGTGTCATTAAACATTTATCATGAATCAGGCACTAAGGATAAAGAGCAGAAAATAAAATTACACCTGCCCTCAAGTAACTCACATTCTATTGGAGGAACCAACATGTATGTATAAATATATGAAAAATAAATATGAGATAATTTGGGAATGCCTGAGTTGAGCCTGAAAGGAAACTTGTAAGGACTCTAAAAGTTAGAAGTAACAGGAAATGAATTCTAAGAATGGAGGATGGTTAGGGCAAAGGCACGAAGGTGGGAAATGGAGTATCCTGTAAGACAATGAGCAAAAAGGCCAGTTTGGCTGGACACTACAGAATAGGAAGGGGAGTAATATGTATAAAGACTACAAATGTGGGTTGGGACTTTTATAAGGCTGAGTCATTTAAATTTCCATCTGAGAGAGCCATTTGAGTTTATTAAGTAAAAAAAAAATGCCATGGTCACTCCTGTGCTGTATGAAAAAGGAATTTAAGGGGGATAGAGACTTAAGATAGAGAGACCACACAGAAGGCTACTATAACAATAAAGAGAAAAGGTGAGTATTCTATGTTCTATTTATTTGGGACTAACTGTTCATCAAACCTGATATACCATCTCCTACTTGATGCATTCATCACACTCCCTCACACCTTTCAAAATATTTCTCACTTGAGCTTTGGTGTTGTCACCTCCACAATCCTTTCCTTATTCCCCCAGGTAAAAATGTTCCTTACCTCTACAAATTTTCCTAGAGCACTTTGTCTTTATCTCTCCTTTGTCCCTGTCATTCCCAACACTGTATAACACTTATATATGTATATCTCTTAGGCGTCTTCCAACCAAACATAAAATAAACTCTTTGCCTGGAGGGACTATGTCATTTTTTTCATCACTGAAGCCCAAGCACCTGGCAGAGTACATACACAGAGTCACTGCTTAACAAATATTTGCTGAGTAAATGGATCCAAATATTTACAAATGGAAATAAAGATAAATCTGTTTTTGAATTTGAAGTTCAAAAAGGTTTTATATGTATGTGTATATATATATATATATATATGTATATATATATACATATATATACATATACACACACACATAAGTGTGTTTATATATACATAAAGGTGTATGTGTGTGCATACACACAAATATAAAACAAAAATCTGAAAATAGAACTGTGGTGCTCGGGGAAGCCTTAGACATCTACTCAAAATTCTCTACTTAACAGGGGAAGAAACTAAGGCCCAGAGAAGTGACTTGTCCAAATTCACACAGCTAGTTAGTTACCAAGAAAGACTCCAAATGAGTGAGGGAGAGGGAAGAATTGAAGAAAATGCTGAGATTATGAACCTGATCGACTTGAAAGATGGTAGTGTCTTACACAAATAAGGAATTTTTTTAAGAGAGGAGAGTTTCTGGAGGAAGGAGGATGAATTCGGTTTTAAATTGAGTTTGAGAGTCTCCAGAATATCCAATTTTAAATGCCCAATAGGAAATGGTAATAATATGGGCAGCTAGCTGGCACAGTGGATAGAGTGTAGTCACTGTAGTCAAGAAGACCTGAGTACAAACTCAGCCTCAGACATTTACTAGCTGTGTGACCCTGGGCAAGTCACTTAACCCTGTTTGTCTCAGTTTCCTCATCTGTAAAATGAGCTAGAGAAGGAAATGGCAAACCACTTCAGTATCTTTGCCAAGAAAACCCCAAATAAGGTCACAAAGACATGACTGAAACAACTCAATGACAACAAAAATATGGAACTGAAGCTCAAGAGGAAAGATTAGAGCTGGATATATGAATGAGAATCATTTGTATAAAGATGTTAAACCCATGGGAGCTGATAGGATTATAGAGAATAGAGCTTCTCTCTATATAGACCCAAGAGAAAACCTAGAAGAACATCCACAATTAGGGGGTGTCGTGTGCATAATAAGGTAGCAAAGGAGACTAAGAAGGAGCGGCCAGAGGTAGGAGGCTAACTAGGAGAGAATAGTGTCTCAAAAACCCAGAGAGAAAAGACCAGCAGGAGAAAGTAGTTCATAGGGTGGAATCCAACAGGTACCTTGAGAAGGATTAGGACTAAGAAAAGACCATCAGATTAGGCAAGTGAGAGATCTTTGTTCATTTGAAGAGAGTCATTTCAGTTGAAAGCCAGATTGCTGAGGACTAAGTGACAGGAAAAGAAGTAGAGGCAGCAAGCATAGGGAATTTTTAAAAGTAGTTTAGCTGAAAAAAGTAGAGGAGACAGAGGATGATAGTTATAGAAGATAGAGGGGTCTAGTAAAAGTTTTTAAGCATTGGGAGACCTGAGAATGTTTGAAGGCAATATGGAAGAAAATAGTTGATAAGGATAGGCCAAATATTTGGGGGTTTGGGGGTGGCTATGATTGAGGATGCAGCCCGCTGGAGAAGTTGGGAAGGAATGGGTTTAAGCATACATGTATAGGGAATGTCCTTAGCAAGAAGATAGAGTGCTGGGCCTGAGTCAGGAAAGCTCATCTTCTTGAGTTCAAATTTGGCTGTTTACCTCAGTTTCCTCATCTGTAAAATGAGCTGGAGGAGGAAATGGCAAACCACTCCAGTACCTTTGCCAAGAAAACCCCAATGGGGTCACAAAGAGTCAGACACAACTTAAATGACAACAAAAAAATATACAGAGATAAAGCTATTTAATAATAACTGATTAGATATAATTATCTAATCAAAAAAAATCTATTCAAAGAACATTAAATCAGGCAAAAAAAATCTTGACCCCCAATTCCCTCTACCCTCTTACCTCTACAGTATGGGAGGATGGAAGGCAATCCAGTAGGCTAGTCTATTATTACTAAAACTGTACTAAGTGAAGGGGCAAGATAAGCCCCTCTGTAAGGATTAATATTATACAAACCAAGGCCCTAACTCAATAAGACCTTTCTATTACCCTGAGTTGTTTTGGAACAGAAAATCCTGGGAACATGAGGGCTGCGCTTCTCCTGGGACCCTGGCCAGGACCTTGAGAAGAGATATGGTTAACTGCCCAACTCCTGGAACTAGCCATTCCAAGGAAACATTGTTCTTGAACCAGGGGGCCTTGCATGGATTGGCCTCCCTCCCCAGCCTCACACAAGATGATGCTTGCTAAAAAAAAAAACAAAACACCTGGCAGTATGCCTTCTTTCTTCTCAGAACTACTTAAACCGTAAGATTCAGACCCCAAATTGGAATCTCACCCATGGAGGAGATGTCCTGCCTGGGACCCTCCCGAGTAGAACCCTGATGGCTGTACCTGGAATTCCCTAGCTTGTGTGGTCAGGTGTTTGGTGCTTCTCCGCATCGGTGATGACTGTAAATATGTATAGATGTATTCCACTAAGCAGTTGGAGCCCTGCTGGCCACAGCGGGACCCTGACGGGTGGTCATATAAAAATCATAGTTGCTCTTGTCTTACTATTCCTAAGCTCTTACTCTGTTATCTCTGGCTTCCTTTCCACTTGCCTATTTTCTAAATAAACTATATTGGATCTTTTGAAGTGCTGAGTGTTCCATTCATGTGAATCCTGAACCTCCTTAATCAGACACTAAGCATTTAAGGAAGCACTTGAATTCAGAGTCTGAGCTCCATTATTGTAGTTTCCCACAGTGAATCAGATTCCTGATTAAATCACTTTCATCTTTGTCAAAAGAAAGTAATGGTAATTTAAAAGTGATGAAGTCATAATTTATGCAAACCAGTCTTAAAAAGGAAATTTTTTTAAACTAGGCTATAGCAATTAAGTATAGTATGATGGAGACTTGGTAGACTGCAAAATGTCATTTTATTGCTATGTCCTGCTTTAAAAAAACACAATATCCCCAAAATTGGAACTTAAAAAATAAATTAGGGAGTGGAACAGAAAGTTTATTTGCTTCAAAAATATTCACCACAAAGATTCTTTAAATAGCAAGTTCCTATAAAATACATTTGAGATATAATTGCAAAACGTCAAGTTACAAAAATAAAAATAAATTGAGCACCATAACTATGTTTTATAGCATAATGGAATTATTGCATTGGAAGGTTTTACAGTCTGGTACATTAGGAAAATTGTTTGAGTAGCCATGTGAAGGATGTCCTCTACCATATGAATGCTGCTGGCACTCTTTCCTCATCAGAACACATCTGGAGTATTATATTCAGTCCTGGGTATCACATTTTAGTTAGGAAACTGATCAGCTGGAGAATGTTTAGGAGGCAAAAAAGCCAGCAAATAGCCTTAAAATTATGCCATAAGATGACTAGTTGAAGGAACAGAGGAAATTTAGCCACAAGAAGAAAAGATTTGGGCGATGTGACAGCCTTCTCCAATATGAATGGTTGTTCCCAAGAAGAAGGATCAGACAAATCTGCTTTGGCCCAGAGGGCAAAAGTAGAAGTAATAGGGATTAATTGCAAGCAAGTAGATTTAGATTCAATATAACAGCACACTTTCTAATAATTAGAAATACCTAAAAGTGTAATGTTCTGCTTTGGGAAGTAGTGGGCTTCCCATCATTACACATCTTCAGAAAAAAAATATTAGACTGATATCTCAACAATCATGCAACAAGACTTTAATAATATGTTATGTAAATTACTCTCTATTTCCACTCTACTAACTCATTTCCCACCTTTTGCAGTTTGGCTTATGACCTCATCACTCAACTAAAACTACTTTCTCCAAAGTTAGTAACCATTTATGGTTGTTCTATGGTCTTTTTTCAGTCTTCATCCTTCTCAATTGCTCTGCAAGGTTTGACATTGATGACCACCTTCTCCTGGATATATTCTCTCTCTCTTTGTTCTCCTGCCAATCTTTTGCAGGAGAAACCCCTTTTCTCAGTCTCCTTTGTTGACCTATCACCTGTGTCTCCCTGATTCATTTTACATATATTATCCCCAGAATTCACTCTTCTTTATCTAAACCCTCCCTTAAGTAACCTCATCAGCTCTTGAGAGTTTAATTAACATATCTATGCAGATGAGCAATCAATATATCCAATATAACCAACTGCCTGTTGGGCATTTCAAATTGGATGTCCCAAAGATGTCTCAAACTCCATAAAAAGACCAGAAGTCATCTTTTTCCTCACCCCCAACCCATATTTCTAGCAAATGTCTTTTTTTTTTAGACAAGGTACCACCATCCATCC
The DNA here is from genome assembly GCA_028627135.1 of Pseudochirops cupreus. Taxonomy (NCBI): domain Eukaryota; kingdom Metazoa; phylum Chordata; class Mammalia; order Diprotodontia; family Pseudocheiridae; genus Pseudochirops; species Pseudochirops cupreus. The sequence goes on along the minus strand of CM053580.1, from coordinate 381,347,035 downwards.
TTCTTGTTTTCAAAGTCCATAATCTTGACTTCTCCCCCTACTTCTCACCCACTATATCCAGTCAGCTTGACAAATCCTGCTTTTCTACCTCCACAAAATAGCTTCCATCTATATCTTTCTTGCCATTCACACAGCCACCACCTTAGTTCAGGGCATCATTGCAATGTCTTCCTAATTTATCTCTCTGACTTGTGTGTTCCTACTCTAATTCATCTTCCATACAATGGAAGGAAAAAAGAGGACTAGAATGCCACTGGGAAATTATATAGTATTTTTAATGAAAAGCTGTTTCTTGATACAAAAACAAATTTTTTAAAAAATTATTCTCTAGTAGAAAAGTCTAATAACTAGTAATTAGAGTCTAGTTTGATACTATGCTATATAGCTATAAATCATAAATTTCAAAGAATCAAAATTGTGAGTTGTCCAAAGGGTAATGAGAACAACTGGATATACTGAATATTTGAATATTATGAAAATATTACTGAGCTGTAAGGAATGATGAATGTGAGTAATTCAGAGAACCCTGGGAAAACTTATAAGAACAGATAAGTGATAAGGAAATTATTATAAGGAGAATATAATGTAAAAGGAATGATTATAATGTAAATGAAGACAATATAATTCAGAACAAATACAAGAACATAATTTACTGATAACTGATGTTGGAATATTCTCTTTCATGGAGTTGGTGGACTACAGGTACAGAATGTCACATTCTCTTTATGGTGTGAGGCCTGGATGCTAAATCAGTTTTGCTTAACTTTTTAATAAAAGGAAGAGTATTATGGAGGGAGGGGTAAGTGTTACTGAGGAGTGACTTTGGTGGTAAAAAAATGAAATGTATCAATAAAACATTTTCAATTAAGAAATGGTATGTAGAATTACACAAGGAATGGTGTAAAAGATATTCAGGGAATGTATGAAATACATTATTTGCAAAGTAAGTGTGACAATCACATAAAGTGAGTAGTAAGTGTGGGTCTTCAGTGAGACAGATATTCTAAGGTAAGTTTATGGCAGGAGGTAACTAGAATTGCATAGGATGAAAAGGGATGGATGACTGGAAAAGAATATTGTGTGTATATACATTAACGAGATTATGAATCGACTATAAAGATTTTTTCACTCAAGAATTGTAGTTATTTGTAATATGAATTACTGATCTGGACTGAATCTTCTTTCCTAACACACAAATTTTCAAGGATGGAAAACACAACGATGTGTTTACTGAAATTTGCCTACCACAGCGGGTAAAGCATGGAAAGCCCTAGCTTTCCTGGACATGGCACTTGTATTGAACAACTCTATCGTATCAAATTGTTTCTCTCAAAGATGTTTTCCAATCCAGTCATGTTTCCCTCAATTGTTTTCAAGGCTCACACTTATACTTTCACTTCATTTCTCTGAATTTACCAACACGGAGAAAGGCTCTATAGAGGCTCAAAGTCTGTCACTGAGCTAATTAATTCAACAGTGGGCTCTGAACCCAGACCTTCCTGAGCACAAGTTACTCACTCTATCCACTACTTTTCTCCCTGCTGGCTTTCTCTAGGAGCCAACCAAAATCTCATCTTCCGCTACAGAAAGCCTTTTCCAACCCCTTTTAATCCTAATGGATTCCTTCTTTTAATTATTTCCTATTTTTCCAGCATATAGCCTGTTTGTGCATATTTGTTTGTCTCTCATTAATATAGCGAGTTTCTTGAGGGCAGGAAACTGTCTTGCCTTAGTACGCTGCCTGCCTCACAGCGGACACGTACTAAATGTTTGCTGATTGACCACACTATCCCTCAACAGCCTCTCAACGAAAATAGATGAAGTAATAACCATCAACTATTAAAATAGAAGAAACAAAAGGCTATCTAGGAAAGCCCCTTAATACTTATTAAAATTTGAGCTCTTTAAAACAGTCCAGGGCTGTAGAGAAACCAAGATTTTTTTTTTAAGTACCCATGCTTTCTTCTATATGTACATCTTTTAATCTACATGAAGGTTTTCTTTTGTACAAAATGAAATGTTCTGCAGAACACTGGCGAGACCATGAAATTGGGGCTCCGAAATACTGCAAAAGAACGGCTGCTAATCCGGTTTCGGCAACGGCATACGGAGATAAAACAGGCTGGGAGTGGAGGGGGAGGATTGGGAAGAGCAATCTGGTTGAAGAGATGAGAAAATAAGGTCCGGGATCTAATTTCCACAAAGTTTTAACTTCCACAGGGTAACGCTGTCCCTCATGCATCCTGATACACCGATTGTAACAGGGCGACGGTGCCTTTCCGCGGAGACAATGGAAAAGGCTTGGGGACCTAGGGAGAGACCCCGGCCTGGCCGGGCCTTCCTACAGGTTCCTCTAATGCCCAGTCCTCCACCTGGACCACCACCACTACTTCAACCCACCTCTCCCCTTTCCCCCCCGCCCCCCGCCCTCTTTTCTGCCCGAGGCGGGATAGGTGGGAGGAGAAGGGTAATTAAAGTACAAGACCAGAGTCGGGGAGGGACTGCCGGGGTAGGGAAAGTGGGTGGGAAGGTGGATTTCAGAGCAGGGCTAGGGCTCCAGCCCCGTCCTGGTGCACGAAGGGTAGAGGGCGCCAACTCTTGGGGGAGGGGAGGATAGGAGGGCCCGCCCCCGCCCCCTGCTGGGCCTGGCTCAGCCGAGGCTGCCCCGGGAGTTTCTTTCCCTCCCTACCTGCAAATCGCGGGCGGTGGGAGGCCTGGGCCCAGCCCGCGACCCCAAGGGCCTCTTTTCCTGGCGATGCCCGCCCGGGGTCGGTGGGGCCGAGGCCGGGGCCGCCACTGTTTCGTCCTCCCGGTCCTCGCCCGGGCGAGCTGCCCCGCCCTCCGCCATCTTCCGCTGGGACCGTAGCAGCTGCAGGAGGTGCCCCGCGGGTCAGGCTCGCCTTCCTCGAGGCTCAGGGGACTTCTGGGGAGCGTGTTACCCAGGCAACTGCCGTCACCCCGGCGCGAGGACGCACCTGCTCCCCGCGGCTGGGCCTCTTCTTCCCCCTCACTGGAGGAGCTGGCACGGATGGGAATCTTCGGCTACCGCGCCCTCTTCTAGGGTCGGTTTCCCTACTTTTTTTCCGGAGTGGGTGGGAAGGAAGCGTAGTACAGGGCTCAGGCTTCTCCTTCCTTCCTAGAACGGCTGGGGTGTCACCCAGCAAACTCTTACGTCACCGCACCTGCCTCGTGGCCCCGCCCCCTCGGGCTTCTGCCCTACTTGTGCTGCTGGTGCTCAGAAAGCTGGCGCTTTGTGGGCGAAGTGTGGGGCAGGGAGGTGGGCTGGTGGGGAATTTATTTGGATCAAGAATTTCTGTGTTTGTGGATCTCACAGCTCCTGAGCTTGACTCCTTTCACCTTCAGGAGCAGAGGTTCTTAACCTTTTTGGATGTCACCTTTATCAGTGCGGTAAAACCTACGGACTCCTCAGAGTAATATTTTTATTACAATTACGTTGAAATACAGTCACGCATATATGTGTATGCATATACACACACACACACACACATATATATATATATATATATATATATATATATATATATATTTTTTTTTTTTACAAAGAGAACCCCTCGACTGATTTCAAGGCACATGTTTATATATACTGGAAGCAAGGACCAATCCCTGAAAGTTTTTAGCTCATGGTATGGGCTTCTGGTAATAACAAAGCCATCATTTTTGTCTAGCACAAACATTATTTCTTTGGGGATAGTTCTAGATACATTATATTGCCACCAAAGGTCTCAGACAAAAATGCAAACCACTGACCATGGATTAAGCCTTTGGATTAATCTTCCTAATTGGGAAGGCATTTGATATCTCCTAGTCTTCACCAAAATCAATCAATCACCAATCAACAAGTAATTATGTGCCAAACACTGTGCTAGGCCCTGGAGATACCAATACAAAGAATCAAAGATACCCAACTCTCAAATGGGCTTACATTCATTTTTTTTTTCCTTTTAATCAACATTAAATGTCTTCTATCTGCCAGGCACTGTACTAGTTGATGAAGACACAGAGATCAAAATAAAGCATAGTTCCTGTCATTAAAGAGCTTATAGTTTAGAAAGGTAGAGGGAACAAAATAAATACACAAGTAACAGTAAGATGTAGTGTAGTGGTACAGAAATAGTCTAAGATTTGAGAAGAGAGAAGTTGCTTACATAACCATGAAGATTATGTCTATCCACAAGAGTAGTCCAAATATAGCTTGCAGGGAGGCATAGATAGATCTTTTTGGAATCTGGTGCATTCTCCAAAAGAAACTAATTCATGCCTAAAGGGGAAAAGTAGAAGAGCCATAAGACTGGCCACTGTTTTCCTCAACAAAGTTATCAGACTAGACCTATATAACTTGAGGGATCTAGGAAGGCTTCAGGAAGGAGGTGAAACTTGACCTAAACCTTAAAGGAAGGGAAGGATTTCAACTGACACAGATGAGGTTGGGTAGGTTGGATAGGAGTCTCCTCTAGGCATGAAGCATTATGACGAGTTAGAAGAACTTATGGAGGACAAACTTATGGAGGACATGAAGCATATGAAGGGGTGTTGACATTATGAACCCAAGAGACTGCAAAGCTGGCAATGCTTTTGACAGAAATTTGGAAGAGAAAAAGTTTTAAGGGGAAAGGAATTCAATTTTGTTCATATTTGGTCAGTCAACAAGCATTTATTAAGTGTCTACCATCTGCCAGTCACTGTACCTAAGTACCAGTGCATACAAAGAAAAATAACTCCCCCACCACTACCAAAAAAAAAAAGTTCTTGCTTTCAGGGAGCTCACAGGAACGGACATAAATAGTTTGAAATGTCCAATAGGCAATTGTTCATTTGAGACTGAAGCTTAAGGTAGAACTTGGGACTGAATATAGATCTGGAGAGTCAGTTGCATAGAGGTGGTAGCTAAATCCATGGGAGCTGATAAGATTACTGAGAAAGTGGGCCTAGTTCATTTGTGCCTCCAGAAGAACCCAGTAAGATATGTATTATTAGAGAAGCAAAATGGTATCATAAAAATTATGCTGGATTTGGAGTCAAGAGAGACAGGTTCAAGTCTTATTTCTCATAATGGTGTGACTGTGTATAACTCACTTAACTTTTCTTATTTTCCTCATCTGTTAAATGGGACCTTTAATTCTTTCTTCACAAGGTTATTGTGAGGCTTAAGGGAAGTAATGTATTTAGATGTTCTGTATATAGAGGGCTTTGAAAGTTTTTTTGTTTTGTTTTTTATTTTTTCCTTTGAAAATTTTAAGATGTCAGTTACCCTTATAAGAAAAGCACCATGGTATAAAGTATGTAAAATCAGCCTTGGAGTCAGAAAGAATTGATTCAAAGTCTCCCTCTGATACATACTGGCTTTGTGATTCTGGATACATTATTTAACTTCTCTGTGTGGCCTAATGAACTCCCTAAGACTCTACATTAGAAAGTTGCTTATTTTCATCAGTGAAAGGAATTTCCGTACCAGTTGTTCCGTATCATTAACACCCCCTCTTTACATATGAGGAAACTGAGGCTAGTGGAGGTTGTGATTTATACCAAAACATCTCTAAATAGAGGTGACAGATTTTGATGAGTTAATGGATGTATGGAGTGAGGAATAAGGAAAACTTAAAGGTGGCTCTAAGACTTTAAGCACGGTTGCCCGCGAGACTATTTGGGCTATCGGCAGAAATAGGGAACTCTGTGGGGGTGGGGGAGAGGGTGTTAAATGGGATGTGATGAGGAGTTTAGGCCTGGACATACTGACTTTGAGGTAACACTAGTAATCCAGGATGCAGAAAGCAGGCAGATAGTTGGAAATGTAGTACTAGAGTTCAGGGGGTTAGTACTAGAGATCTAAATATGGTATTTGTCTGTATTGAGACAGTAACTGCATTTGTGGATTTGGATTCTCCAAATGAGGGAATATACTGAAGAGAAAACTTTGGGGAATACTCACAATTAAGAGAGAGGAGGAAGAAGAATAGACCCTAAAAGAGACATAAAAGGAATGTGATGACGAAGAACATTTTCTGTGTATACTGGTACTGTTTGCCTGTTGCATCAGAAAGCAAAGATCAGCCACCTGTGATTAGGACTGACCATTACAACATCTGTATGTACTTAATGCGATTCATTTGAATTGGGATTTACCTGAAACAGTAATCAGTTTCACCACCAACTTGTATAAACTCCAGTAATGCAAGGAGGGATAGATTAGTAAAATAATAACAATAATGATAATAATAATAATAAGAGGGGCAGTTTCTTTTTTCTTCCTTCCTTCCTCCTTCCTTTTTTCTTTCCTTTATCTCTCTCTGCAAGAACACTTTACATGTGCTATCTGAATTGATCTTCCCAAGACCCCGTAAGATCGGTTATTACTATTTGACATATGAGGAAAATGAGGCAGATAGATATAAAGTGACTTGCCCAGGATCACATAGCTAGTCAATGTTTGAGGTAGGATTTGATTTCAGGTCTGTCCAGACTACAAGTCCCTCACTCTGTCCATTATGCCACTTAGAGGCCACACAGTTTTGTGTCTTAACATTGCAACATGGCAACCAATTAAACAAACAAGAAAGTAATTATATTTTTAGAACTCTAATTTGCTTCACTAATTTTACTAATTTGATATGTAGCTTTTTAGTAGTTACAAAAGACTTTTTTTTTTTCACAACCCTGCAACTTCAGCTTGGTCTTGCCTATCACAGAGTTGTAGCAGTGGACAATCCTTTTATTCTTCCTTGATGTTACCACACTCACACTACAACACCTTCAATTTTCTCTTCAAGTCCCCTTCTTTGCCTTTTTGCCAAGTCCTTTCCATCTCCCTAAACCGTAGGGCTGAATTGTTACTTTTGGAGAAAGTATCTATGGTATACTTCCTCATCTTTCCTTCTCCTTCCCTCATAACTCTGCTGTCCCCCAATTCTCTCTTCCTCTCTAGTCTGAGAAAACTCCTTACCCAGGATAACCCCATTTCTGATGCCCTTGGTCCCTAACATTTCCATCTTCTACAGGAGCTTGCCCCTTAACTATCTTTCTCTGTGTGTCTCTGTTTCTCTATTTTTCAATCTTTTATTCCCAGCATAATGCCTCTTGTGTCCCTAGAAATATGACAAGATCTCCTGTCTTCTGGAGACTTTACTTGATCTTGACATCCCCTCAAGCTATCATCCTATGTTTCTTCTTTTCACAGCCAGATTCCTGGGAAAAGTCACCTATACTCATTGCTTCTTCCTTACATCCCACTCATTTCTCAGCCATCTTGTAATCTGCCTTCCCTACTGAAGCTGATTTCAGATTACCAATAATCTCTTAAATGCTCAATCCCATGGTCTTTTCTCAGTGCTCTTGCTATTTTACTTTACTATAGCTATTGACACTGTCAATCATTCCTTCTTCTGGATACTCTTTTCTCCTTCGGATTTCATGACACATCTTCCCTTTTTACCTATGTGACCATTCTTTCCCAGACTCCTTTGCCTTCTTTTTCATTCATTCATTGATTCATTCACATAGTAGGTATTTAATAAATGCTTGATGATTATAAAGAGCAAAAGGTAGACAGACTTTTTTCATCCTTCAGAATACTACATTTTTTGCCTGAGAAAAGATGTTAGTTCTCTTGAACAAGACAGTCTTTTATTTTCTTTCTAAAAAAATATTCTTTAAAAAAGATTCTAGCTTTAAAGAAGACACAAACAAAAAGAATGTTTATACAAAGTAGAACAGAAAAAGAGAATTATATGTGAAGCTTCAAATTTGTATTATGTACAGCTGGCCTTTTGAAAAAGGAATATAACAAATTCAACACATTATTTTCAATTATTTTGCATGCCTGTTTCTTTCTGTGAATTTTTAAAAATGCTTCAGTGATCTTTCTTTCCTTTTTTTGACAACATTATTGCTAGTTCCACTCTCATTTGTAACTACCTCCCAAATAAAGAAAAACTTTTCTTGTAGCAGAAAAGCATAGTGAAGCAAAAAAAAAAAAAGCCCTACTTGTCTGCCATGTGCAAAAAGATGTTTCTTTGTGTTCCTTGATTCTATCACTCCTTTGTTGGGAGGTTTTGGGTAACATGCTTCTTCATCAGTCCTTAGGAGTCCAGCTTGGTCATTACATCAGTGAGAGTTTTTCAGTTTTTCAAAGCTATTTTCTTTACAATGTTGTTACTGTCTAAATTGTACTTCTGGTTCTCCAGCTGAATGATGTAATCGGTAAGAATAGATGACAACCAACTGGTAGATGTTGTAAAAGAAACAATTTGTTAAGAATATTAAATGCTGAATAGGGTGAAGGGCCCATTTTTACAGAAAAGTACCTTTCTCTCTACTTGTTATCCCTTGTGATTTCCCTTTCCTTTTTTGAGACTGACAAATGAATCTTACCTATACTGGAAATGACATTTTCTTTTCTGAGAAGTTTAATGGAGTTCCAGACATCTGGGAATAGAAATTTGGCACTCTTCACTGTCACTTTAATTTGCATAGCATTAATATGGCTAATGCTTTCTTCACACATTTTTAGAGCAGTTAATTACAACTTGGCAGCTCTTTTTCCTACTTGAAAAATTAACCTATGTGTTTCTTGGTTTCTTAAATACTTTAAAATGATCTCATTTATATTTTCCCAGAGAAAGAAAGTGAGGTACTTTATGAAATGAAAATCTCCAGTGCACATTTGTAGCAATAATTTAGAAAAAGGGACCTTAACTGGAATATAATTAACTCCTAATTATCTATGATAATGGAGGAGAACATTAACATGGATGGCTGAAAATAGTGAATAATCTGTCTTGGACTACTCTTAATTAAAGAATTGTACCTTATTCCCAAAGTCAGAAAAGTTAGATTGTGAGAGAAGGAGCCAGAAGCAATTCTTAAATCAAAGGATTTTCAAGTTCAAAAGGACCTTAATTAAGAACCTTAACTTTACAGATTAGAAAACTTCTACCACTTTGGTCCAGTTCTTCATCACCTCATAGCTGGCCTATTGTTTGAGCTCCCTGTGTCAAATTTGACCTTCCCACTCCAGTCTATCTTCCACTTGACTATCAAGGTGATCTTCCTTAGCACAGTTCTGACTATGTTACCCATCTATCAGTAAATTCCAGTTGAAGAGGATGAGAGGGAGATGGATTTCTAGGAAATCCTTTGAGGGTTCTTTTAGTCTGAAAGAATTACCAGGCACAAGCTGTCTTGGCAGGTTTGTAAAAGTTTATTATACTTTTCAATGGGCAGGGGGGTGTCAGAGAAAGCCTGCAACCTGCAGGAATTAGGGATACTGATTATATAGTAATAAAACCATAAATCTGATATCAATTATGCTAACTATGTGTGTAAAGAAAGGATTTGGGAGGAGTTAAGGAGTAGTCAGTGCTTAAAGGGACATGCATTTTTTATATCAACTGCGAAGGCGTATTGCCCATAATTCACTGGGAGAAAGCCCAAGGTGGGGCTCTCAGGAGGTGTGGTTTTTGTCTTAAAACGTCACAAAGTCAGCCAGCAGTCAATTTTGAATGAGAGATACTCAGTCTATTAGCCATCAAAGTCCTTTTTGACAAGATGGATGTTGGGAAGCTGGGCTAATTGGGGATTCAGTATGTATCTGATTTTGAGGAGTTATCTTACTGATAATGCATTGAAAGATTCATAGTTTGCAGCTGGCCACTAGAACAAAGGACGTATACATTTCTCTAACTAAGGATTTGTTTATAGAATGCTTTTGAAGGATTCATAGGTATGGCTTGTTATTATACCAAGCAAGGATAATTATAGAGTTAATGGTTTCAGGGAAAATGCTTTTAGGCTGGGGGAAGGGGAGAGGCAGAGTTAATGCTTTATGGCTGGGGGGAAGTGTGACTTTTACAACTTAATTGCACAGGCTGATGTTACAGACACAGGTAACCCAACACAAGTGAGATTTGACAATGTTACAAAGACACCCCAAATGTTACAAAGGCACCCCAGCACCCCACCACAGTTACTCCACTTTATCTCCCAGATCAATTGTGAAATCCCATGTCATTCAAAGTTCTTTATAATATGGCTTTCTCTTATCTTCCTAGTCTTTTTTACATCTTATTCCCTTGTTCCACACCACACCCCCAGTTCTGTGATCCAGCGACTCCGGAGTCTTTGGATCAGCAATCTGTCTTGCTGTTCCTCAAATAAAACACTCCCCTCTCTTGATTCTCAAGTATTTTCATTGGCTGTTCCCAATGCCTGGAATTCTCTCCTTCCTCATTTACACCTCCTAGTTTCCTTGGCTTTCCTCAAATCCCAGTAAAATCTCAGCTTCTGAAAGAAACCTTTCTTGATCCCACTTAATGTTAATGCCTTCCTACTGCTAATTATATCCAATTTACCCTACATATATCTTCTTTGCACATGGCTGTTTGTTTAACATATTGTGTCCCCTAGTAGACTAAGCTCCTTTAGAGCAGACACTTTAGGGTTTTCCGTTTTGGCCTTTCTTTGTGTACTCAGGCTTTAGCACAGTGTCTGGCACATAGCAGGCTCTTAAATGCTTGCTGACTTACCTTGCTGAATCCCAGAAAGATTAAATTATTTACTAAAGGTCACATAACTAGTTAATGGCAGTTAAGACTCAGGTCTCCTGATTGCTAATTCAATGGTTTTGCCACTATATTTGACAGTAGAAAGAAGAATTAAAGTTCAAGTGAGTAGGAAAAACTTATCTTTGTGATACATTTCCTCCTTCATTTTTTGGCCTGTATTTTTTTTTTGAGGTTAAATAAAGTCAAGCAACCCTTTTGTGATTGTACAGAATGTTCCTGTGATGTCATATTCTGGATTTTCTTTTGGACAACAATTCATTAATGTAACCAAGTGTAATAAAAAAGCACTGACCCAGGGTTGCTGGTGACACAACCTCTGCACTAAGAATATTTAACTTTGGGCACACACAAGGACTGGATCATTTCCTAGAGCAGTGGTTCTCAACCTTCCTAATGCCACGACCCTTTAATACTCGTATGTGGGTGTATCTGCATGTGGGCAGACCCACCTGGAAAAGGATTGGGGAGTGGTGTCTCGGTTCCTAAGACCATTGGAAATATGTGCAACCCCCATGAAAGGGTCATTCCACCCCAAAAGGGGTCACAATCCACAGGTTGAGAACCACTGTCCTAGAGGAACCAGCCCTCTAATGAGACCTCTGGATTTTATGCTCTCTGGATCTTTATTCCCTCACCCTGGAGTCCTGGGAAAAATCATTTAAAGCTTAGGTTTCATTCAAGTTTTCCCCAAAAGGGATCAAAGGAGTCATCTATAATGTAGATTAGATCTAGGACAGCTTTTTATTTTTTCCATAGAAAAGAAATACTTTGAACACAAAAGACTCATAAATATGCATTGATAGAGACTTAAAACATGAAACTATAATCCCTAACACCCATTATATTCTCTTGGGAGGCTGATATTTAAAACAGCAAATCATGAGACTCTTAGTCTGCTAAGAGACTCTAAGACTGCTAAAGAATCTTTTCACCTTCAACTTGCCTCTGCACTGTCTATAACTCCCTCAAGGTCCATGTCTCCTGAAAAGATAAGAAATGGTTTGGGCTTATCCTCCTTCCTATTCTTGGGCATTTTATTTGAGAAAGATATAGCTGCTGAAAGCTTCTCCTGTTTCTAATCAGCTCTGACTGAGGGATCCAAGCTTACCCAACCTCTGAACTAATGAATTTGATTCAGACACTGGAGTGACCCATCTCAAGATTACTGTTTGTTTACCTCTATCCAGGTAAGGAGACACAAAGCACAACAGGCAGGTGGAAGCTGAGACCCTGTCTTATCTCCCATGGGGCCAAAGCACATTCTTCAATATGATTAACTCTATTATATGAGCATTAGCTTTGTTATTAGAAGAATGAAGTAGGGACATCTAAAGAGAGAAATTATTTGATTTTGTCCTTGATCTGGGACTACACCTAGATATTGCTTCAGTTAGATATAATTTGTGTTTTTCAACTTTCTTCCCCTAAAACTACATTTCCTATGGAGATCAGCCTTCCCCAGTCCCATTTCATTATAGTTTAACCCTCCTCCTAGCCCACTGCATGGGGTGTCTAGGGTGTTGAGGGAGTATTAGCACCACTGGTATGAGGGCTTTCTGAATTCTTTTCAGGGCTGCTCATCCACATTTAGTGCCCACCTGTCACCCAACTCTCACCTGTGGCTCCAAGAAGCTGTAGCATGTGTAGTGCCCATGCCACAGCACAACCTTCTCAGCCAACAAGCTATACAGGGTTGAGGGTAACAGACAGGCCTCAAACTGGTCAATGAGGTAAGAGGACGTCTATGCCAAGCATGTGAAGACTTTCCTTGGTGGAATGGATGGATGAGAACAATTTCTCCCAACAACAGCAGCTGAAGCAGGTGCTATGGATCACTTAGAAGTTGGTCAGACATCAAAAACACCCAGATCATTGGCTGCATCCTGGGTCATCACCAGTCATCTTAACTTTTCTCTTGCCACTGGACTTCAATGACTCTGGGAGAGAGAATGAAGCCAATAACTTTATGCAACTCTACTTTACTTAAATCAATTCACACACAAGTCGAGCCATCATCCCATGATGTCATTGAGCCTCTTCAAAACAAAAAGATGAACAATAGCCCCCTTCATGCTCTCTTGGTAATCCTTTATCCATCTGTAACAAAATCTCCTGCATGTTTGGCCTTTACCTCCAGCTCTTGCTTCAACTAAAGGCTGGTTCTCCCTTAAAGATACTCTGCAGTCCTCTTCACTGGTGATCACTTCTACCACATCTTCAGATTCACAGGGCTAAGTGAAGGAATTGGTGTATTTCTGGCCCCATTGCCACTTCCAAATCATCCTACCACTATCTTTCAATAACTTTTCCTCCTGAGAAATCAGTGTAGTGCCAATTCAATATTCACAGCGCCAACAGTCACTATAAATATACCTGCATAGTGCTTGACCACAAAATATAACAGACTCTCCATATAGAAGATAGAATCAAAACATTTATTTTTACACCAGAAAACCAAATCCCAAAACCAGTAAACCAATTCTATGATAATAGCAGAGAAGTTAATAAGCCACAACAGCACAGAAAGCCAAGGCATTCTTTAGCCTTCCTACAAACCAACATTTTCTCACAAGCCTAACTGTCTCCCTGGGACTCGTCCTCTCCTCCCAACCATCTAGCTGTTCTGACTCCCAGCTTCCTTTTGGGCTCTGCTCTGCCCTTCAGCAAACTCTTCCCACCAAAGGCTCCGTGTGATTACATTTAGCCTATTAGGGGGCAGGGTATATTTTCAAAGCAGGGAAGATCTTCAGATTCCCAATATCATTACAATAAGTTCAAATACCCCTTCTCCCATCCTTGTTACTGTCATCTACCTAGGTACCTGCTGACCTCCTCCATGACTTTATTGTCTGTCTCACAGTTGTCCTCTATAACCTGTCCCTTACTATCACCCTTGAGATTTTAATGTTCATGTTGATGACCTGTCTTATTCCTTGGCTTATAATCCTTCAACCTTCTCATCTCTAATGACCTTTCTTTACCCCAATTCAACTGCACATTTTCATAGCCATAACAAATTCCCCATTATTTTATGGGAATGAAACACCAACAGAATCCTGAACTTTTAAATTCTTTTCTCTGACTACAGCCTCCAGTCCTTCTACTTATCCCCTCTGCTCAGTCATATTATACCTATTTGTGACCTTTGGAGCCTTGAAGGATGTCTCACTTCACTTGCTGCTATGTCTGTTTTTGACCTCATGCATGTTCTTAGATGATTCTCTTTCCACCACTAAGAAATCCTTTGTCCTCTGATTTTCTGACATTACAAACCTCCTAAGCCTTGTCTGTGGTTCTTTCTGGCATTTCCAAGTATGGAGAATTCAGGAGTCTGTCTTAGATTGATGGTTGATTACCTAACTTTATGATGAAAGAAAACTATACAATTTAATGTCATTAGCAAGTCGTCCAACTTCTCCATTCTGCACTCAGGATTAGAATGCCATGAAACTGAATTGATTTTACTACACCTAATGTTAGCTAGCATTTATATAGTTCTCTAAGGTTTGGAAAGTGTTTTACAAATATTACCTCGTTTGATCCTCTCAACAATCCTATGAGGTAGGTGCTATTATTATTCCCATTTTATACTTGAGGAAACTAAGACAGACAGGTTGAGTGAGTTGCCCAGGGTCTGTGGTCCAATTTGAATTGGGGTCTTCTTGACTCCAGGTACAATGCTCTCTGTTGATTGACTGGCTGATGGATGGATTGAGCCTTACAGACATTGGCCTGAGATTTCCTAAAGTATGTGTGGATCCATTTACGTGTAATTTAGAATTCTATTCTTCTGTAAAATCTAGTAGTAGTATGTCCTTTTGCAGAGTTTAGTCTGTGTAGCATTAGGTGTACTGTTATGTTATCTTCACTCAGTTCTGTGATAATCTTTCAATTTTGGATACTGCTACTTTGTACAGTTAAATTTACTCACATTTATCTGCCCCTTGAATAAATTTACTTGATTGTTTAATAATGGAACATACTGTTTTGCATATGAATCCTTTCTGAGCAGAAACTCTTTGGCTGATTGCCTTTGTTTCTACAAGCTGCCTAGTAACCACTTTCTGAATCTTACTTGATTGGATATATTTTGGGTGAGGGGAGGAATACTTGACCTGTACCTCTAGCCAAATCTCTCCCATTTATCATTAAAACCTCAATACTCAGAGGAGGAAACTGAGCACCTGAAATGAGGCTCTTAGAGCTGTGAGATTAAAGTGCTCATTTAAGGGGGAAAGAGTTAATTACATAGATATTTCTGTACAGATAACACTTGCTAAAATTTTTAATTTTCTATTGGTTATACCTTAATTGGGCAAAAAAATATTCAGTTTCCCTTGTATTTGGTCTTGGCAAGCACATAAGAGATGAGCAGGCCTTTGAGACAGGCCTTTTATTATTGCAAAACTGTGGTGGGTCAAATCCTACTTTAGAAATTACTTCAGTATACAGCTCTGAGCATTCAGAACAACCTCTCCAAAGAGACCCATATTGGGTGGAAACATGAATATTAGTCCAAGGTGTCCTCAGGCCACATCCCAGTTTCCTTAAAGAGTTTACTCATATCTTCCTCTTTAAAATGATTTAATCTTCAAAAAGGAGCTAACTTTTGAGTTAAGACTTTAACCTTTGAGTAAAGACTTACACTCATCAATGCATGCAGTCAAGCTTTACTGACTGTTCAATAATACAAACATCAGACCCTATAGGAACAAAACACCAACCTAATTGCTAAAGGTTCAGGTAAGCATGTCTTCTATGGATGTTCATGACATGGTTCTTTCTTTACTTAACCGGAGGCTGTATATCTCCTTTTGGGGTGGCATTTTGGTAAGACTATTAATTAGCACTGTTGAAAGAATAGGATTCTGGCATTTCCAAGTGTGGAGAATTCAGGAGTCTGGCTTAGATTGATTGTTGATGACCTAACTTTGTGATATAAGAAAACTATCAAATTTAATGTCATTAGCAAGTGGTTATCCCCCCAGAATTGTAACATATGATAGTTATCAGCAGGTGTTTATTGGTCTAGGGGGTACATGTTATTAGAAGTTATTTGCCAAATTTGAGTGACACACATCATTGCCAAACTTACCACTCAAGTCTTGTAGAAAAACAGCTCATGTAACAACTACTTAGTCTGTAACACAGGGTCCACGCTTAGCTAATGATTTGCCTTAGTTTATGCTAGCTAGGAGAATGAAATACTATTTAGATTTATACTTCGTAATGCAAGCAATCAGACTTCCTTAATCAAAGACTAAGAACAAAACCCTCCTCTAAGAACGAATCACCAACTTGATTCTTAGGAGTTCCAGTAAGCTTCTTTCATAGCCAATTTGAGGCAAGGTTTCCTAGTCAGGCCTTATGCAAACAGGCTGATAATTTAGGGTTTTTTATTCTTTTAGCTCGGATGTTCCTAAGTTGTTTACCACATAATTTGAATAGTAGTTTATTACGTGAATTACTGATAAAGTTATTTATAATTTTTTCATTGGTCGTGTGTCTTAACAGACACTCTACATAGGTTTACCTTTTGTTTAAGAATACACGTTGTTTACTACATTCTATTACACAGGTATTTATCTTATTGTTGAAAAACAACTTATAAGAAAACAACTCACTCGAGACAGCTCAATCACAACATAAAGACTGAAACAAAATGGAATTTTAGTTATGCTGAATTGACAAACTTATTCCTACTATCTGATTAAGGTAATAAAACTTATTCTCCCTACATAGTCACAAAATGGTGACTAAAAACAAAATGGAGTTGTTTCTCTTATGTTAGCACATTTATTCCTATTACAAGGACCTTTGAAGTCATTTAGATCAACTCATTAATTTTACATGTAACTCTTAAGTTCCCTGGGATAGGATTTTCTCTTCATTGCTAGAAATCAATGTCCTCTGCCTTCTTAGAGAAGTAAGGTTGAGTTGGTGAGAGCAGATTGAGGAGAGTTTCAGTTTCTTCAAGAGTTCAAGTTGCTTTTGACTTATAGCTTTAAGAGAGAAAATGATGACACCTACCCAACCTTGTCCATCTCCCTTGAAGCTGGAATCTGGAAGCCAGAAGAGTCCAAAGTGACTTGAAGAGACTAAAGAGATCTGAAGAGACTCCCAAAGGGATTGAAACTCTCCTCTCTCACTGAATCCATTGGTCTCTATCAATGAAAAGTGAGTCCTATACTATTGAACTCAGGGACTGGGGTTACATGCAGTTGAAAAAAAAATTCAAATTGGAGTTAAATAACTTGCTCAAAGTTATGTAGGTAGAAAACATCAGAGGCAAAATTTGAACTCAATAAATCGATCATCAGAGATTTATTATTTGTGCTATATGCTAGGAACTGAGGATACAAAGAAAAGCAAAAACAAGATCCTTGCCCCCAAGGTGGCAATGGGAAAGAAAATATGCAAACATCTAGATACATATAAAATATTTTGTTGTTGAGTTATTTCAGTTGTGGATAACTCTTCATGACTCCATTTGGGGTTTTCTTGGCAAAGATATTGAAATGGTTTGACATTCGCTTCTCTAATTTTACAGATGAAGAAACTGAGGCAAATAGGATTAAGTGACTTTCCCAGGGTCACATATATAGCCTGCACTCCCAGAACCAACCAAAATGTGAGAGTGTGAATAATGAGTCTGTGGGCCAGGCAAAGATTGCGTTCATACTTTTATTGCATGCCAAGCAAATCTCAATTAATCATCTGAGGGTCCAAGTTTATATACTATAGCTAAAGCACTTACATCATGGGAAACTTTCTCATGGGAAACTTCACGTAGTTTGTTACATGAGGCACCTAACTTGCAACTTTGCAGGAGGCTACTCCTATGGGATGCTTCCTTGCTTTCTTATCTCATGTATCACTACTTCATCTATATCAGTCAAGTGGCTAGAATGCGCCAAGCCTCCCTTGCACGGGGGATGAGTAACAGGGGTGGAGAGTCCATCTGCGATAGTGAGCCCAGCTGGATTCGTGCCCATGGGATTCAGACCCCAGAGAGCACACCCCTGGCAGACCCCTCACAGCCCTTGACAGCACCCCCTATACACACAAGTAGTAAATGTCTGAGGCCTGATTCAAACTCAGGAAAGTAAAGTCTTCCTTACTACAGGCTCGGCACTCTGACAGAGGTTGGAGTGTCATCTAGCTGCCAATAGATATATATCATGCTTGTAATATAGTCTTTCTAATCAGAAAAATAGAAATTAATCAAAGTAAGTTAACACCAGTGAGCCTTCTTTCATTTGGAAATGAAGGCAATGGAAGGTAATCCTTCCCAATTACATTTTAATCTGGTTTTAGGAGAAGCTGTGTTTGGACAAAATCATCACAGCAGTGCTATATATCATTGTTTTTGCATACTCTTGGAGGACTGATGAGGTGCCTGAAGACCTGAAAAGAACATATACCTAGAGTACCTTTCTTTCAAAAAGGGAAACTGAATGTTGACTCTGGAAATACTTATAGGCTGAACTTTTATACTTAGAAAAATTCTGGACCAATTGACTTTGTATAACTGGTGCTAATTTCTAAAACTAGAAATGAAAAGGCATTGAAAACATCCATGGGTTTATTTGGGACTTTTTGCCCTCCCCATTTTGCAAACCCTTAATGTTTTATATGGAAATTTATTAGGTGCATAGGCTTGATTGAGGTTGGTTATGGGTTTAATAATAGTTTATTAAAGGTATGACAATGAAATGAATGAGTTCTCACTAGATTCTGGTTAAATAATTTTATATTAGTGATTTTGTCTTTTAGCATACAAATTTTTTTTCTTCATAAATGACAAAATTATGTTAAGATATTCCAGGATAAGAGAGTAACCTGGAACAAAGATGCAGAGGTGGTAATGACCTGCATTTATGTGCCTGTTCTGTAGTGGCAAGATTGTGGGCTTGGAATTAGGAGATGTGAATATGTACCCCAACTTCAGAGTTTATGAGCTAGCAGGGAGAAGAGAAAAGAAAGGGACCAGGAAAGGATCCATACCCAATGTCTGGTACCCTGCTTCCTCAAGCCACACCATCATCAGAAGAGTCTCAGAGGGGTCTGAGTTTTCAGCATTGCATCAATAATAAGTCTAATAGCTGATGGTGTCGTTTTTTTTAAAAAAAATACTATTAGTGAAAAACCCCTGAACAAACATCCTTGCTGGTTCCTCCTGAGAGTGAATGGGCAGTGGAGCTGAGCTTCCAGGCTTTCAACCTACCTGTCACTGGAGGATTCATGTAGGAAATAAAAGGCTTACTGGTGTTAACTTACTTTGATTAATTTCTGTTTTTCTGATTAGAAAGACTATATTACAAGCATGATTTCATTCCCTAAATAGGATGAAAGCTGAGTGTTACAGGAATCTGAAGATCTTCCCTGCCCCTTGTCCCTTAGATAGGCTTAAGTGACTCTGAGAACCTTCCCTGATTTGAAAATATACTCTGCCCCCTAATAGGCTGAATGTGGTCACATGGAGCCTGTGGTGGGAGGCTTGTTCTTCAGGAATGCCCAGGCCTTATTACGTTGTGATTACTCAGTAGGGCAGAGTGTGACATTCTCTGATCCAGGAGAAGGCTATATATACCCTGATGTGTTTTTGCTTTGGGGCTCACTTTGGAAAGAGTTGTGTGAATTGGCCAGATGAGACTTTGGGGAGCCGTGAGCCCCCCGGGCTTTGAAAACCCAGATGTTGGTGCTTCCCTCTCTGGTAACTGACTAGGTATGGATGTGATGGTCAGACGGTCTGCTGATCTCTTTCTCTGTCTGCTTGTAACTTCTGTTTGTATGCTGTTTGTATTCTCTGAAGTTCAGGGTGCTGATTTTTTCCCCTGAACTAGGTAAATGATATATGTTTGATTGATTAAAGTAAGATTGTTAACCCATTTTGAGTTGCTTGCCTTTAGAAAAGCAGATCTAAGAATCTGTATGCCAGCGTGCTTGCTGATACACTGAGCAGTTAAATTGATTAGATTATCCAAACAAACCCTTAGAGAGAGAGAGAGAGAGAGAGAGAGAGAGAGAGAG
>CM053580.1:381304391-381326925 GCA_028627135.1 Pseudochirops cupreus | reverse complement strand
TGTTAACCCATTTTGAGTTGCTTTCCTTTAGAAAAGCAGATCTAAGAACCTGTGCTAGTAGCCGCCCTAGGTATGCTAGGGTGCTTGCTGATACAGCCCATTCTCATTATTATTTGATATGATTCTGGAAATGATGTATTCAGTTTGTTTCACTTGTGTTCAATTCTTTGTGACTCCATTTTTGGGGGGTTTTCTTGACAGAGATATTGGAGTGGTTTGCCATTTCCTTCTCCAGCACATTTTACTGATGATGAACTGAGGCAAATGGGTTTAAGTGATTTGCCCAGGGACACACAGCTTGTAAGGATCTCAAGCCACAGAACTCAGTAAGCTGAGACTTCCTGATTCCAAGTCCAGTGTTGGAGTAAGACAAGAAAGAAATTAAAGGCAAGAGGAGATAAAACTATCCTTATTTGCTAATGATATGATGGTTTACTTAGAATATTACTAGGGAATCGGCAAAGATAGAAATCAAGATAATTAATAGTTTCAGTAAATTTGCAGATTAGAAAACAAACCCACAAAAATTAACTGTATTATTATATAATAACAAAATATAAGAGGCCATAATAGAAAGCAGAATTCTATTTTAAATTGCTGCAAAATGAATAAAATAGCTGGGAAGCAATCTACCAAAGCATACAAAGTACTTGTATAGATTCAATTGCAAAATGCTTATTGAAAATATAGAAAAACTTTAAAAAGTGGAATAATATCCAGTGAACATGGTTGGGCCCTGCCAACATAATAAAAATTAAACTAGTATCAAAGTTAATTTACAGTTTTAATGCTATACCAATCAAATTATCAAAGGGATACTTTACAGAACTCAAAATAAAAACAAGATTTATTTGGAAAATTAAAAGATTTAGAATATCAGGGGAAATTATGAAAAGATGTAGGAAAGGGGGAATAGAACTTACAGACATCAGACTATATATTATTAGTCATCTAAGTCATTTGGTATTAAAAAGAGACACAGAGGAGTAGATTGGACAAAGCAGAATAAGAAACAACTGAACTTAACAACCCAGCGTTTGATAAATCAGAAAGCATAAATGACTCAGGAAAGAATTCACTATTTGATTTAAAAAAAAACCCTCCTGGGAAAGCTGGGAAACAGTCTGGAAGAAATTAGGCTTAGCCCAATAGCTTATTCTATAATTTATAATACTGTCTAAATATATATATGACCTCAATATTAAATATCATACTATAAAAATCTATTACAAGAGAAGCAAATCCTATACCTCTCACAGCCATGGATAGGAAATATGTTCTTAACCAAATGAGGCAATTACAAAAGATAAAACAGAGAAATGTCATTACATAATAATGATAATGATAGCACTTGTATAGTGCCTACTATGTGCCAGGCACTGGGTTAAATGCTTTACAGACATGAACTCATTTGATCCTTGCAACAATCCTGTGAGGTTCATATGGTAGAATTATTTTATAGACCTAGAAATTGAGGGATAAAGAGATGAAATGATTTGCACACGGGTTTATAGTTGCTAATTGTCAGAGGTGGGATTTGAAACAAGGTCCTCCAGAGTCCAAATCCAGTCCTCTTTCCACAATTCAATACTGTCTCTCTAAATGTGATAGGGAATGTGTAAGGACCAATGGATGAAAAAGTGAATGAAGAATCAAGTTATGAGTTTGGGAACCAGTCATGAACCTGGCACTAAAAGCCATGTGGAACTTCAACTATGTAGGCAATTGCTATAGGGTGTGTGTGTGTGTGTGTGTGTGTGTGTGTGTGTGTGTGTGTGTGTGTGTGTGTGTGTGTTTGTAAGGCACTTGATAAATATGTGATTTTACCCTAATGTTAACTTCACCCTTTAAAAAGATGATGAAGCAATACAGGAACTGCTCTTCGGGGATTGCTTCAGACCAACAAAGACCATTGGGTTGCTATAGTAAAAGTGACAGGTATCCTGGTGGCATGTGACTACTCCATCACAGGGTTCATGATAGAAGAGGAGGAGAAAACCATATATACTTGGACATGGACCCTAGATTGAAAAACTCTAAGAGCAAAATCTGATTTAATTCCATTAAGAAAAAAAAGCAAAAAATTGAGGGGTGGTGTGTAAAGGTGCACTTAGTATTTGGATGAAACCTATCTATAAAAATTAATGTCACTAAGTTGCCAGGAAATAAAGTCTTGAAGACTTTTAGCTCTCTATTTCTATTTTTATATATTTACAATAATAGAGTCTTACACTTAACATATATTTTTATTGAATTGAATTGAATTGACAACAAAAGTATATTGTCCCCCACCCCCATCTCCCAGTACCAGATAAGGAAAACAAGGACAAGCCAACACAGGAAAATTTGAGAGACTCTCCAACTTAACCTGAAACCAGAACATCATATTGAAGAAGAGATATAAACATGTCACTAGGAGTAATTAGAAGGCAATTCAGATGGGATTTAAAAAATAATAATAACACTAACAAATCAGTGCTAGATCAAAGGGGCTGAGGCATTGTGCTCAATACCTCTCTAGTAAGGTACCCATTTGCTCTCGGCCCATGCATGCAGTATGACAGGGTTCAGCCCCGGAACATGCCTGATCCCTAATAAGGATTGGTTCCCTTTTCTTATGCTTTTTAGGTTACTACAATCTCATCCTGGGACCCCAGGGATTATTTGTTTAAAGCTTAGTTTTGACTCATGTCTAAGGTCTTTCTTCCAAAAAGGAAGCTGTGGAAGGGCCTGGGCAGTGTATTGAGAAGGATCAAGTTTAGAAGCAAGCAGACCTATGGGAGCAGAGCAAAGTCTCAGTTCCAGCCTCTAGTCCAGACTGAAACCTACAGAGGAATAACTAGTGTAGGACTCACAAACCTTACATAAAACTTGCAGATCTATCACTCTGAACCAGCAGAGCTTCCCAGCTGGCTAATAGAGGCTGAGTACAGTAGCATTCACTATTGCTCAGCCCCAAACCCTGGACAGGAACTTACATAGCTCAGAGTAGGGGAGCAGCAATCAGATTTTACGCTAGATCAGCACTTCAGGAACCCTAATAATTTACAGATCCCCAGCCTATGCTGTCCTTGAGATCCCAGAATAACATAATTATTGATATTTCAGGAAGGAGCAACAGGACCAGGCCAGATCTTTCTTTCAGGTATATGAAGAGCCTGACTCTAACATCAAGTTCAAGTTCAGGAAGGGGGCTGAAAAAAATGAGCAAATTTCAAGAAAAAGATCCCACCATAGAAAACAGACACACATTCATAAGAGAATGATTAGAAAACACATACAAACAAAACCTCAAAGAAAAACACAGAATGAGCCCAAATTCAACCAGAATTCCTGGAGGAGGTAAAGCAAGAGTTTAAAAAAAAAAGAATTAAAATGTTTTTATCAATGAAGTGAGGATGTTAAAGAAAAAAATTGGGAAAGAAATTAGAATTATAGAATAAAGAATTGGAAAGGCAATTAATAGCTTGACACAATAGGTAAAAAATTTCTCCCAAACAACAAAATCCATCAAAGTTAGAATGGATCAAACAGAAGCCAATGACTCTATGAGATAAGTTAATCAATCAACAAACATTTATTAAGCACCTACTATGTGCCAGGCACTGTGGATAAAAAAAAAGAGGCAAAAGACAGTCTCTGCCCTTAAAGAGCTTAGCAAGCTAACTGGGGGAGACAGCAAGCAAACAAATATGCCCAAATAAGCTATGTACAGGAAAAAATAGGAAGTAATTACAAAAAGGGAGGTACTAGAATTAAGCCAGGTTGGGACTTGAAGAAACTCAGGGTAACCAGCAGGCAGAGATAAGGAGGGAGAGCACTGCAGGCAAAGCAGATGGAGAAAATTCCCCGAGCCAAGAAATGGAGAGTTTTGTTTGAGGAACAGCCAGGAGGCCAGTGTCCCTGGATCAAAGAACATGTGGTAGGAAATGAGGTGTAAGAAGACAGAAAAGGTGTGTAGGCGTGAGGGCCGGATGGGTTTATGAAGGGCTTTGAATGCTAAACAAAGGATTTTGTATTTGATCCTGGAGGCATCAAGGAGCCACCTCTCTTGCTTTAAGGTTTACTCTATTCATCTATATTGTCCTACCCAAAACCTGCTTGTAATCTACATTGTCGTTCTAGCTACCCCACCCCCCAAGGAGTAGAAGACCGGGGCTCCTAATCTTCCTTTCTACCATCCTTCCCTAATACTTAGGAACTTCAATATATATGTTAAATAATATTCCCTCGAACATTCTAGTTTCCCATTAAATCAATTCTATCTTCATAGCTGTGATTTACTTTGCTTTGGGGGCACTCTTACTACTTCCTCAAGGAATTCAGTTCCTAGGTCAGTCTCCTTCATTCTAACCACTACACTTATACTTGGTAACATCAGTATAAAAATTAATGTCTCACACATCCGGGTCTTGAAAACTCAGGTCTCCTCTTTTATCAGGCTATGCAACACCTATAATGTTTACTTTCACTCCACTTCAGGCACCCAGGAGCGTTTCTGAATGTTCCAAATGTCACTGTCATACATACTTGTGCCGTCTCCAAGAGCTCAAAATCTAAAATTCTATTTTATGATTACACTGAATGAACGAAAAATATTTATTAAATGCTCACTATGTGCTAAGCTAAGTATGGAGAATATTTATATAGTCAATACTGAGACTGTCCTTGACATCTCTTGCACTTTTGGGGCCATTGATCTCTTTCTCTTTCCTTGGTTTCCATGACACTGTTGTCTCCTATGTCCCCTACTACATGTCTGACTATGGCTCTATTTAGGTGCCTCTCAAATCTCTGTCCTGGTCACTCTTCTGTTTCTGTGTTTTCTCTCGGTGCCATCATCATTTCCTGTGGGCTTAATAATCATCTCCTAAATGTATATCTCCTGCCCTAATCTCCAATCCCACATGATCAATTGCTTGTTGAACAGCTTCACTTGAATGTCCCATCAGCATCTTAAAATTCAACAAGACCAAAATGAGCTCATTTCCCCCCTAAACTTGCCTCTCTTAAACTTCCCTGCTTTCACTGAGGTCACTACTATTCTCCTAATCCAGGGATTGGGAACCTGCAGACCACATGTGGTCCTCTAGGTCCTCAAGTGTGGCCCTCGGACTAAATCCAAACTTCACAGAACAAATCCCCTTAATAAAAGGATTTGTTCTGTAAAACTTGGACTTAGTCAAAAGACCACACCCAAGGACCTAAAAGGCCACGGTGTGGCCTCAAGGTCGCAGGTGCCCTAGTCACTCTGGTTCATAACTGGAGTCATCCTTGACTTTTCCCTTTCCCTTAATCCAAACCCAATTAATTCTGAGGCTTTCTCAATTCTCTCTCCATAACATTTCTTGTACCTGCCCCATACTCTCCACTTATTTAGCCACCATCCAGTTCAGGTCTTTATAAGATCTGAAGATCACAGATTTATAGCTGGGAGAGGTCATCTGCTTCCATGCTGCCATTTTAGAGATGAAGACAACTGAGGTCCAAACATAGGTTGCATGTCACTGAACGGAGATCTGAACTCAGGTTCTTTGACTCCAAATCTAGCACTCTCACCCATCACAAAATTTTCTTTTCTCACCCCTCAATCTTCTTGACCTCTCTGCAACTTTTAACACTTCTGACCACCCCTGCTGGACATTTTCCTTTCAGGTTTCTGTCACTGTATTACCTCTGATTCTCTGTCTACCTATCTATCCTCTCCTCAGCCTCCCAAGAAGCAAGGTAGTACAAAGAGATGTTAGGATTTAGAGTCAAAGGACCTCAGTTTAAATTCTGGCCATCCTGTTTACTAGCTGTGTGACCTTAGGAAAGTCACTTCACTTGCCCACTTCACTACCCTATGACTCCATTTCTTCATTTATAATATGAAGAGGCTGGCCTAGATGACCTGTAAATCTGCACTCCTAGGGTAGAATGAGCTGGATTATCACCCACGTCCAAACTTTGTGGCATTTTTTTTCTCTCTACACTCCTCCTGATCTTGTTGAATTTCATGTTAAATTAAAATTCTCTATGCAAATGACCCACAAACTACATATCTAGGTCTCATGTCTCTGCTGCACGCCAGCCCTGCCCCACTGGACATCACCACCTGGATGTCCCATAAGTGTCTCAAACTCAATATATCTAGAATAAACAGCTTTATCTTTTGCCTCAAACCCACCTCTTTTTATCTTCCATTTTTCTGTCAAGGGTACCATCATTCTTCCTAACTCAGGGTCACAACATCATTCGTCACTGTACCCACAGTTGCAACCTCAACACTTCAGTTTCTGTGATCCTTTATATCAAATGAGTTGCTGATTCTACCATCATATCATCTCTCCAATCTGTCCCCTCCTTTCCATTCACTCTTCTACCACCCTAGTTCCTGGGCTTAATCCCTTCTCTCCCGAACTATTGCTATAGCCTCCTCATTGGTCTCCCTGCCTCCTTTCCCTACACCATTCCAATCCATCCTGTACACAGCTTTCAAGGTGATATTCCTAAAGCACAAGTCTGACCATAGCACTCCTAGACTCAGGAACTTCCGGTAGCTTCCTATTGCCTCTAGGGGATAAAATACACATTCCTGCCTTTCATGTTATGGTTTCTAGCCTGTCTTTCCAAATTGATTGCACAGTACTTCCCCTAACATTTACTACAATCTAGTGAATTGTCCCATTTGCTATTGCTTATACACAACATTCCATATCCTGAGCTTTGTGTCTTTGTGTCTCCCATAACATCACTTATAAAAGACCTTTCCTGATTCCCCTCAGTTGTTGGTGCCCCTCAAATTACTTCATATATGTTCCAACCAAGTAGAACTATTAGCTATTCCCTGAAGCTGGCATTCCATCTCTGTCACTTCTGGGCATTTGCATGAGTTGATCCCAGCCTGGAACAAGCTC
The DNA here is from genome assembly GCA_028627135.1 of Pseudochirops cupreus. Classification (NCBI taxonomy): domain Eukaryota; kingdom Metazoa; phylum Chordata; class Mammalia; order Diprotodontia; family Pseudocheiridae; genus Pseudochirops; species Pseudochirops cupreus. The sequence continues at coordinate 381,320,026 of CM053580.1, read as the reverse complement.
CCTTCTTGCTGGTTCTGAGAATAATTTTCCTTTTTAAAGACTTAATTCAGTTGCTACCTCCTCTATAAGTTTTTCCCTTATTACCATAATCATTAATACTTCTTCCTCAAATTACTTTGTATTTATTTATCTGTATCCCATTAGACTGTAAATTTCTTGAGGGGAGAGACTTATTTTTTGTCTTTGGACTTTCAACACCTAGCACCGTCTAGGTTCAAAACATGGTTCTGGATTGGTATAGTTTATTTAAAAGACCAGACACTTGACACTTACTAGCTATGTGACCTTGGGTGAGTCACTTAATCCCAACTGCCTTGCCTTCATCACTCCCCCCCAAAGAAACAGAGTAGGTAAAATTAGTACTGTTTATTAAAAATGTATACTCACGTGAGAAAATCTAGGCAGTTAGGTGGTAGGATGTTGAACTTGGAATCAGGAAGATCTAAGTTCAAATCCAGCCTTATGCCCCTCCTAGCTGTTTGATCCTGGCTAAGTTACTTAACCTGTCTGTCTCAGTTTCCTCATATAAAATGTACAACATAAAATAAAAATTTCTACTTCCCAATACTGTTGTGAGGGTAAAATGATATAACAATCATAAAGCATTTGCAAACCTTAAAGAATTATATAAAGACTAGCTATTAATTATTAAATCTAGGAGCCAAAGGGAGGAATATTGATGTGGGAAGAAACATGTAATTTTGTAATCACAGCATATTACAGAACATGGGGACATGGGGACAGAAAGAGGCAACAGATTAGAAGATTGGGAAAGAGTTCATGAGCCTAGAACAGACATCAGATAGTAGAAATGAAAGATTTCAGTTATTTAGACATGAACTAGAACTCTTTCTTTGCTAAAAGGAGAGTAGTCCATAGATTCTTGCTTGTTTTTAATGATAAGTTCATCCTCCAAAATGCAAAAAAATCAACTAGGTGAAATCTACTATATATCTGATTTTTACTAACGGTGAAGTGAGAAACTGTTTGCTGGGGGAGGGGGGCGGGACTCAAAGAGTAGTTGTTTAATGGTTCAGTGTCAACTTGGCAGGTTTCCATTGGAATGTCTCAGGTATCTGTGCTTGACTTTGCACTATCTAGTTATTTTTTCAATTAATTAAACAAATTTTTATTGAAGCATTAAGTTTTATGGTACAGATTTTTAAAATACATTTTAACTCATTAAAGTTTAACATGAAGAAAGAACTTATGACACCAAATCTTCCACTCTTCTGATTATACTAGATTATAAATTAATTCTAGATTAATACAAATTATTATAAACAGATCATAAATAAATTATAAATAGGTTATAAATAAATTCTAGATCAAGATAAAGAAATTCTAGATTGACATCAATTCAACAGCATTCACTCTTCTGTCAGTGGATCATGTTTTCAGATTTATATAAATTTTTACATTTTTCATCTAGTTAGGAAGTGATCTACAGTACACTTTACAAAATTAGAACTTGAGTCAACAAATGTCATCATTAGATCTCTTGGGATGTTGTTCAAGAATAAAATCCCTTTGAATTATTGGTTCTCAAAAATACGAAGCAACAAAAAGTGTCAGATGCCCCATTACTTGTAGATTTCAGAATCAAATTTACCATGTTGGTAGAACGCTTCTTTAACAAAACCTTCAGTCAACATGCCTAAAATAAAAGTTAAAACAGTGTTCTAGCCACTTGATTACCAATTGAGCAGATTTTTAAGTTTAGAAACATAAAAAAGAAAGGTTCATTTATAAATATGCAAGAAACAAAACACCACTACATCAGTCCAGAAAGAGTCAAAACAATATTGTAAAGACAAGAGAGAAATATAAAATGTAAGTTGATTTTGCTGGATCCCACAGCTGCCCAAATTCCTGAAAATGTTGACTCCTGAAAGCCTGCATCTTCTAGTCATCCACTAAATGACCATTTATGAACATGTTTTGTTTTATGAATAGCATTTTACTTCACTGTCTATCTTAATTACCTAGATAGTTTTTACTTTGTGTTAGCAGTCACTTGATGCTATCAATCAGGGTTAAAGGAATTACCACATTAATTAAGAGGAACAGCAGATGAATCACAACACTATCAAATATGGCATAATAATTACGTGTACTACAATATTACAAGATTTTTAGTCACAAGAGAAAATGATATTGTTTCTGCTTGGAACAACAAAATTAGGTTAATGGTATATTAATCACACTTAGGACTGCTAAGGAAAAAGTGACCAGTTTACCTAGTCTGGGAAATTCCACATTCTTTATGTTAAATCTCCCTAAAAAATTTGTTCAAAAAATCCACTTTAGCAAGAATTTGAAATCTGTGGCTATACATCTGGTGCTCTTTTAACTGCGGAGTATGGAAATTGCATAGTTAGAACCTTCATATAACTCTGCCAATCAACTTTAGTATTAAGCAAAATATACCAGAGTAAACATTGGTGCCTCCAACCTCACCCTGCCTACCACCAGCTTTGCCAATCACACATAAAAGAGACCATCAAACCTACCATGACACTAAGATCTGAACCAAGGATTTTTCCTCCCAAAGGTGAAAAGCTATAGTGTCAGCTCCCTGTAATAGTATATTGCTCATTTTATAAAGGGGGAATGGGAATCACTGAGCTTAAAGAACTAAAGATACAGGGAGCAAAAGTAATGTTCCAATAGTCAAAATTTGCAATAAGCAAAACCATCAGATGTAGTTACCACTAATTTTCTTAAGTAAAATCTGTAATTCGAGTGAAAAGAAATGTTTATATTAAGTAGGAATTCCTGCGTGTTCGACAAACAAGACACTATCTCTGGGCTCCAGGTATTTTCTCTCGCTCTCCCCTATGCCTGGAATGCTCTCCCTCCTACACTCCAACTACCGACTTTCCTGGCTTCCTTTAAATCCCAACTAAAATCCCATCTTCTACAGAAAGTCTTCCTTCAATTATGTCCTAATCATTCCGCATATAGCTTGCTTCGTATTTGCTTGCATACAATTCAAAATAAGTATATTATGATTATACCTGGGTTTTTCTACAACTGCAAGGTGGTAGATATGGAAAGCGCGGCCCCTTGTGTCATTAACTAGAAAGTGGCCTTCCATTTGGTTTGTTTTTTGCATTTTATTTAATCAACTCTGCTGTTGCTATTGATTCTTAGTAAAACTGGTAAGAATGAAACTATAATCATTGAACTGAGCAATCTGGCTATCAAGACATTTAAACCCTTCAGTCTTCTGAGCTAATGAAAGTAATGTGTGACGTTTAGAATTCTGATTTACAAAGACAGTAGTCACACATTTTCCAGGCTTAAAAACTTCCACTACTTTCCTGATCAGGTCATCATGAGAGGTCTGACTTAGAGTAGTTTCAAAACTAATGTAAGAAAATTCTGGAGGGATGTAACTAGTTCAATCATTTTCATCTGATTTTAATCCATTAATTAAATAACCCAAAGGAATGAATGGAGGTATACTGGACAGAACCTGGTTTCACAAATTCCATTCACACCCACCATCTTTCATATAGAAGAGGTCTTTAGCTGCTGGGTCAAGCTCACTCATCAGAATTTCCAGGATTTGATGTGACTAATTAATACCTGTCTTTTCAGGAAATCCAGAGTATATAAGTAGCAACAATCAAAATTCATATATGTCATTCAACTGTTGTCCAGTCATTTCAGTTGTGTCCAATTCTTTGTGACCTCATTTAGGGTTTTCTTGGCAAAGATACTGGAGTGGTTTGCTATTTCCTTCTGTAGCTCATTTTACAGATGAGGAAACTGAGGCAAATAGAGTTAAGTGACTTGTCCAGGGTTACACAGATAGTAAGTCTGAAGCTAGATTTGAACTCAGGTCTTCCTGACTCTAGGCCTGGAGCTCTATCCACTCTGCCATCTAGCTTCCCCATACAATATGCCGCTTCATTTAGGAAAATTTCATTAAGGAATTCTATTTCTCCCTAGAAACTCCTGTGTGGGTACTCTTGGTGGGAAGCTTTCATGAAATTCTTATGAGGAAAAAAGAAGCTTTGAAAAGAGTCAAACCCACTGCATTTTGCAGCAAGCTCCCAAATTCAGTGATTCTATTATATCTTAATAACAGGCTTTGCTGAAAAAGATCATCTGTTCTGAATACTATTTGAACCAATTCTTGACTGGGAAAAATCTTTGAGTACTTGCTTACCTTTTGATCTTGAAATTTTTTAAAAATGACAAAATGTCACATTTTAAGATACAATATTTTGAAAAAACAACCCAAATATTTATTTTACTTATATGATAAGGAATAAAAATTATGTAAGAACACCAATATTAACGCAACTTCATAATTTTTTTCAAGTGAAAACATGGAAACTAAAATGCTTTGCTCTTTTCCATTAATGAATGCCCTTTGGAAATTTCTAATTCCAGGTTATCACGATCTTTACTGCTTGCGTGGAAGATTAAGCAATGAAGTCAATTTAAAAAGAGAATGACAAACAAATCATGACAAGTGGCAAGCTCTTCATAGGATCAGCCAAGGGGAACTGTTGACAAAGCCAACATTCACTTCAAGCTGGCTGTTCTTCTAGGTTATGAGTCACATACGATTCCAGCTGCAGTGTCATTTGATTTTCTACAACACTTTGTTTATTTTTAAGTTATTGTCTGTACTTTAGCAGAGTTTATTAGCATTAAACCTTATTAACCTCATATTGATTTGAGATTTTGGGAAAATACTTCATAAATCTAAAAGTACTAATAAAACATCAGTGATTTCATGTGGCATAACATTTGAAAGAGGAATTTAAAAGGATTATCACTATGGCAGCTGGGACAACTTCTCCCTGTCACATGGGATCCCCAGAAAAGTTATCTTAAGTTTAAGGGATTCTCTGGGCTCACATTCACATAAAATTGATTTGCTACCACAACTGTGTGCTTCTTCTTACCAGTTAGCCAGAGAACACAGTTCAAATCAAAAGCATTTAAAGAAATAGCAGTTTTTGTTTTAGTGTAACAATAGAATAACCCATAAACCTGGAGCACACTGCCCCACACATACACATACTATTAGTAGAAAGAATAGAAACCCCTGAAGAACAATTGTGGAGGGCAAACTTGTAACGAACATTTGAGGCCATGGTGCACGCATGGAGGGGGCATGGATAAAATGAACGTGAGTAGCCAAGGGAGACACATGGAGCAGCAAACAATGTTTCTAACACCATAAGACTGCTGCTGATGTATTCTGAGGATGACACTGTGCTTCTCCCAAAACCTGCTGGTCTTGGATGGTATACTGTCTCTTTTTGATAATGCTTCACTGGCCTAATGCTTATTTATTTATTTTTTTTAGTTTTTTTTTGGAGGGCAATTGGGGTTAAGCGACTTGCCCAAGGTCACACAGCTAGTAAGTGTGTCAAGTGTCTGAGGCCAGATTTGAACTCAGGTCCTTCTGACTCCAGGGCCAGTGCTCTATTCACTGTGCCACCTAGCTGCCCCAGGCCTAATGCTTATTGATGGTTAGAGCTCTAACAGTCTTATGATCACTGCCAGGTGGGATTCCACTGGGTATATGTTTGTGAAATTTCTTTTCCTTCTGGCTTTGGTTAAAGTCTGGTTGAGGTGCTGTTTCCCATAAGAGGAAGAATGGGCTCTATCACATTCTTTAGCTTATGGGTCAGAGGTATAAGGTCCAGTTTGTCATAAAACAAGCATTTATTAAACAATTTCTATGTACCAGATACTGAGCTAACTACTAGGGTGAAGAACAAAAACATGGTGACCTCCATCAGAATTCACATTCTAAGGGGGATAGAAATCACTATGTACACAGAAAAAATAAACAATATAAATGGAAGGTAACCTCAGAGGGAAAGCACAACTATGTGGGAAATCCTCAGGACAGGTGGTTGGGGGGAACTGAGAAAGTCTTCTTACTAAACGTGGGACATGAGCTGAATCTTGCGTGGACAGCCAAGAGATAGTGAACATTCCAGGCATGGGGGACAGCTAATGAAAAAGCATGGTGCTGGGAGATGAAGTGAGGAACAGTAAGTAGGTTAGTATACTTGGATTATGATGCAGTGTACATAGAAAGAAGTAATGTAAGAAGATTAGAAAGAAATAAGGGTCCAGGTTGGAAAGGGCTTTAAATACCATTTTTACAAAAGGAGCTGGAGTCAAGATGGTGGGGTAAGAGGAAGCATTTTTGCCTAGCTTACCCAACATACCTCCACAACAACCTAGAAAATATATCAGACCAAATTTTGATCAGGAAAGTCAAGAAAAAATCATTTTTTCAGCCCAGGGCACCATGGGAAGAAAAAGACACCAGAAGGAGAGAAGGGGTAAGAGGTTGGGAATGGGAAGCATTATAGTATCTAGGGACTGAAAGTGAACTAAGACAGAGCACCAGGGCACTAGGGCAGAAAGAGATCTCAGAGGACTCCTGAACTATCCCTGGCAGCAAAAACAGGTTCCATCTGGTAGCTCTGTTGCCCATTACGCAGTTTGGGATCACAGATCTAAGGCAGAGAGAATCAGTCCTAAGTGTGATAAGTACCCTTAGCTGAGTACTGAGAACAAGTTTTGGAAATGCGGCTATGTGGCTGAGTTGAGGACCAGAGCAGCAACTCAGTTCTAACCTTTAACCTAGGAAATAAGAATAACCAAGAACAATAGAATAGGACAGCAGAATAACCAGGGCAGGGGAGACCAATGGGCAGCCATCAGTTCAGTTGCTTTGAACTTACAGCATCTCCCAGCATGTTAACAGTGAACCCAGCAACAGTCTACTACCACACACAAGACAACAGACCCAAACCTGAGTCAAGAATTTGTTAAGGAAAAGGACAGTGAATAGACCCAACACTAACAAGGTTCAAAGGCAAAAAGAAGGCTCAAAGAATGACCAGACAAAAAGAACTCAACCATAAAAAGCTACTATGGTAAAAGGGAAGCTCAAGACAGAAACAAAGAAGACTTGAAAACAACTACAAGTAAAGAAAAATACAGACTGGATGTATGCTCAACAAGAATTCCAAAAAGTGTTAAAGAATTTTTTTAGAAGAGCAAAAAAAGATTTTGAAAACAAAATAAGAGTGGTTGAATAAAAAATGGGAAAAGGAATGAGGGCTATGTAAGAAAGTTATGAAAAGTATTAACAGCTTGGTAAAAGAGGTACAAAATATTACTAAAAATAACTTCTTAAGTATTAGAATTGGGTCAAATTGAAGTTGATGACCCTATGAGACATAAAGAAATAATGAAAAAAAAATCAAAAGACTGAAAAAATAAAATATTAATACATCAATTTAAGAACCATTAGATTAGCATCATAGAACCACAGTCAGGATTACACAAGTTTTAGCAGCCACCACTCTGAAGGAATGAGGGGCTTAGTACATGATGTTCCAGAAGGCAGAGTGAGGATTACAACCAAGAATAACCTACCCAGAAAAACTGAGTGTAATCCTTTAGTGGAAAAATGATATTTAATGAAATAGAGGACTTTCAAGCATTTCTGATTAAGAGACCAGAGATGAAAAGAAACTTTGACATTCAAACACAGGAATCAAGAAAAGCATAAAAAGTAAACATGAATGAGAAACCATAATGGAAGTTAAACTAATCATAGTCTTATATGGGGAGCTGATACATGTAACCCCTTAGAACTTTATCATCATTAGGAGTTTTACAGCAAGTTTAATTTGACAGAGGGCCTAGATGTGATTCTGTTGTGTTTGGATGATCTCAAAAGATGAATGGTGGGAAAGAAAAATTCATTGGGAGAGGAGGGAAGAGAGGCGAAGAATGGCAAATATTGTCTCCCATAAATGAGACATGAAAGGAAGAGTATACAATGGAGTAGACAATGGTGGTAGGGAACAAGCAAAATTTGAACCTCATTCTCATCTGAACTAGTTCAAAGAGGGGAAGAATACACATACATGCACAGCTGGGTACAGAAATTCATATTACTCAAGAAGGAAGTAGAAGAGAAATGGACATAAAGGGGAAGGAATAAGAGAGAAGGTAGATTAAGGGAGGCAATGATCAGAAGCAACAGATTCATAAAAGGGGGGAAATACAAAAAAAGTATAACAGACTTAGGATGAAAGGAAACAGTGATCACAACTGTGAATGGGACAAAAATAGAAGTAGCTAACAGAATGGATTAGAAAACAAAATCCTATAATGTACTGTTTATAAGAAACACACTTGAAACAGAAATAGACCATATTTCACTGCATAATCGTTGCACCCTAATTTTTTTTTTCAATCTAAAAATTGGTTTGTAACCTTTCATCATACAATTGTTGCATGGTATAATTCTGTGTCACATTGCTTAAAAGTTAAACAGCAGCAATGTGGCATGTGGATACACATTTATCACTTGCACATTGTGAGCCAGGAGCCTAGAATTCTCAGTGCATGTGTATTGTCAGTAAATTTCTGAAAAACAACTTGCATGGTTTGTTTAGAGTGCTACAGTACTAATAGTATTGTCACTCAACTCAATGCAAAACCATAGGCACAAGGGGAGTGGGTGGGCAAGTGAAACTGCCATGACTAAGTTACATGACATGGTGTGTATTCAGGAGTATTCTGTGCATCCTTATCTTGTACCAAAGACAATTTGGTAATAAGTGATTTTTAAGTAATATCAGCACATTTTTTAACAAAGCTTCATATAATGGTTACACTTCCCTTTTTTGCAGAAAATTTGGCATAAAATCTGTGATGATTATGTGGTGAAATATGGTACACACAGCATTAAAACACTTTGTTGTTGCTCAGTCATTTCAGTTGTGTCTGATTCTTCATAACCCAATTCAGGGTTTTCTTGGCAGAGATACTGGAGAGGTTTGCTATTTCCTTCTCCAGCTCATTTTACAAATGACGAACTAAGGCAAACAGCTAAGTGACTTGACTTGTCCAGGGTCACATAGGTAGCAAGTGTCTGATGCCAGATTTGAACTGAGGTCCTCCTGACTCCAAGGCTTGCGTTCTATCCACTGTGCCACCTAGTTGCCTAGAAAGCTAGCTTTATGTGGCTAAAAACTGTCTAGCCTGGGCAGCTGACTCAGAGACGTTCCAGCAGAGGACAGTACTTGTTTTAGATCAATCCAGAACACTTGTGTTTTTAGCTAGCCCACCTTGGTTTTGAGTTCACCCAAAAAACTTGTATTTTTGCTTTGCCCACATTTTATTAAGTGTTTATATTTACCTTTTCTACACACCTACACACCTACACACCTTAAGCAACCTTGGAAACCTCTGGAAACTTTTTTGGAAAAGTTTTTATGGAAAATGTCTAACTCCTTATGGGAGCCAACCAGCTGCTTGTTCTCAATGGCCTTGTTTGAATTCCATAGAATGTGAAACTTGCAGAGACTCCAAAGGGAGCCACACCTTTTTTGGGACTCTTTCCTGCGCTCATCCAATTTAATAAAATTCTTTCTAAAAAGCTTTCTAGGTTTAGGGTTTGTTCTCAACAATTTTGGTGTCAGAAGTGGGATCTCCAATAGTCTACCGGAATGGAAGAATGACCAATACAGGATCAAATTGAGCATTGTAACATAACTAATGTGGAAATATATTTAATATAAATGCACACGTATAGCCTATATAAGAGATTGCATGCAGTCTTGGGGGAAAAATCTGGAACTAAAAATATTATAAAAGTGAATGTTGAAAACTGAAATTACATAAAAAATAAAGTGGAAAAAAAATTGGGCATTTTAAAAACCTGGTGAGTACCCAGACTGACACTTGTGTGGGATGAGAACTAGCCTGGGCACTCTTATCAGCAAATTAGTAGTTTCTTTTTGAGCATGACTAATGGTGAAATGGGCTTTGTTTTTCTTGCCTTTTCAATGGAAAATGGGAAAGGGGAAATTTGGAATTGAAAATAAAATAGAATTAAAAAAAATGACAGAGGATTTCATATTTGATTCTGGAGTTGTCGGAGAACTGCTTGAATTTATTAAAGGGGTTGCACAGACCTACATTTTAAGAATAACACTTTGGCAGCTGAGTGGAAGATGGATGGGAGTAGGGAAGAGATAAGTTATTGGGAATTATTAGAAGACTATTGCAGTAGTCTAGGTGAGAGATGAGGGTCTATATTCATAATAAATAGTCATCAGACTTCTGAGCAATCTAAAAGCCTTTAGCCTTTTAAAAATTTCTCAGTCTACAGTCATATTTTCAAACACATATGTACATATATGTATATATACATAAGTTTGTATATGTATACATCCACACGTTTTCTTTCCTAGTTTCAAACTGAAGTCAGCAAGTTAGCATGATATATATTTTTGACTTGGTTTGGAGGATCATGCATTTAGAGCTTCAAGGGAACCTCAGAGTCTATCAGTTCCAACTTTTTCACTTTACAGATGAGGAAACTGAAGTCTTATAGGAGTGAAGTGACTTCACAGTTAGTAAGTGGTAGAGCCAGAGTTCAAATTCAGGACCTCTAAATTTCTACATACTACAATGCCTTTCAATAATTGTTTCTTTACTTCATCTTTGCAACAATTGTTAGTATGTTAGCTAAAATTATCTTCATGGTGGCCTTTTTTATGTTTGCTCATCATGAGCACCAACTACAAAGGCAAGATGACAAAAGGTCCCATGAAATGTTGTTTCATTTAGATGTTCAATGAAATTAACTTGTGTAATAGTAATGACAATTTGAAGATCTTCCCTGCTTTGATGATATTCCCTGCCCCCTAATAGGCTGAATGTAATCACAAGGAACCTATGGTGGGAGGAGTTTGCTGAAGGGTAGAGCAGAGCCCATAGGAAGCTGGGAATCAGAGCAGCTAGACAGTGGGTGATACCGAGAGGATGCACCCAGGGAGACAACTAAGTTTGTGAGTGTTGGTTTGTGGGAAAGCTAAAGGATGGCGTAGTTCTCTGTGGTGCTATGGTGTGTTAACTTCTTTGCTACTATGATGGAATTGACTTTCTGGTGTTGGGATTTGGTTTTGTGGTGTCTGAATAAATGTTATGCTTATGTCTTTTATATGGAGAGTCTGTTATATTTTGCAATCAAGAACTATGCTGGCATATTTACAGTCGCTGTCAGTGCTATGAATATTGTGTTGGTACTCCAACTTGTTCAATTCTTACTTTTCTCTCCTAAGTGAACTTCAATTCAGTTGCAATTTTTAAAAATTTCATCTTATTAAAGCAAGCATATCAATATTGACGAATGAATAAATTAAGAGTATTTATTAAATATTAAATATTTACAAATATCTGCTGGGCATTGTGCTGATTCCTGGGGAAATAGATACAAAAGCAATGCAGTTCCTGCCCTCAAGGAACATACATTCTAACATGGAAAACAACACATACAATGAAGTGGTAGGCAAGGAAGAGTACTGGCCTGGAAGGACGTTGGATTTATTTCTTGCACAATAAGGTTGTCAACTGATAATGACTTTCCAGAATCAATGGTAGTGTTCATTTGATTACAGTTCCCAGAGCAAAGGAAAGCAAGGAAGCTACGTATATATACAAGGTGGAAGGCTAGAACACGGCTGGAATAAAAAAGCATGGTTGGTTCTGGGCCTGCCTGACATAGTGAAATCTCACCAATCAGGACACGCTCACCCCCTCCAATTGTGTACAACTTCACAAAGCTACCGTAAAGCTTGTCAACTCAATAAAGATTTCACATTTAGAACATCAACAGCTGAATTAATGTTTCTGTACTGCTAGTCAATATAGATTGTTTTATTCTTAGGATACTTTATGCCCTTTTCCACCACTCTGATACCAGCCCTACAGAAATAGATCGGGACGACAAAGGACAAAAGGACATTTTCTTTGTTTTTTCTTGTTGTTGATTTTATCAACTACTGTGGCTAAACAATTCTGGTAATCAGTCTACGTGATTTTTGCTAGGACTTTAGAATTTGGACAACAGACTACTAAGTCTGAGGTTGGGATCACATTCAAATTCTTTCCAGCTTGATAAAACCTAGCAAAACCTGTGTTTTGCCCACCCTGGATCTATCCTATCGAGGCATCAAAGCAGGGTTTTTACTGAAGATTATCATCATATATTTTTAAAAGCTAATTAAAGACATATACTGGCATACACACATGTAATGACTTGCTCTGACACCAGTCAAATAAAAATCCAGATCAAAGAAATTCTGAATAAGAGAAACCAGTAAATTTATCAAGTACAAAACTTGTTTATTGATTAGCATAAACTGAAAAACACTGTTTACACAATCATGCAAAACTACTTTTTGAGGTCAAAATTTAAAATAAATTATATTAATAAGTAAAAGGTCTTTCAGGAAAACAGCATTCAATAAAATAAAATTATGATGTATTTGTTAAACTAATGTTATCTCTTCTGAGGGTTTAATTTTTTTCTTCTTACACGGGTTCAAGTATTTTGGAAGACAGTTATGTACAAACATGATAGCCAATTTTATACATGCAACTATGGCCACTCTCATTAAATGTAGAAGGAAACCCACAAAAATGAAATTTCAAAGAATACCACAGGGATTGGGCTAAATTTCTTTACAACTTTAATTTGCTTATCACCACATAGCTGTTTTAAACTACTGGCAAGCAGCAAGTATCTCCTCTATTCTGAGTATAACTTGGTTTGGGGGGAGGGCAATTCTCTCAAAGGTTAGCAGTCTCATTATTAAAATTGCCGGCAGAGCCAGGCTCAGTCTATGTCCAAGGGGAGAAAATAGTGAACTTGTTTTCATTATAACTTTGTAAAGTTCACTTGTCCCAGTGCTATAAATTTAATAAAATGGCAGTAACAAAGTACACATAGGCATTCCTAAGTGCCCTTGTCATAGAACGTGTGGGGGAAAAGCTACATAAGCAAAAATGGTGACCTGGAAAAAAACAAAAAAGAATTATCCCAACCCTTCAAATGTTGCCATTCCTCCTGTATCATGGTTCTAATAACGATTTCAAATATCTATGTGGAAAGTTTCTCAGGGCAGAAATGCCTGAAAAGGCCCACTCTAATGGTACATTTCAAAGAGGCTCTAGGAGTTACCTCTTTCTCTGGCAGTTCTGCTGGGGGCTGGAGAGAGGCAGGAGGTAGTGTGTGCCAGATTTGAATACGACTGTAGATGACTCTAGGAAACAGCACAGAGTTCTACTAGTTGACAGCATTTGCCTATATCTTTACCTCTAGTACTGTTGACATTTATTTTTGTTTGGTGTTTGAGACAGCAGTAGAATTAGGATGGAGAAAAATTGCATATGTTTGAAGGTCAAACTAGATTATTTGATATCACCAAAATATCCAATTGATGGAGATGCATATGTAAAAAACTTAATGTATTGAAAAACGACTTTCTGCATAATCAACCTGCTTCTAAATGAGAATAGTTGTATTTTCAATATAAATTATACTAAAAGAAAAATTTCAGTTAAGCTGATCAAGAAATTTTTGAATGGCTGTTTGTCAACGTAGCATCAAAATAGTTTAGTGTAAATCTTACCAAATACAAGGTATATATTCAAAAAGGTGGGTTTATTTTGCAAGGGTTATAAATATTTTTAAAAATGTCATGTCATTGTGGAAGTTACTCATTTTTAACTGAGGAATATGGAATTTATAAACATAACGAGGTTCAGTTATAAAAAAGTCTAAAAATCCGAATGAATGACTACTGTATTGGACCAAATATTGGCTACTCCTGGATACAAGTTGTATCCCTCCTTTTTTTCCTTTCACAGAGCTCTATAGTTGAATACTGGGGGGGAATTACTGGCTTCATTCAGATTTTATACATGCCATATTTGGAGGTAAAGTGTGGCCTATATTTGGACCAACACAGAATAGAAAAAAATCCATTCATAAAATGGATTTAGGTACACTGGAGCTGGAAGACAGAAAAATAAAACCAAGATTGATGTGGGAAAAAAAGAATTGTGGTGATTCCTACTTTTTTCTGAAGTATTTTTCTTTCTTTTTTAAAAACATGGCACATTATTTATCCCACAAGCTACTGCAGAGATAAGAAGAGCAAGATTACTTTAGTTGTTGAAGAATCACAGTGTTAAGTATATCTGCTTCTTGAAGTGTCAGGCTTTCATCAGTTAGCTCTTTGTTTGGAAATGATGTAACAAGAACAAAGCCAAGAGTCGCAAATTCAGGGCGGGACTGTACAATAAATTCTCGGACATCCACAATCCTGAAGAAAGGACATCATAATAAGTTATGGTTGAAAAGATCTGTTTATTCTAAAGAGGTTGAGGAGACTTGAAAACAGAATAACAAACATTCCCCAATAATCTGGTTTACATGGCTAATTTTCACTATGTAGATATTGTTTTCTTTAAAAAAAAAAGCAATGTTCAAACCAGTCTCTTTTAGGTTGATCATAAATTCCCAATTAGTGAAGTTCTAAATTAATAGGGGTTACATTATTAAGTAATGGTTTTCAGAAAAATCCAGATATTTATAATTCCTATATATTCACTCATCAATAATGTCTCTACATTCAAGTTCTCATGTTTTACAATCAGCGGAAAACTCTGCTTTCTGACTTGATTTATTTTTGTATGAGTATTAAGATGCAGAAAAATACTCATCATGTGAAACTATTTGCTTCTTACACACTTAGGGGCACTTTTATTTTTCATTTTTTCACCAAATATTTATTTCAAAGGTATGATACAAACCATTTATGTTTCTATGTTATTAAAGTAATTTACTATTTTGTACAATTTTAGGCCAGATAGCATAATATATTGTAACTGATAGTTTGACAGTACTGTATTAGCTTACCTATGTGTGTGGTTGAATCTTTGTATCAAACGGCTTCCATCTGCTAACCTGATTTGAATTTTTGTTGTCGGCACTGAATCATCAACAAGAACAACTGCATTTACTATTGACTTTTCCTCTTCTTCAGGGGAAGAAGGTGTACTGACTATTTCAGGCGTAAGACTAGGAGAAGGCAGAAAATAAGAATTCCAAATGAGAATTTGCAAAAAAAAAACCAAAAAAACCCTAGTGTTTTAGCAAAAAGGTAGTTAAATAAAACACTAACATCGCAATATAGATGATTCAACTTTTCCCCAACTAATACAGTAACTGATGATTTTTTTTAACTTTTATTTCTTTTAGTTTACATCATTCATTTCCACGAGATTTTGAGTCACAAATTTTCTCCCCATTTTTCCCCTACCCACCACCCCAAAACAGCCATCCCATTGTATACTCCCTCCCCAAAACTATTCTCTCCTATGTCCTCCCCCATCACCCCTCTGACTTTCCAGTAGGGCAGGATGGATCTCCCTATCACAGTGCCTGTGTATCTTAAGTCCCAGTAGGATGCAGTTAATAATAATAATAAAAATAATTGTATGCATATATACATATATATATTTTTAACATTTGATTATAGAACTTTAAATTCTAGATTCTTTGTCTTCCTCCTTCATCACCCACCCCCATTGGAAGGACAAGCAATTAAATACAGGCTGTACATCTGTAATTACGCAGAACCTCTCCACAGTGGGCATATTGTGAGAGACTGATTATATGTCCCTCCTTCCTATCCCGCCCCCCTCCCATTCTATTCTCTACCCTGTCCCTGTCCCTTTACAGAAGTATGTACTTCCATCAACCCTCC
>CM053580.1:381284595-381303891 GCA_028627135.1 Pseudochirops cupreus | reverse complement strand
GAGAAAGAATCTGGAATCTGGAGTTCCATAATCAAATGTTATGATTGTGTATCTATCTATCTATCTTTGTACATATATATATATATGCAACTATTATTGTTATTATTGACTACATCCAACTGGAACTTGAGATACACAGGCACTGCAGTTGGGAGATCCATCCTGCCCTACCAAAAAGTGACATAGGAGAGAATAGACTGGGGGAGGGGGGAAACACTGGGATGGCTGTTTTGGGGTGGTGGGCGGGGGAAAGACGGGGAGAAAATATGTGACTCAAAAAAAATTTAATAAAATAAAATTTAAAAAAAATAGACTAACTTGGGGCAGCTAGGTGGCACAGTGAATCAAGCATCGGCCCTGGAGTCAGGAAGACCTGAGTTCAAAGATGTCCTCAGACACTTAACACTTGCTAGCCCTGTGACCTTGAGCAAGTCACTTAACCCCAATTGCCCAGCCTTCTCTTCCTCAAAAAAAAAAAAATAGACTAACTCAAATGGCAAAAGGCCCAAAAAGCCAATGAGAAGAATGCCTTAAAAAGTCTAATTGCCCAGATGGAAAAGGAATTTCAAAAAATCACTAAAGAGAATAATTCCTTCAAAATTAGATTGGAGCAAATGGAAGCTAATGACTTTATGAGAAATCAAGATACTATAAAACAGATCCAAACAAATAAAAAAAAAGTAGGAAAATTTTCTACTACACCCCTGTTGCATATAATACTTGCTTTCATTTTTAGATAGATATTTTTATGATGCGAAATTAAAAGGCACCTATGTGCCAATACTTTGTAGGGATTTTAGTATAAATGTATGTTGTACTCTGTCAAAAACTTTTCCCATAATCTAGTGAGATAATCATATGAGTGAGAGTCATTTTTGAATGTTTTTGTTTTTAATATAACTAATTATGTTGATTGTATTCCTAATGGTGAACCATTCTTGCATCTCTGATATAAATTCAATTTGCTCTTAATGAATGATTTATTGGATGAATGGATATAGTCGGTTTGATTTTATTTAAACTTTTAAAATCAATATTCATTAGTGGATTTGTTCTATAGTTCTCATTCTGTGCCTTATCCTTCTTTGAATTAAGTATTAGGATGGCTTTTGTCTCATAAAAAGAATCTTATAGGGTGCTTTCGGAATTTTTGAGAACAATTTATCTAGTATTAGTACTAATTGTCCTTTACAAGTCGGAAGACTTCTCTTGAAAATCCATTAGGACTAGGAGGTTTTTTTCATCGATTATTCTTTATAGGCAATTCTATTTCCTTTTCTCAGATTGGGTTGCTTATAATTTCTATTGATATTCCCTTAGTGTGGATAGTTAAAATTTTTGAAAGCATTCCTCTCTTTTCTGTCTCAGTTTTGTTAGCATATAACTATACATAGGAGGTTCTGATAATTATTTTTTTATTTCTTCTGGCTTTGTTGTGATTACACCTTATTTAATGTTTTGTTGATCTGAATTTTCTGCCCTCTCCTTTTTAGTCAGGTTGGCTAAAGGTTTATCAATTTTATTAGTCTCTTCAAATAGATAGCTGTTTGTTTTATTTTTCCCTAGGTTTTTTGTTTCCAGGTTATTTCTCCTGTCTTTTTAATATCTCCCCCATTTGTGTGTATTTTAGCTTTGCTTATTTATTGGCTTTCTAATTTTTGTTAACATGTGCTTATAGGGATATGATTCCTCCCCGCCCCCCGGAGGCTTGCTTTACTCGCATCACAGAAATTTGGTGTGTTGTTTTCTCATTATCATTTTTTTCACATAATGATTAAATGTTTCTGTGATTTGTTCTTTGATCCACTCATTTTTTTTTTAGGATTTCACTGTTAAATCTCCATTTAGGTGACACAGTGATAGACAACCAAGCCAGAAGTCAGGAAGATCTGAGTTCAATTCCTGTTTCAGATACTTAGCAGCTGTGTGATCCTGGGCAAATCACTGAGCCTCTTTGTCTCAGTTTGCTTATCTATAAAATGGGAATAATAAGAGCACCTACCTCCCAGGGTGGTTGTGAGAATCAAATGAGATCATAATTGTAAAGCACTTAGCAGAATACAGAGCATATATGGCACATAAATATAGCTAACATAAATGTTAGCTTTTATATTTATTATTGTTTATGCTCCGTAACTGGTCATTATTTTAAATTTCATTGTAGTCTTTAATTGATATGTTTACTATTTCTGCCTCTTTACATTTGTCTGCAATATTCCTGTGTCCTAATGAATGTTCATTTTTTGTAAAAGTTCCTTGCTATGTAAACTCCATACCTGACTAAAAACTCTTCATTTCTCTTTTTTAAGCAGTGTTCCAGAAATACAAATTGTATTTTAGACATTATCTTATTTCATTATCCACTTGGCAAATATTCTTTGTTTTATACATCTTTTACAATTAGTTTGAAATAGAAATAAGTACATTGCCTATGCATGTCCCAAGGTATTATTTTTTTTTTTTTGGTTTAAGACTTCAGAGTTCTCTCTGTAAATCACAACAAAATTCTCCTTGCCCTTTTTCCTAGCTTGAAGCAAGTTCCGCAGTCCTTTGATGGCTTTTTGCTGAGTCTCTTGGTCCACTTCTGTTTCAAACTGCCTATTTGCAGTGCATGAGGCTCAAGAGGTAAATACAGAGAGATTCACGTGCTTCACCTTGCCAATGATTTACAGATATGTCCCTCTACTTTCCTGAATCTTGGGTGCTGGACTTGAGGGATGAGGCTTAATTTGTTTAGCCAACTGGCACTCACAATTTAATGACATAAAACAAAATCAAATTATTAATATTATCTACATCCCTTCTTTAACTTTATCATCACCTCTCCATAATTTCCCTGGATGTTTGGCTCTTTAGAGTATCTACCCCAAACCCCTTATTTTACAGATAAAGAAACTCAGGCCCAGAGAGAGGATATGGCTTATTTATGGTCAGTTAGTTAGCAAGTGGGCTAAAAAATGAATTCAGATCTTCTGACTTTAAATTCATTATTCTTTTCACTATATTATATTGTCTCCTTTCCTGTAAACAAACTATGAGGGAGTAAATATCATTAATGTCCTACCTGTTTCAGGACCATGTTCCCTGTATCACACACACACAAAAAAGAGCATCAGAGCCTTAGAGGTGTCCTCTTAAGTACTGTCCATGGATAATGAATCATAGTAGACCTAACTCTTAATGGCAATAAAATTTGAGCCCTATGAAAAGCAACCTCCCCAGTATCCCTCCTCCCTCTGATCTACCTGTCTCTCTGCCAAACAAACTGCATGGAATTTCACAATTAGGGAATCATTCTTTTGCCTAATATAGCCTTCCCAAGGCTTCTTTTGAAACACGTGGAGCCTTACATAAGGATAATACTTTTGTTGAGATTAGTTATGAAATCCTTGGCATGAGTTATTTTATCAGATGTGTTTCTTCTCTAACAGCTGATTGAAAATGAGATAGGGTAAGGATAGAGATTTTGACTGGGGTTGAGTGGGAGCTGGCCATATGCTACCTTCCCTTAAATGGAAGGCTTGGTGAGTTGTGCTACTTTGAGAAACCTCAGAACACTAGAATTAGAAGCACCAGGAATGTAGAAGAGGTGTAAGAATTGTGGGGACATAGAAAGGGATCAGGACAAGCTTCTGAGCACCAAGGTCCAGAAGGCAACATGAACTCCATGCAGTGGGAAGACCACCAGATATGATGATAGAAGAAGGACTAAGCTCCAGGCCTTGCTCTTTCAGGCCTTTAAATGTAAACCTATGGTGAAGAGGAGACCTCAGATCTTATTCCTGTAATGTTATACAATGAGAGTTAATTTCCTACTTTGAGAGGTGATGGGTTCGCCCTCACTGGAGGTCTTCCCATGGAGGTCAGATGACGACTTGCCCAGTATGCTATGGTAGGGATTCCTTTCATATATAGGTTGGTCACAGATGTCTCATCCAACACACAAACTCAGTGATTCCGAACTTTCCCCATTCCTTCTCTACTTCTATCTCTGAAAAAGTATGTGGGCAAAAACCTCAGGCAAGGACAAAGCTAAACCCAGTTGTGTCTACTCCCACAGTCCTTGTTAAAATCCCAAGTCCTTTCTGGAATTGCTTGGGGTCAAATGGTGCTGGGGAGTATACTCCCTTAGCTGTTTCCTTTGCTTAGGTGGTTTTCCTAATAAACAAAAAAAGACTGTAGTTCAACAGAAAGGATGCAGCATGGAGTGAGGAAGGAAGGCTCTGAACAGAGATGCTCCTTTGACTGCTGTGTATGACTGGCATGCCTTGGGCACCTCCAACCAAGGTAATGTCCCAGCTGTCTCCAGACCTTTCCTTTTCCCTCATGGAACTCGATTCATCTTAAGGACTTCTGAAAACTAACAACAGGATTACTGTGAAGATCATATGAGATAATGGATAGAATTAAAGTGATCTAAATTTCATTGATTCTTGCCTCAGTTGGCCTCAATTACATGGATAAGTGGGAGTTTGACATGTCCTAATCCTCTTCTCCATGTCTCCATTTTCTCATCAATAAAAATGAGAAGGTTTTTACCATTTTGTCTCTAAGATCCTTTCTAGCTCTGAATTTTTCTAGTTCTGTTCTATGGAAAGTATTAGAATTCTATATACATATAGTTTAAATGTCAAAGTGGATGAATTTGAAGGAAGAGGAAGAGGGAAATGAGAAGGGGGAAAGGAAGATAAAGAAGAGGAAGAAGAAGGAGAAGAAGAAGGAGGAGGAGAGGGAGGAGGAGAAAGAGAAGAAGCTAAATGTGAAAGACCCTCAGTGGCTCAGTGGAGAGAGCTGTGGACCTGGAGTCAGGAAGACTTAAGTCCAAATCTGGCCTCAAATACTTCCTTGTGGGGGACCCTCAGCAAGTCAACCTCTGTGACTCAGTTTCCTTATCTGTAAAACAGGGATAGAAATAGCACCTACCTCCCAGGGATGCTGAAAGAATCAAATAACCTTTACTAGTAATAATAACCTTAAAATTCTATATAGGTGCTAAAATTATTATTACTAATAAATGAAAATACAACCACATGCTATTTGTTCCGATCCATTTTTTTTTCTGGGAATCTGCATATGAGGGCATTCCAATGGAAATTCTACTAAAAGTATATTCTCAAAGTTTTGGTCTAGGATCACCAGTGAACTGGCTAGGAAAAACAAAACAAAAAATAAATTTGTAAATGTGGGAGGGTGTCTTGGTTCGTTAATGAGATTCTGATAATAAATCACAATAGTCACAACACTTCAAATTTTATGCTGCTCTTAGTTCCCTTCAGCTTTTGACTTAGTGATGCCATACGATATACTAGGAAGGACCTAATTTCCTCATTTGTAAAATGGTGCCAGCCAACTCACAGGGTTTTCATAAGGAAAGCTCAATTAAAAACCCCAAATAAATGTGAGCTCTTGTTATTACTGCTCCTCCTCATAATCTTCTGAGTATGATTTGTATGATTTTCCTTTCTGCTGGCTCGTTGGGTTCCTCTCTCCTCTTTTGTTCTTTAAGACTTTCATCTGAGATTACTCTTATTATCGGGGTTTGCTTCTTTGGTGCTCTTACTGGGGAGTATTTGAAAAAGGAGGCGTCATTATCTCAGTTTCATTCTACATTAATTCCCTTCTGTTTGTTCCTTACCTTTTTAAGCAACAGCATCAATCCCCGGCAGCTTGTGGCTACCAAGAAATGGTAATAGCTTTTAATTCTTCCTGATTGACACGCTTAGCCACAAGTCCCTTTAGGTCTCCTTTTAATGAAATTCATTACCTTTCTCTTTTTCACTTTTTTTCTTTCAAGAACGTAACAACAAAAATCCTCTTTCTTTGCAACGTCCTATCCCTTGTGCTCTTCCCGTGTTTCTTTGAATGTCCTTCTTTAATTAGATTTTAAACTATACTTCTGATTTTTTACCTGCAAAATACCCAGAATGTTACTTATCATGTATGCCATGCACCACAAGAGGGCACCCTGTGCTAAAGGGCCAAGCTCCCTGTGCCTCTTTCAGCTCTTCTGAACAGCCAGCTGTCAGTCACCCCCTTAGTTCTGTCTCTTTGTGTTTAAGATTAGATTTTTTCAGTCTATGGCTTGCATGCTCCTTCATGCTCTGACCCAACCCACTTATTGGCCACTCCCACTCACTCAAGTGATCAATAAACTTTTCTTAAATGCCTGCCGTGTACTTGGCACTGTGCTAAGGATTAGAGATGCAAACATAAATAAAGACAGACAGCCCCTGCCCTCAAGGAGAGTGCAGTCCAATGAGGGAAGACCTGCACGCCAGAGGAAGCCAGGAAAGGAGGGAGGGGAAAAAGAAGAAGATATCAGGCCAGGCCTAGAAAATGTTAAACGGTTTCAGAGGAGTCCAAAAGCAGTGTAGCTGGTAGGAAAAGAAAGATTCCTTCACCCCTTACTTGTGTTTTATTTAAAATCATTTCCAAAGATTTATCCTAAAAAGATATTTAATCAGAAGATCGGGGAAACAAATTGTAAGTTATTAGCAATCTACCCAGGGTGACTATGCCAAGCTCTTGTACTCTGGGTCTCAAGCAAGTCCTCCAAGCTGCAGGGGGTTTAAAACGCGTAGACGTTCAGTTCCCTGTTGTTTCTGGTTGTAGACGACAGCTTTGGTTCAGAACTTTTTTATTTGCCAGTGACTGGAGCGGAGTGACTTCCCATGGATGCAGTAAAAAGGTTTGGCTCTTTCTAGGAATTTCTTTTGGAGGTAGTACAAGCTAAGTAAACCAAGCAGCGTGACCACAGTTTTTTCTTCAGAGCACAAGGATTCTTCTTCCTATCTCCAGCTATTAGGTGTTTTTATTTAATTTGTCTATTTCTTTAATATCAGACAAATCTGAGTTATCTCCATCCCACTATGGCAGTTAAAATGCCAAGGCAGTTGGCAAACCAATGGATACTTAGAAAAACTGGAGGGCCATTTCCCCATATTTTCCTCTCTCTCCCCTCAAGTTTAAGCCTGATTGCTTATTCAGTTCCTTATTATGGATTTTTTTTTAATCACAAGAATGGCCACCAATCCACTCCAGAGACATTCTCATTCCCAGCGTGTTATGGAAGAGACATGAACTAGCATTTTACTTACACTATACATACTCATCACCTCAATCTTCCATCCTGCAATTCCCTTGGGGACACTTTGGAATCTAGCGTCTTTGGCTTCACTCTATTAAGTCTATTCAGTTTATCTGTTACTAAAACAAAAATTCAAATATATACTTTTAAGACATTTACTGAGTATCTACTATGTGTAAAGCATTGTGCTAAATCACTAGAAGAGATACTAAATTTTTCACTTGTTTCAGTTGTGTCAAGTCTTAGTGATCCCATTTGAGGTTTTCTTGGCAGAGATACTGGAGTGGTTTGCCATTTCCTTCTGCAACTCATTTTACAGAATGAGGAAACTAAGGCAGACAGAGTTAAGTGACTTGTCCAGGGTCACATAGCTAGTAAGTGTCTGAAGCCAGGTTTGAACTCAGGAAGATGAGTCTTCCTGACTTCAGGTTCAGCACTCTATTCACTGTGCCACGTAGCTGACCCCAAATTAGTTTAAATAAGCTGTATTCCTTGACCTAAAAGAGTTCTAGTTCAGTAGGGTGATAGGACATATACACAGATAATAACCATACATAATGACAAAATTTACTTAGAGAGCAAAATGTTTACTTTGTCCCAACTTCATGAGAGACCGTCACCAATCCCACGTTCAGATATGATGACTACAAACCTTGGTATTCTTTCTGTCTTGATACCTAGAAAAAGTGTCTCTCATGGAAGGGAATTCTTCCTTCTGTTTCAATAAACAACAGAACCTATTCATTTCCCCTTCAGGATCTCTCAAATACTAAAGAATTTCCCCTAAACAAAAGAGTTCCCTCCAA
Source organism: Pseudochirops cupreus (assembly GCA_028627135.1). Classification (NCBI taxonomy): domain Eukaryota; kingdom Metazoa; phylum Chordata; class Mammalia; order Diprotodontia; family Pseudocheiridae; genus Pseudochirops; species Pseudochirops cupreus. The sequence goes on along the minus strand of CM053580.1, from coordinate 381,295,998 downwards.
AAAGCAAAAAAAAATAAAAAGAAAGGGGGAAAATGGGGCACCTAGGTGACGTGCTGAATGGAGCACAGGCCCTAGAGTCAGGAGGACCTGAGTTCAAGTCGAACCTTAACTGGGTGACCTTGGGCAAGTCACTTAATCCCAATTGCCCTGTATACCCCCCTCTGAAAAGCAAAAAGACCCCAAACAAACAAAAAACAAAGTACTCAAATCGCCTACGATGGAATACACATGTGGGAGAGACATCAGAGGCCTTCTTCTGGGAGACTGGAGGACTGGCACATAAAGGGAGATACTGATTACTAAGCGATAAGAAGCAGCCTTCTTCCACTGACTCTGTGGCCAGAAATAGATCCATTTTTAAAACTGAGCAAAGCCACTCTCTTTCAGGGCTATCCAGGACTGAAGGACTCATTCACTCAAGGCAAGTGACACTATTCAGTAAGGGGCAGTAGATGGAGGGAGAAGGGCCTGAGGGACAACTCCCCATCCCTTTAGGCCACATGGCCCCCAGAAACAAGTTTGGAGTTTAGGTTTTGTTTCACTTTTCCTTTTCAGTTCTAGGTACAGGGAGGGGAGTCCCTGACCCAAGAGTTCAAGCTGTGGTTGTCTTGGAGTTAAGGCTTCTAGGCTGAATGTTACATTAAGCCCAGCAGAAGTGAGGGACCCAGGTTTTAGCCCAGAGGAGTTTAGGACTAGAATTTGGTGAAAATAAATGCTATGTGTGAACTGAGTTAGCTATAACCTAATCCTTCCCCTCTCCCCAGAGACTATGATGTTGCAAGGGGGAATTACTCCCTCCCCTAAAACTGGGGTGAGAATAATCAATGGAGGTTCTAGCCAACAGCACAGAACCGAAACACCCCTTTCCCCTCAGTCCTCTCGGGATACTGGGGGACACGGGCAAGGGGTGAAATATAACAGACCTGGCCTCAAAGAGTAGGGCCAAAGCAATGTACGTTACACATAGTTGTCAATCATCTCTGCTGCTTGCCAATCCTGCCGTAGTTGAAAGAGCTGTTTCTCTGAATCCTCAAATGTTCCCTCCCTTAAGGAACGATTCATTTTTTTCCAGAGAAAAGAAGATGCCAGCACTGGCTAAAAGCACTTTAGAAAAATGTGAAACAAAGTTTTGGTTTTGTTTTGTGAGATCTGATGGTGAAAATATCCTTACCAATTGGGGGTGGGGAGAAGGGGTGAGGGGAAGGAAAAGGAAACAAGAAAAACTTTATGGAAAAAAATCATATTTGTATTGAGGCTTAAAGGATATGTAAGGGGTGGCTAGGTGGTGCAGTGAATAGAACACCAGCCCTGGAGTCAGGAGGACCTGAGTTCAAATGTGACCTCAGACACTTAATACTTAGCTGTGTGACCTTGGGCAAATCATTTAACCCCAATTGCCCTGCCTTCCCCCGCTCCAAAAAAAAAAAGCAAAAAAAAATGTAAGAACTCAGGAGAAAAAGAGGGGAGAGGGAGACTATTACAGGGATAAGGAACAGAGTAGGTAAACCCGCCAAAGATATGTTTGTAGGACAAAAAGCTATCTAGTTTGAAGTGTAGAAGTCTTGAGAGACTTCTGGGTCAGATTATCAACAAGATGAAGGACTAAACATTTTGTCTCATCCTCACAGCCTCTCAGTCCTCTCCAAAATAGGAATTACATACTTAGATAAAGCAATTTCAGTTGTTTCTATAGACTAGGACACCAAGAACCCAAACAAGGTAAACATTTGATGAACTAACAGCAGAGAAGACTGATATTCTCTAATCCCTAGTGAGTGTTCACTCAGCAGCCACTCTCCTACCATTCACCATGCTCCCATCAGCAAGGCTGTACAAGCCAGTCCATAGGCGTGCAGCAGAACTCAGTTCCTTACCCCAATCCCCTCTCTTTTTTCCCACTGCCTCATTTCTGCAAGCATCAGAAATGTATTAAGGTTGAGATAGACCCATGTAAGCATTCTGTACCACAATAGTGCTATAAAGTAAAGGAACAGAGGGAACAGGGTAGGATACATGTCTGTGCTTGGAATAGAGCTCAGCTTTGTACCTTGACACCTTCCTCCTCCAAGTGTTGCAGAGATCTTAACTCCACACTGCAGAATTTGCTTGGACTTTGATGATTGTAGTCTGTGCTACTAGGCCAGAGAATTGAAGAACAGAGGGAATGGGGTAGGACACATGTATGGAGGACTATGTGGCACTCCACTAAGCCTAAGGGGAAGAGCCCAGTATATAGTTGGGGCCGATTCTGTTCACTCAGAAGTCACTTGAGGCAAAGACTTAATTTTGTGAACTGTGACTTACTCAACTTACTTAAACTGGGACAAAGTGAAGACATTTTGAGATCCAGCTCCAGGGAAAACTGCCATCAGAGGGGAGGGAGTCAGAAAGCAAGCAATAATTAAAAGTAAATTTTTAAAAGGCCAAAAATCACAAAAGATAGCAGAAGGAAGAAAACTCAAAGACTTTCAGCATAAGCTGAAACCAATAGGAAAGACATTAGCAGCAGAAGACAATATGCCTTCTAGAAGTAGTAAAAGATCTCAGTCATTTATTAATAAATACTGCAAAACAAAGGCAAAAGATTCAATACACGATGAAACAGAGGATCCTGTGGAATTTGAAGAGAACATGGAACCACAGCAAACTGTTCTTGAATGGTTAAAAAGAGAAATGAGAATTCTGAGAACAGAATTCATATTTTGCATAGCAGAAATAATTGACAGAATAGAACAACTTGAATCTATAGTGTCAAGTCTCACCAAAGAAATAAACAGGAGGATAAATGATTGGGAAAGCAAATACATGGAAGTAAAGGACAATTTAGAAGAGAAGCAAAAAGCAATAACATTAAAAGAAAGCATGATCTTCGTTCAAGCACAAAGTGCATGAGATGAGAATGACATGAGAAATCTGGAAAGGAATAGTGGTATCATTGCAGAAGGCTTTGAATACATGATAGAGAAATTTAAACTTTATTTGGTGAGTAAGAGAAGTAGTGAAGAATTTTTGAGCAGAAAGAAAGCACAAGTAGAGCTTTGCATGAGTAAAATTAGTCTGGCATTAATTGGCAACAGTATGAAGGCTAGTTTAGAGGGCGATAGTCCCAGATGGATTGGAGAGATACTTTAGATACAGAATCTATGGGTCTTGGTAACCATTTGGATATTAGAGATAAGAGACAGGGGAAAATCAAACCTTGAGTTAATCATGGTAGAATGAATGAATAACTATGTCACTAACGTAAGTATTAAGGTCAGAAGAGAGAGCAAGTTTGGTGAAAAGATAATGAGTTTAATTCTAGACAGATTTAGTTTGAGGTTTCAGTAGGACACCCAGAGATTTTCCATAGAGATACAAAGATATAGGTCTGCAGTCAAAAGAGAGGTAAGAGCTAAAAATACAAATTTAGGAGTCATCTGCATAGGGGGAATAGTTAAAGCAATAAAGATGAAGGAAATTCCCAAGTGAGAAAGCTTGAACAAAAGTGGGCTCAAGACAAAGGCTTGAAAGGATACTCAGTTTAATCACCAGAGAAAAAGAGGACAAGAAGTCAGCAAAGGATACAGAGAAGGAGTGGTTAGAAAGGTAAGATGAGAACCCAGAGAAGGGGGTGTTTCTGAAGTCTCAAGGATAAAAGAGGATCTAGAAGGCTGAGAGACTCAACAGTTAAATGCTCCAGAGAAGTCATCTCTATCAGTCTTATTTTAAACAAGCTCAAATTCTTCTTCTAAATATTCATTTTTCATGACTTCTGCCTTTGATGTTGTGGTTTCTTATGCAATTCTTTTCCATCTAACTTTGTGTGACACAATCATTTCATTGTTCTCCTCATATCTTTTTACTACTTTTTCGAATATCTAATTCATAGAATCAAAGAAGGTCATTGTGTCCATCTCTTTGATTTTACAGGTGAGGAAATTGAGAGATGTTAAGTGACTTGTCCAAGTTCATAAGTCAGTATTGCCATAGTGGAAAGAGAAATGGCCCCAGAGACAGGAAAAATTAGGTTTGAATCCCATCTCAGACCTTTGCTAGCTTTCTGACCTTGGGCAAATCACAACTTCCTTATGCCTTGCTTTTCTGTTTTATAAATGAGAAAATTGGACTTGATGACCTCTAAGGTCCCATTCACATCTAAATCTATGATCCTTTAAATGTGGATTTGAATTCAAGTCCTCTGATGTAGCACTTTTCTACTGTACCCCACACATGTTCTCCTTACTCCTACTTCCATGCTCCTTACTCTTTTCCCTTGCTCTCTTTTATACATGTATCATTTACCTACTTCCTCATCAACCTAACCTTTCCCAAATCTTTTCCTTTCCATATTGCTGGGTTATAGAACAAAACTAGTCCATCTGCTGGAGCAAATACTATGAATTACCCATAAATAGACTTCAACTAATCAACCAATCAATCACTAAGCATTTATTAAACACCACTAAGTGCCAAAAATTGTGCTAAGCTAAACAACAAAAATCTTTACACATATGTAGGTAGGTAGGTATATACCTATTCAGTATACATACACACAGACACAAATGTATGTGTGTATGTTTATATATATATATATATATATATATATGTATATATATATATATACACACACACACACACATAAATACCCATGTATACATATATACAATAGCATGTTATAGTAAATAGCTGACCTCAGAATCAGGAAATCTTGGTTCAACTCCCATCTCTGACACATCACTGCTGTGGGACCCTAGGCAAATCATTCAACTTCTGAAAGCTCTAGGCACCTCTTTAAAAGTATAGGAAGATGACTAAAGCAATGGTCTAGTCTATGTACATATGTATATACACATACACACATTTACATACATATCAACATATTGGGGTGCATGAAAGATCAAGGTTAAGTGAAGGTTCAGCTTGTTGTTATGATGGCCTAGATAGCTGGAGTAAAAGGAGGACCTTTCCAGTGCTGTTCAAGGCTAACTCTTATCAGGAGATAGCCTTGATCTTGGCTGCTGGGTCCAGAGTTTGGTCAGCCTCCGTATATAGCCGTATGGGTTCTGTTGACTTTGGAAGATTTACAGGCTCTTAGATAATGATCAAAATGTTTGCTATTTTTGAGCCTCATTACACTTTTAAAAAAAAGACTCCTACTCATTGCCACATTTGTACCAATCAGTACTTTTCAGTAATAATAGGCAATTTGATGGCTTTATCTCTTCTTCTGTGTAACAAATCTTTCCCTATAAAACTTAAAACAGTTATGTCATTCCAATATAGAACAGAATCATCATGCTAAAGTAGGAAAGAATGCTGGATTTGGAATCAGAGGGTCACTTACTCCCTGTGGGATGTCACTTCACCTTTCTAGACATTTGTTTCCTAATCAGTGAAATGAAGAACTTGGACTAAATGTCCTCTAAGGTCCCTTTTCTAGTTCCAAGTCTATGATTCTATGAAAACCAAAACAGGAGAAAATTCCATTCTGACTTAATCTTTATGAAAACAAACCTAAGGCAAAGATAGGTTACAACCATGGTGTACAGGGCCATGAAAGACTTTAGGACAGTAGAAGTTTCAACTTTCTATTGTGGGTAATAGGGAGTCATTAAGAGATTTTGAGAAAAGGAGTGACTTGGTCAAAGTCATAATTTATGAAGATGAATCTGTTTGCAGTACACAGTGGAGGTGAGAAGATAAGGATTTTTTTTCCAGTAATCCAAGACAAAAGGAATGAAGTATTTAAATAAAGTAGTAGAGGGCACAAATAGAGGAAGAAAATCCAAGAGATGTTGCAGGTATAAGATGGGCAACACTTGGAGCTATGTGGACATTCAGAGAGGAATCAGAGGCTACTTAAGAGGTTTCTAGCCAATGGTAATAGTGATGCCATTCACATAAACTGGCAGTGAATGAGACTGGAAGAGGGTAGAGAGGGAAAAGAAACAAGTTAGCAAGGAGAGAACCCTGTGTTTACAATGCTTGCATTTAGAAAGAAAGAACAGCTGGGAAAGGAAGAAGAAGAGTTCTAGCTAAGAAATAGACAGAGAGGTAGGAGGAGAATCAGGAGAAAACGGTGTTAGAAAAGCCATGGAGAGAGAGAGTTTCAAAAGAGGATGTGATTAATAGTGTCAGGTGCATCAGAGAGTCAAAGAGGATGAGCCCTGAGGAAAGCCCAGTGGATTTCATAGAATCATAGATTGAGTGCCAGTAGGGACTTTAGATGCTGGTGGATCCAAACCCCTCATTGTACAGCCAATGAAACTGAGACAGAGGTTAAATGATTTGCTGAGGATTGCACATCTGGTGAATATCTGAGGCAAGATTTAAACCCAGGTCTTCCTAATTCTAAATCCCTTGTCCTGTTCACTTAGAACAGTTTCAATAAAGTGGTGAAGGAGGAAACCAGATTACAAGGGTCTAAAGAGTGAGGGTGCAGAGAAGTGGTAGCATACTCTGATTGAACATTTTGTAAAGAGACAATTTGATTAGGCAACAAATTGGAGAGAAACTTTTGTTTTAGACTAGGTGACACTGGAATACATTTCTAAACAAAGGAGGAGTCAATGAAGAGGAAGAGATTAAAGATAAATGAGAGAGAGGAGATAATCAATGGATTAAGGTGCTGGAGGTGCTATAAAGGAGATCAGAAATGGGATATACAGAAAGAGGAACTGGACTTGTCAAAAAGCAGATGTTTCTTCAAATCAGACAATCCATCAATCAGTCAACAGACATTTATTCATTCCCACTACATCCAATTTATGTCATCCTCTACGGTTTTGTAGATGTGAGTCACATCCCTATTCAACCTTTGAGTTATGGTAATTATTGACTTGATTTGACTGTTTTGGAATACTGAAAATCTTCATTTTTCTGCCCTCTTATGGAACTCACTTTATGACCTTAATTACTTTTCTTTTGATTTTTTCCAGCTTCATAATGTTGTTCTTGAAATTCATAATCAGAAGTACATCCAGGTGTGGATGCCCCATGATTTATACAAGTACATAATTATGCTGTCTATTTGCTTTCAATGGTGCTTCTAAACAATTCTTACGATTTGATTAGGTTTTTTTGGCTACAGAGGTATAATGAGTTGCCATGATCAGGGAAAAATTGAGCATTGTTTAAACATTTCCTTAGATTCCTCATCTCATACTTGTCCATAGAGAATATTTTTAGCCAGTATGCCCAGTTGTGTGAAAATTGCATTTAGATGAAAAAAACTATTAGTCCAGAAGACTGAAGATGAATCGTACGATCCTCCTCCCAGACAGGGGATGGATTTAAAATCCAGAATGAGACATATAATTTTGGATGTGACCAATTTGTTTTGGAGAATTTGTTTTACTGGATTATGTGTGTTTGTTATAAAGGGTTTTTGTTTTATTTTATTGTTCAATGTGTATGTGGCATAGAGGGAGTAAAAAAAGAATCATAGATGTTTACGAAAGTTCATCCAAAAAAGAAAAAGAAAAACATTTCATGCAATATGTACTATCCTGTTTGGCATTGAATTCCAGACCTAAATGTCTGTTCTATCTACAGTTAAGCAGCTTTGTTGCTTGGCCGAGGACCAACTCATGAATGCATCCATAATACTTTGTACTCATAGAACAAAATTTATATGAGAACATAAAGTACTTTGGCAGTCAAAATTCGTGAAGGTTACTTTATAGTAATTTAAAACAGGAAGGCAGTCACCCTCATGTTATCATCATCAAAGATTATTCTGGATTGGGTTTATGAGCGGTAATAAAAATAATCTACATTTGGCATTTTGATTGAAACCAAAGGAAAAGGAAGGAAAATAGTACAGATATTTTTATCGCCTTTTTATATCTGGGATAACCAACAGTCAGAGGTTTGAAGTCTTGCCAGATTTGGTAACTTGTCAAAGACAAGATTTCAACCCAAGTCCCTCAAAACCAAGGTTCTTTCTACCACTCCATGCTGCCCCTACAGATCAGTAGACAATTTTTGCTTTCTAGAAGCCAACAGAAATTCAGAGAGAACTTCACAGGAGAGCTCTATACCCATTATCTCCCTGTCCTTCCTCCAGTGGCCTTGAGGACATGAGAACTGCCCTGGATTTTAAGGTTTTTGTCATTCAACAAGCATTCGTTAAACATTTTCTGTGTGCCAGGAACCATGGAGCATAGACAGCTTTTACACCAACAACGCCAAGCAACAGACTTCAACCTCTTAAAGTATTTTGAAAACTGAAGATGTTAATTAAGAACCCTTTTAGTGATAATCCACTATTAAACTAGTCCTTTGTCAACAGATAAGAAAATAATGAGAGGAAAGACAGAATGTCCTTTCAACCCTGGTGATATACCTTCAAAACCAGAATGGAAGTCCCTTTGAAAGTCAGACAGAGAAGACTTATTATCTTCTTGTTTATCTACCCTGAAAGCCAGTCTATTAGAAAAAAAAATTTTTTTTTTTTTGCTTTTTTGGAGAGGGGAAGGCAGGTCAATTGGGAGTAAAGTGACTTGCCCAAGGTCACACACCTAGTAAGTGTTAAGTGTCTGAGGCTAGATTTATACTCAGGTCCTCCTGATTCCAGGGCCAGTACTCTATTCACTGTGTTAACTAACCACCCCACATTTTAAATAACTGGTTTCCACAATCTATTTCTCAGCAGAGTCACACTGTAGTTATCAAATGAGATAATATATGTAATGTGTTTACAAATTTTTAAATGTTATGTAAATGTTAGCTACTATTATTATTCTGTACTGTTATACACTATCACTGTTTAATAGTATTTGTGATAGTTTAATGTATTTTTCTACTGTGAAACCTGGAAACCATAACCCAATGCCATCTTTGCCCTTAGACCCAGGTGAAATGTAAGAGTATATTAGGATAAGTCATTAAAGATCCTCAGGGTAGAAAGTACAAAAAAACAGCTGCAAGATGTATCTTTAGCTTAGCTCTACCAGCAGCTGGGAGCCAAAAATCTTAAATAAGAATTTGATTAGAAGCCCACCAGGAGACATGATCAAGTAAAAGCTCAGTCTAGAGAAAGAAACATGCTGAAAAATAGTCTAGTCTTGCGGCTTAGGGAAAAGAATGATAATTATGGTCTAGAATATGGAATCCTAGAAGGTGATGGCCTCCAGAGAGGAAAAGGTCTAGGGCAGCGGTTCTCAACCTGTGGGTCACAACCCGTTTGGGCGTGGAATGATCCTTTCACAGGGGTCACAGGGGTCAGCTAAGACCATCGGAAAACATGTATTTCTGATGGTCTTGGGAACCAAGACACTGCTGTTCTATCCATCTCCAGGCGGGTCTGCCCACATGCAGATATGCCCACATACAAGTATTAAAAGGTCACAGCATTAGGAAGGTTGAGAACCACTGGTCTAGGGGATGGTCTAGATCTAGAACAATAGGAGAGAGAAGTCAACTTCACTATAAATGGCAAGAGTAATTATTAGATCTTGTTTTCAACCTAGCTAGAATGAACCAGGATGGAAAGAGTGGGTCAAGATATTCCAAGGGCTAGAATCATTGACAACTTCAGAAAAGAATCTTCCACAGGACAAACCATGGAGGACAAAGACAAAGGAAGGAAGTCTTTGGAAGCCCAATAAGGAAGAGTCTTTCTCACTAATTCAATCCAGCTCAATCCAGTAGAACTCTAGATCCCCAATCCTATGAAAGAGGAGGAAATAAAGCTGAAAAGAGAAGTGGGAAACATAGGATGTAGGGTATTAAATTGCATACTTAATAGTTTGCATTTTATCCTAGAGATAATGAGGAGCCACTAAAATTTTCCAAGCAAAGGAATGACTCTGTGCATTCTAGAAAACTAGAAACCTGTCTGGTAGGAATTCATTTTGGACCAACATCACATACTGTATAATGCAAGTCCCGAATGGATACATGACCTAAGTATAAAAGGTCATAAAGAAATTAGAGGAGCAGGAAAAGAGCAGGTCTTCTGGACCAGCATTCTACCACTGCCACCTAGATGTCCAGTGTATTTTTACACATTAAAAACAAAAGTTTCAAAGAATCAAGATGTGATTTCTAGGTGTGGGGAGAAGACAGTATTTTGCCTAATCATGAAAGAAGAGATGATATAGTTGGGGATAGCATACTGGACCTGTAGTTGGGAAGTTCAAATCTCATCCAAGTTAAGAGCTGTGGGACCCTGGGTAAGTCACCTAATATCTGTCTGACTCAATTTCCTCATCTATAAAATGAGGAGGTTGAATTGGATATCCTTAAATGCCCCTTTCAGCTCTAAATCTATGATGCTGTATGTATCCATTCTTGTGAACCCCTGTGAAACCAAGACTCTCTCTTTGCTCCTCTTGGAATCAAATGTACCCAGAAGTAAGCATATTGCAAGTGTGCTAACATATGGAATACATTGCTGTTGGCTTCAGTTCCAATGTTGCTTCAGGAACTTCATATGAATTCCCCACATGGAAAGAAGATTCTTCATTCTGGAGGAGAAGGCAATGTTATTTCAGGAATAAAGTCCTTGATATTTATATCTTTGCTCTTCTCCAAATGCATACATAATGCTAAAAAAAATGCTCTCTACATGTATTGACAGTTTTGTTTTATCTACATTCATTTCTTACTATTGTTTATCTGTTTTTATCTATATATTCTTTCAGTGTCACAGAATCAACAGCTGGAGAGCAGATTGAGCTTTGGTGCATAATTTCTGTGGAGTTCAGGGTCTTGCATATAATTCTTACAAATTCCAGAACAGCAGCCTGAACACAACTAATCAATCTTCTGGGGTACTTCAGGTCACCTAAGCTCCCTGTTGTCACTTTTGGAGTCAAGCCACTGCTTGAGGCAACTATTCTGTGCATAGACCCTCTAGTTAGTAAGTCTTCGTTTGTTTTACCTCTCCCTGGGAGAGCTTCTGGTATGTTGTGATCTTTTCTGTCCATATTTTCTGAAGCCGGAAGTAACTTCAGTGCTGCCAAAATCATCTAATTATCTCTGTATGACAGTGTCATCAGGGGTCAGGCTCTTAGAATTTAGAATGCTCATGGGTTTGAACCTGAGAGTTCATCTAGTTTGACTCATTTTTACAAAGAAGGAAACTGAGGTCCAGAGGGATAAAGTAATACAAGGAAACATACTTAATAAGGAGTAGACCTTGGCACTATCAAAGTGTGTCACTTTCCTTTTGTTAATGCTCTCATTCAAATACCCATATTCAAACCCATTCAGGCTGGAAGCAGGACACATTATTCTAATGTTGCATATTGGTAAAAATAGAAAAGCAAGCTGTATATAAAAAAGATTAATCATTTCATGCATAATCCTTGATTTATCTTCTACTGTGTATATGTTTATGCTCATTTTAGATTGTGTTGGTTAATGCAATAATGTTATAAATTAGAAAAAATGGGGGGGCGGAGCCAAGATGGC
>CM053580.1:381267526-381284095 GCA_028627135.1 Pseudochirops cupreus | reverse complement strand
TCTCTTGGTCTTTCTTGCATGGATGGAGAGGTCAAATTCCTTTGAGTAATTACAGATCTATTCTAGGAGATTCTGCATCCTGGGGCTTCATGTCATCAGCAAACAAACATCTGAAGGACTTCACTTTATTTCATCTCCTCAACATATTTCTGACCTAGATCTCTTCCAGTACAGTGACAAATTCCTTTGGCAATCATACATCACCCTGATTTATGCCTCGCCTGATACTGATTATCTAAGAATCAGTGCACTGAGTTATTTCCGTTATGACATGTTCCAAGGTAATCTCAATGTATGGATGGGAGATGCCTTGCTTTTCTCAAATGCTTTTTTGTAATCAACAAACAATAAGCACAATGAGATCTTATATCCATTATATATTTCAGGTACTTATAAGAGTATAAAGATGTGGCCCATTGTTGAATATGAGTTGCAAAAGCTTGCTTGTTCCCAAATAGGGCACTAAGATGCTACTGTGATGGAATAATTCACTTACAGGCTCTTGTGGTAAGTGGAGTTGTTTGACTCTCCACCATGGCCCCAGAATGCTGTGCTTTTTGAGTTTTTGTATCTACTTCTTAGGGTTTTTCTGTCTCCAGGTGAACAAGCTCTTAGAGCTATGTCTAAGCTGAGAGTTTACTTTAAGTAAAGACTGGAGTGATCCTCTTTCTTTGAGCTGTCTTATATGAGATTTCATGCATGGATTTTGTGATGTTTCTTTTAACTGCCCAGAGGACATTTTTCTCCCTTTATCATTCTTGTCTTCACACTTTGTCATTCACACTTTGGGTGACTAGATGAACGTATTGTTGTTCAGTCATTTTCAGTGTGTCCATCTCTTTGTGATCCCATTTGGGGTTTTCTTGGCAAAGATACTGGAGTGGTTTGCCTTTTCCTTCTCCTGGCTAAATGAGCTACAGAAAAGCAATGTATTTTTATATTTCAAATCAGTAAAGGCCTTACTTGCTAGAAGACCTGGACAAGGGATTAAGTTTTACATGAATTTCAATCCCATTAGCAGCTCTCTAATTCCTACTACACTGGTACTGCTGCTACTAATATAGATAGCCAGCCAGTAGACACAAAGTGTTCTAGGTTCCAGAGAGATGTGAGATTTGAGTCAAACAACCCAAGTTGACCAAACTAGGGAAATCATGGCAAAGCAAACCAGAAAAGAAAAAAATAAACAAACTCAAATAAATCCACAACCTAAAGCTAATTATAATAGGTAACCAATATGTGACACATTGTATGTGGAAGAGAGAAGAAAGTAAAACATACTTTGTCCCACATATTTTTATCTTTTGCTTATACAAGCAACTTGACTGAATAACTAGTCAATTTAATCAGTAAAAAATCAATCAATTCTATTCTGTCCCATTCTATTCTACTCAATAAACTTTCACTAAGTAGCCTGTTTTAATCCCTAGGAATAGAAAACCATTTAAGTCCTAGCTCTTAAGGAGATTACAGTCTAATAGAAGGATATAATGTTTACCTAAATAATTATGATACAAGATAGGATGTAATAGGGATAATGTACCCTAAGAAAACTTGATGACTGAGAATATTGGAAAATAGGGATAAAGAGAAGAGGGAGATCTGGCATTGAAAAAATATAACCTGAGGTAGGCTTTGAAGGATTTCAATGAGAGAGAAAATTTTCTAATAGTAACCTGTGTTGCTATGGAGATAAGCCTTCTAAATTCACTAGCTATTGACATTTGGGAATTGAGATTTCTGGGAAAGGCTCTTTGTGATGGTTTTTGGGTCTGCTTTGCAGAGATTTCTAAGAGAAAGATGTAGGAAAGAATGGAGCTGGGTTTTCAGTGAGAGTTTGGAGTTTGTCTTCCATCTTTGAAACATGTGGATGGGCACTGTAGGGTCCTAGCATTTTTTCCCCCAACTATCCTCTCCTGAGTGACTATGATGAGGTGTTATCCCTGTTGCTGCTACTGGCAATAGGGCTGTTCCTTGTGTTTATCAGACTAAAGTGACACCTGAAAGAAAAAACTGCCTTGAATTGAGATTGAGAATTGATGAGATATCTTCCTTTGTTCTCTTCCTCCGCAAATGGCACAAGAATAGCTTCCATTAGCTATTCCATCTCCTTCAGAGTTTTGCCTAAATTCCTTCACGTGAGGGAAAGGAACCTGAAATCTTTCTGTTTCAAATGGAAGTGCTCAATACTAACGAAATCTAAGAACATTTTCCTAGGGGAAGGACTTCCCTATTGAAGAAAATTTTTCTGGGAAAACTGGAGTTTGAGCAGAAAATATGTTTAGATCAATACTTAACTTCAAAAGAGTAAGTGATCTGAATATTAAAGGACACATAAAAAAGTAAAGGCTGTTGGAAAGAGGTACATTGAATAGTTATCATTGGGGGAGAATTTATAAATAGACACAAACTATAGAGCATTGCAAAAGATGAAAATTTTAAATTATATAAACTTAAAATGTATTTGCACAAAGAAAATAAATATTTCTGGAATAAAAAGAGAAACTAACTAACAGTAAATATGTGCATATGTATTTATATCAATTATCTCTAACAATTGTATGATTCTAAGTTTGTGGTCAAAGACTATGACAGTTTTCATAAGAAGATTTAATTTATCAACAAAAAATGTCCCAAATCATTTATAATAAGAGAAATTTTAACTGGAGTAACCAAGATATGATATGAAATCATATTATCCAATTTGGCAAAAACAGTAAAAATAACTAGAAATAAATGATGTTGGAGGAAGTCTGACTATGTCGCCCTTTCCCTTTATTGAATAAGCTATAGTTTTTCCCTAATATATCAAAAGGATCAAATATATAAACTTTTCTGTTTGGTATATAAATCTTCATAAATCTCTTATCCCTTTCCACTCTATCTGGTCTTCTTATGTATTACACCCTTCCACACAATTCATGATCCTTGCGTACTGACCTCCTTGCTCTTCCTAACTTTGGTCTCCATTGCATTGACTATCTCTTGTGCCTAAAATGCATTCGTTCAATATTTTGGATATTTTGGATACGCACTTATTGGAAGTCTTTATTTCTTTCAAGATTCAACTCAAGCTCCATCTTCTACATAAAACCTTTCCTAGTGCCTCCAGTTGCTAGTTCCTGACTTCTCAAAGCTGTCTTTAATTCATTATGTACAGATTTGATGTAGAGTACGCAAATGTATTTACCTGTTGTCTCCCCAGATAGAGCGTAAATTTCTTAACGGAAGGGACAATCTCATTTTTTTCCTTTGAATTCCTAGTGCATTAGCACACTGCCTGGCATATAATAAATGCTTAATAAATACTCACTGATTAATTATACACTGAATATTAGTCCAAATCACTTTGGAAATAAAGTCAGAATTATACAGGAAAAATGACTAAATTGCTTATATTCTTGTCTGAGTAACCCTACTCCCTGCTACATTCTTCAAGAAGTTCAGTAATAGAAAGGGCTTGTATGTATCAAAATATCCATCACAACACTTTTGTAATAATGAAACAAAACAAAAAATCTAGAAACAAAGGTTCCAATTAATTAGAGAATGGCTGGACAAGTTGTGGAATATGAACATGATGGCTACTACCATAAAAAACAACAAATATGATTAATTCAGAGAATCATGGGGAAACATATGAAATTATCGAAGTGAAGGAAGTAGTACAAGGAGAACATTTACACAGTTATTATGACAACATTAAGAGGTAATAGAACTCAAAATGCAATAATCATTATTGGTTCCAGAAGATTTATGTTAGTGCAAACCTCCTTCCTCTCTACAGAGAGGTGGGGACCCCATGGAGGCAACTGCCATGTACTGTCCATTGCCTTTGCCATTAGAAAAAGGATGCAACTGTTAAAAACAAACAAACAATGTCCCCCGCCCCAAGTCTTCTAAATTTTTTATTGGGGCATTTGGCATAGATTATAAAATTAGTTTATGAAGTAATTATTATAAGTTTTTTCTTAAGACCTTTTACAATTTACTTATGTAATGAGGTTCTGACATATGTGGAGACCCAGGATATAAGGGAGATGCTTCTGGGAGAATTCTGAGGACTGGAACATACACAGACAATATGATATCAAGTATACATGTGAGATCACGCAAAAATATATTTCCGTATCAGCCATATCACAAAAAATAAAGATAAAGTGAAAAAAATACACTTCCATTTGCATTTAGAATCTATCATTTCTCTCTCTGTAGGTAGATAACATTTTTTTCATCTTGAGTTTTTTATGTGAGAAAATTTGCTCCATTGTACCTCTCCCTTCATCCTTCTCCCACTACATCTCTCTTTCTCACCCCTACATTCTTTTTTTTGGAGATCATCCCAACATAATTGACTCACACTCATGCTCTCTGTCTGTGGAAACTCCTTCTAACTGCCTTAATAATGCTAAAGTTCTTAGGAGTTACATTTATCCTTCTCCCATATAGGAATGTAAATAGTTCCACACCCTTGTGATTACTCTTTCATATTTACCTTTTTATGCTTCTCTTGAGTCTTCTGTTTGAATGTTAAATTTTCTATTTAGCTCTGGTCTTTTCTTCAGGAATGCTTGAAAGTTTTCTATTTTGTTAAATATATCATTTCTCCCTCCCCCCCCCCCCCCGAAGAATTTGGCTATATTCCTAGGAGTTTTCATTTTGGGAAGTGATTGCTGAAATCTTTCCATTTCTATTTTACCATCTGGATCTAAGCTATTAGGGCAGTTTTCCTTAATAATTTCTAGAAATATGATGTCTAGGCTCTTTTTTTTTAAATGGTGGCTTTTAGGTAGTCTAATAATTCTTAAATTATCTCTCATCCATCTATTTACCAGGTCAATTGTTTTTCTAATGAGACATTTCACATTTTCTTGTTTTTTTTTTCTCATTTTTGGCTTTGTTTTATTGTTTCTTAAAGTCTCATGGAGTAACTAGCTTCCACTTGCTCAATTCTAATTTTTAAGGAATTATTTTCTTTGGTGAGCTTTTGTACCTCTCTTCTCATTTGACCAGTTCTGTTTTTTAAGGGGTTCTTTCATTTAGTTCATTGTTTGTACTTCCCTTTCTATTTGACCTATTCTGCTTTTAAAAGAGTTCTTTTTTTTTTTTAGTGAATTTTTGTACTTCTTTTACCATTAGGCCAATTCTATTTTTTAACATGATATTTTTTTCAGTATTTTTTGTGCCTCCTTTACTAAGATGATAATTATCTTTTCATGATTTTCTTGTGTCACTCATTTCTTTTCCCAATTTTTCTCTAGCACTCATTTCTTTCTTGAACCCTTCCAAGAATTATTGCTGGCCTTTGGTTCAATTAACATTCTTCTTTGAGGCTTTGCCTGTAGCTGTTTTCACATTGTTCTCTTCTTCTAGGTTTATGTCTTGGTCACTGCCACTATAGTAGCTTTTTATGGTCAAGTGCCTTTTTTGTTGTTTGTTCATTTTCTCAGCCTATTTCTTCACTTTGACCTTTATGTTAAATTGGACTCTGCTCACCTGAGGATGGAGAGGCAGTGTGCCAAGCATGGGGATTTGGGGTGTGTGTGTGTGTGTGTGTGTGTGTGTGTGTGTGTGTGTGTTTGTCTGTCTGTTTTCAAAGCTAGTTATGGTGGTCTTCAAGTTTTTGGCACTTCCAAGTCAGTGTTATCCTGGGAAAGGTGTGGTCACTGTTCTCCTGGTCTGTGCTATGGTCTTTGCCCAGGAAGGGTTCCTGCTTCCCCTGAAGCCACAGGTACTAGTGCTCCTATTGGCCCTGGAACTGTGACCAGGCCCCTGCTCCCTTGTGTTACAGACCTTTCCTTCAAACCTCCTAAATGGTATTTGGCTGGAAAAATATCTCCCTCTGACCTTTTGTTGATCTGCTGCTCCAAAATTTGGTTGGAGGCATCATTTTAAAGCTGTTTAGAGGGGAATGTTGGGAGAGGTCATCTGGGTCCTGGCTTATACTCTGCCATCTTGGCTCCTCTTTTGCTGTATGTCTTATTAGATATAAGTTCATGAGTTTCTGTGACTGAAGGGGAATAAAAGTCAGTCATATCACTGGTAGCTAAACTTCTCATTTGGCCTTTCTGAACTTGGCTGAGTAGAACGTCTAATGATAAGCACATAGTACATCGCTTAGTCCATATCCAAAGTCTTCTCATTTTGGTAAGATTTTCCAGATTTTGCATTCAGGTGGCATACCCTGAAAGCTCCCCGGGTCACCTTCATGCTAGGACAAAATATTAGAATAGGGCTTTACCTGAGGTCTTATTTTTCTGCCCCTTCAAACATTTTTGTAGACCAACTTCATTTTATCAGACATAAAGAGATATGTCACTTTAATTAATTTGAAGTTGTTCTTTAACTCATGAATGTTTCTTTCTCACAATTTACATCTGCTTCTATGGGGGGAAAGAAAACAAACAAAAATTCTTGCTATCTGGTTTAGAGCCATCTGTAATTTTGGCACTAATTATGTAGTATTGCCACCTAGTGGACGACTGTGTTACTTAATACCACCTCCAATTTTGCAGCAAACTTCATAATTCTGCACTACAATTATGCCTATCTTTATCATGGCACTGTATTTCTGAAAATATGTGTGAAAATCAAATTCCTATAAGTAAAATCACTTTTATGAAGAGTTGGATTTTAAGAAATCTTATAAGCGCTTCCTCAGTAAAGTGAATTTATCTCATTTTACTGTTATAAATGTTGTGAATATTTATCAGCAGGAATTAGCGGGAGAAGAAAGCATGCTTAGAGGAAAATGGACAATAGGTTCAATTAAGTCAGATTATCCCAGGAGAATAAGGATAAAACTGAAAGTAGTCCAATAAACAAACCAAAAATAGAAAAGATCTGTAAAGATTTCTTAAACAAACTTTCTCCCCATCAATGGCAATGAAGTCACCACATTTGAATTCTGCTATCATAGTCCCTGATCTGCTACATGAAGAAGTAGAAAAGGTAGTTTTAAAAATATGGTGGAAAAGTTGTACTAGACCAAGTATACACAGAAAAGGTCTGTGCTAGAGGTGACACAATTTTAAAATCATGAGGGGTTGATTCCCAAGATAATCAAAAGAGAAGAAACCACCAAATGCTTGGGGAAATGATGTCGTTATTCCCTTAAAAGTGCATTAAAATAAAAGTCACAACAGATCATATGCCCACTTTCTCATCTCTGCAAAGTCTCTGTGAGAATCATCTGCACAGCTGTTATCTATTAATAGCATTTTGAGGAAAGCATGAGAATAGAAATCTTTCAGAAATCGTATTGCACAGTGGTCCTTCCTCCAGCCCAGGCCCTGCAGCCATCATCCCAGAAAGCAATTCCTACAGTGAAGGGCCAGTCATCTCCAAGAACATCCAACCAACTGCTACCTATACGGCAGGCAAGCTAGTTTAGCTGAAGCAGTAAGGCATCCTAAGGGAGAAGGAGGAAATAGCACATCTCAGGCAAATCAAACTACTACCACCACTTCCCCTTATACTCTGATAGGGATAGCCCAGAACCTTGAACTCAAGAGCTTTGGGAATAGCAGTAGCTTTTCCCCAAGGCTACCAGTCCTTGCAGCCCAGGACCCTCAACCATCATCCATGGGAGAAATGAATGTGGAGAAGGGGGCCACCTTACTTTCTTTACTCAAGACAAATCACTAACTGCCATCTATGAACAGATAAATCCATGAATCCTAGGAGCAACAGCACCCAGACTATAATTGGTCCTTCATCCAGCCTAGCTCCCACAGCCATAATACTGGGAAATAATCCCATATACATGTGACATCCAACTTTTTCTACAACCATGGTCACTAAAGACTCAAAAAAGAAAGTTCTTATCACTAAATGTCCTTGGCATTGTTCAAAAGAAAAGATCGCTTGAATCAGGGACTCTTCAATTCCCACTCCCCCATCTAAACTCAGAGATTCTCTTCTGCCTCCCACCTCAGTTAAGAGATCCTATGTGAATCCACCAGTTCATTGACCTTCTTGCCCTGAATCTTTTAATCCCCTTAATCTCAGATCAGGTTCCCAAATAAAGGTGTTGTGGGAAAAATGTTGGAAAAATGTAGGGAAACTTGAGTTACATTCTGGTCTCAAGAACTTGGTAGCTATGTGATCTTAAGCAAATTATCTTATCTCTCTTTTCCTCAGTCCTGATCTGTAAAGAGGAAAATAATAATAATAATAATAATATATTATATAAATAACATAATAATAATAAATTTAAAATTTTAAAAACATCTCTCAGGGTTCTTGTGAAGATCAAAATGATAAAATGATTGTGCAATGCTTAGCACAATAATTGGCATGTGGCAAACACTGTATAAATGTTGACTATTGTTAGTGTTATCATTTCCTTAACTGAATGTAAATACTCTATATTTGATAAATCTATACTGGGATTTAGATGTGATTAGTATAAAATGCCAAAGATAATAAAATGAAAGCTTTTTTATATGGGATCATTTGGAAGTACAATCAGCTGAAATGATGTCATCTGACAGGTAATAAGTTTTGTTTCATGTTTTAAATACACGATATTTTGTATGTTATTGTATTTCTAAATTCTCTTATATTGTGAAATTTGGAGAGTAATTCTATCAGAAATGCTATTAGGAAAACAACTATTTTTTCATCTAGATGCTATTAGATTATGAAATGAGCTTTTAAAAGAATCTGATAAAATAGATATTTGACAACTGTTAAATATTTAATGTGGCATATTTTGTTTGAAAACGGATATTAATAATAGCATTTACTACAATAATAAGTCTTAATTTAGAATTTTTTGCTATCACTTATAAAAATTATGAAAGTGTGGGTTAGTTTCAAGATTTAACTTCACTGCATTAATATGAGTCAACTATCATGTATTTACTATATGTCTGAAACCCCGACATGTGGTTAGTTTTAATTGTAAGTAAAGGAAAAGTGAAATGTAACTGTTAAGGAAACATGATAAATTAATAATATTCAAATCCTAAGTTGTGGTTAGTGACATTTTGTATTTCAGGTAAAAACTCTTGGACCATAATTCACTATTGTTTTGGGTTTTGATTACAGGGATGTTTGTCTGAATTGTCATGAAACCAATAGCAGAAAATTGTGCATAGCACAGACTGAGAACTGCTAAAGATGGATGTCTGTGCCTGGGAAAAGTTTGGGGGACAACCTTGGCATGGCCAAAGGTAGGATCCCCTTGATTCAGTTTCTACATTGTGATATTTACTTTCTGAATGTATATTTCCCCACCTGGCTAATCCTAAACCTGACTTTTGATACCCTGTGATAGTTGGCTGACAGATATGACTCATGCCTGGAATCAAACAGAATTAAGGGAGTTTGTTTTTCCTGTTATGATATATGTCAAGTCAGTTGGTGCCCTTGAGGGGACAAGTCTTGACATTGTTATAACTATATCTCTCCTTTTCTTTTCATAGCAAATTTTTATAATCCGGTCAGGTGAACAGTAGAAGTTTCGTAAGTACAATACTAAATCTATGAATTAAAAGATTGATGCTGGAACATCTCTGGGTTACTATATTAGAATGCAAGAATGAAAAATATTATAATTTTCATCTGTATTTGTGGTCAAATTATAATATAGAGATGATATTCTTCTAAGGGGGGAATTAGGCAAAGTATTAAGACAAAGCTATGATATAAAAGTTTCCAATTAAATGGAGTAGTAAGTTTTAAGAAAGCAATGGGATTAGACTGTTTTGTCTAAGAACTACATACATATATGATCACCTTCCAGATGTATATAGCATGAAAATTCAGGCTTTGAGTATGTTTTGGAAAAAATTCTCAAAACTGGATTAAGGATTTTACATTTCAAAATAGCATTAATAATTGTATATAAAGTGCAATATTATTTTCCCATTCCTTAAGTATTTGATAATTTAAAAAGGCAGAAGAGTTCATTTTACAAGTTAGACTCATGAATTATTTTAAAGATTTTTATATCAGGTACATGGTTTAGGAAAGAAAGAAATAGCGAGACAAACAAAAATTGAAATTCTCTGAAGCTCCAGGTTTGGAGAACCAAATTTTAGAGATTACACTAAATTGTATCAAGTCTTATTCACTCGTGGATTTTGTTAGAATTATGTGGGAACCTCTGCAAGCGATTGGGAACCAGAGGAGTAGAGGCCCCTTCACAGCTGTCCTGAGAATGAAGCCTATTCCAGAGTGTACAAGAGAGGATATCCAGTGACAAAATGACTACATAGGCTATCTGGGACATAAAATATGCCGATTAAGTGGACTTTTGGAGTGGATTAGTAGGATGCAAGGACACTTGATGTTAGTTGATATTAATGATCATTATTTTATTGCTTTGGCTTTTCATTTTGTGGTATTTAAACTTAAGTTTTGGGTTACCTTGGTGACGTGTAAATCTCCCTTCTCAAAATTAGTCCATTGTGAGCTCTCTAAGTAGTTTAACTTCATAAGCTGACATGTAATTTTGATTATGAATATATGAAAAAACCTTATTGATTGGCTTATAGATAAGTAATTCATGGAAGGAGTAGACTGCCCACTCCCCCCATAGATCAAAAGGGAGAAATTGAGGGCATTAGAACAGCAAGTGATTGTGGGAATTGAATGAACCACACTGACTCTATCTTATGAGTTAATTCTAGAGCTAACTCAATTTCCTCTCTATTCAATTATAAGTATATTACAATTGTTGCCTTGTGAGAAAACTTTATTGAGAAAATCTTATTGCATTGTTTGAACCTAGCTCTACATGGCTAGGAAGCTAGACCACCTCAACCTGCTGCTTAGAGACCTTTAACGAAGGACCTAGGTTATGCTGACCAGAAATCCGGTCAGATCCAAAGACTGAGGCAAGGAGTTTTCTCACAAGCAGCCCATATGCATTATCTGAAAATTGGTCTTATACTGACCAATTGCTTATTGTTTTCATGTTCCTGTGATTGTTTACAGATGCTAGGTGGTGGGGGGAATGTAGGGAGTTGAATAAATCATTTTCTGAATTCAGGAAATTTCACCTGTTTGATCTCTCTCTCCCATCTTGGTAGATCCCTAATCTTTCATCCAATTAGAAATAAGAATACCTAATGTTGTACTGATTCCTTTTAATTAACTGGTCTCATTTGGTTAATTGTTTTTAATGCATAAAATTCTATCTCCCCCTGTATTTAGGGTCCAGCTTTAAGCTGAGTAAGGGGCCTGGTCCCAATGTTTTTATGCAATTGGCATGCATTTCTTAATAAATAGAAATGCTCAGAAACTTGGACCTTTGTTTCCTCAGTCATTTCATCTTTCACCTGCCACATCACCGATGCCCGTCCTTCCACATGTATCCTTGATTTTAATCACCTCCCATCTTCTCCACCAGATTTTCTCCATTATCATCCTCATTCTTTCTTTACTCTTCAATCTTTCCCTGTTTACCTGGTCCTTCCCTACTGCCTACAAACATGCCCACATTTCTCCCATCCTTTTAAAAAAAATGCCCTTACTTGATCCTAAGATCACCACTACCTCCTCGAGGTAACTATCCAAATATTTTAGGCACAATTTTATTGTACAAATACAAATGTTTTGATGTACAATTTCATAATCTTTCTTTTATATGTCCCCTCCTCTCCATTCACTCTCTGGAGTCTGGGCTTTTATTCCCTCTCACCTGAACTATTGAATAAGCTTTCTAAGAACTCTCCCTGTCTTGTGCCTCTCCCTGTTCTGATCAATCCTCCACAAAGCTTCCAAAGTGATATTCCTAAAAAGGAGTCATCCCACTCCTACTCAATAAACTCCTCTGGCTCTCTGTTACCTCCTTGATCAAATTTAAAATCTTTTGTTTGGCATTTAAGGTTCTCAACCAGGCCCATTCCTCTCTTTCTTGTCTTCTAAACTTTATTTCTTTCCAACTACTTATAATGAAACTACACTGTTCTATTTACCTTTCATTACACACACTACTCCTATCTCTATGCCTTTACACTAGCTATTTCCCATTCTTGGAATACTCTGTGCCTTAGAATTTCTAGTTTCCTTCAGGACTCAATTCAGACACCATTCCTACAGGATGTCTTTTGTAGTCTTCTGGGCTTTTAGTGTCTTC
This sequence comes from Pseudochirops cupreus, assembly GCA_028627135.1. NCBI lineage: Eukaryota > Metazoa > Chordata > Mammalia > Diprotodontia > Pseudocheiridae > Pseudochirops > Pseudochirops cupreus. The sequence goes on along the minus strand of CM053580.1, from coordinate 381,272,004 downwards.
CCAGCATTCCATCTACTCTGTACATATCTTGTATATTCTTGCATATATTGTCATAGACTTTCAACTAAATATGTAGAAAGTGCCTAATCCATTTAGATGTCTGTAAAAGCCACTGGATAAACTGGAATGACAGTACATAGAAAATGTTCAGATGTGTTGGTTATGCCCGGTGGGTCATCTAAATAGTAAACTAATTTTGAACTCAGAGATTCGAGCCTCTTAAGCATTTAGGATGGAACTCTTCCAATCAATTTCCTGAGAAGGAATTGATTGAGAGGACAAGAGGAACTCTTCCTGCCTAAGCTTTCACCTTTGTCTTGTTATCTGTCTTAAGACCTTGCCCCCTTGGCCAGAAGAAACCCCATGGATTTTGAGGGACTTTTTCATTATTGCTCTACGAGTGTCCCCAGGTCAGCAATAGCTGGGGACAGTGTCTGCATTGGGAATCAAAGACAGATTAGATGTGATGGGGAGAGGCAGATTCAAGGCTCTAAGTCTATAAGGATCCTAGCAGAAAAGCTGCCCCCTACCTAAAGAGAACATTTTTAAGGACTCTAGGAAAAGGATTTCCATGAGCTACCCATTTCTCACATGTAGTCTCTAGGCTTGAGCCCACTTTCTCCTGGTCTCATTATTTACTTATAGGAGAATGGGTCAAGGATATTTCAGGAATATACCTTAACAATTCTTACTATATTACTTTGTAAATAACTATTTTAAATGCTATTAAGTCTGACTAACATATACACATGTGTGTATACATATGTATGCATATGTGTGTGCATATGTCCACACACATATATGTATGTTTGTATATGCATACACACATATAATCACTCCCATTAAAATAGAAACTCTTTCAGGGAAAAGACTATGTTACGTTGCCTTTCTTTGTATCCCTAGCGTTTAGCATAAGAGTTGGCACATAGTGAGTATTTAATTAGTGCTTGTGGATTTTTGACTTAGTTGATTGGAATGATCTGATTTAGTTTCTCATGCCAAATTAGATTAATAGAATTAAGAGCTAGAAGGAATCTTAGAAATAATCTAATATCATCTCCTCTTTTTCCAGATGAGGAAATTGAGGCTCAGAGATGATAAGCAACTTTCCCAAGGCATTACAAGTAATAATTCACAAAGCTGGAATTTGAACTGAGATTTTGACTTGAAATCCAGTGCAGAATAGCTATCCTTTCTAATATTTCTCCATTATGTTTGAATCTATTATTTCTTGTAATTTTCTATCATTGTCTTACATAGTTTTTTTCAAATATGCTTGTACTCTAAGCCAGTGTTGCTGTTAGCTGCATTGTTTCTTTGTTTGTCAAGGTAATAAAGTATTTATTGGCTCAAATGGTTTTTCGTATGGCAGCTGTCTTGTTGCGTACATAAGAGAAATGTGATAATCAGAGTCATTGTCTTTACTTTTTATCTATTTAATATTTTTTGCATTTAACAGGAAGAGAATTTCTAAGCATGCTTTAAGGGTTAGTCCCTCATTGGCCATTAAATCTCCTTGCTCTCCTCATAACAGTAATGTATAAAGTAATTTTGAGAACTGACTTAAAAAATAAAATACCATACTTTCCATCACCTGATAAAATTGTACCTCATCTCCTACATTTTAAGATGTTTTGCTTCAAGGAAAGAAATGTCTAAGGCAGAGAGAAATATATGTGTGGAAGGAGACAGGAATATTTTCTTCAAGAAGAGTGTTAGTAGGTGCTGGATATAATGAGTACTGAGAAAGACCACAAGACATGAAATTGACTATAGCTCGACATCCAAGAAACAACTGTCTACTCACATGAGTCATTTATAAATCAGCTGCAATGACTGTGACAGTGACAGAAAAGAGAACAAAGTTATATATGAATGTTAACTTAGAAGCGGATACTCTACATGTGAGATCCTTGTACAATGATCAAATAATGTATCTACAAATGGAGAACTCAAATAATATCAATCTTGACATTCACTCTACAACTGAAACTGAAAGACAAAAGGTAGTCATAGTTATATGAAGGATGGCCCAGGGATTGTCCTTGGATAGGCAAGTAGAAGGACTAATAAAATTGGTTTAATTTTGTACTAAAAAAAAAACCACAAACCCCCCCCCCCCATCATTTCTTGGGATAGTTGGTCATCTCTTTTTATAGTGTTCATGAAGGATCACAACAAAAGATAACTTCTTTCATGGTGATGGAAAAATTGAAATTTACCCGCCAAAATCTGTTGCAGAAGATGAAGAGGTAAGGAAATTCTATGAATATCTTGATAAGATGCTTTATGCATTGATAAGACACTCCAAATTAAATCAATTTGTGCTTTGATACATAGTGATTTTAATAAAAAGAGGAGAATGGAATAAGCATTCATTTAGCGAACAACTTCATGTGTCAGGTACTGTACTAAGAACTTTACAAATACCCTCTGTTTGACAAAGATAAGTATGGGGAGAGCAATAAAAAATATTTCAGAAAATGTGATTTAGGAGTAAGAAATGAGAGTCACATTTATAGATGATGAATAATTCCTTTGAGGGAAGAATAGAGAGATAATGGATACAGCTAGGACCAACTAACATTTTCAATTAATTTAGTTATATTTTAATAATGAAGAAATCATTCATTACAGATATGGAAGTTATTACCAAATTGACTATCTACTATATATGCAGTCATATCATTAATTTTTTAAAGCAAAAATTAGAATGAACAAAAAATAAGAAAATGTATAAAGCATACAACTAAAAACAACTCCAACCTGAACTATTTCTATAAATTGTTAATCTGGAAAAATGGGTAGTGGATGGAGAATTAGCTATTAATACTGGTTGTAAGCATTTCTTAAAGATCTCTTAAATTGACTTCCATAATTAGAAAATCAAAGTAGACTAGAAATTATTTATCAATCATCAAATATTTTTTGCATTGCTAAGTAGAGATCTATGGAATCCAAAGGAAAGCACCAGTTTTTAGGCTTTAAAAATGTAATATCTTAATGTGAAGGTTAGTGGAAGATTAGGAGTTGTACTGCTTCACATAACAGCAAGAAGCAAAAATATTATTTTATATTATTATTATTATATTATTATTATATATATTTATTGAAAAATACTATACACTTCCAGGTAGAAAACTGAGGGACTCAAAATACAGATTGAAACATATTTTTTTCCCCTTCTTTCTTTTTCTTACTTTTTTTCCCCCTGGAACATGGATATATGTTTTGCATGACTCCATATACATAATCAGGATCATATTTCTTGGCTTCTCAATAGGAGGGTATGTGAAAAGAGTGAGGAAGATCATTTGGAACTAAAAATAGAATTGTTTTAATTTTTAAAATTCTGTTTTTAGTTCCAAATTATCTGAAGAAATCACTGAAAATGATACAAATACAGTGGAATATTATGGTGTAACAGGAAGTAAAGAATAAGAAGAATTAGAGAATCAAGTGAAAACTACTTGAAATAATAAACAATTTTAGCAAAGTTGCAGGATATAAAATAAACCCACATAAATCATCAGCATTTTTATATATTACTAATAAAGCCAAATAGTAAGACAGAGAAAAATATATTCCATTTAAAGTTATTGTAGACATCATAAAATATTTGGGAGTCTACCTGCCAAAACAAACCCAGGAACTATATGAACACGATTAGAAAAAACTTTTCACTCAAAAAAATCAGATCTAAATAATTGGAAAAACATAAGTTGCTCATGGGTAGGCTGAGCTAATAGAACACAAATGACAATTCTACCTAAATTAATTTACTTATTCAGTGCCATAACAATCAAAGTACCAAAAATTATTTTATGGAACTAGAAAAAATAATAACAAAATTAATCTGGTCAAACAAAAGATCCAGAATATCAAGCAAGTTAATGAAAAGAAATGCAAGGGAAGTGGCTTATCCATACCAAATCGCAAATTGCATTATAAAGCAGCAATCATCCAAACTATTTGGTACTGGCTAAAAAATAGAGTGGTGGATAAGTGGAATAGAAAAAGTACACAAGACACAGTAATCAATGACTATACTAATCTACTATTTGATAAACCTAAAGACTCTAGCTTCTTGGATAAGAACTCACTATTTGACAAAAATTGCTAGGAAAATTGTAAAATAGTATGGCAGAAACTAGGCATAGACCAACATCTTACACTATATATCAGAATAAAGTCAAAATGGGTACACAATTCAGATATAAAGGCTGATACTATAAGCAAAGTGAGAGAGCAAGGAATAGTTTACCTATCAGATTTATGGAGAATGAAAGAATTTGTGACTAAACAAAGTAGAGAGCATTATGAAATGCAAAACAGATAATTCTGATTACATTAAATTGAAAAGATTTTGCAAAAACAAAGCCAATGCAACCCATATTAAGAGGAAAGCAGAAAACTGGGAAAGAATTTTTAAAACCAGTGTCTCTGACAAAGGCCTCATTTCTAAAATATATAGAGAA
>CM053580.1:381215043-381267026 GCA_028627135.1 Pseudochirops cupreus | reverse complement strand
AGGATCTGCAAGTACTTTCACATTGTGCAACAGTCTGGTTGTATAGAAGGGTTGTAACCAATGAGTGAACACTGGGAAAAAAGAAACAAAACGAAACATGAAAAAGAACGATAGCATGTATTGCTTCAGTCTCCATTTAAATTCTAGTCTTTCTAGATCTTTCTCTGAATCTAGACATCTCCTTCCATCCTGAGACTTGTAGAGTTGTCTTATAACTGTGCATTGCTGAGAAGAGTCCAGTTCATCAGGGTTAGTCATCATACGTATGATGTGTCTGTGACTGTGTACAAATTTTTCCTGGTTCTGCTCTTCTCACTCAGCATCAATTTTTATAAGCCTTTCCAGGTGATTATGAAGTCCATCTCCTTCCCATTTCTTATAGAACAATAGTATTCCATTACATTCATATACCACAACTTGTTCAGCCACTCCCCAATTGATGGGCAACCCCTATATTTCCAGTTTTTTGCCACCACAAAGAGAGCTGCAATAAATATCCTTGTACATATGGGTCCTTTTCCCATTTCTGTGATCTCTTTAGGATATAACCCCAAAAGTGGTATTGCTGGGTCAAAGGGTATGCAATTATTTATAGCCCTTTGGGCATAGTTCCAGATTACTCTCCAGAATGGTTGTATCAGATCACAACTCCACCAACAATGCATTAGTGTTCCAATTTTTCCACATCCTCTCCAGCATTTGTCATTTTCCTGTTTTGTCATCTCAGCCAATTTGACTGGTGAGATGTGGTACCTCAAAGTTGTTTTGATTTGCATTTCTGGAATCAGTAGTGATTTAGAGCATTTTTCCATATGCTTAAAGATATCTTTAATTTCTGCCTCTGTAAATTGCCTGTTCATATCCTTTGACCATATGCAAGATTCTTTGAAAGATATAACAAGAGAAATAACTTTGTTCAAGGACACTATCATTAAAGGAAAATAAAAACACAGTGATATTTGCTCATGAAAGGTATTTCTCACTCTTGTGAAAGATGTTCAACATGCATAAAGATGTGTCCAAATGCACATCAGAGAGATTTTCCATAGATGGTGAGAACCTTCAATTGCTTCTGTTTACAAAAGACATAGTATTGATTGTATCAAGTCCAGAAATGTTATAGAGCCTTCCAAATGAGGTTATAATTATTCAAGAGAATTTGTCCTAACTATCCATATGGGAAAAACCAAATGGAGGAAGAAAGTATGTTTTTCAGAATATGATATGCAATTAAACAGAAACCTATAGAGATTACCCATCAATTGTTATTGTTGTTGCTTGTCCTTCATTTTTGAAGATGACCAATGACACTATGGATGATATCTTGATTTATGGGTGAATTGGATTGAGAGAAATGATTATTAATAACCAATTATGTGGAGAGAGCCAGAGTTCACCCCTTTTCTATAGTCCTTATTTCAAAGTTCTTGAAGGACACTAAATTAACTGTCCTCAATCTTGGCCAGACCCCTCCCAACCTTAGAGAGAATCTCTAATCTAAGGCAAATGTCACTCAATCAAGCCTGGGTGGAGATAGATCCTTTTGTCTAGATTGGTGATCTGGATATGGGGATAGTCTCTCTGTCGATGACATGACGTCACTCTCAGCCTCTCAGTGGAGTGAGCTCATTTCTCTCTGCAAAGTCTACCTCTCGCTAATTGTTAATCAATCAGAGTTGATTGCCACCCTCAGGAACACCCGTCTTCTAAGAGAACATAAGTATGAACCTGTTGCCGTGATGGTCTTTGGTGTTCAAGAGTGTCACTGACCTGTTTTTGTTGAAATGCTAGAATTATGGATAAAATGGCTGGATTACCAGAAGTTATGTCTCTTGAACTTTTTAAATGACACAGATTTAAGAGAGGCAGAGTTACACAAAGTCATCAGCCTTGTGACAAACACCACAAATGGGCAATGAGTTTGGCCCACAATTGCAGAGAAAGAGAACTGGCTAAGTTGACTTTGTAATCTTACATAGTTCTTTTAATTATTCCAAACTTCTCTTCACTTTTTCAATATCAATGTTCTTCCAGTAATATTGTATAGCCATGAGGCATGTTATACCACAGTCTCCTAAGAACTAAAAAGTAGGTGACTTTGAATAGGCATGGACACAAGAAATTAAAAATTATGCAGGAGAAGAAGCATAAAGGATATATGTCATCAGAGAACTACAAGACCAGAAATATGATGAGTCAGTCACAGAGCGAAGGTTAATTCCAGAGAACCAAAAGAAGATCTTCAGTACATGGTATGGAACTCTAGGGTTAGATGTATGGGAGCATATGGACAAGAAGTACACAGCACAAGAAAATGTGAATGCATTGCTATCTCACTGGGGAAGAGTACCCATGAGTACCCGTACTGAAAGTCAGCTAGCTGGAGCAGTGGATAGAGCATCAGGCCTGGAATCAGGAAGACCTGAGTTCAAACCCAACCTCAGATACTTACTATCTGTGCAACCCTAGGTAAGTCACTCAACCCTGTTTGCTTCAGTTTCCTCATCTGTAGAATGAGCTGGAGAAGGAAATGGCAAACCGCTCCAGTATCTGTGCAGAGAAAAACCCCAAATGGGGTCACAAAGAATTGGACACGACTCAACAACAACCCACACTGAAGAGATTATACATCCTTTGGAATATCTATAAAATATTAAATTAAGTTCTTCATATTGAACCTTACTAAGGGAAAAATCTATGCTAATATGTTTTCAAAGTGTTCAACAAAAAGAACTAAGAAGAATTTTCTGGTTTACCATGTCAATCAAAAAATTTATCAGGGTAGCAGTGATAGAAAAGAAGACAACCTCCCAGTGTAGCCTCTCACACATACTGGCTGTGCGACTCCTTGCAGGTCATTTAACTTCTCATTCCCCCGGGGCAACTCTCTAAAACTAAATTACAGAACAGATGTTGATCTATGCTGGGAAAGAAAGCTTCATTACTGGGAGTTCTCCATGCTAAAGAAAGCATAGAATTATGCCCCCCCCCAAAAAAAAATTAAGTGAGGTTTTAGTGCATTGTTTTATCTTTAGGAAAAAAGAATAGCCCTTTCTAAAGTCATTCCTATACCATCATGATATAGTAGACTAAGAGAATACTGAGCTAGGAGACAGAACACTTGATTTCTAGGTCCAGATCTACCACTAGCAAATTGACCTTAAATGAGTCACTTAAGCACTAAATTTCTTAATCTGAAAAACATGTGGTGAATAAGGATCTAGTCTGCTTTCTAGGATTATTGTGAAAATCAAGAACTCTCCATGTATACACTCAACAAGCATTAAGGTACAAACAATGAATGAAACAATGATTTTTAACAATATCATGAGTTTAGAAAAACAAACAAACAAACAAACTATGACTAACTAGTGCCTAGTTAGAGCAATTCTTTATAACTGATTTGCTACACCCCGGGCAAGCCCACCTTATAGATCAATAGAAAACTGAATGCAATTTATTTTCAGTGGTCCAACACAAGAGAGGCATTGTGTGCCCTGGAAAGATCACCAGCTTGGAGCTGGTAGACCTGAAATCAAGTTCCAGTTTCACCACTTTCTGGATGTGTAAACTTAGACAAAGTCATTTTGACTTCCACCTTTCTTGGGCCTTCTTTCTCATCTCTATATAATGGAAGAGCTGAACTAGATTATCTTTAGTCTCCCAAATCTAACATTCTAGGTGACTCAGTGGATAGAACTTGGAGTCAGGCAGCACTGAGTTCACATCCTGTCTCAGACACTTACTAGCTGTGTCACCCTGGACACACTGTACTTCTGCTTTAGTTTCTCCATCTGTGAAATGGGGATCATAACAGCACCAGTCTCCCAAGGTTGTCGTGAGGATGAAATGAGATAATATCTGTAAAGTGTTTTGCAAACCTTGAAGTACTGTATAAATGCTAGCTACTATCATTATTAATTTCTTTGCCAAGCAAGGGACTGGGATAATCAGTACCCCTCACTATGATGGTAACTTCAAATCAAAAGAACGTGGTATTCACTCTAAAGTCATATTTCTTTTTAGCCAATGAATATTAATATTTTTTTTGATGATACGAACCCGATAAGTCAGAATGAGCAGTGTGCAGTCATCTTAGGACTGAAACATCATAGAAAAATACTTGAAACATCATAGAAAAATACTTGCTGGCAAAAGATTATTCATATAAATACTTGAGGGATAGGTACTGTAGTTGTAATTCATGTCAAAAAGCCTCATATAAATATATTTCACTCTAAAAGTAAACAGGAGGGAAAGGGGATTGTGGGAGTTAGAAGAAAGGCAAATTAAAGAAGGGAAAATGGACTCTAAGAAACATGAATTGGAAAGAGCAATTTAAAAGAAAAGATAAGAATGGGTAACTGGGCTCTGGGAGAAGGAAAGAGAAGAACAGGAAAGCCTAAGCAGGTTGTACCATATCTATACTGTAGATTTTGAGCATGCTTCTCTCTGACCATACTCTTCTTCTTTATAAAGACAGGGCAGAAAACAAAGAGAAAGAAAAGCATAAGATAATAACATGGAGGTAAATACATGATTAATGATCACAACTATGAATGTGAATGGAATGAACTCACCGATAAAATGGATGAGGAGAGAAGAATGGATTAGAAAACAGAATCCAGTGACATGTTGTTTAAAAGAAACGCACTTGAAACAGTCACACAAGTGCCACGTCTTCATTCCTCTCAGGACTGACTGCACTTTCTCTACCACGCCACAACAGCCTCTTCATCCTAAAAGGTCACCACATCCCTGGACTTCTTCCACCGAAAGTACACTCCACCCTTATGGTTTCTCCCTTCCTCTGACTGGTTCCTTTCTGCCAGAACCTCCGTTTTAAGGAAAATGCCCAGACCAGCTATGTCTTCATTACTCTCAGTTCTAGTCTCCTAACTTTCTCTGGACTTTTTCTGCCCTACCCCCAGCACAGGTATCTTTCCCCTCCTCTGTCCCCTTTTCAGTTTTCTTTTATGTAAAAGGGAAAAGAAGGAATTCTATGAATAAACCTTAAGTACTTCCCACTTTTGTCTAGAGTCTACTAGCAAGTCTTTAAAAAGATAGTTGCCAAAGGTAATCAGTTAATTTTTTTCTCCTTTCAGCTATAAAGCCATGCCCAGGGAAAGAGAAGTTAAAGTCCTATGACTACTGAAATAGCAAGTTGAGGTTTCTCTTTGGGGAGATTTGTTCTTCTATTCAGTCATCTTATTAATATTTTTTCACAATTGGTCAAAATACTCTGGGGTCCATATGAGTAACTATGCCAATTCAAATGCTTTTTGGATCTCATGTTTTTCATCAGATAGATTCATCTTAAGGAAAAGGGGTAGAAAAAGCTCTTCTCTCTTCTATATATGGAGATGTTATAGCTACCAAATTAGTGTTGCAAGCCATCTTGGCAATCAATTAGTCTCACCCATGTATAGTCACTTTCTGGAAATAAGAAAATAATCTTATAATGCAATAGATCAAAAGAGCTATGATTTCACTGGTGTCCATAAATGCATCTAACAACCACTCTGTCTCTGAGTGGGCAGCTTAATGGATTGCTGTGACTTCCTTTACACCTTCCAAAAGTCATCATTTGGTGGTCAGCACTCTGGTGCTTAGCTTCCTTGAATGTGTAGCTAGACTAGCCCCAGCATAACAGATGAAGAACTTATTTCCAGGACCTTAGCAGGGAAGAACTCGGGGCCATGCTGGTACAGCTTTCAGAACCCAGGTTCATCTCCTTACCATGACACATTGACCTAGAATCTTTGTGGAGGAAAGAAGAATTTGGCTGACTAACGAAGGAAAATTACTGAAACAAATTCTACCAAATTGGACAGAAAAAAGATAATTAAACTCCTAAATAATATGAAACACCAGTTTAGAAAAAAATCAGTGCCCAGCTGTGCTGTGCTCTTCCAGCAGATGGAGCAGGTAGTTTACAGTCAGAAGTATTTCATCAGCCATGATTCAATACCTCCAAAGAAAAATGTAAAGCAAACTACACATTCCCCAAATACAACAATCCTCAGTTGGGTAATTTTCTAATTGAACAGTAATGTTCATTTTCCCTTCTTTTTAATTGTGAACTTCTAAATTTTATCACAGAGCTACCAGGTCCTAATTAACATAAAGCTTTCTCATTAAAATACACATATTTTCCTTATATATTTGTTACTATATGGAATATCTAGTATTTGTACAGTAATGTAGAGATATTAAGAAAAATTCTTGCAACTCCCCTTGAGGAAAGAATTCTCTCATTGTAGTTTCTGACTTCTTTTGAGGAGAGAAACCCAAGAATGTCCACGTGGACTAGAACTTGGAAAGACTTTGGAGCTCCCTAAATCCCCTAGACCCAAAGATTTTTCTATTAAAATTTTTCATAAATCATTGAATTTAAGATATCGTTTTGCAGAATTAGTGCTTTTTCTTCTTTTTTATGTACTTCTCAAGCTCAGAGGATCTCTTACAAGACCTTTATGATGCTCCATGGAGCCTCCTCCAACTGCATCTGCATGTCTTAGGCATGTGATTGAGCCCTTGAGTTATCTCTTAAATCTCTTCTCCAACACAGCCTTTCTGGACTGATGTTGTTGTTGGAGGAAGGGTGTGCAAGATTTCTCATTCAAACCAAATCACACTGGACTAACAGTTACTAATAAACTCCAGTGAACTAACAGTATGGCAACTGAGTGCTTTAGCAACTATTCAAAATAAATAAACTAGAAAACTTTTCTGTTTCAGTAGAGAAAACTCTAATGAAAGATACAAAGTAGGTAGGAGAGCATATTGTTAGTACACTCCTGGTCTCACAGGTAGACATCAAAGCCCAAGTTGTCATTACTGTTTTCTGCTCTTGACATATTGTAAAATATCATCTTTGGTTGAATGTGATGAAAAAAATGGAAATTATTAAAACATGGTTATTTTTAGAGGTGGCAAAACTAAAGATGATATCAAAAGTTACTGGAGATTCAAATTTTTATTCAAGTGTACACAAAAGAGTAGGCTGTAGTCATTTGGTTAAGGAAATAAGTAATATGTCAAAATATCCCTTCTTTTAAAATTTAACAAAAAACTAGAAGGCTATGTCAACTGGCTTTAGAGTTAAACCATTAGTAACTTCCTGCTCTCCCTACCGCATCTCCCCTCTTTATAGCATCACTGTAATAAATGACATAATGTGTAACTTTCCCACAAAGGAAAAAGTAGAATTGTAGGCTTAATAATAAGCCGAACTTTTTAAAGAGAGCTCGTGACTACTAGAAGTGCTGACTCACCTAGTCTTTGACCTCTTTATCTGACAGACAAAGACATTTAACTGCATTTTCCCTCAAGCCTTAAGAAGTTCCTTTTTCCTTTTGGTAGAGACAAACACATAAGGAAGGAAAGAGAGATGATGATTTTAATTTAAAGGACTTCTTAAGGGTGAAAATATACGATGTTTCTTATGAAAACCTGAGCATATTTTTTTTAAAAGCTGAAAGTAAAGGTGACTTCCTACTTGTACTTATTTTTCCTTTTCTCTTTCTCCTGCTCATCTTTTCTCCCTTATTTTTCCTTCAGATTCATTTTTTCCTATTACAAACAAACAAAAAACTCACAAAACCCTCTGACTTTAGAGTAAATTCCTCATTTTCAGACAGCACTCTTTCAGATACCCAGAAGAAAGGACGTAGTTGAACAAATCCCAGGCAAATGCTGTATGTTTGCAAATTTTGTCAAAAGGTTCAATTTTTCCTTAGAAGTAGCACTCTGTTTACATTATTATAGTGACTGATGGGCCCAAACAGCTAATAAAGTGACTTTTGGATAGTGTGCAGATGGCAAATATACCAGGTATTTGGGGTACAAAGACCCTAACCCAAAAACTACTCGGAGACGTCTCAAGGTGAAAGTAGAAAAGTCTCTTTATTAGAATCTTGCGAGAGGCGGGAAGTCCAACCACTAGAATACCCAGAGGAAGGAGGCCATCGGACAAAAGCTGAAAGGTTAATTATGCTTGCTAGGTGGGCAAGGGTGGAGTTAGGGAGGAATTTAGGAGTGGTCAGTGCTTAAAGGGACTTTTTACATCAACTGTGCAAGCGTATTGCCCATAATTCACTGGGACATCCCCTTGGGGGGCTACAGGGATGTGTGGTTTTTGCCTCCACACATCACTAGGTTATTCCTGGTCAAAGACGAATGAGATAGGTCCAATATAACTATTGGGAGAATAGGTTTGATTGTTTCAGGAGGTGCCAAGTCTGGATGCTAAACTGATTAGGGATTCAGGAGGTACCATATTGGGAGGGAGTTTTCTCTTCTGATAATGTTGTTTAAGGTTTTCAGGTGCAGCTGGCCACTTGGAACAAAGGAATTCTCTAAACTAAGGATTTGTTTGTGAAATGCTTGGGTGATACATTCATAGGTAACTGTAGCTAGGCAGACTGCTGCTCAGGGAAAAGACTTTTAGGCTGGGGACAGGGGAGAGGCAGAGTTAATGCCTTTATGGCTGGGGGAAAGTGTGACTTTTGCAACTTAATTGCACAGGCTTATTACAAACTGATGTTACATACATAGGTACCCAAACACAAGTTAGATATTACAAACTAAGGTTACAGACAAAAACATCCCAGACCCCATCATTCCTCCCCCCCCTCGTACAGATGACCCCCAAATTCATTTGGGGACAAGGGACAAAAGTCTCAGCTTCCCGAGCTACTTCAGACTGAGAAAGGTCGTAGAGCTGTCTCCACCTCACAGGGGTCCATCAGTCTAGGAGACAGGGGGCTGTGGCCAATGTCCGGAACTTAGCAGACCCTGGATCCAATGGGTATTGGGTAGTGACTTTGGGCAGTGGTTTGTATTCAGCCTGAGCCATCATCTGCAAGTGTAGGGTTGCTGAGCCTAAAAGAGACAAATCTGGCAAAGAGATTAAACAAACAAGAGCCAAAAGAAGTAGAAGAAAAATGACCAGAAGTAGAGTGAGTATGGGCTAGTATAATCCATTACTCAGATTATTTAACTGTCCTTTTATATTTCTACATGCTACATAGACTAGATATCTCATAAGATATTATCCTTCACTAACATAACTGTACTGCCTTAAACAAAAGAGGTTCCTGAACTGTATCTCACAACTGAATAGTAGACATACATTCACTTTGGAAGAAAAGAGATACTGCAAAAATTGAATCTTTTACATATACACTCAGTTACAAATGTTAACTTTTGCTTAGATCATGGAATAACTACAAAGTCATATTGAGTACCCCCCCCTCCACCTCCCACATGCAAAGCTCTCATTTTTGATTGGCATTTGCGGTTACTTTCCCTTATTTGGCAGGTGGGGTGACAAAGAACAAGGAGGCTCAAGCAGGAGATTTCCACAGTTTCGTTTTTCCCAAAATCACCTGATTTCTAGTAAATCAAAACTGAGGCCTAAGGCTTTATGTACTTTAGCAGATAGTCTATGGATAGTCTGTTTGAGAGACCACACTTTGTCCTACACACAGGCAACCTTGGAATAAATCTGAGGTCAGTGGTGAACTCTGATGAAGTCAGGTTAGGGGTACATTAAGTCCTGCTTGGAATCCTGCTGAAAAAATGAGAAACTCTTGCCACATAAAGAAGACATACCCTGCCCTTTAAAGAATGGAATCAGAAAGAACTGCCTTGGGGTAGGTACATTTATAATATATTTATATCAATTAAATTTTAGACTGAAATTCCATGTAATTCCAAACCATATAACAATTGGTTTGGTAAATTCCTATCACCATTTTCATTTCAAAAAGTTGTTGCCCACAGTGTTTATTCTACTATATTTAGGGTTGCTAATAGTCTTCTTTGACCTTTTAGTAGCATTTTACAGTATTGACCACCCTGTCCTGCTGCTAAAGCAACTCCATATTTTCTGCAGGGACAGTGGTCCCTGGCCCTGTTTGTATTACAATCCCCACCCTGTCTACCACCTTGCTTACTGCTGGAATAGCAAGGATAGTCCTGTTTATTAGGGCTGGATTACAGAGATAGCAAACCTCAAAAAGAGGAACAGTAGATGAAAAGATAAAGGATTTAGGGGAAGTTTGCTGAGAATTTAGTTGTGATTCTAACAGGTGTAGTGGAATGGGCCAGGAGATTGGCAAACCGAATTGAAATCAGCTTCAAAAGTTGGGGTGATAAGAAGCTGCACCACCAAGCAGGAGAAGCATAGGTGCTACCATTTGTCTGAAAGGATCTTTTCATTGCTCTGGGGTTTAGCTGGGGAAGGGAACCCATTATTGCAATTTCTTAGTGGGGAGAGTGGAGGGAATCTGAAGAAACCAGAAAGTAGGCTTAGTAAGAAAAGGTCACAGAATTCTAGAGAATTACTAGTGAGAAAAAATGTTTTGCATATTACCAGTTTTATTTTGTATACTGCATTTCATGGGTTTTTCATGGTTACTGTGTTAGGAAAAGTAGATGTTATCAGAATTTTTATTTTTTTGTTATAAAGAATTGTATGAAGAAAAGTGTGTTTTCAGCAATCTCTGATGAAAGATTACAGTTTTTTGGTGGTTATAGGAACCTAATCCCCTATTTCCCATAGGTTCCATGTATCAACATTCATGCTTTTTACTTTTGTACCATTTTCTAGGAACTTTACCCCTGCAAAAGCTAAGAATTGATGGTAATTAAAGAAATATAAATTTAAAAACTCAAAGGTACCTCCTCACATCCATCAGTTTAGCAAAGCTGACCAAAAAAAAAAAAAAGGAAAATGACAAATGCTAGTGAGGCTGTGGGAAAACAGTTACATTAGTGCATTGTTAGTAGAGCTGTGAACTGGCCCAGCCATTATGGAAAGCAGTTTGGAATTATGACCCCAAAGCTATTAATGTGCATACCCCTTGACCCAGTGATACCACTGCTAGGTCCATACCCCAAAGAGATCAAAGAAAGAGGGAAAAGACCTACACGTATAACATATTTATAGCAACTCTTTTTGTGATAGCAAAGAATGGGAAAGCAAGGGGGTGTCCATCATTTGGAGAATGACTGAACAAATCATGGCATACATATTCAATACAGTTCTATTATATTGTAAGAAATGGTGAAAGGGATGGTTTTAGAAAAATTTGACCTGGGATGACTTGTATGAACCTTACCAAGTATAGTAGCAGGGGCATTTATGCAATAACAATAATACTGTACAAACGAACAACTTTGGAAGACTTAAGCCTTTCAACACCGATCAACACAATGGAACCAGCCACAGTTACAGAGAGAAATGATGGTCTCAGAGTACAGCCCGAAGCATTCCTAATACCAGTTTGTTTTGCTCAATGATACATATTTATAACAAGTTTTATTTTTCCTGCTTTCTCAAAAGTTAAGGGGGAGAAGGGGAACACATTAAGAAAAGAGAATAAGTATTTATAAGGCACCTATGACATGACAAGCAGTGTGCTAAGTGCTTTACAATGTTTTCTCTTTTGATCCTCACAACAACTTTGAGAGAGAGGTGCTATTATTATCCTCATTTTACAGAGGAGAAAACGGAGGCAAGTAGAGGTTAAATGACTTGCCCAAGGTCACAAAGCTAGTAGGTGTCAGAGGCCAGATCAGAACTTGTCTTCCTGACATTGGGACCAGCATTCTATCCACTGTGCCACCTAGTCATCTAGCCAATGTGATGTTAATAATAATAGTTCTAATGTATATAAAGTGAGAGGGAGAAAATTTGGGACCTAAAATAAAATTGAATTGAAAAAATATAAAATAGTACTGCAGATTGAGAGACCCTAGAAGCCAGAAAGATCTGAGTTCAAGTTTTCCCTCTGACACATACTAACACTGTGCAAGTCCCTTTACCTCTTGATGCTCTAGGTGACTCTCTAAGCCTACAAATTACAGAAAAGCTACTAACCTTCATTGGTAGATTTTCCTCACTTGAGAGTACCCCATACCAGTGAAATCACAGGGCAATCCCTAAGCCTATCCAATTGTTAATATTATATGTTAGTGATAATGATGATAAATGAGTTCATGAGGCCTTGACAATAAAATAGTGCTTTATGAATATTGATTTAATCATCTTGGCAAGATACCTTATTAGTTTTATTTTATGAGCTAAGAAACAAAAGTACAAAGAGTTACAGTGACTTTTCTGTAATGATTGCTTGATTCATTGAAGACTTTGAAAATTAAATTTAACTCTGGTTCAATGAACATAAAAGTAACATCCTAGCTTACGTGCGTAGGCATTTCACCCAGAAGGAACGCAGTCAAGGTTAACTCCTTGTATGCCAAATTTATAAAATTAAAGTATGAGGCCTTTGTCTAGATATTAAAGATGTCACTCCATGTACAAGGTATAAACATCCCTATTAACACCAACTATGAGACTTTGTTTTAGCACTGAAGATGCTTCTTTGATGGGGTGTGAAATCTTCTTAGCCTGAGCTAGTTTGCCATCCTCTATCTCAATTAGCATCATTGATTGAATAAAGGCCAGCTTCACAGCAACTGAGATATACCTTTGGTCTAGATCTTTGAAAAGGGGAGAAAGAAAGAGTCAAAACTGACAGACACAAAGAAGAAAATACACAGAGATTTGGACTAGATTCCCCTAGAAGGGAAGCCTATATATCTGAGAAACATGTGGCCACAGAAATAGAAGGCAGCATTTATAGATGAAGAGGAATTTCTCGACCAAACAGAGGACTTTCAAACCAAGTAGGAGATAAAGTCAAGAAACAGCAAGGGACAGAACCACAGTGTATAGGAGCAATTCTGGACTTCCATTAGCACTGTGATTTATGTGGAATGGGAATTTCTTAAGGTGATTTGACTCTAATAATACTTAAGTTTTTCCTCTGATAGGAGGACCTCAACTTCAAGGTAATGCTATAAATCTGGACTCCAGCGGACCTTGAAAGAGTTAGAGATCGTTAGAAGATGGACTTCCACATAAAAGTTTTGAATCTAGGGTAGTGCTAATAGCAAAAACCTTACATTATTCAGGTTTAGTAATCAATTTTTACCTGCAACACTGAAAGTGTTATTGTCTGTGAACATTCCTTATGATGTGACTTTTTATTTATAGGCCAAGTATTATATTGTAGAATATAATGTGAGATGTTAGCTTAAGGTAATGACTTGTTCTTAATGAACTCACATTGCCTCATAGAGATTGTCTAGGATATTATTGCCTTAGGGCTAGTAAAGAGGCAGGTATAGCCCTAACCTGATAAAAGAACATGATTTTGGGTAAACCTTTCACAATAGAAACTTTTTAAATGTAACTTTTATTTTACTCTTTTGTCAGTTAGCAAGCATTAATTTTCTTTCTTTTTTTATTTAATAGTATTTTATTTTTTCCAATTACATGTAAGGACAGCTTTCAACATTCATTTTTT
This sequence comes from Pseudochirops cupreus, assembly GCA_028627135.1. NCBI lineage: Eukaryota > Metazoa > Chordata > Mammalia > Diprotodontia > Pseudocheiridae > Pseudochirops > Pseudochirops cupreus. The sequence goes on along the minus strand of CM053580.1, from coordinate 381,253,644 downwards.
GAAAGATTTTGGGTTACAAATTTTTCTCTCTCCCTTTCTTTCCTCTCCAAGACAGCAAGCAATATGATATAGGTTATATATGGGCAACCATGTAAGACGTATTTCCATATTAGTCATGTTGTGAAAGAAGAAATAGAACAAAAGGGAAAAACCACAAAAAAACAAAAAAGTGAAAACAGTAAGCATTAATTTTCAAGACAAAAAAGGAAACAATTCTAAAGAGGAAGAACAGGAGAGCTGTCAAAAAGACAACTCAGATTTTTAAAGGCAAGTGCAGAAGATAGAATCAAGGGCAGATAATGGAGAATGATCAAAATAAGTACAGCCAAATTATGTAAGAATAATGGAAGTACCAAAGAAATGTATAACTGGAAAAGGTGAACCAGTGAAGAGTGAGGGTGAACAGTTAATTTGACTGCTACACTGATACCCATAGCATGTGTTTTTTTCTTTTTTTTTGTAATTTATTTTTATAATGAATTTAACAAATACTAAATAACATAGGCATTTTCAGAGACATGATAGAAAACAATAATTCTTCACAAAAATGCAGATCTATATTAAGTCCAGCTTGATTTTCTTCTTAATATGATATAATAATGTTGGCTGCATTGTAGGAAGGAATATATACTTCAAAGGGAGCACAACCTAATGACATATTGAAATATAAACAAATACATTATCTAGTATTACACACACATATGCATAAATACATAGTACATAATAGTAAGAAATCTCTTCAGTAGGGCTATCAATGTTACCCCAAAGGTAACCAATCTAAGGTAAAAGGATCATAAAATAAGTTATTGTTTTTATCAAACTATGTTCAGTTTCTGAATATAGGTCACAACTCTAAAATGCAATTCCTCATGTATGCATACAAATCATATATATTTTAAAATAACTGATCATAGAAGGCTACACCTCAGTTTTCTAAAGGCAACATTTTTGGGGGAAAGTCTAGCCTATATTCCTCCCAAAACAGTAATCCAAATATGTATTTTCACATACTCTTGATTTCACAAAACTATTTATCTCAGAATTTCTTTTTAAAAAATTACTACTTGTCCATTTAGACTATAATTAAATTACTTATTATCTAAAGTAAGAAAATTTGTATATGTGGAAGTTAAGTGTGTTGCATGCTAGTCAGCTGAGGAGTAGTGGTTTTGTTGTCCTACAAGGAATTGCTCAAAATGCTATACGAAATTGCACATAGAAAAAATAGAAAAAATAATCTTTTTAAGACAGATTGTCATCACATGGAGAAACTGTGGTTGGTTTGTCATGTGGCTGGGATTAAAAGAAGGAAGGAGTTATATAATCTTACAGATCAAATGACCTGTAAATAATTAACTTTTTAGTGGTTTATGGTAAAATGAAGACAGAAACCTATAGAATAACAGCTATAATTGTGTTAGAGTATTAGTGTTTTGGGTACTTTGCAAATAAAAAAAATGAACATCTTAAATCTCAAAACTGTGAATAAATGTGTAACACAGCAGAGCTTCTACAAAGAGGAATATTTATCTCACTAATATACATACTTCCCACCTCCCCACAACATGTGGGATGCATAATTCCTTCTCCCCCTCCATACCACCTCAGTCTCTGGGGAGGGGAAGGAGATTAAGTTTATAATTTTAGGTTGGTTCCCCTAGGGCAGAATCTCAGGTCAGAGTTCAAACTCTTCCCTTGGCCTCCAGTCTTAGGTACCCTGGCTTCTCATGGCTTCCTCCTGCTGGAGGGAGGGCGTGATGTATGGTTGCACCATCCCACCTGCAATCCTGGCTCCAATGTTGTCATGACTTGAACTCCTGGTCCTACAGGGATCACTTCTAGCACCTGAAACTGGAGACAAACAACACAGAACAGAAACAAACACCTCTAGGCCCATGTCTTAGAGGCTGAGTAAAAAGGAAGACCAGGAGCAAGTATCTAGGCTGGGAGTAGCAGTTAGGAACATAGCCAAAAGATGGGGGAGTGAGAGTGAGTGAATGAGAGAGGGAGAGAGAAAGAGAGAGAGAGAGAGAGAGAGAGAGAGAGAGAGAGAGAAAGAGAGAGAGAGAGAGAAAGAAAGACAGAGAGAGGAAGAGAGAGAGAGGGAGAGAGAAAGAGTGAGAGAGAGGAAGAGAGAGAAAAAGTGAGTGAGTGAGAGAGAGAGAGAGAGAAAGCACCAATCAGAGGAGGCTATCCCACTCACATGGCAGGAGACCCCATGTTGGATAAACTAGGCATGTTCAAAGGCCCATAAACATTACAAATGTTTATGATAATTATTCATGAAGTGGGTGTGAAGAGGGAAACCCTTTGATCTGTTGGATTACCTATGGAGCTAGGCAGGTGCTCTGTTTCTTTTCTAGAGCCATGTGTTCTAGCCTATTTCTGAAGGACATAAGCTTAATGGAAGAATTGTAGCAACACTTGATTGGTCACTGATGATGGGGGTTGAGTCAAAGTTGATAGGTCAGAGTAAGGAGGAGCTGTACACTTGGCGGATTTTAAGAGGAGCTAAGAAGAAATAACTCATGATCTTTTATGGGATATAGGAATCATCCAGTGCTTGGTCTCCCTTGGATTGCCAGCAAGGGGAAAGTGAAGAAGGAATTTCTCTCTTCCTCCTAACCCAATGACAATGGCGGCTGCAATCATATGGCAACAACAACATGGCATTTGCCTATGTGAGCCTGAGTCCTTAACTACCTTCTACTTTTTGTTTTCTCCCATCAGCATAGAATAGAATTTGGTGAACCTGATAAATGGATATTCCTAGCCCTTGTTATAAACTCATGAAGTAAAAATGCTGAGAATTGTTGGGCTGAGTACTAGCTGATCACTGAGAGGTGATTACCATAGCATCACTATATCTCAGAAGAGAAGTACCACTGTGAGAGGATACTGCTATTGAAAGGTCTAAGAAAGGTCTAAGTCATGCCTTGGATGGCCAGGAAATCTGTTGTAAGCTGCTCAGACAGTACAGGTCTGGAATGCAAACAGAGTATGTGTTTCAGAAGTTTCACAAAGTTATCTTTACCTTTTGGGAGAGAGAATAATATAAGAGACAGGTTATTGTTTTCTCTTTCTGTATTTGTTAATGTGTACTTGTGAATCTTTTTGTGTTTTAAGCATTTTCAATGGTGGTAGAAATGAAAAAGAATCTTCTCAGTGGGTTTCTACACATTCATAAGATATCTAAAATTTATTCTGGCAGAGACCTCATGGTGTAGTACTCCCTCTGGTCTGCTCCCTCAAATAGCTTTCACAGGCTGAATTCACTGAGGAATACCTACCCCAAGTACAAGACATTTTAATGGTCCACACTAGTAACTTTATGCCTTGTGAGCCTCTTCTGGTATTTTCTTCTTAATAGCCAACTAGAGGACACAATTAGCAGATAATAAAGGTTTTACCCCAGATCACACAGTTAAGCACAGTAGCAACAAAACATATCCTCCATGAGCCTGGGGCATACTCACCCATAAACATATACAACATCAGTGCATAAACTTTACAAATAGAATGGAACACAAATAGGGAACCCAAGTGGCCAAGGCAATCAATATTTCTAGTGCTACGGATTTCCAGTATCTTCTCAGAATTTTCTTGAGTTGCTCCTCAAGGAGCACAATATCACTTTTTGGATGAATTGCTCTTCTAGGCCCTTTAAATCTTGGGTGATGCTCAATAGTTCTGATAGTTTGCCTTAGTCTTCACAGTTTCTTTCTGCCTTTGGGCTCAGCCATAATCTTGGACTAAAGTACAGACAGGTATGCAGTTTTGAAAAGAACTAGAATTCATACTGTAGGATTCATAGTTTTGGGGTCCACCATCTCCAAAGCAGGCTCCTATCTCCAGCTGCCATATAACTCTTGTTGTTGACTCAGATGGACTTCATACTTCCTGACACTGCTGTGTTTCTGCTCCAAGTTGCCACTGCCAATCATGTGGGGTGGGGTGGGGGTAATCCTTTCCTTTGTTGCACTCTCCAAGATATACAAGGAAAAACATGAAGAGTAAAATCTCAAAAGCTGAGTCCTTTCTCCAACTAGCTGTCTTTTGGACTTGACTCAACTGTTTGCTAGATAGCAGGGTTGGCTCTTCTCCTTTTAATCTCTCAGCCTTTCATATTTGCCCAAATCAAAGAGTAGATTATGTGTCCTTGGGCAAATCACTTAACCTTTCTCACCCTCATTTTCCTCATCTGAAAAATGGGAATAATAATAGCACTTATGTCACAGAGTTGTGAAAGTCAAATGAAATAACTCCTATAAAGTGCTTTGTAAACCTTAAAGGACTGCATAAATGCTAGCTCTTACTATTATTACTGTTATTATTGTTATGCAGAGAAAAGGGCACCATTGTCTTTCCCAAACATTAACCTAGTTTCCTGAATGTTTCCTGTACAAATGGACTACTCAAAGTCTAAAGAGGGGACACCATTACAACCAGCAAATGTGACTATCCAGTGTCTGACAAGGCTCTACCCTTTCATTCCTTCAAAACCGTCACTTTTTCCTTACATTCTAAAATCTCTTCAAGTAAACGGGCAGCAGAGAGAGAAGTCAATTGACCAGGGGTTCCTTGATCAACTCCTTTGCTACATTCATATTTTATTTATAATCATAATAGAATTATAGACAGACATTTCCTTGCTTAATATATAACCATAATTTACATTTCACAGTTGATGAGTGATTAGTATTCAGAGCTGGAGACACTTGGCCCGAGAATCGCCTTTTAAGCATGGAATTCTAAGGATCCAGGTGATAAGAAGGTAGGGAAGTGGAGGAAGGAAGAGGGGAAGGCACAGTTCAATAAACACATATTAATTCAATTCAGTAAACTTTTATGAAGCGCTTACTATATACCAGGCACTGTGGTGAGTGCTGAGTATACAAAAGAGGCAAAAGACAATCCTAACCCTCAAGGAGCTTACAGTCTAATGGGGGAGACAACATTCGAACAAAAATATACAAAGCAAACTACACACAGGATAAACAGGAAATAATTAAAAGGAGGAAAGCACTGGAATAAAGAGGGGTTAAGGAAGGCTTCCTGCAGAAGGAGGGATTTTGTTTGGGACTCGAAGGAAGCCTGGGAGGTCCGTGGTGGAGCAGGGGAGGGAGCGTACTGTGTATGAAGTCCAATCAATCAATCAACATTTATTCAGCGCCTAAGCACCTACTACGTTCCAGGCATTGTGCTAAGCTAAGGATGGAGAAAGGTATGTGGGCATGACTGTAGACGAATTTTGTGCCCTGGAAAGCTGTTAGTCATTGCTCCAAGTGGGATGCTGATGGTTTCCCCTGTCCTGTGGAGGCGGAATGATGAGAGCCAGAGCCTTGAGCAGAAACCACATCCCCTTCCTCCTCTCTCAGCCTCCCTAGCTTAGGCCCGCCCCAAGGTTGTCTTGGCAACCCTCAGGGCGGGGGAGAATGAAGGAGAGCGTCACCTGACTTGGATATCGGAGAGTTGTCTGCGCAGAGGGGGGGCGGGGCTTCGTGTGGGTGACGTAACTCCCCCGGTGACCGATTGCTTGGTTCCCGGACTTCTCCCTTCCCACCGGATCGGAAAACCGTTGCTGGGGAAAGCAGTCGAGGCCCGTTGGAGGAGATCGCCGGCGAGACTCAGGTGAGCAGCTGCTTTTAAGGGGGCGGAATAGCGGAATGTTCCCCAATACTGGGCTCGGTGGGTTTAAGGGCGAGGACGGGAACCCGAAGGACGCAGCCCTTGGGGCTCAGTCTCTGAACCCCTGGGGTGGGGGCGGAGGCTGAGCTGGGGCAGCCGCCGACAGCTGATCACAATCGGCCTCAGCCCCGGGCTCGGGAGGCCCTGGAGGGCTCAGGTTTGGGAGGGGGGCGCGGAAAGCCCTAGCACCCCCGACAGGGCCAGTGTTGGGGGAGGAAGGGCGTGGGCTACGCCCGGACGCTGGGGCTGGATGGGCCGCACTCTCGGGGCGGGAAGGGAGCAGACCTCGGGGCGCCTTTTCACGAGCCCCCGCTACCTGCGGGAGGCTCAGCGCGAAATTCACAAACAAGGGAGGAAAACACCCCAAAGAAAAACGCCTGCTGGCTGCGGCTGCTTGGTTTTGTCCCTCCTGCCCTTAGGGGCGTCTCGGGTCTGGAAGCTGGGGAGGAGGCGGGGGAAGCTTATTTGTTTAGTGGGCGCAGCTTTGGCTCTTAAGCTTTCCTCCCGGACGTGGAGATTGCACAAGCATTTCCTCACTGCAAAAACCTTTATTTCTGGAGAAGGTGGCTCGGATGGAAAACACTTTTGGTTGTGGGTGCAAAAAAGCAAAGAACCTGCGGAGATTGGTGACCCAGAGCTTGAGTCTCAACCCCTTTCTAATAAAAAGGGAAAGTGGTCACATTTTACTAACACAGGTAAGAATTGTTTAGGCTTTAGTAGATAGTGCCTGGCCCATAGTAGGCTCTTGTTAAATGTTTATTGAATTGAATTGTATAGGGGACTCTTACAACAACACTTAAAACTTAAATGACAAAGTTTTGACAGAATTTCGAAAGTTATGTCAAAAATCTATGTTTCCAGAGCATATTTTGTGCGAAATTCTAATGTGTATTGATTTTTGCCGCTGGCCTCCGAGGGGAAAGAATACTAGTGACTTACTGGAAAAAATTTTGAATGAATGACCACCAATGACAGTTACTAGCACAATTTCTGGAGTGTAGCAGGCACTTAATATAGTGTTTGTTGATTTGACTGGACTTTTTATAAGTTGCAGTTCTGCCTCAAGTGTATTTTACAAAGACTGTCTAGTCTCTTCCTGTGATCCCTACTGACTGGTTTTAGGGTTTCCCTTTACACTGAATGCAGAAGATGTAAAGAAAATCTTAGTTTTGACCAGTCCTTTCAGTTTTTTCTTATCCTAGCTTGGAAATATAAATGTACAAATGTAATCATTGGTTTGTTCTACAAGACATTTGAGCTGAATATTATAAAGTAAGCAGTATAAAAAATCAGAAAATTCATCAAACTTGTCAAAAAGATTATTCAGTAACCATAAAATTATAACCTAAACTAAACAAAATTTAGCAAAGTTAGTTTCAGGTCTTTTTTTTTTTTTTTAGATATTGCTAGGAAGGATAGGATACTATACTCTTGACCAAAATGAGAAGAATCTAATAATGGTAGACAGTTACTTGTACTGTGGTTAATAAACTGTCTCCTTAGAGTTGACTTATTCACTAGATTTTTGACAAAATTAGGTAGGTGAAATCTATATTCTTATCCTTTGGCACCCTGTAACTATAAGAAAGTCATTTAACTTCTCTGGGCCTCAGTTTCCTTATCTGTAAACATAATAGCTGCCATTTCTCTTGTGCTCTAGGGTTTGCAAAACTCTTTACATTCTCACTAAGGTTTTAATGTTTTGTCCATCTTAAATTTATCCATGTCATGAATATCAGTTGTGTACTACCAAAAGGGAATACTAATTGAGCCATGAAGATATGAAATTACTTCTTGGAACAAGAGTCTGAAATGAATAGGATCAGAGGTCATCCTGATACACCTCCTTCATTTTATAGATGAGACAGATACAGAGAGGTTAAGTCTCTCGACTTAACCAAGATCACTGGTAAGCCAGATGGCAATACAGTTGAGGAAATGGAGGCCCCAAGAGATGAAGTGATTTGCCCTGAACACAGAGCTATTAAGTGCTAGAGGCAGGATTTGAACCTAGGTCTTCCTAAATCAAAGTTTAGCACTGTTTTTACTATCCACAATCTAGTTCAGATACATGGAACATGGAACTTGTTGGGTTTAAAAAAAAATTACCTTTGTGGAATATTAATTCAATTATATGTGTATGTATGTATGTGATAGTTTTCTCTTGCCTCTTAGGCAGTATTTTTTTTTCCGGAGTAATAGATAAATGAATAGGAAAATGTTTTTTGACTACAGTAGGAGAACCCTTGGCTTTGGGGGTCAGAAGACATGTCTCCAGATACTTCTGTCACTTAGTACCTGTGTAACTGAGGGCAAGCCAATTAACCTGCCTGTGCTTTACTTTCCCTTAGTTGTAAAAGAAAAGGATTGAACTAGATGGTTTCTGAGGTTATTTCCAGCAATAAGATCCTATTCTTTTTAGTCACTTGTTCCAGGAAGAAAGGTCATTCTTCCCTCCTATCCTCCCCATTAGTATCTTCCTTTTAGTATATCTTTTGTTCCAAGTTCAGGAAAAATTCTCATGAAGTTTTTATTATGTGAACATATGGTAACATTTAGGATTTGTTGGATATTTCTGGAAATATTTTTTCTGATGTTTGCCTTTAGTCAAGTGGATCATTTGCTAGTTGTCAGAGGTAAACCAGTTGAATTCTAGGTAAGTAGAGAGAGAAGATCCCAAGAAAGGAGTGGGTCTGTCTATCTTCTGTGCTTGGCACTTTTGGAAGAGTAAAATCTGGTTTAAATGAATGTCAGAGGACTCAAAACCTAGAACATAAGTATTAAGAATAGCAGTGGGTCAGGTAAATGCTAAAGGAAAGACATGTTACAAAAGGGAAACTATCTGAGAAAGGTCTCTAGGATTGGTAAGTAGGGAGTTTCATTTAATTACTTTTAAAATGTCTTGCATTTTTTTATTAATTCTTTTGGCCCAATTTACCACAGCTGCTTCCCATGAATTCCTCCATACATAGTTTCCCACCTGATCATACTGTAGAAACAGTCAAGTAAAATAAGCCAATACAATGCCTATGTAGCAATACTCACTGTAGTCTATTACTTCTTCACCAAGATGAAAGTATGCTTCATCATCAGTTTTTTGGAATTAAGACTGGACATTGGTTTTCATTTAATTTCAACATATAAGTTCCTGTTACATGAAAGACACTCTCAGGTGATGATAATAGAGAAATAAATATGAGAAATGTTCTTCATAATATAATTGCTGAATACAGAAGAGAAAAGTACACAAAAAAAATACAAGGGAGAACATGCAAAGGACAGGTTCAGACAAAGTACAATGAAAAATTTATATGAGTAGGGAGAATGGGGGGTGGGCACCAGCAAAATCTTTACGAAGAAGACATCACCAAGTTGGACTTTGAAGGAAAGGAAGAACTTTAATAGACAAATGGAGGGGAGAATCCAGTCAAGACACAAAGAGGTATCATGAGCAGACACTAATAGAGATAAATAGAGGATGTAGTGTTTGCTGAACCACACAGAATAACAGCCTGAGGTGTGAAGTAAGCTGGAAAGGCAGATTGGAACAAGAATCTGGAGGGCTTTGAATGCTAAAATCATTTATACTTTGTATAATGGTTCCCCAATAGGAAGCCATTGAAGAGTTTTTGTAAAGGAGTCATATGATCAGAGATGTGTTTAAGGAAGATTGCTTTGGCCTTGTGAAGGAAGAAATGGAGAGAAGCTAGAGTGGAGGCAGGAAGACTAGTTGAATACACTTTTACAGTAGTGTAGGCCTGCACTAGAGTGATTATGGTGATACTGGAAAGAAGAGGGCCAATGTGAGATATTGTATAGGTGAATGTATAAGTAACGTCTGAAAGCAGAAGGGAAAGATAAGGGAACTCATCTGGAAACAAATAACGGGAACATGAGGACTCAAGTCTTGTTTCCTGGCATTGATTCTGCAGATATTGGGAAAGTAGCTAACAGTAACAATGACGGGAAGCTCAAAATAAAGCTGGGGAAGTGCCCTTTTAGCATATTTAGTAGAGGAAAGAAGACTGAGCCAGAGTTTTTTTTCCCATTACAGTCTTTGGTCAGAGGGGAGTAAGTAGTCTGAGCCAGAAATTTTCTTATCATACTTGTATATTATAACTTTTTTTGTATTATGATTATTTGGGCTTCCTGCTTTGCCCTTCAGGGCAAATTCAGTTCAATTCAATAAACACTTATTAAGTGTCTACCCCGTGCTAGGGATGTGTGGGGTGTTCAGAGAAAACTGACACCTCTGTTGTGACGCCTTACTGAGTCCTTTTCAGGGCTGCTCATCCACCTTTGGTGTTCCCCTTCACCCAGCTCTCACCTGTGACTCCAAGAAGCTGTCAAGTGTGTGCATCAACCACCCCCTGATAAAAGGGTCTCAGTAGACAGGCTAAACCAGGTTGAGAGTAACTGACAGGCCTCAGTGAGTATAGGAAAAACCTACCCCAAGCATGTGAAGACTTCCCCTGTGGAAGGGGCAGATGAGAACAATTTATTCCAAAGCCATGAAGGCAATTGATGCAGGTGAAGTGGAGCCCTTAGAGCTTGGTCAGACACCGAAGACATGAAGGTCCATCCACTGTATCCCCATTATCAGTAGTCCTGACTTTTGTCTTGTCACTGGTCTTCAGTACCTGGAAGAGAGAGTGAGCCAGAGTGAGACTAATGACTTTGTACACCTCTACCTCACTTAAATCCAATTCATGAGCAAGTCCAGACATTACTCCAGGGTGTCATTGGTCCTCTTTGAAGCCTGAACAACAATAACAACATCAAAAACTATGTGCCAGGCACTGCGCTAAATCCTGGGGATACAAAAAAGAAAAAGACAGTCTCTGCACTTAAGAAATTTATAATCTTACAGTCCAAGGGGGTAAAAGACTGTAAAAGGAAGTTGAAAAGGTAGGGAAAGGGGATCCCTGACTGGGGCGTTGTTATTCTGTGGAGTCAAACCAAGCAGAGATATTGATGGAAAATGAAGTTACCTGGATAGTTCAGAGTCTGTGGATTGTATCTTATTTTTAAATTTGAATCTGTAGCAGTTAATGTAACCCTTGTCAAGTTGCTTAACCTCTGAGTACCCTTAGGCAGCTCTCTAAGATTAGTTGAAGCCCTGTGCTCCTTTGGGTCAGCAGTGGAAGTATCACCCAGGCCCCTTACACCAGTGACATCAAGAGTTGAACTAAAGGGGAAAAAAAAAGACCCACAGAGTAGACATGTAGTTCTTTGGTCGAATGGGTGAAAGAATGGAAGGATTAGAGACAACCACAAATTATAAGACAAGCTTTCATTTGAAATGCTCTTGATAGTTTACAAATGCTTTCCTTACAAAACCAGGTGTTGTAGGCAGCATGAGTAGAAATATCTTCATTTTACAAATAAGAAAAGTGAGACTTAAAGATACAGAGTATGGTCATTTTGGAATTAGCACCCCTTTAAGCTAGTTGGCATGCTGTTTTCTCATCTGAGCTTCTACATAAATCAGTGTCAAAAGCACCTGGTATGTGCTAAGTTCTGGGGATAGAGAAAGACAAATAGCAGTCCTTGTTCTCAAGGAGTTCACAGTCTAATGGGGAAGAGACAAGCAAACAGCCATCAATATATGGTATATATACCATATATAATGGTATATTATATATATATAAGGTATATACAGGATAAACAGAAAATAATTAAGAGAAGGCAGGCATTAGGATTGTGAGGAGTTGGAAAATTTTGGCTTCCTGTAGGGATTTTAGTTGGAACTTAAAGAAAGCCAGGGAAGCCAGTAGGTGGAGTTAAGGAGGGAGAGTTTTACTGGCATGGGAGACAGCCAGAGAAATTACCCAGAGCTGAAAGGTTGAGTGCTTTGTTCTTGGAACAGCAAAGAGAACTCTATCGTTGGACTGAAGATTATGTGTCGAGGAGTAAGGTGTAAGAAGATTGGGAAGGTTAAAGGGCTATGTTCTGAAGGGCTTTGAAAACCAAACAGGACTTTGTATTTGATCCTAAGAGGCCAAAGGGAACCACCGGAATTTTTTAAGGAGGGGAATGACATGGTCAGACCCATGGTTTAGGCAAATCACTTTAATGACTTGAATGGAGGATGGCTCAGATTGGGGAGAGTTGAGGCAAGCAGAACAACCAGTTGGCTAATGAATTAGTCTAGGCATGAGGTGATGAGGGCCTGTACCAGAGAGAGGTGGCAGTGTCTATGTATATAAGAGAAATGCTGCAAAGTTGAAATCAGCCTACCTTGGCAACAGTTTGGCTATGAGGGATGAGAGATAGTGAGGAATCCAGGATGACTCCTGGGTTATGAGTTTGAGGGATGGAAAGATGTAAAGGGTATGGCCAAGGGAAAGATGGTGTTGTCCTCTGTAGTAATTTTTGTTGTTCATTTGTTTTAGTGGTGTCTGACTCTTTGTAACATTTGGGGCTTTCTTGGCAAAGATACTGGAGTGGTTTGTTATTTCATTCCCTATCTCATTTTACAGATGAGGAAACTGAGGCAAATTGGGTTAAGTTACTTGCCCAGGTTCACATGGCTAGTAAGTGTCTGAAGCCATATTTGAACTCATGAAGATAAGTCAGGCCTGGCACTGTGCTTTTGGGAAGGTGGGGGGGGGGGAGAGGAGAGATTTTGGGAAGAAAGATAATGGATTCCATTTTGAGCATGTTGAATTTAAGTTTTCTACTGGATATCTAGAGATGATTGAAAGGCAGTTGGAGATGTGAGATTGGAGGGCAGGATAGGTAGATTTGACAGCTGGATGGCTCCTGTAGATAGAGCACTGGACCTGGAGTCAGGAAGACTGAGTTCAGATCTGGCCTCAGACACTTAACTAGCAGTGTGCCATGGGCAAATCACCTAGCCTGTGTTTGCTTTAATCTACTGGAGAAGGAAATAGCAAACCACTCCAGTATCTTTACCAGGAAAACTGCAAGGACAGTATGGATCATGAAAAGTGAGACACACATAAAGGAACAGGTAGATTTGAGGAAGATTATAATTAAATCTATGTGAGCTGATGAGATCACCAAGTGAAGTGGTATGGAGGGAGAAGAGGACCCAGGACAGAAGCCAAATTAGTCTGAAAGTCAGCTGTTGGTAGGTGTTTGTTAATTATAATCGCTGTTCTAATTAGCTACAAAATGGCAATCATAACGGTACTGTATCACTCACAAAGTGTTCTTGCCTAAATTTATTCCTGATTTGTTCTAAGAGTTTAATTCTGTTTTGGACCAATTTGGAATTTCTTACAGTCTTTCAGTGTTCTCTCAGAGTCCACAAGATATATTTTAATGAGTATTATTCAGTCAATGAACAAGAATTTATCATACATCTCTTATATCCCAGGCACTTACTATGTTTTATGCAAATAAAAGTCTGCTCCCAAGAGCCTTACATTTTAATGGGGAACAAAATATGCTTATATAAATGTATATAAAGTTATGTAGTTAAGGGACAAAGCACTAGCAGTTGTGGATCAAGAAAGGTTTCTCACAGAACATGGTGTTGAGCTGAGACTTGGATATTAGTTCATTTTCCATTATCATATTTATTTGAAGTACTTTGGGGTTTTTTGTTTTTATTTTTTTCTGTCTTTTTTGGTTTAACTGTTTGTAGGCTAGGTTTTTATATAGGTTTTCTTGACCAAAATTTTCATCTGGGAGCATTTTCCTAATATTCTCTGTCACTTAATACTTTGGGAGTATTGCTCACCTTGACCATCTCCCTCTGCGCAGATCCTGGCCCAGGTTGGGCTGCTGGATGGCTTTTTTCTCTTGGTGTGGGAGAGTATGGTATGGCTAGCTGAGGGTTAGATCTCTACTGAGTAGTAACTTTCAGAGGAGAAGAACTGCCCTGGTCTAGGTTTCTGCCTCATGTTGCCTCAGTCTTTCTGCTTTATTCTACTCTAGTCCCTGTGGCTTGGAGCGCACTGGGTGTAACATACCTTCCGTCTTTCTCTCTCCTTTCCTTTTTCCTTGGCAGAAGCAATGTTTATTGCTCCTTGCTTTTTTGGGGTAGGTGGTGTGACAAGAGTGTTAGAGCAAAGCTGCATGATGCTTTCCTAGAACTGGAGCCTAAATAAATTCTCTGGTGTTATTAATATGTGAATTTTTTACCTTGGGTGGTGGTGGTAGTGATAAATAAGAAGGGGGGTATTTCTGGTTTGGTTTTTTTTTCGTGGATTCAGCTGTATGTTTATTTGACAGCTTAAGTCCTTTCTATATGTCAGTTGCTATAATTATTCTTTGGGCTTTTTTTTGGAGGCAATTGGGATTAAGTGACTTGCCCAGAGTGACACAGCTAGTAAGTGTTTGAAGCCAACTTTGAATTCCGGTCCTCCTGGCTCCAGGGTTGATGTTCTGTCTACTGCACCACCTAACTGCCCCAATGATTCTCATTTTTATCGTTTTTAATTAGGTTTGGATGGAAAGATGTCTTGCTAATCTTTTGTATTTATTCTGTTGATTCACACAAGTGGCTAAAATATTTCCTTTTTTGAAATTGAATAAAAGTATTAGGATGTAACGTTATCTTCTGTGGGTCCACCAAACAGGTCTTAGGATTCTTCAGTTTCACACAAGATATAACACGCACCCTGGCCTACTTCTGTATGGTTTTGATTTCTTCCACAGGTCTTTCATAGAGTTCAGACATAAATGGCCTTGAAACAAGTTGCTGTCCTGCTTTCCTAGTTAATGTTCTACATAGCATTGGATAGGCAGGCACAGTAACTTTTTTCAATTAAATGTGGATTAAATAGATTTGAATGTGATCTCCTCTTTTTATTTTATTTTCCCATTTCACGCTGTACAACCCTCATGCACCAGGTTTTTATGTTCTTTAGTGTATTTCCAGGCAATTTGTGTTAAGGCAGGCATTTGTGGCATGTTTATGAAATTATTTTGAATCAGAATGTTAGTGATGAAAGAAACGTCGTACATAGACCATCCGTCTACTCCAACCCCATTATTTTGTGGATAAGAAAACTGGCCCAGATTGTGAAATTTACTTGCCTAAGGTCACAGAATATGTTGGTGGTGGTGAACCACAGAGACTGTGGGCCATTCACTTAATCTTTATGGGCCTTAATCAGACAGTCTCCAAGGTTCCATGTGCAAGTAGTAACAATCTGTCATTCTAAGTCAAGGCAATATGACATAATTGTATGAGTTTGGGAGGGAGTGGAAAAATTGATCCTAACCTTTGATTTCATTGGTGTTAGAAACTCCCTGTGTCATGCAAGTTAACAGCCATAATGCAATTTATAATATTAGAGAATTCCTTAGGAGCATTGAGAAATTTTAGTAGTTCTCCCAGGGTTACATAGCCAGAATGTACTGGAAGCAGGACTTGAACTCAGGTCTTCCTGTTATCAAAACTGTCTGTTTATTGTACTACACTTCTTCTCACATGTAAACAGTAGGCCTAAAATAGTATTACAGTACTCAGATATTTTATGTACTTAGTTTTAGATAGCAACAGCAGCTTAGGTTGTGAATTGTATGTTCATATTCTTCCATTGTTTAATTTGCTATGGAATGTAAATGTTTTAATTATTTTATTATGGTAACTTTATGAACATATGGCTTTACTATATATTTTTATAAAGCAGGACTTTCAAATAACCACACCTGTTTTGTTTTTAAAGGCATTTCCAAGTTATTCAGATCAGAGATATTTAACGTTTTTCTTCTTCTCTTTTTAGTAAAATCCTGCAAAAATGTCTTTGTATCCATCGCTTGAAGACCTGAAAGTCGATAAAGTAATTCAGGTATATTTAATTACCTTTTTCTTTTGCTTTCTTATTTTTTTGGAGGGGTGGGGACTGGAGGATGAAGGGGATTACTATAAATACTCTCGATATAAATGAAGAATAAGAATGAATGGAGAGGGGGGTGGCTAGGTGGTGCAGTGAATAGAGCAAAAAAAAATATGAATGCTAGAGGAAAAATACTGAGACAGTATTTTTACCTCCTCTTTCCTTCCATTACTCCTTTGCAAAGCTGTTTAGTTTAGTTGATGGCTTGAGATAGAAGTTAAGACTTGGTTTCTCTGAACTGATTCTTGTCACCCAGCTTTTGAAAGTTTGATGCCTCTGCTTGTAACATTAACTGTGGCATTACTTGCATCTATTTGTTCTCTTTTAAAAAGTAATTTATTTGCTCTAGTACAGTGAAGCTGTTTTCTACTTTACTCTAGGACACAAAGGGACCTCAGTGGCTTACTAGTCCAACCCTTGCGTCACAAAGTAATTTTCAGGGTAACACACCTGACAGGTGGTAGTTATCTAGTCTTTGCTTGTAGACACATGTTGAGACAGCCGTTTTAATTTGGAATAATTCTAGTTGATAGGAAGTTTTTTCTGATATGAAGCCCATAGTTGTTTACTTGTTATTTCCCCCATCAGATTGTGAGCTTTATGAGGGCAGGAAATGTCTTGTCCCACTTTTTGTCTCATGACTTTGTCCAGTGCTCGATACTTAGTAGGTGCTTAAATTTTTTTTTTTGTGAGGTAAGCAGGGTTGAGTGACTTGCTCAGGGTCACACAGCTTGTGAGTGTCAAGTGTCTGAGGCTGAGTTTGAACTCAGGTTCTCCCGACTTCAGGGCCGGTGATCTATCCACTCTGCCACTTAGCTGCCCCTGGTGCTTAAATTTTTATTCACTGACTGACATATCTTATGTGAAATGGACCCAAGATACATTGCCATTCTGGTTGTCCTAAATATGTGCCCTAGCTTATCAGTATCCTTCCTAAAATGTGGCTCCCAGAACTGAACAAACATGGTCAGATGCCTTTCAATGCAGCCCAGTAGCCTAAGGACTTTTTTTTAATTGGGTTTCATGAAATCTTAAGAGACTTTGCTGTTAGAGACAATTAAGTCATGGCTAAATACTTAGTATATATGCATTTACATCGATGAAATCCTTTTAAGGCTTTGAGACTTTCACAGCTGTGGAGTTAATTTAATTAGTTTTAAAGGATATCTTCTTTTGGACAAATCAGTCAGAGCATTTGTTAAGTGCCTACTATGTGCCCAGGCACTATGCTAAACACTGGGGATTCAGAGAAAGAATGTAAAGATAGTTCCTTCTCTCAAGGAGGTCAGTCTGGTCTAATGGGGGAGATGGAATTCAAGCAACTTTGTACAAACAAGTTATATACAGGATAAATTGGAAATAATCAGCAGAGTAAAGGTGCTAGAATTAAGGAAGAGCAGTAAAGGCTTATGGTAGAAGGGGGATTTTAGTCAGAATTTCAAAGTCAGGAGACATAGGAGGAGGGAGAGTAAATGGAAATTTATGGAGGACAACCAGTGGAAGCGTGGAGTTGGGAGGCAGAATGTCTTATACAAAGAACAGCAAGGAGGCCAGTGTCACTGGATTGTAGAAGCCACGGGATGGGGTGAGGCATAAGGTATAAGAAGACTGGAAAGGTAGATGGAAGTTTTGAACACCAAAAGATTTTATATTTGATCCTGAAGGTGCTAGGAAGCCATTGGAATTTATTGAGTAGGGAGGTGACGTGGTCAGAACTACATTTTATTTTCTTCATAGAGATTCTTATTTAGTATTTTATTTTTCCCCAGTTACATGTCAAAACAATTTTTAACATTCGTTTTAGAACTTTGAGTTCCAAATTCTCTCCTTTCTTACCTCCTCCCTCCTTCCCCCACCACCCCAATTGAGAGGGCAAGCAATTATGTATAGATTATACATGTTTAGTCATGCAAATATGTCAGTGATGGTCATTGTGAAAGAAAACAGGCCAAAAAACCATTGAGAAAAATAAAGTTAAAAAAAGTGTGATTCAGGGGGCGGCTAGGTGGCGCAGTGAATAGAGCACTGGCCCTGGAGTCAGGAGGACCTGAGTTCAAATCCCCCCTCAGACATTTAACACTTACTAGCCATGTGACCTTCGGCAAGTCACTTAACTCCAATTGCCCTGCCCTTCCCCCTCCAAAAAGCAAAAAAAAAAAACCCAAAGTATGATTCAATCTATATTCAGACACCATCAGTTCTTTTTCTTGGGATGGATAGCATTTCTCATCACAGGTCCTTCAGAGTTGTCTTGGATTGTTAATATTGCTGAGAACAGTTAAGTCGTCATGAGTTGATCATCTTACAATATTGCTGTTACATTGTACACAGTACATTTCCCTTTGCATCAGCCCATTCAAGTCTTTCCAGGTTTTTCTGAGAGCGTCCTGCTCACCATTTCTTAAAGTACAATAGTATTTCATCATAATCACATACCACAATTTGTTCATTCATTCCCCAATTGATGAGTGTCCCTCAATTTCCAATTCTTTGCCTCCATAAAAGACCTGCTATAAACATTTTTGTACATATAAGCGCTTTTCCTTTTTGTTTTTCTATCTTTTTGGGATACCGACCTAATAGTGATATTGGTCAAAGGGTATGCGTGATTTTATAGCCCTTTGGACATAGTTCCAAATCAGACCTTCATTTTAGGAAGATTACTTTAGTAGTTATGAACTGGAGTGGAGTAAAACCTGTGATGGGGAAACCAACTGGTAGGCTATTAAAGTAGTCTAGGCATGAAGTGATAAGGACTTGTATAGAAGGGAACATTTGTGAGAAGTATGATAAAATCATCAGGCCTTGGCAACAAATTGGATACAGAGGCTGAGTGAGAGAAGGTGAGTAGTCAAGGATGCTACCACTTAGTTTGTGAGCCTGAAGGACTGGAAGGATGGTGCTCCCTAACAGGGAAATAGGGAAGTTAGGAGAGGGGAGAATTTGGGGGAGAAATAATGAGTTTAGCTTTGGACATGTTGGTTTAGGATGTCCATGGGATGTTGAGTTACATGATATCCAATTAGTTGGAGATGTAAGATGAGGCTGCTAGATGGCTCAGTGGATAGAATGCTGAGTCTGGAGTCAGGAAGACCTGAGTTCAGATGTGGCCTCAGACACTCAGTAGCTATGTGACCTTGGTCAAGTCACTTAACCTCTGTCTTAATCTGCTGGAGAAGAAAATAGCAAACCACTCCAGTGTCTTTGCCAGGAAAACCCCATGGACAGCAGTGGCACGCTGTCTCCATGAACTCATGAAGAGTCAGACACTGCTGAAGGACGACAACAAGATGTTAGGAGGTCAGCTCTGGATAAGTGAATTTGAGAATCATCAGCATAGCTATGATCAGTGAATCCATAATAGTTGATGAGATCACATCATCAAGTGAATAGTATAGAGAGAAAAGAGAATAAGGCTGAGAACACAGAATCCTTTGGGACAGTTACCATTAGCAAGCATGAGCTGGATGAAGATCCAGCAGAGGAAACTGAGAAGGAGCAATCAGATAGAAATTCATTCAGCTTGTACTAAGTGCTGATTGTGTAAAGTACTGTGATAGATTTGAGAGATACAAAGATGGACAAGAATACACATAGTTGTAAGTATAGAGTGCTCTGGCAGTTATGAGAAAAAAAAGGTTAGGTCATTTCTTACTGTACTTAATTGGTCAAGGCACGTCAGTGTTCAGGAGAATCTTATTACCTTTCATTTTCTGATTAAAGTTAAGCCACAGCAATTTTCAGGTTTTCTATTCTTCATCGAGGTTTATAATAAGACTACTAATGAAAAAGTACAGTGAAAGTATAGTAGCTGAGTTTGATTTACCCCTCCCCTTTGATATAAGGGGAGGCCATTTCACTTGCCATCTTAACTATCTCTTAGATTCTTAGGCCCCTTGCTGTAAGAAACCAGTGTAGAGCATTCAAAATAAAGAACTTATATCTGAATTTGGTGTCTTATTGACAAATATCTGAGTTTAAGATACTATGTATTTTAGGATTGGATCTTATAGCAAAAGGATACACTTGTTTGTCTCTGACTTTATAACCTTATCATGAGTTACACATTTTTAGATGTTAAAATTATTCTTTATATGACTTAATAAGATATTTTAAAATCTTTAACAACCAGATTCATCTGTTGTACTATGTGTCTGTGGTGAACATGATGTATTTCTTGTTTTTTTCAGCCTAATCTAAAGGTTATCTTAACTAGAGACGTTAGCCTCATTTTGTTGTAAAATGAGCTTTAGGTCTCTGGCACAAAATACCTTAGTCTAACTTGGACAAAAATATCTTTGCCCATTGGCACCTGTAATATGTCCTTCTTGTAAATGATATCATTGAGGAGAACAGGAGGGCTGACTCTTCTTTATCCCTTGTAGCAGAGGAGTGCCAGGTCTCAGTGTACATATGGAATGGGAGATAAATATTTTTCCTATGAACATAGGCCCCTTGTCACAGAACTGATAGTAGTCATGAGATCTTAGGCCTGGTGTGGTCTTTAAAATCTTCTTTGTTGCTCTGTGAACTTTAAAATGGAGTTTAGGAATCATTTCACTAAGTGCTAAATTTATAGTGAAATAAATGGAAAAGAAATGGTATATAATGCTTCTGATTGTGTACTTAATCCTTTTCACGTTAGACTAGTCTCTTAATCTTTTTTGTTTAGGATGCCAAAATTTGTTTTAGTTTCATTAAAAGTTATGACTAACTTAGTAGTTAAGTGTTTTCATGAACTTAGGCTGAAGGAGATTTTCTTTGAAAGATATTATTTTGCTACTTTATGTGCTTAAAAGAATGCTTTTCTGAAGTAGTTGTAAGACTTTCTGTTTATTTTGAAAGAACGATTACTTTGAAAATAAAAGCTGATATTCTTAGTATACAAGTACAATTTATAATGTGCACTTCTATTTTTTTTTCCTTCATTCAGGCTCAGACAGCCTTTTCTGCAAATCCTGCCAGTACAGCAATTTTGTCAGATGCTTCTGCTCCCATTTCTCAAGATGGAAGTAAGTAGTTATAGTTTTAAGTTTTTCTGGAAGTCATAGCAGAGTAAAAATTCAAGTTGGAATCTGAAAACTTGGGTTCAAATCCCTGCTCTGAGATTTACTAGCTTTGTGACCACAGGAAAATCTCTTACAAGTTTTCTCATCTGTAAAAGGGTGATAACATTACTTGAACTTTCTACTTTTCAGGGGTGTTGTGTGGAAAATACTTTGTCTCTGTTCTATAGTTTACAGAACTATTGAAATATAGAAGCATGAAACTCTTTCAGGTTTTTCATTTCTTAATTTTAAATTAATTTTCATTTCTTAATTTAAAATATCAATCCATGAAATATTGGTGATGTTAAGGAAAAAATATTGAAATTTCACAAGGGAACAAAGTATTCTGTCTCATTTAATAGTGATGCTTTTTTTTGAATCATGAATATGAATTTTGACAATGAAAATTGGATCATAGCATATCATCTTGGTTACTTCCCAGCCCATGAAAGCATGAATCCCCCAGTATGCCATAGCTGACTGTAGTCTGTATCCTATGTCATCTGGTGATGGGAAAATTGAGTGTGTTCTGAGGCAGCATATCCCATTCTTGGACAGCTCTGATTGTTAAGAAGTTTTTTCTTACAAATGAGCCAAAATATGCAATTCCCATTCATTTGTCAGTCGTTTAGTAAATACTCATTCATTTGTTAAATATCTACTATGTGTCAAAGGCTGCGCTCTCAGTCTAATGAGAGATTACATGTAAACAATTCTGTATAAATTAAAATATATACATGATAAATTGGAGATAATCTGGACCCAAGTAAAACATAATCTAATCTCTCTTTCACTTGACATTCATTAAATTTTTGAAGATAGTTATGTTGCAGAATTTTAGAGGTATAAGAATATCAGTCCTACACTAGGTATAGGTCACCTAGTCTACATACCCCAAGAGGAATCCCCCTGCCCTCCCTCTCCCATAGCATACCTTGACACATGGTAGTCTTTCAGTTTTTACTTGTAGTCCTCCACTGATGAGGAATGCATTACCTCCCAAAAAAGTCCATTCTTCTTTTTAAAGTTCTATTTTTTATAAAGTTTTTCCTAATATCAGGCTTAAATTTCCTTCTTTGTAAGTTCTAGTCAATGTTTCTTGTTCTGTTCTTGGGGACCAGAAAAAACAAGTCTAATCTCTCTTCCTTACAGCACCCTGAGCCTTCTGTTTCGATTTAACATTCCCTGGTTCTTAACCAATCCATATTTAAAATGGTCTCAAGGCCTGTCACCATTCTGGTTGCTCTTCTCTGGACACTCTCCATTAGTTTCCTTCCTAAAATGTAGTGCCTATACCTGAACATGAACTCCAGTTTTGGTTTGATCATGGCAGAGTAGTATAGTGGAACAAACTATCACCTTTTTCTTGGAAACTCACCTGAAGATCACATTGGCTTTTTTTTCCTGCTCCACATTCTGCTGACTCATTGAGCTTATAGTCTGTTAAAAAAAAAATCCTTTTCAGACTGATACCTAGTCATGCCTCTTCCTTCCTCTTCTTGTGATGTTGATTGTTTTAACCCATGCATTCCTGTTAAATATCATCTTATTAGATTTAGCCCACTACTCTAACCTGTCATCTTTTTGGATCTTTAGTTTGTCATACAGTGTTGGCTGTCTCTCCCAGCTTTTGTCATCTGCAAATTTGATGAGAATTTTCTCTGCTGTTTATCTAAGTCACTAATAAAATTGGGAAATAACACATGACAAACTTCAAAGACTTTTGAAGTACACAACTGCAAACTTCCTGCCAAACCGACATCAAATCATTGTAGCTAATTTTTAAGTTGAGCCATTTAACCAGTTCTGAATCCGTCTCATTGTATGCTCTGATCCAGATGTATCAAACTCATACTTTAGAACTCCAAGTGCATCTGGAACTGTATTAAAATGTAATCAGGAAATTTTTAACAAAAGTAAAAATATAGTACAACCTGGATAATGTTAATTTGGGGTTTTCTGAGTCAGTGTGTGGCCTACAGGGGGTATTTCTGTTTGAGTTTGATACCACTAATCTAGTTCAACTCTTTCCGTATTTTTTGTAAAAATGAAGCATTACTTTCCAGTGCCTTCCTTAAACCTAGGTGGACTATACCTATAACATTTTCCAGTCTCCCAATTTAATATTCAGATAATCAGTTTGAGTATTCAAGTGCTGACTTCGTCAGAAGAATTAATTTAATCTTGCATGATCTGTACTTGATCTATCCAAGCTTGCTATTTGTAATTACTGCCTCGTTTTCTGGATCTTTACAAACGATATTCTTTAATGTTCTGTTTCAGCATTTTGTCAAGCTTCCTGTAGTTAGACCAAGTTCTTTCCTCCTTTTGGAAAATATGGTCAAAATTTGCCCTTCTCTGTTCCTGTAATACCTCTATTATTCTTCATGATCTGTCAAAATATATTATTGACAGGAGTTTATCATTCATATCTTCCTGTTCTCTTAGTTCTCATCCCAGATTGCTTTTGTCTTTATGTGGCATGGTTTCAAGTCTCCTCACCATCCTGTTCACTTTCCTATAGACATATTCCGGCTTATCATTGTCTCTTTTGTAATGTCAAACTGATTGCATTGGCTCATTTGCTAACCATCTCATAAACATTGCTACCTTATACTGAATTTGCAGGTCACTAAAATCCTAACTTTTTTAAAATGAATTTTTATCTACCCATATCTCCTCTATCTTACATGTATTTTTTTGTTCAAACCTATGATTTCATCAGTGTAGGTAGCTTCCATTAATTGAATATATTGCCATCAGTGCAGCTTTTCAACTCATCAGTTATATTCTTTTTGCTTGAGGCACTGAGAGGCTAATTGACATTCCTGTGATCACCTAGGTATCATATGTGGGGGTATGTAGCTATTAATGTGTCAGTGCCATTACATGAAATCCCAGTGTTGCTAACTTCAAGACTTAAGTTGGGGGGGAGAGGGAGGTATGGGAGTATTGTTAAGCACAATACACTGGCTGAATGGTTAGCCTTGAAATCAGGAAAACTGGGATTTCATACCATGCCACTGATACATATTAGTTACACAGCCCCAGATATATATTCTCTCTGTATCTCTGTATTTGATAGATAAAATCTAAGAATTTATATTTGTCCCTATTAAGTTGCAATTTATTTTATTGACTCATTGTTTGAGATTATTGAGATAGTTTGAGGTTTGAAAACTCTAATCTATTTTATTAGCTATTGCTTCTAGCTTTATGTTATCCAAAAATTTGGTGATATGCAAATAATATTGATTTCATCATAAACTGTAAGTTCATTTTCTATTCCTGTAATTTTCTACTTTCAGTTACTTAGTTTCTTTTTCTTAGGTTTCTATCCTAAACTATATCCTGAACTCTCTCAGTACATGGGCCTAAGTTTAAATGAAGAAGAAATACATACCAACATGGCCCTGGTTCCTGGAGCAACATCTCAGGGGGTATGTAAAGTGGAAGTGGTTTAAAATTTCATAATTTGTACTTTATAACCTTTATGTAATTGTACCCTTATGTACCATAATGTATATGTACCTTTATGTAATTAATGTATACACATTATCTCTGATAGTTTTAGAATCCATGGTATTACTAGAGTTGGACTTGGACCTCAGGTCCAGAGGAAGTGATGAGATCTAGGACTGGATCTGTGTCTTTTTATTCACAGTCTATCTGGTGCCCTAATATCTATATTGCATTCCAATTCTAATTTATTACAGTTTAGTATTTGCATATAACCAGTGTAAAATTTCTATGTTTTATAGTATTTGGAGGAAAAGTACATTTGAACTATTTCAGAAAATTAATTTTGTTTCTGTAAAATACTATATCTCAATTTATATATATGATATTGCTTCATTTTGTATAATTCTTTCTACATTTTCCCCTAACTCTCTCACATATTTTATTTTAGGACACTAATGACCACGTGAGTTTGTCTGAGTTGAATTTAGAATTCCTTCCTGATTAGGCTGACAAATCAGTACCAGAAGAGCCTTGCCTAATCAAAGTGTCAATGAACATAGATAGACTAGAATTATTCATTTAACTGTAATGGTTAGGTGTTTGAGATGTTTAATCTCCTAATATATTATGCAGATTTCTAAGAGCTAAAAAAAATGCAAGTTCCTTCCATCAAGCAGGCAACAAACTTGCCTTCGCCTTAAATCTTTTCACTCTTGATCTTGCCATCACTGACAAATGTATCACCTCCCTGTTCAAGAACTCTGAAATTGCCCTATTTGATCATATTCTATTGACTTTCCACTTCTCCCCTTTCTGATCCTATTATGCACACTCTGATTTCCATTTTTTCTAAGGCCAATTCAAATGGTACTTCCTACATGAAGCCTTCACTGATTGCTTGCTTATATGACCTGATCTTTCCTTCTTCCAACTTCACATAGCATTTTTTATCATGTCTATTTTACATTTAT
This sequence comes from Pseudochirops cupreus, assembly GCA_028627135.1. NCBI lineage: Eukaryota > Metazoa > Chordata > Mammalia > Diprotodontia > Pseudocheiridae > Pseudochirops > Pseudochirops cupreus. The sequence goes on along the minus strand of CM053580.1, from coordinate 381,228,657 downwards.
CATATAACCTAATCTTACATAGTATTGCATATAGATGTTTTACTTATCTCCCCAATAGAAGGTAAGTTTTATCAGGGTGGAGATTGTGTCTTGTTTAAATTTTGTGTAACTCTTAATGTCTACCATGGTGTTCTGCTGAGGTACTTAATAAATGTTTGTTGAATTGAATTGAACAAAATGAGTAGCTGAGCTGCTGCTTTCATTATAGAATCAGTCATTTTTATAATCAGTTTTTTTACACAGAGTGATTTTTATTACCTTTCTCTGAAAAAAAAAATAGCAAGGAGTATGGTCTGCTGTAAGTGTAACAGTTTGTTATTTTGGAATAGGCAAAGAGTCCACTTTATTTTCTTTTACATGTGATTTTGGGCTATTGGAGTCTAATAATAGAAACATACAAAGAGAATATTGAAAAAATTGAAGCTTCAGCAGCTTTTCTTGTATATAAGCCTTTATATTTTTTTAACTTGTGCATCTGGTTTGCATAACCCATCAGTTCTACCAAGAGATATTGGAGGTAGATTGGCTGCATACATAAAATACAAAAAGTACAAAGGAAATAACTGAGAGAAATAGACATTGAAACGCTAGAGATGGAAAGGATAGTTATGGGAACAAGGGCCTACTCTGAGAAAGGTGTATTTAGTTTTATTAAGAGACAGGATATTTTAGTAGAAAAACCTGTCTAAAATGCTGTCTTTAAGAATATATGCAAATGATTATAAATTTTTGTTTTAAATATGTTTAAAAAATCTTTTCGAAATATAATAACATTATCTATGCTTTTAGCAGCAGCTGGTGGCCAGGCCTTCTGCTGTAAATTATATGGTAGCTCCTATAACTGGTAATGATGCTGGAATTCGAAGAGCAGAAATTAAACAAGGAATCCGGGAAGTCATTTTGTGTAAAGATCAACAGGGAAAAATTGGCCTTCGACTTAAGTCAATAGACAATGTGAGTATTTGATTTTTTTTCTTCCTTAGAAGTATAAGAACTTCCATATTTTCCTGCCTCACTGTGACATGGAGGTTACCCTTGCTTCTCTTGAAGGTTGGGCTAGTGAACATAAGCTTTGACTATAGTCCCAGTGACATGCTGTTTAATGTCTGAGAATCTGCCTAGGTTAGTATCAGCCAATAGGCTGGTGACTAGGGGATGAATTCTTTGGCTGCCTATCAGCTCTGATGAGCAGGCCATCTTGTTTGAATGTCAGATGTGTTTGTCTGAAAGACTATTTTATGGAGAACTCACACGAGGCAGGTGCTCACACAGAGGTCAGAAGAAGCAATACAAGGAAACTCAGTTTCTTTCAGAAGAACTTTGGAATTGATTGTGAAGCATGGGAAACACTGGCACAGAATCACCTGGCATGGTGTGCCCACATCAAAGAAGGCGCATGAGCAAAGCAGAATTGCAGTAGCTCAAAAGAAATGTGAGATACATAGATTTGGAGCCATCTCCACTCCAAATGTTCATATGGACTATTTGTGCCTGACCTGTGGAAGAGTCTTCTGAGCATATATTGGTCTTATCAGTCATAGTCAGACACCTTGTAGCTTGACCTCAACATAGTGATGTCATTTTGATATTCTTTGAGAACAAGAGACAACAACCAACCAAGCATTAATTTTGTTTGTTTAGTTGTTTTCAGTCGTGTCTGACTCTTAGTGACCCCTTTTGAGGTTTTCTTGGCAAGATACTGAAGTAGTTTGCCATTTCCTTCTCTAGCTCATTTTGCAGATAAGGAAACTGAGGCAAATGGGGTTAAGTGATTTGCTCAGGGTCATACTGCTAATAAGGCTCAGGCTGGGTTTGACCTCAGGTCTTCCTGACTCCATGTCTGGCATTCTATCCACTATACCATCTAGCTGCCTAAGCATTTATTAAACACTATTTATTGAGCACTGTGTTGGATGCGAGAGATCCAAAGCCTGCAATGAAAAACTCTGAAAATCCTAAAGGAAGGATTCTCTGTCAGAGCTAGAATAGTTATGGCTGTTTCCACAAGATAAGAAGGCAGGGAGCCCGACAAAGTATTATCAAGGATGACACTCAGGTTGTGAGCATGGGGGGCTGGAAGGATGGTGATCCTCTTGATAGGAATAGGGAAGTTTGGAAGGGGGAAGGTTTTGGAGAAAAGATAATAGTTAAGTTTTGGACATGTTGAGTTTAAGTTTTCTATGGGAAATCTAGTTTGAGATGTTTAATAGGCAGTTGGAGATATAAGAATAGAGGGTCAGCAGAGAGGTTAGGGTTGGTTAAGTAGATTTGAGAATCATTGGCATAGAGATAATTGGAATCTGTGGGAGCTGATGAAATCATTAAGTGAAATTGTATAGAGGAAGAAGAGAAGTAGGCCTGGGACAGAGCCTTGCTGGGATGCCCATGGTTAGGGGGCATGACTTGGATAAAGATCTAGCAAAGCATAATGAAGAGAAGCAGTCATATAGGTAGGAGGAGAAGGAGTGAGTGTTGTTTTGAAAACCTAAAGAGAAGTGAGTATCATGGAGAAGGTAATACTGACAGTGTCAAAGGCTGCAGAGATAACGTTGAAGCAACATCTGGTAAATAAGGACAAAAGCTAGACTGAAGTTAAGAAGAGTAAGAGAAAAGGGAGTGGAGATAACTATTGTAGATGTCCTTTTTTAGCCAGAAAAGACAGGAGGGATATAAGATGATAGTTATCTGGGATGGATGGATGAAGTGAGGGTTTTTTGAGGCTGGAGCACACACATGGGTAAGTTTGTGTTCAATAGGGAAGCAGTCAGACAGAGATTGAAGATATGAGAGTAGGGGTGATAGAAGAGTCAGTCTGCTGGAGAGAATGGGATGGAAATGGAACCCTTTATGTGTGTAGAAGGCGGTTGGGTTGTCTTTGCAAGAAAAAGGGCCACCTAGGTAAAACAGGTGAAGGAGGAAGGCAGAAGGCATCTGAGTGATGTGAGGTACGGCAGAGGGGAGAAGAGGGAGCTCTTGGCAAATGGACTTAATTTTCTGTAAAATTTGAAATAAGGTTCTCAGTTGAGAGGGTGATGGGAGGTTTGAGGAGGGATGAATAGGTTTGGAAGAGTTGCTGTGTTAAGTGTGATAGTTAATTAGGAAGATGTAAAAGGATTGTTTGGCTACACGATTTTCTCCACTTTTGTTCAGTAGCCTGTATGTAGAAACAAAGGAAATGGATGCTGGTAGTGATTCAGGTCTGATGGCAGGACACAGAACAGAGAGAACAGAGAACAGGATGGTGTAGAGTTGAACTGGTTCATCAAGGAATCCATCTGGGGACAGGAGAGTGCACCAAGTTAAAGGAAGAGTATACCTGTTCAGGGGTAATGACCAAGAAGAGAAATGAAGGCTTGAGGGTTGGAGGTCAGGAAACCGATAAACAGAATTTGCTATTAGAAGGCAAAGGAACGGGCAGCTAGGTGATGCAGTGAATAGAGCACCAGCCCTGGAGTCAGGAGGACCTCAGTTCAAATTCGGCCTCAGACACTTAACACTTACTAGCCATGTAACTTTGGGCAAGTCACTTAATCCCAATTGCCCTGCCTTCTCCCCTCCAAACAGCACAAAAAAAAAGGGGGGGAGGTCAAATGTCAGTAGACTATGATCAAATGAGGGAATTTCAGAATTCATGAACTTGGAAGGTAGTCAGTTTGTAGGTGATGGTATGTTCATTTTTTTTGGCTGAGTGCAGTAGGTCATGGAAAATGAGTTAGTTGAGGAGGTAGAAGGGTAGAGTGTTTGAGGGTACCCGTCGTGTGACAGCAGAGAGAAGAGAAAGATTGTGAACCATATACTGAACTTATTGAGGAAGGGGAGTGTCCTGGAGGTCCATATACAACTGCTACCCAAGTTTTGATGGATTAAGTGAACTTCAGAGGAAGACAGGTTATTGGGGGGGAAAACCTAGAAATGGCAGTGAGGGGAAGGAGTCTTCCAGCCTTCCCCAACTTGACCAGTGAGTGAGGGGAAATGAGTGAAAGACTAGCCAATGCTAGAAGTGACCAGGGAGGCTGTGTTCTCAGGAAGGAGTCAGATCTCCATGAGAGCCATAATATGGAAGGAAGGAGAAAGAAAATTGAAATTGAACAAGTTTTGCATGAACAACATTAATGCAACCTAGTATAATAAGGAAAACAGCAATGGTCAAGGGGAGGGGGAGGGTATCTTTGTATCAAATAATTCTGATGAAATTCTAATTTCTAAGATGTATAGAGATAACTAAAAGAAATTGCAAGTATCAGAAGCCAATCCCTGAGTCATCATCAAAGAATATAGAAAATTTTCTTTTCCCTTCCCTTTTTCCGTTTCCCTTCCCTTCCCAGGATGGAAGTGAAACAGCCACTCACTGTCCTGATCCCAGTATTGTTTGGTATAGAAACTACTCTAGTTTTCCAATTTGGGCCAGTTTATCCCATCTTAGGCAGCCTGGTGACCCTCTGCCCCTGGAGGCTCATCATATTGGTGCCAAACTTAGGGTGGACATGCAATCTGTCCTGCTATAACTCAACTCCTGAAGGAAGCCAACTAGCCTCAGCTCTCCCAGATGACATGCAGATAACACCTATGTGAAAAACTTTTTCAAACAAGTGGAAATCAAAATATCCCTGAAGTTTCACCTCATACCAAATAAATTGTCAAAGGTGACAGAACATGGGAATAGTCAGTTTTGGAACAGTTACGGAAAGATGGGTACATTAATGCACTGTTTGGTGGAGCTGTGAATTGGTCTAACCATTTGAAAGCCATTTTAGAATCATACTAAAAAGTAAAATGGACATATCCAAACAACACATTTAGCATTATGTGGTGTTGTGTGTTTATTTCTGGCCACGCATCACAAATTCTGATTGCAGCCTATGGTAGAGATAGGCAGGGACTGGACCTGTGATTGTAGTGATATAGGGTCTCTTAAGGTGAGAAAATGCTCTGCTACAGCAGGATGGCACTTTCTGCAATTTATAACCTTAGAGAGCAACAGAGGCGGGATTTGAACCAGACCTTCTGGGGCAGTTTATGGAACAGGAGAAACACAATGGACTTGGGAGTCAGAATACCCTGGTTTAAATCCTGGTCAGTGACTCCCTCAATGGGTAACCTTGGGCATAGTCCTTACTGTCTTTGAGTCTTGGTTTTCTCCTGTAAAACGGAGATAACACTGTACTGCTTGACAGTGTAGGTCTTACGGGGCTACATACATGTCAACTACTGTTCAGTTTTGAGGATCTGGGATTTCATTGATAATTGTTTTTCTTTTATGATCCCGCTACGCCTCAGTAGTCTGTCTTTGTGACTTTCTTGTCTGAAAAAAAGGTCATCACTTATAACTAACCTCAAGTTCATTGAACTTAGGTCCATAGCTCCACTGATTCTTGGAGAACAGAGAGACACACACACACACATACACACACACACACACACACACACACACAAACATTCTTGTAGGCATTTATTGTTACTGTAATTAAGGCACTCATACTTATTTGATCTTGGTAAGAAAGAAATGGATGACACTGGGCAAGAACTGGAAAAGGGACTTTAGCTCATTTTAAAATTCTTTATAACCCTAATCTTACTTGATTAGACATATTTCGAGAGTTAGGGAGAAGAATGCATAGCATATCTCAGATTTAGGATTCTAAGCCTTAAATTGCAAAGGAAATGGCCAAATTTGAGTTGTTTTGTTTTTTCTTTTCAAATGAAGAAAATGAACACACAGTGTGTTAATACCTGTTTGGTCCACAAAATACCACCTTTCAGCCTCATAACAACCTGAATTTATATTACTTCTCTTCCCCACCAGTATTGTTGGGATCTATAGATATAGACAGAAGCTCAAAGCATGATCAAGTCACGCTTTGAGGAAGGGTCTTATGACTTGGTTCTCAAATTTTGCTTGCTGGTTTTGTGTGTTGCTTGATATTTATTTATAAAGAATTTTTAGCATTTCTTTCTTTTTCATGCATTTAGGGTGTATTTGTTCAGCTAGTCCAGGCCAATTCTCCAGCGTCTCTGGTTGGTCTGAGATTTGGGGACCAAGTTCTTCAAATTAATGGTGAAAATTGTGCAGGGTGGAGCTCTGATAAAGCTCATAAAGTTCTCAAACAGGCTTTTGGAGAGAAGATTACTATGACTATTCGGGACAGGTAAGATAGTAGAACTCAGTAAGTAAGTACACATTTAAATGCTAAATAGGGCTCACATTCTTTCCCTAATCCTATCTCCTCAGGATATTGTATTAGTTCCTTCAGTAATTATCATTGTTTGGCTCTAGATAGTTTAGTGAATTTCTCTGCAAGATTTCCTACAAGTTTTCCATTTCATTTTACTTTTTCTCTTAATGGCATTGTTCTGCTAAATCTGTGCTGCTACTGAATAAAAAAATGGTAGGTGGAACAAAATCCATTTTCAATCTGTGGCATATAGCAGTTTTGTATAATGTAATAACCAGGGTGGCGGGATGGGGGGGGGGGCGGGAGAGAAGAAAGGGAGGAATAAGGAATATCTTAAGTATTTAATGCCAGGGACTGTGCTAAGTGCTTTACATTAATTATCCCATTTGATTCACACAATAACCCTGTGAGGTAGGTGCTATTATTATTCTCACTTGACTGTTGAGAATACTGAAGCAGCAAGAGTTTGAGTGATTTGTCACATGGCTACTACATGTCTGAGATTGGATTTGGACATAGGCATTCTGGTTTCAGGCCCAGCACTGCATCTGAGAGCCTCTGTGATGCCATTTTTACTTTTGACCTAGATATAATTTAAAGATGTGACTATAATAAAACTGTTAATAGGAACTGGTTGGAAGTAATGGTCATTCTGGATTTGTTTTTTTGAGAATTAGAGTTTTTTACATTGAGATACACATAACTCAGAACTGGATCACTTTTGCTTGTAGGGTCATTATGGAATCTGTTTTCAGTCAGCCACTCAGTAAGCATTTATTAAGCACCAGCTGTGTGCCAGGCACTAAGCCAAACACTAGGGATACAAAGAGAAGCAAAAGACAGGTCCTGCCCTCACAGAACTTACAGTGTAATAGGGGCAGACAGCATGCAGACAAATATATACAAAACAAGCCATACACAAGATAAATAGGAGAGAATTAAAATTAAAGGCACTGGAATTAGGAGGGACTGGGGAAGGTTTCCTGTGGATGGTGGGATAGGATTTTAGCTGATGGGGAATAGAAGAGAAGGAGCATTCTAGGCTTGAGGACAGCCAGTGAAAATGGCCAAGACTGAGGATAGAAGAGTATGTGGAATTTCAGGAGGGAGGAGAGTGTAAGGCATAAGAAAGTTGGAAAGGTGTTTTGTGTGTGTGTGTGTGTTAGTTTGTGAAGGGTTTTAAATGCTAAACAGAAAATTTTATATTTTGCTCTTGAGGTGATAGCCACTGGAGTGGGTGGGGAGGGGGCATGCATGGTTGGATCTGTCTTTTAGGGAAGTCACTTTGGTTGGTGGCTTCAATGAAGATGAACTGGAGGAGGGAAGAGCTTGTGGCAGGCACACCAACTGACAGGGTATTATAATGAGGTGTGAGGAGGTGAGGGCCCATTCCAGGGTAGCGGCAATGTCAGAGAGAAGGGGGTGTATTTGAGAGATATTACAAAGATAAAATCAACAGGCCTTGGCAACAGATCGGATATGGGAGAGGAAGGATGAGAGACAGTGAGGAGTGAGGGTTAATATACCTAGGTTGTAAGCCTGGTGACTAGGAGGATGACGGTGCCCTTAACAGTAATAGGGAAGGTTGGAAAGAGGGGAGGGTTTGGTGTGAAATAATGAGTCCAGTTTTGGACATGTTGAATTTAAGTTACCTATAGGCCATACAGTTCAAGATGCCTGAAAGGCAGTTGGAAATGTAAGATTGGAGGGCAGCAGAGAGGCTGGAGCAGGAGATTTGAGAATCTTCAGCGTAGAGATGGTAATTGAATCCTTAGCAGCTGATGAGATCACCAAGACAAATAGTAGAGAGGGAGAAGAGAAGAGAGCCCAGGACAGAACCCTGAGAGACGCTCAAAACACTTAGTGTGATCTGGAAGAGGGAAGATACAGAAAAGGAGCTGAAGGAGCAGTCAGATAGGATAAGAACCAGGAGAGGGTGATGTCCCAAAAACCTAGAGAGAAGAGTATCAGGGAGGAGAAAGTGATCAATTGAGGACTGAGAAAAGGTCATTGGATTTGGCAGCTAAGAGATCATTAGTAATTTTGGAGAGAGTACTTTCTGTGGAATAATAAGTAAGCCAGATTGTAAGAGGTTAAGAAGAGAGTAAGAGGAGGGAAAGTGGGGGCATTTATTATAGACAACCTTTTTGAAGAGCTTAGCTGCAAAGGACAGAAGAAAACTAGGAGGATAGTTAACAGGGATGGAAGGATCAAGCGATGGGGTTTTTTTAGATGGAAGAGACATGGGCATGCTTGTCAACAGTAGGAAATAAGCCAGTAGAGAGGGAGAGATTGAAAATAACCAAGAATGGGGATCATAGAGGGGCATTTTTGGGAGGAGTTGGGAGAGAATGGAGTCTCTTGAACAAGAAGAGAGATTAGCCTTGGTGAGGAGTAAGGCCACTTTGTCATGGGGAACGGGTGAAGGAGGAAAGTGATAGTAGATAAGGAGGAGAGAAGAGGCAATTCATGGTGAATGTCCTCATTTTTTTTTCTGTAAATGTGAGGTAAGGTTCTCTGCTGAGAAGGCAGAGAGGGAGCCATAGGAGGCTAGAGGAGAGATAAAAGGTTTGGAATGAGTCTCTGTGGAGAGTGGCACAGTGAATTGATAAGGGAGGTTTAGTAGGATTGCTTAATAGCAATGAGAACCCAGTTGAGGTTGTGTAACTTCCAGGCAGAATGATGGTTGATTTTCTCTAATTTGTTCAGCAGTACATGTGTAGGAGTGAAGGCAGTGAATGAAGCTTGCCTGGATATATTCAATAGTCCATTAAGGGGGCAAGGGATTCAAGAGAGGAGGATAGTGTAGAATTGAACTGGTTCACTAAGGGTATGGGGAGGAGAAGAGAAGAGAGTGGCTAGGGCGCAAGAGATGGCCTAGGAGAGAACTGAGGGGTCAAGTAATGGAGTAGATGAAGAGTAGGGTGTTGGAAGGGAAGGCAGAGGGAGAAGTGAAGTTTAGACTTATGTTGATGTTTATGTGTGCTCTGACTCTTAAATTCAAATTCTGATACTCTATTGAACTTTAATAATAATTCTTAGGTGACAGATATCAGAAACCTTGTAGATGTCAGAAAGGTTTATAACTTGTAACTACTGCTTTTCCCAGGATTTGAATGAGTGATGTCTGAATTAACTGATTGTACTGTCACATACATTTTCAGTCATATTTTAAATTACTTTAAATTTTAAATTATCTATCCTATTTAACTTTGCTATGAGAGTTTGAGCTGATGCCTGAACATAGGGTTTCCATCCAGATCTTCTGACATTGAGTAAGATGTTTTGGGCACTGTCCCTTCCCAGCAGTCACTTGCATCAACATTTTAAACAACTGTTGCCTTTGGTTGCAGACCGTATCCCAAGATGTCTTTTCTGAGCAGATAAAGAGAAATTTTTACCCTTTACCTGCAGCAGTTGACAGCTGCAATATTTTTAAAAAGTAGCAGAGGCTCCCTTGCCTTATTGTCACCATTGTAGGTACACACCTTACTTTGCTGAGAGATCTTGTACTACAGAAACTTTTCTGAGGAAGTTGGAAGAAAGAAAAGAGCCAGGACATTAACAGTTAACACTACTTTAAAATACTTGTGAGGAATAATTCTCATCTCTGCTTTATAAGTGGTTAGAAATAATAAAGAGGCAGGTAGCTGACACAATAGACGCTGGGTCTGGAGTCAGAAATAGCTAAATTAAAATCCAGTCATAGACAACTGAGTAGCTGTGACCCTGGGCAAGTCATTTGACTGCTGTCTGCCTGAGTTTCCTCACCTGTAGAATGGAGTTAGCATCTGGCTCCCAGGGTTGTTGTGAGGATCAGATGAAATATTTGTAAAGTATTTATCGCAATACGTGGCACATAGTAGGCACTTAATGTTTCCTTCACCTTTATTTTTGAAGTAGTAGCTATGTCTAGTACTAATATTTCCAAGAACTACTGAAGTTCTAAAAAAAAGAATCACCTATTAAAAGGGTCAGTACTTCTGTTCAGAGCATATGCTTCTTGGATTCTGAGGGAAATCAGCATATTGGCAAAGTACCTGCTTCTCTCAGATTTCCCCACCTTTAATTTCAAAAACCAATTCCAGTAGTGTGCTTTTTAAATGTCTTTGTTAGAGCCAGCATTCTTAGTGAAATGTCAAAAGTAGCTATTAAGTTGAACACATTTGGAACATTAAAAGTTGATGGTTCATTTTAGTATTGTATTTTTAGATGATAATTAGTAGGCAATGATGTAGCCCAGAAATTTCTCTCAAGATTACATATATATACTAATCAGATTTTTCCCTGAAAATGTTTTCACAGACCATTTGAACGAACTATTACCATGCATAAGGACAGTACAGGACATGTTGGATTCATCTTTAAAAATGGAAAGATAACCTCTATAGTGAAAGACAGTTCTGCAGCAAGAAATGGTCTTCTTACTGAGCACAACATTTGTGAAATCAATGGTCAGAACGTAATTGGCCTGAAGGTAATTGATATATGCCTTTTCCTGACTAGTTTTTATTTTATAGATTTCAAAAAACTTTTATGGACTTCTGAAGAAATAACTTTTATTGGTTCTAGAGAAGAACAGGCCAGTGCTGGTAAAATTTTGTAGTTTGGGTATCATATGTTTCTTGGTTTTATTTGGTCAGGAGCGCTGTATCAGGCAATTGGTTTTATAATTTGTACTCTTCATGTTAGGGGATTTCTATAAGCAATGATTATTAACACTGATAGTTAACTTTGAAAAGCTAAGTGTAAACTCAGAAACTCTATCTGGCGTATGTTTAAGTGTCTAAATGGCGTAGAAGAGGTGCTTTGGTAATAAATAATCTGAATAGTTTTGTCAGATGCAACCAAACTGTGATCTTAGTGTTTTTTGAGAAATTAATTATCTTATGTGATTCTGTATAAATCAGTTTACTGAGAATCAAATGCAAAGAATAAGATACTGTATTATCAAAATTAATTCAGTTTAACAAACATTAAGCACATACCTGTAAGACCCTCTGCCAGGTGCAGGGAATGGTGATAAAAATTGACATTGGAGGCTCAGATTTTTAAAGGACACGCCATTCCCATGAAGAGAAGGAAGAGAACTTTGTAGCCAATTGTGATTTCAGTTTGGTTGAGTCTCAATATTTTTTTCCTTTTGTGTTATTTTAACAGGACTCTCAAGTTGCAGACATACTTTCAACATCTGGGACTGTAGTTACCATTACAATCATGCCTGCTTACATCTTTGAACACATAATCAAAAGGCAAGTAGCACATTTTTCAACTTAAAAAATTTTTAATAGTTCTTACAAATTAATTCAAGCAATGTTATAATTTTGTGCATTTTAAAACGTCGGAATTGATCCTGGCTGTTAATCAAAAATATTCTCTTTAAGAAATCAGTTAAAATGGTGTTACCAATCCTCCATTAGATAGATTGCCTATCGCCGAATATGCTGTTCAAGAGCTAAGCAATTAAAAGCTAGATCTGGTTTCAGGTTTGACTTAGAGGGAATGGAAATGCTGACTGGAAGAAAGGGCTGTCCCTTCTTTTTAGCCCTTGTGGACAACTAGGTAGAAAAAGGGGGAACAAGAAAAATGTTAAAAGGAAGTTGTGCTTATTTTGGCTGCTGCTGGACACTGTGGAATTTGCTCATGCATCCTAGACTTGGTTGGTAATAAGGAACGTTGGCTCTGATGTGAGGCATAGAGCATAGATCCTTCACTTCTTGTAATTTTGAAGATAAGTGAAATGTTAGGAGAGCTGAACTAACTCTCCTCAAGAAATTGTGTATAGAGCCATGGGAAAGGGCAGGAGGGGAGTGGTGGTGGTCAGTGGTGGGGAGAAACAAAGGGGAGATTCTGTGGGATTGCCCGTTCAGCATCTGAGAACAGCTTTAAAGGATTGGTTGCCCTGTTTTTCCCCTGACAGTTCTGTCTTTGTAACTTGTAACTTTTAATTTGGGGATGAAGTTTTATTTATTTATGTCAGGAATATTAAACGCTGCTTTTGAAGAGAAGTTGTGTGAAAAAAAGTACTTTAGAAAGTTTTACCAGCTGCTGTACTGGCAGCAATTTTACTGACTGTTGGCTGTTAATAGCCAAGATTGGACCTATTTTTCCCCCTTTTATACACAAACAACTTGGATCCCTGAATAATTTAGGTCTTGTGGAAGAAAAAAACCTTCCATTGTTTTTAGGACTATATTGAGTAGGGTCACATTTTTGTTATATTCCTTGAAATTGCAAAGAAAAGTACTTGGGAGCAGGCACAGCAGCCAGATGGCTCAATGGATTAAATGCTGGGCCTGGTATTTAGTCGGGCCTCAGATACTTACTTGCTGTGTGACCCTGGGCAAATCACTTATCATCTGATTGCCTTAATCCACTGGAGAAGGAAATGGCAAAACAACTCCAGTATCTTTGCCAAGAAAACCCCAGGGACAATATTGGTGTGTTGTGGTCCCCAGGGTCACAGAGTCAGACCTCATAGTTAGAAGATACTCAAGGAAGTGAAACGCCAACACTCTTCAACCACTAACCAGACAGGTTTATGATGTAATGCCAAGGGTATGAGAGACAAATACAAATTCTTAACCAATCATTTACTCTTTTCCATTGTAGGAAAGCTTGGCCAAAGTTTGAGGCTTTAGTTTCTTGGCTTCTAGAGTAAAAAGTTAGTCCTTACCTTGTGACCCAGTAGGTGTTGGGAATTAAATAGTCTTTGGTGCTTGGAAATGTATATATAATATATAAATGTCACTCTTGCAGGATGGCGTCAAGTGTTATGAAAAATCTGATGGATCATGCTATCCCAGAAGTTTAAAATTCAAGCAGTTGTATCTTTCACATAATGGAAATTCTGCTGAGCTTGGGCAGTTTACTCAGCATCTTCTGTATTAGACACATAAACCTTACTGGGAGCCAAGAAGCATATGCTGCATGAGAGCCTTTGTATTGTATTATGGCTGGGAATATTACTGTTTGACACACTTTTGTGTTCAAGCTGTAAACTGTATATTTAGCCTTATACTGGTCTTACAGATGTGAACCTTTCAAGAGTTTTGACTTTCATGGCATCAAGTTTCCAGTAGTTAAACTACTCTTTCTATAAGCCATTATGGTTAAGATAACTAATACAGATTTTTTAAAATGTTATAATCAGGTACCTGTATTTTAGATATTCTAGAAAGTAATATTGTTCCTCTTACTTTTCTTCTGGTGTAGTATTTTTAATGCTTTGCTATTGTATCTCTAGAATAACTTTTTTGCTAGTTCCAATTTTGTTTACAAAAATGCAATTAAGCAATCTTGGTTTCATTCCACAGCATTACGAATGACAAAATGTAGAATTGCACAAAATTGTGATGATCTTATCTTTAATAATGTATACCTAATGCTTCAATTGTCGCCTTAACCATGTTAAAGGAAAGTTGTGAAATAAAAGTCAAAT
>CM053580.1:381199672-381214943 GCA_028627135.1 Pseudochirops cupreus | reverse complement strand
TTATGTCATTTCAGTTTGTGAAACAGTACTATTTATTGGGTTATGTCTTAAGTGAATTAGTTCCTCCCCTTTTTATACTTTTGCATTTGATATGCTAAGTCACTTAGAGAATCAATGCTTTTTTCAACAATTAGGCTTCTTGAAATCATTTGTTTTCACTTTAACCTTTAAGTAGTGAACACAAAGTTGTTCACTACTTTGAGGGTAGGGAAAAGAACTACCTTAATTCATGCATGCTTTCATATTATGTCTTCAGAATTACACACTGAAGCCACTTCTGAAGCTTAAGCTCCTGGAGAATTTTAATTACCAAGGAAACTTTACTAGGAAACCCTTGTTGTTCTCCCCACCCTTAATAAATAAATGCATTTCTCTGAATTTAAGACAAGAATTTAGTTTGAATATAGCTTCTAAACTTACTGAAAATACTACTTTCCAGCATTTCCCTGTTCCCATTTAAAAAAAAAAGTGATGCTTCATCATTTTTTTATTAGAAAGATACTGGACTTGGAAGTAGCATTCAAATCCAAGGTCTCCTAACTCCTACTGTGGAAAAAGGAAAGGCAAAAACCTCTTTGAGCTCAGTTCCTCATCTGCACTGGAGATATTGGAGATAGAAACATTTGTACTGCCTGTCTCATAAGGCAGAAGGAAAAGTGCTTTGCAAACTTTAAACATGTTCAATTTAAGATAGAAGCTTTTACACTCTGAAACTTAATATTGCCTATGGGAAGCTTTTTAATTGAAAAATGATTTTAATTGACTTGAACATGTGTACATGTTCAAATAACCAAGAAATTGCTGCTCTCAGTTCTCTAGCAATGCGCCACAATCAATAATAGCTTGTGTTTAACTCTAAGGTTTGCAAAGCACTTTGATCCTGAAAATGACCCTGTAAGGTAGGTACTATTATCTCCATTTTACAGAGAAGGAAAGTCAAGAAGCTGTGTAACTTGCCCAGAGTCACAAAGCTTACCTGAGGTTAGGAAATCCAGCACTGTATCTGCTATTACATACAAAGTGCAAAAGTTAAGAGACCAAAACTTAAAAAGTAGAGATTTTAGTCATAAATATCAGCCTTAAGGGGCTGTTTTCCTTTTGAAGGTCAAAAAAATTATGAGATGACTAAGATTCCAGAGTTGGAGAGGACCATACTTAATTGAGAATCCTTTCTACAACATTTCTGACTTTACCTTGCAAAGATATAAAGGACCTTAACCATCCTGTCTTCCAGATGTACACCAGCTTTTCAATATCTTTCTTAAAATACGCCCAGAAGTTAATACTCTAGATGTGATCTGAGTAGGATAGTTCAGAGGGTCTCTTAGATTCCCTTGTTCAGTGAGCAGCACCAGACCAGGCACAGGCATTGCACAGTTACTACTTTGTCAGCCTTCATGGCCATCCAATCATTTGGACAAACAACTCCTAGCCCAGCCCCCATGCTATTACTAAGGGAAGAAACCCTTATGGAGACGGGGCTCACCTTTTTCATCACTATCAGCAACAACTGCTAATCAAATGTCACTTGATGGGTGCTCTGGACATGGCAGCATCTTTCAATATATGATTCTTGTTTCTGTGCCAACCCTTACAGTCATCATCTGGGGAAGCAGCTCCTGGGGAGAAGGGACCCTCCCTACTAACCTCCATACCCAGGGCAAGTAAACCAGTCCAGCTGCAAGAGTGGGGCATTCTTGAAGTAGAGACAGGAGGCAGCATGTGCTAGGCAAGTCAAAATATCACCACTGCCACCACCACCTTGAGTGTTATCTCCGGTCCACCCCCAAGGAGGGATACCCCTGAACTTAAAAATCTTGGGAATAGCAATGCTTCCAGTCCAGTGCCTTCAGACATGACCTTGGGGAGCAACCCCTGTGGAGATGTAGCCTGGCTGGAGGGCAGAATGACCAGAATGTTTAACCATCAAACCATAGATGGGACCCCTCTTCCATTACCTAATCCCTTAAACTCCTCCTGCCTTTTTAATATTAATTATATTCCTTTATTCTTATGTAAATTTCTGTTATGTAACTGCATCTTTACCCTATAAAAATCCATTTTGCTTTTTCTGAACTTATTAGCCTGTTTCATGAGAGGCATCAATCTCAATAAATGCCTATACTTGGACTAGAGGTGGTCTGACTCTGAATTCTTTGAGATAGTTACACCACAACACATCATTAAACTGCAATAGTTTTTGGGTGGGCAGAGCCCCCACCACAACAGTTTCTGGCATCCCTGCATTTAAACCGCAACACCAAGGCTAATCTCTACTTATTCAAATATCCATTACATCCTGTCTCCTCCAACAGACTTCCTCCTTCACCCCCATTTTCAATTCTTTTCCATCTCTCACTATTATAATGCTCATTCTCTACTACCTATACATATGCCTTTGTTTCCTTTACCCTGAAAAAATACCCACTTGATCCATCCATCCCAGCTATCATGCTATAATTCTTCCCTTTGTAGTTAAACTCAAAAAGGCCATCTACAATAGGTTTTTCCACTTTCTTCTTAACCCCTTATATATAATCTGGCTTTCAACCTTATCATTCCATTGAAATTGAGCTCTACAAAATTGATTTCCTTGCAGCCTTTTGACATTTCTGATCACTCCTTGATATTTTTCTCTTAAGTTTTCAGGACACCACTCTCTTATGATTCTCCTCCTACTTATCTGATTGCTCCTGTCTCCTCTGCTGGACTCTCCTCCAGATCATATCCTCTAACCATAACCACAGGCCTCTAACCTAGGCTCCCTTCTCTTCTCCTATATACTACTTCACTTGATCTTAGCTTCCATGGACTTAATTACCATCTCTATGTTGATGATTCTCAAATCTATACTTCTTGCCCCAAACACTCACCTCCAATCTCACATCTTCAACTGTCTTTTGGATATCTTGGATGTCCAGTAGACATCCTAAACTCAGTAAGTCCAAAACAGAATTCTTTCCCCCCCAAACTTGCCCTCTCTCTCTCTCTCTCTCCCCTACCTTCCCTTTTAGTGTAGAGGGCAACACCAACCTATCGGTCCCCTTGGACTCTCAGTGTAGGAGTTATCCCAGATTCCTCACTACCTCTCACCTCACAAATCCAATCTGTTGCCAAGGCCTATTGTCTTCACCTTTGCAACCTCTCTTAAACGTGCCCCCTTCTCTAACACTGCCAGTATTCTAGTGCAGGCCCTCATAACTTCATGCCTGGACTATTGCAGCACTCTGCTGGTGAGTCTGCTTGCCTCAATCTCTCTCTACTCCAACCCATCTTCCATTTTTAGCCACTAAAGTGATTTTCCTAAAATACAGATCTCATGTCACCTCCCCTTTTCTTCCTGTTTCCCATTCCCCCCCACATTAATAAACTCCAGTGGCTTCCTATGGCCTCCAGAAGCAAACAGAAAATGTTGTCATTCAAAGCCCTTCATAACCTAGCTTCATCCTACCTTTCTAGTCTTCTTACATATTCCTTGACATGTACTCTTTGATTCAAGTGACATTGGCCTCTTTGCCGTTCCACCAACAAGACACTCCATCTTGGCTCCAGGCATGTTCTCTGGCTGTTTCTCCCCTATGCCTGGGAACACTCTCTCTGCTCCAACTACTGACCTCCCTGGCGTCCTTTAAATCCCGACTAAAATCCTACCTTTGATAGGAAGCCTTCCCCAACCCCTTCTAATTCCAGGACCTTCCCTCTATCATCTCCTACTTTTCCTATATATACCTTGCTTTGTACATTCACATTATTTTTTGGGGTAAGAACTTTTTTTCTTTTAGAGGTAAAGAACTTGCTCAAAAACGTTTGGAATTTGCCCAAAGTTTCTATCTACCTTTACTGTGAACCTTCTGGAGTGTTGTTTTTCCAAAATCTAAGACACATGGCAGACAGAATCTGACTTTAATTTTTTTTTCAGCCAATAAACATGTATTAAGCATGTACTATATATGCCAGGCACAGTGCTAAGTGCTGTGGATAAAAAAAAAGGAGCAAAAGACAAACGTTGCTCTTGCAGTTCACTATCTCATTGGGAGTACGGGGGTAGGGATAATAAGCAAGTATGTACAAAGTATGTATAAAGGACAAGCAGGAGATAACAGAGGGAAGGTACTAGAATTAAGGAGGATTGGGAAAGGCTTCCAGTGGAAGGTGAGACTTTAGCTGGCATCTGAGGGAAGCCAGGAGGTGGAGATGAGGGAGAACATTGCAGGCATGGGGGACAGCCAGGGAAAATGCCCAGAGCTTTGTTCATGGAACAGCAAGGAGGCCAGTGTCACAAGCATATGCTTCTATTCTTGTGGTGGGGCTTAGGCCAACACAGATGCAATTAAAGTCTCCTGCCCTTGGATATGCGCAATTGGCTCCATTCCCCGAGGCACATTAGGCACAGATGAGGAGTACTTGTACCAGGCAATGGCATGGCCCAGGGAGTTTGGACATCCACTAACCATAGTCTGGGTCCCAATATTGACCACTCTTTGCATGTGGTGCCCTGCACAGGGCACCTGAGTAGAGGCCTACTGGACAGCATTGATGCTGGAGATGGAGTGCCGGGGTGGGGATGAAGACCTAGAAGAAAAGCTGGTCCACCTTGGGGCACGAATGAATGGGGGCCACAGTGCTGGGATTGTAGAAGGTGACCTGGGTAGGTGACTAGAAGATTGCGGTCACCTGGGGGATGGCAGGCAAGAAATAATTGGTGGGTTGTAGAAAGATGAGGCCATTTATGTTCTGGAGGACAGAGCTGCTTTGCATGTACTGGTTGGTGAAGATGGCATTCTGCTCTTGCTTGAGTTGGGCCAGGCCCACATAGAGGGGCTTGGTTGACAATCCACCCATTCATCTCCATCATGGGCTTTGTAGCCTCTTCTAGGGAGGAAAAACACATAAAGCCACACCCCTTGCTGTGGCCATGTTCTGTTATCACTTTGACACTGGTGATCATGCCATATGGAGAGAACTTCCATAGTTTCTCATAATCAATGACATCATCTAGATTCTTCAAATACAGATTCACAAACTGGTAGTAGTTTACTCTCCTGCTTCATCTGCTCAAATCTATGCTTCAACTCACCCTGCCTCTGTCTTCTGGGCCTGTCCAACATACATAACCCGACCCCCAAGCTCCTTCCCATTTATGCTACTCACACCCTTCCGAGTTTCCTCATGCTTCTCAAAATTGACAAAACCAAAGCCTCAGGAATGGCTTTGACCATTTTCATTGACCATCACCTTCATACTTACGAGTTTTTCCAAACTGGGATTAGAGTTCCTGAAGTTAACTGATCATATCTTCCTTGAAGTTCTTGACATAGGTGTTGGTGAATTCTAGTGCTTGTACCCCCAGCTCTACCTCTGCTGAGACTTGAAGTGGCCCACAAAAACTTTCTATAGCATCCCATTCATAGTGCTGATTGCTTGGTTTGCAGCCTGCATCTCAAAGTGGATGAAGCCAAATCCTTGGGAGCCATTCTCATCACACAACCACCTTGCAAGAGAGGATGTTCCCAAAGATTGAGGTGTCATACAAGGTCTTTTTGTTAATGAAGTTATCCAAGTTCCTGATAATGATGTTGCCAATTCCTGATTTCTGGAGCCCTGCATCCTGTTGGAACCACATGATACAGATGGGCCTGCCCTTGATTACCTCAAAGTTCATGGTGTCCAAAGCTCGTCCATTGTCTGCATGCTGCTGGAAGTTGATATAGATATAACCCAGGGAGTGGGCACATGGCCACGTTGCTGCAGGGGCAGATGGACACGACGGGCTCTGTCGCTGAGACCTTCTTGTACAGCATGATCTCAGTTACATCAGGGTGCAGGTCACCCATGTAGAGGGATGCATGGAGGTAGTTGGCACAATTTGCATTCATGTTTCAAGGAGAAGAGGGAGAAGCAAAGAACAGGAGTGTCCTACCACAAGGGAATCTCTCTTTTAACTTCTATGACAGAATATAGTTACTTTTTCTACTTTGAAAGGTTCCCATCATTTGTACTTATATGACCAACATTTCCTTAACTACAGTATCAGAGCAAGAAGTAGCTTAATGGTCTCTACTCCCACCCTCCCCTCCAATTTCATTTTGCTGTTGAAGAAACCACGTGAATCTGGGTATTATAATGTTGCTTACTGAAGTTTACTAGGATCTCTTGCTCTCTTCACCCTCCAACTAGAATGTATACTTGAAGATAGGACTGGTATATTCTTAGTAGGACTAGACAGGAAATGCTGGTGGATGGATAGCATGTGCTACCAGCACCAGAACCTTTCCTGGACATCTGCAAGCCCAGGCTATGACCGGAGAAGAAAGATGGAGAGGAGATAAGGTGGAAGTAGATGGGAAAGAGAAAGGATAATGGCTCACCTGAGGAAATTAGGGATCACATGATAGCCTCCCCTAACCAGTATACTTACTTGCCCAAGCGAGTATTATTCTTCAACAAGGGACTAGATGTCACGGGATTACAACAGGAAGTCATCTATCTCAATGATCCTACAATCACTCAAAACACTGAATTTCCATTCAGCAATTTTTTATATGCCACACAAGAAAACCAGTAAATGTTCCCACATTGTTTCTGCCCAAAACCAGCACAATTTTCTACCTACCTTATTTTCAGACATGACACTGAATCAACTTTTGTTGCTCCAGAAAATTACTTGCTTGTTACTTGTTTCAGTTATGTCCAACTCTTCATTACCCCATTTGGGGTTTTCTCGGCAGAGATACTGGAATGGTTTACCATTTCCTTCTCCATTTTCATTTTACAGATGAGGAAACTGAGGCAAACAGGGTTAAGTGACTTGCCCAGAGTCACACTGCTAGGAAGTGTCTAAGGATGAATCTGAACTCAGATCTTCCTGACTTTACAGCTTGTCCTTTCTCCAAGGAGCCACCTAACTGTCCTTCCAAAAAATTTTATACCTCTTGAAAGGATGGCTTACTACCACTGAGAATGTATTTTTTTTTTTTTGCTTTCTGGAAGGGGGAAAGTAGGGCAATTGGGGTTAAGTGACTTGCCCAAGTTGACACGGCTAGTTTTGTGTTAAGTGTCTGAGGCTAGATTTGAACTCAGGTACTCCTGACTCCAAGGCCGGTGCTCTATTCACTGCACCACCTAGCCACCCCCACTGAGAATATTTTTAAAAGGGCAGGAAGTATGGGCCCTAAAGACAGTTCCTAAAGTGTTGTATGCAGTGGTAGTGTTGGAATAAAAATACAGCTTTCTGTCACGTAAGTCAAACTTCATATAAAAGTCTTTGCATCAAGTTTAAATTTGTCTGCTAAATGATTGCAAATAGGTTCTTTCTTTACAGAAAAATAACTTTAATGTCATCATAGAAAAGATAAGACAAGCATTTAAGTTGAGATGACAGGCATGATGAAAATACAAACCATTCCTATAAATAGTAAACTTACTGTATTTTAATTAAGATTATGTTTATGTGTCTCCAGGTTCTTATTTAAGAGTCCGGGTGGAGCAAGTTACTTATGTGGAATAGCCACTCCTTTAAAACAAAAGTAGCATTGCTGGTAGTGATAATGGGACTTGAATGTAGCAGAGAAAAGAACACATATTTCATAAAAAACTCTAATTGTTTCCTGGGCACAGTGCCCTAAATCATGTTGTCTCACAGCTACCATCCTTGCCAGCTTTAATGGCTGATGCTCAGTGGACCTTTTGACCACAGAGAAGATTATCACTCTTCCTTATAAATAGTGATTGTAACTTTTTCTCCCTAACAATACCATGTGTAAGTTAAATTGTGGCCTTTATCCATCTTAAAAGATGGTAATTAATGGCTTTTAATGAAGTCACCATGATTTAGAAAGTTATTTTAAAACTACATAAACTTTCTATTTGGTTGAACTTCCAACTGCTATCATTGCACATTCACCAGTCCATTTAAAAAGTTTGTTTTAAAAATACATTAGCTCTGAAGGGAGTTCAGTTCGAAATTCAAATGAAGAAAAGGCACTTTTAATACTGCAGCTTCCAAAACATGATTTGTCTGTCTTCCCCTCCTGTAATAATGCTGCTGCACTGTTCATTCATCCATATACTTGTCACAGCACCTGGGAAGAGAATGAGGAAATTTTTTTCTTTTCATCATATGGAAATAGTTAATTCCTAAAATGCTAGGGAAATTGTGTTCAACTCAGGTACAGTACATAAATTTCATTCCTTGTTTAATATGATAAACACTGAACCTTTTCCAATAGGTAAATTCTATACACAGATTTTAAAAATTGAGTATCTTTCATTCTAAAACAGTTTTCAGTTTTTAGAGCTGAAAGAAATAAAATGAGAAATTTCCTTCTATCCCTTTTTCAGTTTAAACAAAAAGGGCAGTATGACAACCACAGGCATGCATATATCTTTCTCTCAAACTATGATCCTCACTGATTCTGAGGCTCTAGGCAAGTCCCTTAACCTCTGATTGCCCTAGGTAACTCTAAAACCGTCAGTTACAGAAAAGGTGTTGATCTGCAGTGGTAGGCGTTTCCTTATCTGAGAGTCCCATAATTCTATCCCCTCTCTCCTAGTCAGCCTAAATTCTGATTGACACCTCTATCTTCTCATATTTACCTCATACTTCTCTCCAGTGAATATTAAAGAAATGAAGCTAGTAGTTAGGTTCCTGTATGCATTTTGGAATGATATGGAAAAGAAAACAAGATTTTCTTAACTTTCCTATCATTTTTCCTTTATAGTCATAAAAAGTTTATAAAAAGGTTTAAAGAAGGCTGTTGGAACTTTTACTATGAGTTTGACGTCACATTTCTTTCATTTTCTTTAAGATAATTAATTGTAGGAGCTCTTTATGGAATCTGACACTGACAATGCATAAAGCATATATGGACTATTAAAAATTATGGCTTTAGAACATTTCCTCTGGGCTGGTCTGCTACTGTAGATGGCCAAATGGAGAAAGGGAGGAGGGAAATCCCCTTCCCCCTCACCCATTTTCCCTCTGTAAAACACAGCCTGAATGCTGTCCTTGGGGCTTAAGTAGTGAAAGCAGTACAAAAGGGTCTAATTTTTGTCCATCCAATGAGGCAGATCCCTTTAATTCCTTCAGAGAAAAGTGTTTACATATCATAAAGTAATCAGAGCATAGAAGAATTTTTGCAGCTAGTTTATACCTTGTGATTAATTCTAGTGGCAACAGGGTGCTGATTAAAGGTCAAATCCTTTCTATTTTCTTTAATAGCTGGTACAGATAACAATGACTAGCAATTTTATAGTGCTTTCAGGTGTGCAAAGTGCTTTATGAATATTATTCCATTTTATCCTCACAACAATCCTACGAGGTAGGTGCTGCTAGTATTTCCATGTTACAGAGGCAAACAGAAGTTAAGTGAATTGCCCAGAGTCACACATCTACTAACAGCGTCTGAGGCCAGATCAGAAGTCAGGTCTCCCTGATTCCCAGCTCAACACTCTAGTGTGCCACTTAGCTGTCTTATCAACTCCCTTCCTCAACTCCTCCCCCAAGACCTCCCCAGAATATAAACAAAAGGTATTTAACTATAAAGACAGTATCCCTTGATAAGACAATAACACCTTTCTCTACTTAGTTTCAAGATTCAAAATATTTCAAGATTCATTCATTGTTCATGGGAAACACACTGGTACGGACTTGTGAGCTATAAACAAGCACGCATCCACAGGTTCAGCCCTAGAGCCCAAGACCAGTGGCTCTCTGCAGAGGCAGCCATGGATTTATTCACTTTCAAAATGTGAGTTAGTTCAGTGGGAACATTTACAATGTGTCATTTCAAATGATTATGAAAAACAAAGTAGGTTTTTTTCACTCCTGCCTAAAGAATACACAGCCATTTTCTTGAGGTAGGGTGAGATCTAAGTATCTCACGAGGACAAAACAGAGAGGATTACAGACAGGATTTACCTGTGTGGCCCTGGATTCTTTCACTAACTCTTGCTTCAATAAGGTCCCAAACTAGCAATTCACCAGACTGACTTCCAGCTAATACACAATTTCCATCCCAGAGAAAGCATCTGCAAAAATTAGTTTGAAAACAATTAATTTTGAAGTAAGGAACAGAGTAAACACAGTAATTCAAATTAAAAGTCTAACAATATAGCTTCCTCACAAGGATCTCAAAGAAACATACCTCTGTGGATGCTCTGAAGTCATAGAGGAGATAAGCATCCCTGTCTGTACGTCGATTACCTTAAGACAACCATCTTCTCCCGTGCTGAGAACATGGCGACTATCTAAAGTGACATTTTTAGGAGGCAACATTGTTACAGGACAGTTTAAAAAAAATCCATTTTAAGTTATTCTAAGGAACTTACTGCTAAATCCAACTGCCTTTTCTCTACATGTGATAACAGGGAATGCCTTTTATCCCCTCTGAAATTTAATCTTCCCTTGGAGGATTCTTTAGATTCTTAAGTCTCCTTTCTTCTTCCAGAATTCTACTTATGGGCAGGAAAGCTTAGATTTTTATCTTCTGTTCTCTACCTACTTCAGAAAACCAGTCTAATTTCATGGCTTCAGCTACTATTTATACATTAGTGACTGTTTATTTATTACCTCTGGTCTTGTCTTCTTGACCTACTTCCAGTTTCATCATTCCAACTGCTTATGGCATTTCATCACTTTGAGATGACAGTGGAATAACTCAATGTGTCTAAGACTGAACTCATCTGCCCCAAAGCTGGTTCCCCTTCACAATTTCTTTCTCAGTTTTGGTTAATGGCATCATCATTTTCTTGAAATTATCTTTGATTCCTTCTCTTTCATCAGCTGCATCCAGTCAAACACCAAGTCCTTAGAGTTTGTTAAAATGCTTCCTGCGTTCTTTCTATGTTCCCATTACCAACCACATCTCACATATTAATCGCTGCAGTAGTTAGCTGGCTGCCTCTAGTTTCTCCATACTCCAGTGCAGCCTGCAGAGTGCTTTCAGACTAAGCTTAAAAACATATCACATTTCCTCTGCACAAAACCCTTCCATAGCTGCCCTCCCTTTCTGCCTTTTTTTCTTGCCAGCTATCTTTATTTTTTCAGATCAGTACTGAAAATTGTAGAAAGGCCAAACACTTGTATCAATGCAAAGGAAGGAAAGTGTGAGCTTACATATGACACTGAATATTAAAATATTAAAAACCCATCAGACTGAACAGGCCTCATGAGGTAGGACTTGTTTTCCTGACAAGGAAGAAGGACCCTGCCTTAAGGGATGACAAGCTGATCTCTTTGTGACAGGGCAGGATCATAATACAATAGACTGGGTCACAGAGGAAACAGGCAACTGCTTGCATACTGCTTGATAAAGCTGATATTTGCCCTTTTCCTTCCATATCTAATCTAAATTCTTTTGTCCAACTTCTGGAAACCCTTCAGCATGTGGTCCTACCCTATATACATACTGTTTATCAATATTGCAATCTCTTCTTTAGTTCAAATGGATTCCTGGCTGGCCTATATACAATGCCACACTTCCGGCCTCCTCCTTGCCTGTTCATCAATCAACCAACCAAATTAACAAGCGTTTATTAAGTGCCTACTATAAGACAAATACTGTGTTAGTTTCTGGTAATGGAAAAGATGAACATTTTTTATAAGAGTCCCTGGCTTCATAGAATTTACATTCTATTGGAGCAAATGGCATGTGCTTATCCAAAGAATATACAAAATAAATATAATAATTTCCTAAAGAAGCAGGGCCGGCTAGGGAAAGTGGGGGTGGGGAGGTGGGAAATGGCATTACTAAAAACTAGAGATGGGGAATCAGGAAAGGATTTGTGTAGGAGGTGGTGTTTGAGCTTTGCACTCTAAGGGGCATGAGTGAGAGAAAGTGCATTCTAGGTAAGGGCATAGCTTATGGAAAGCTAGGGAGATGGGAGAGGAAATGTTCTGTGTGAGAAACATGTTTGTCCAGGCCAAAGAAAATGTGATATAAATAAAGCGTCATCTAGTGAGCCTGAAATATGGCACTGTAGGTAGCAGCCATGTTGGGAAGGGCTTTAAATGCCACATGAAGAAGTCTGCATTTGATACGTGAGGTAACAGGGAGACAACGGAATTTAATGAGCAGGGGAATGACATGATCAGGCCTGTGTTTTAGGAATATCACTCTGGCAGCTGCTTGGAAAGTGGATTAGAGATGGGAGAGACCTGAGGCCGGGAGACTAACTGGGAGATTTCCATCAGTTGAGAAGAGACATGATGAAGGCCTGAACTAGGGTACTGATCATGTAATCGTAAGATGTGAGAGATGTTAAGGAGCTGCAACAGACAAGACTCAGCATTTGTGGGATAACTGGAAGTATAGAGCTGAGATTGACTTCTGCATTGTCAAGCTAGCTGACTGGAAGGGTGGTGGTGCTCTTGGCAGAAATAGGGAAATCAGAAAGAGGAACTGGTTTTGGGTAAAAGATAAAATTTGACCTGGATATGGAGAGGCTGAGAAATATATGAGACACTGAGTCTGAAATATCCATCAGGCAGTGAATAATGTGAAACTGGTACTTCAAATGATGTGAAACTGGTACTTCGAAGAAAGACTATGATTGGCTATTTCAACCAGATAGTTATCAAGAGATAACAGATAAACTTGCAAAATCATGAAGTCACTGAGAGAATATATAGAGAGAAGTCCTGCTCCTCTGACCTGGATTGTTTTTCTCTCCAGATACCCAGTTTCCTAAATGAAATGTTCTCTGACCATTCACCGATATTAACTCCCATGGACCTCTGCACGGCAATATACATTATAAACTGTCTTATACAGTGCATTAATTACCTATGATATATCAGTCCTCTCTTCCTAACTACATTCTAAGTTTATCAGAAGTCAGTAATCCTGTTTCAGACACATGCTAACTATATGACCTTAGACAAGTCAATTAACTTTTAAGAGCATTAGGTTCCCCAACTATAAAATGGTATATGAGAATATAGTCAGAGAATTATTATGAGGACCAATTAAGATAAAGTATTCTGCAAACTTAAAGAACTATATAAATGTAAGCTATTATTATTAACCTTATCTATATTCACCCTAGCACTTAGTATTCTGTTGAAACACAGAAAATGTTTAATAAATACCTGTTTTGGAGAATTTTCTCCCAAGCTTGGTAAGGACAGGAATGTAAACACAGGTACATAAAAAACAGTACCTGGTCTTAAAGACCAAAAAACCCTGAATTTACTAAGCTTCCTACTATATGTGCATATGTAATATATGTATTACTATAAGGTAAGACCCTGGGTAGCAATAAAAGACTGCAAAGGAGAAAATACTGAGGTGACCATTGAGTATAGGTTCATACATAACTCACAAAATATTCTTTGGGCAATGTGAAAAGTGAGGGCATGGTATATTTGACATGACCTCCCACATGGACGAATATCTAATCTTATTTTGGTATAAAAGTAAGTGGGGTGTGTGATTTGTCAGGGGCCAGTGGGGTGAGAGACAAGAGGAAAAGGGATTCCAATCTGTATGAAGGCATCCAAAGAAAGCAAAATGATACATACCAGGACTAAAAGCAGCATTATATACAGTTCCTGAGTGACACGATATTTGATGTAACATAGTGGCGGTAGTAAGGTCCCAAATGTTAACAATGCCTTCTTTGGTACCGGACACTAGGAGTGTACTTGCAGAATTTAAACTGATTGTATCTACCTAGGAAAGGAAGTACACTGATGAGCATCTCACACAGAGACAAACAGGCATAACTACATTTCACTATGGAGATGATTCAAACATTTAGTTCTAATATCAGTCACTCAACTTTGTAATACTGTCCACTTTTTTTTTCCTCCTGGTGTGGTTAGTACAGATGTTTCCTAAGACTATCTTCTCAGAGGAAATAATTATTTCTATTTCTTAAAAATCAGAGATTAAGTTCTTTGTAGGCTGCCAAAAAGGAAGTGTTGCTGGGATAAATGTGCTAGTTCTTGAAAACAAACTTGAACTCATGTTATTCTCAGAAAAATAAATCTGTAAGAAAAAAACCATAGCAGCTGCCAAGTTGTCTGAAATACGGCTAACTCCTCAGAGCCACAGGCCATACAAAAACGCCTCTCGCTCGTCCCAGCAGACAAATGATCAGAATCCGTTAACAACCTTTGGACACCTGTAACCACTTAGAGCACATACCACTCAGTGGACATCTGTTGGCCAAAAACCCCACCAAACCCCGATATAGGTAGATGTAAATATACACCAACATATATACACACATAAACACACACATATATATACATACACATACATACATGTGCACACGCACACAGAGAGTAGCATGTCAACAGGCAAGTAAAATTAATGATAAGTCTCAGTTTCCTCAGAGGAAGCTAGGTGAAACAGTGGACAGAGCATCAGACCTGGAGTCAGGGAGACCCGAGTTAAAATCCAGCCTCGGATACTACCTGTGTGACCCTGGGCAAGTCACTTAACCCTACTTGCTTCAGTTTCCTCATCTGTAAAATGAGCTGGAGAAGGAAATGGCAAACCACCCCAGTATCTTTGCCAAGAAAATCTCAAATGGAGTCACGATAAGTTGGACATGACTGAAACAACTGAACAACTCAGTTTCTTCATCTATAAAATAAGAGGTAGATGAAATGATCACTGTAGTCTCTTCTAGCTTTAACATTCTACAGACTATCAAAGGGAGAGACAACATTTGTTCTCTGAATAGTTTATTAAAGTGTCCAAAAGCTCTATGCTGACTCAAGAATCCATACCTTAAATTTCTCCTCTATCCTCTATTGGATGGATGATAGAAAGCAGTGAAATATGCAAAGCAGAAGGGAGACAAAGAAGTCACGGATCAGGGACATTTTTAAAAGGCAGATAACTGTCACCTGAAATAGCACAAAGTCAGAATTTTCAAAAAATGTGTGTTTGTGTGTGTGTGAGAGAGAGAGAGAGAGAGAGTGGGAGAGGGAGAGAAAGACTATTGTCTTAATTCCATTCCTGTCTATACTCACACTGACATCATGTTCCAACTCAGCCAGCAGCTCAAAGTGGTGTCTTTTGGTTCCTGTCATCTCCAGAGGAACACAGGACCACACCTAGGATGTAAGCAGATTTTTAAGCATTCACTAAAGGCACTGTTATTGTTTCTACCTCTAGTTCAGTGGTTCTCAACCTTCCTAATGCTGCGACCCTTTAATACAGTTCCTCATGTTGTAGTGACCCCCAACCATAAAAGTATTTTCGTTGCTACTTCATAACTGTAATTTTGCTACTGCTATGAATCTATCTGATATGCA
>CM053580.1:381171249-381199172 GCA_028627135.1 Pseudochirops cupreus | reverse complement strand
ACACACACACACACACACACACACACACACACACACACACACACACACACTCTTACCAACCTTCACTGTAGAGTCCCAAGATGCAGAATAGAGCCTGTTGTTATGCCAAGAGATTTTACTAACAGCATCATCATGTCCCATTAGTGTGTCTTGCCGTCTTCCAAATGCTATGGAATAAAAATAGCTTAAGAGAAAAGATAATGAGTGTTATTAAAATATCATTTCAGACTTATTTCATGGCTCTTTTAAATACGTACTCAAGAAACATTACATTGTTCAATTTTGAATCTACTAAGTGGTTTACACAGCTGACTCTAGTCACAGACCACTTACTCCTGACCTGATAGACCCTCTGCCTTTAACATATGAATTAAAAACATAAAAATTAGGTGGCTATTTCATTTGGGTTCAAGCTTTAGTATAGCTCGACAGCATTTAGATTTAATCTGTGTATTGCTTACTTTTTTTAAAAATAGAACTATCTCACAGTGTTTTTCAAATGTCCTATTCATACATTTTTAAAAGGCTACAATGTTATTTTTCTAAAATGAGGGAGGAAAGAGTCTCCTCAATTTCAATCTGCATCCTTCTAAGCCCCATAATATCTTCAGTGCAGTTTGCAATACAAATGATACTCACACATTATTATCCCACGAAGAACTTATGACAGTATTATCTCCTGGTAAAACTAAACAAGATGATAAAGCCTGAAATTTGTTTTAAAAAAAAGATTTAACTTTAGCAACTTACAGATAATTCATAATGCTTTAAAACATGGAGGAACAATCTCAGAATAAGGCTTTATTTCTTTTTAGAGGAAAAAAAAGGCTACCCATATTTGGTGTTCCACATTATTCACAGTGGTTACTTAACTATTAATTATCCTTCAAATTACCTATCTTCTTTATTAGCTAGTCCCACTTCTCTTTATTGCCCTCTCCCTCCCATTCTTACTAGGCTAAGTAAGAAAACATGAACACGATAGATATCTAGGTATAATATCAGCTTCTGAAGATATAAGCACATGAGAACCGACTTTATAGAGAAGCCATTTAGTCTAACAGTTTCAGAAAAGGATGTACAAATTATAAGAGCTCTAGTTGAGAAGCTATTTCAATAAGAGCCAACCTAGGACAGTTGGACAACTAGAAGAACCACACAAGTAATGGTGCCCTGCCTCTCTGTTGAAAGAGCTTCCTTAGATTATACAGTAATCAACAACTCCAATATTTCTGATGAGTGAGAAGACTACGCAGCCTTATCAGCACTGCCACTACCTCCTAAGATTTCTTTACCATCTGTCCTATCTCTATGCACCACATTCCCTCAGCACTACCTTCTTAACCACACATGCAACATATGGACCTCTGGGTCTTCCCATTTATCCTATTTTGATAACTTTATTCTGGGCCTTGTCATCTGCCCTACACCTGAACTTAGATTTTATGTGTTGTCTCCCCTAATTATCGAGCGTGAGCTCCTTAAGAACAAGTACACTATACCCTCAAAATATAGTCCAGTGAATGGCACACAGTAAGTATTTAATTGTTACTTTTTCATTCATTCACTCGCTTATTTTTGGTTAAATACAACAGAAAAAAAATGAAAGAATTTCAAAATCGATTAATTTAATAGCCTAGCCCAACAAACAAAATGAATTTCTGTTGGGACAAATGAAAGAGAAATTAAATTAATATCAAATCACTACAGATGATCAAATCACTCACTGTACACTGCCATCATCAAAACTCAATTAAAAATAAATCTTAAAATTAACTCACCATATTTGAAAACGATACACTTCTTTGGAGTGTTCTGGATTCTTTTGAAAACATTTTCAAAGTAGAATCTAATGCAGTTATTGAGAAAGGAAACATTTGAGAAAGAAATTTTTTAAAAAATTAATTAAAAAAATTACTTATAAAAACAATTATTAACATTTGTTTTTATAAATTTTTGAGTTTCAAATTTTCTTCCTCTTTCCTTCTCCCTCCCCATTGAGAAGGCAAGCAATACAATATAGGTTATATGTGTACATCCATGTCTGTCATGCTGTGAAAGAAAACAGACAAAAAAATGCAAGAAAAATAAAGTGAAGAAAAAGTATACTTCAATCTGTACTTAGACTCCATCAGTTCTGAGAACTTTCTATCAATGAAAGCTACATATACTAATGGAATGGGTTGCCTCTTGAAGGAATTAAGGTTTCTGTCGACTTAAAGGTTTGTTTGGACAAAGGCAGGGTGACTACCCATCACAGATGTTGTAGGGGATTCTGGTACTGGGTAGGAGGGTGGCCTAAATCAGTGCTTCTTAAACTGTGGGTTGCAGCCCACAGTTTAAGAAGAGCTGATGGGACTGAAAATGGAAAAAGTTTAAGAAACCCTGGCCTAAATGACAACTCAGGTCCTCATCAACTCTCTAAGACTATTATTGATTGTTCTCTGTCAAGGAAAGCATTTACAGAACCAAACTGAAATATTCTATTATTTTTCTCACATTTCAAGACGATCAAATTAAAAATCTGAAAATGAATCTAATAGAAATGTGTTTAAAGACAGAAAGAGAACTTTAAAAATGTTTAACTTATAATATGTTAAATATCTCACCCAAAATATAAAAAAAAACCTTGAAAAATAGTTTAACAATATTTATGGATTTTACAACTATGCTTTGACAGTCATGGGAAAAGAACCCCAATTAATGGTACCACTAATTTCCTGAAGAATAATTCAGAGGCACATTAGTCTAGCTTCTAACTTATTTGCTTATCACAAACTTTGAAATGTTCCTCAAATCAATTAAAATCATTGCTTTTTATGCCACCACCTCTCAGACCTTTTGGTACATGCTACAGTATTTGAGACACACATAAATATGCAACATAATAAAAGTTGTGAGAAAATGACAGTCTTAACTTTGCATTTTGTTCTATATACTACAACTTCAATGGAACTATAAAGAAAATAACCACAATGAAATCCCTTGAAAGCATTTACGTATTTTTTATAATGTAGATAGTTCTCTAACACTTAAGAAAACAAAAAAATAAAATAAAATAAAATATACTGAAAACACACTGACAGTGAATTTTTTCCATGAAGCTACCATCAGCCTTTTATGTCGTATCTTGGGTGCCTCATTATGGGCCCTGAGGGGACCCTAGGTTCTTTGAGGTTATCCCAATGGAACACAAGGGTCTACCGCACTTCAAATATGGGTCTGGCAATGGACCACATAGCTGCTATCTACAGAGAAGTGTACTGACCTTCAGAGAAGTTCAGCACCAATGCTAGCCACAGAATGAGAAATTTTTCATTCACAGGAACTCTCAAAGGCCATATACAAAGTTAAAAAGCAGCTGCAAACTGTCTTGGTAGAATGAGTATCCATCCACATCAATGAAATTACAGATCAAGAAGATACGGAAGAAAACAGAAACCCTTACTGTGCTTTAAAACCACTTTGGGGTGGTGAAGAGTTAAGGAAATGGAATATAAATCCTCTACCACTGGGTCGAGATTCCATTTAAGAGGCACTCCAACCATACTTTCAACATGGTTAATTTTAAAATTCAAACCATGGTCCTTTGGTCCTTTTCAGGAATATGCCATGTTATAGTTATCAATTGATGAAATGTAACAAGTAAACATAGAGGGAGTAGGGCAAATGAAACTATAATTTTCTTTCTATAATTATCTATCTGGAAGAAAATTTTCTTAGGATCAAAAATTTCTACTATGAAATAGAAGTGATAATGCCAAAGATGAACACAGGAATTAACCTAATAGATTATTTTTTTCTGGACTTTCCTCTGTGGCAAGAAAATTTTCTATCAGGGTTCCCTGGTGTATGAGCCTGGCCAGCTTTTCAAGTGCTATTCCACACAGGCTAAGCTTTAAAGGGCTCTAGTGGAAAATGTCCTTGAGACTTATTGCTCCCTGAGGCTTCTGAGCAAAATTCCAGCAGTATAACAACACTAGCACAGGATGACTATATCTAACTAAATATCCTGCCACTGTCATAACTAAGTAAACCTTCTTTTGCTCACTGTTAGAAGGACAAGTATTTTATTTTGTTTCAGTTTTGAATTTGAGCAACCAGACTGACCTATGACCAACCTCCCCATACTCAAGCTCATTCAACAATGGTCATATTAGGAATGTGCATATCAGTAACATGGATTCTTTAAAAGAAATGAGCAAATAGAAAAAAAAATTCAAATTTTATGTCTTACTGACACAGCAAAAAGCATAATAATACTTAGTTAAACATTAAGATTCAAGAGCTTGGAGCAAGGGAATGTCAAGATTTATAAGATCATACAAAGATTAAAGAAGGATCTTAAACCAACTGTGTCAGACTAGCCCAGCTAAGGATACAAAGCCCTATTTAAAGATGCCTCTAACAGTATAAAGACTGGGGTTATAGCAAAACACAAATGAATGAACATCCTGGCAAAAGATCATTGCTTTCTTCTCTCATAAGAACAGCTTTTTGTATAACTTGGGAGACTAAAGGAGACTAGTGAAGAATCAGAGTGTTTAACTTCCTTTGACTGGCTTTATAACCATGTCTGTCCTCTGTGGGAATTTGCTTTTGAATAGCTGAAGTAGGCATTTTTGTGTACATAAAAAAGATGAAAAATCATGAATGATAAAATATCATGCTAAAAAAGTACCCAGCAGCAGTATATTGGCTTACTTGATTGTGTTTGACAGAAAAGTACAAGTTTCTGGATTAATGGAACAGAAATAAAGCTTAATAGGATAGAGGGTTAGAAACTGATTGCTTAATTAAAAGTATCCTTTTGAAAATTAACTTTCCAGAAACCTAAAAAGGGAATAGATAAAATACTAAAAATCAAGTAAGATACCAGGCAAATGAAAGGTATTCACATTTACATATTTCCTTGTTTCAGTTCATCTTAGAGATGGTAAAACTATATAATGTAATCTTTTAAAAAATGTACCAATCAATTAGCTATTGTAGAATATTTTCCTAATCTTGTTAAGGTATGACAGTATGAACGATAATATGATAGATGGACAGCAATCTCTTTAGACAATTTCCCTCCTTTCCTTTTTGTCAGAATTATTTCTTTCTCTTCTTAATTTCATTCCTCAAAGCCCTCCATTTCTCCTGGGTTGACTGATTTTGGTAGAGAGGGAATGTTCCAGAAGATGTCCCAATAAATTAAGAAATTAAATGGGACAGAGGAAAAGGCATTAATTCTGGCGTTGGAGAATGTGGATTCAAATCTAACCTTGACTGCTTATTTCCCTGGGTGATCATGGGCAATTCATTTTCTCTGAGTCTCAGTATCCTGGACAGATGGCCTCTGAGGTCCTTTCTGCTTCTAGACCCATGAGTCCGTAACTAAGTTTCAAGCTCAAGCTAACTCTTTCTACATTGTAAACTGCCCAAAGAAGCTTTTGAGGAAAAAAAAAAAGAGAAATCTAAGTTAAGTCAAAAAACCAAAGAATATGTAGGAATTTCTACTTATCAGCTAAACTCATGTCTATGGCAAAGCAGTATATAATACAGTCTTCTGAGATTTATGTTCTCTGCTTTCTGGTTTCTTTCCTGGGGAAAGGAGTCTGAGTTGGGAAAACTGAATTTCAGGTTTAGTCATGTTGTTGGGATTCATTCACCTCTCACTTTTTATATCATGAGACAAACCTTGAGATGTTGTGAAGACTGAAGACCCATTAAAAGAGACTGCTATTCCAGTAACTGCCCTGTTTAAAAACAATTTTACAGATCAGTTATTATCCACATTTATAAGGGATTTACCCTGTCCTTCAAGTCCTGCTGCTTTGTCCTTCCTACCTCTCTACCTTTACTCTCCTTTCTGCATTCCCAACTCTTTTGTCCTAGGCAAATTTACTAACTGTTGCTCAATTATCCTTTATCAGCTTACATCCTTTTGCTCTACAAGTATTCTAAGGCTAGGAAACATTTCTCTTCCAAGTCACCAAGCCAGCTTCATTCAAACAATCATTCACACAATTCTACTTTCTCCATAATATTTTTTCTAAGTAGGAAGTGGCAGATTTCCTCTGCTCCACTGAAGTGAAAACAAGAAGAATGTGAATTTGCCACTAGACTTGCTCCCCTGCAGATCTATAACATTCTAGGTGTCTGTATAGTTGCCTGTGTTCCCATGTGTTCTTTGAAGGGTTTGATTACATTTGCATTGCTGTCTGCTTTGAAGTAAAAGGAGGGTAAAAGGTCCATCTGGAATTAAGTAACACAGAGCTACTGTGTTTAAGATAACACCGTTTAACTATGGCCACTCTCCTCTGAATCATTTCTCTAGTAATGGCAATGTTTGTGCACTCAGTTGAATGGTATCCATTTGATTCAGGTAAGAGTGCCATAGGATTACAGTTTATGGCATGGGACATCTGGTCCATGCATGCATACATCTTCAGTCTTAGTAAAATCTATCCTCTGAGCTCACTGTGCTTATAGCACATTCAATAAATGAGTTCTGATGAAACAAATCCAACAAGCTAAAGTTCTCATTCCCTAAATGCCCCCTCCCCCTTACCGACCCCACTGACTTTTAGTAGAAAATGAAACTTAAAGCAACCCTGATGAGACTTATGAACAGAATAATGGTTTAGAAGTATAAAATTTGCCACCCACAATCACTAGTCAGCAAAGGCCAGCAACTGTAGCTTCCTTCTCCTATATTCTTCTTCTCCTGAAAAGTGATAATCATAATTTCAAACCCTGTCCAAAAGGACTGAGGGGGTTTCTGAAAACCTTAAAATTATTTTCAGACAGAAGAAACTTCTGGCAAGAGTATATGTGGAAGAAGAAAAAAATCTGGGTTAAAATCCTTGACATGTCACATACTGTAACCTGTATGACCCTGGGCAAGTCATTTAACTCCTAGATTTCAGTTTCCTCAACTAAAAAATGAGGGAGTTTCATTTGATTATTTCTAAGAATCTTTCTATCTCTAAATCTATGGACATAACAACAGATAAATACCATATATGGGATCAAAGTAGAAGCCTTGACATCTAGGAGTGAGGTTTAAGACATAACAACATACTTCAATTCCCTTTTCCACACCTTTTATTGAGATCAGGAAAGTACTTGGGAACCTAAACATCACAGAATGTTAAAGCTGAAAGAGTCATGAAAGATAATTTCATTTAAGTCATTTTTTAGAAAGGTAAGAAACCTGAGGCCACGGGGTTTAAATGACTTGCTCAAAGTCACAAGGCCTTGGCAGGGACAAGCAGAGGGCCCAGTCTCTTGATGGTGTGCAGCTTCTCTCCCTAAGAATCCTAGGTTCTAATACTTACTCTTCCACTTCTTTACCAATGTTAAGTATGCCACTTAACCTCTCTGGGTCTCAGTTTTTTCAATGATAAAATGAGGAGGTGGAACTAAGTTCTGAAATCCTGTTATCAATCAGCATGGTGATCCAAAAAAATGGACTCAGGCCACATTTCAAAGACTTTTACCCTAGGTTACCACACATACCTTTTGGGATGGAATAATCACTTTTCTTAATTCAGATGAACACGTGAATAGGTTAACAATGTAGGTTTCAAAATCTTAACTTTTGCCAAGTCTGCCAGCTGGCCAATATTCAAGTTAAGACTTACTCTTTGTGAATTTTATAGCTCTCATGCAGCCTTAGTTTGGTGATGTTATTCCAGGCAAGTGTTCTGCTCTCCTCAGTCAGGTCTTCAAATGACTCTTCCCCTGGAGAGACTAAATCATTGCCAAATTATTTATAACTAAAAAAAACCAACTACTCCTCCCTCTCCCCCAAATCCTTAATGGCTCTAAATATACCTGTTATATCTCGCAATGCCTTACTGTTGCAACACCCTGGGAAAAATATTAACAACACTGTGACTAGGTTCTGAATTCCAGGAGTATATCCTGTGAAGACTGAATTTTTTCAACCTTTATCACTGGGTCGTTGTCTCTTAGATGTACTAACCTTCAAATACAAAGGTATTTTTTTTTCCAATGACCATTCTCCTTGACCTTTCTGAAGCATCTGACATTACTGGCCATCTCACTTCTATACTTCTAAGTTTTCTTCCTTCCCCTCTAACTCCTGTGTCTTCCTCCTGCACTCTTATGATGGCTGTTCACGCAAGTTCTTTCCTTAGCTGCTTTCTATCTCTCCCCTGGCAATCTCATTCATTCCTTTAATTGCCACTTTTCCATGGATGACTTAAAAATCTTTATCTGCAGCCCTGACTTCTCCAAGGGGCAAACCTGCATCTGAAGTTGCTTAACAGCATATCTCTGAAGTGCCAATGTGACAACTGAAAACTCGACATGTACCAAAAGAGGCTTATTATATTTCCCCAAAAACCTATTCCTCCTTTTCTAACTTCTCTATTTCTATCAAGGGAACTGCTTCTCATACACCAACAACAGGTGTTATCTTTGACTCTTCCCTCTCCTCACACATACAATGAGTCACCAACACTTTTCAATTACATGTTCGAAGTATCTCTCACAACCATTCCTCCCTTTTGTTCTAACTGCTACCATCCTAATAAAGAACTTCATCATCATGCACTTGGACCACTGCCTCCTAATAGCCTCCCATACTCTGTCTCCCAATCCATGCATCACACCACTGCCAGACTCATCTTCTTTGTTTGTTTGGTCATGCTTTGCTCAAAACCCTTCAGTGGCTCCTGATTCCCTACTTAAGAAAATTTTACCTCTTTACCTTGGCATTCAAGGCTAACCACAAACTAACTGTTTTATCTCATGCAACTTTCATGTAGGCTATATTCTAGCAAAACTTTAGTCAAAATTCCAGAAGTCCCCCCATTTATTGATTCAGTGCTTTTGTCTATGCTGTCCCCTGAATAAAAAATGGACTTTTCTGCCCTTTATGTGTTGAATTCCTGCCGTCTTTAAAGCCTAACTCAAATTTATCACCTCTTCCATGAAAGCTTTTCTGATCCTTCCATTCTATAATGACCTTTCCCACTCCTCAGAATTCACATAGCACTTTTAGACCCCTCTAATATAATTACACAAATAACTATAACACATAAATAATCTATGTCATATCCCTCTATTAATCCATGAATCTCATGAAGATAGGGAATGTTTTCTCTAAATGTTGCATATTCTCCAATACCTAATACAGAGCATTATCACAGTAGGTACTTGAAAATATTTGAACAGAAATTAAAAAAATATGAAGAAAATTTCTCAAAAATCTATTTCCTAGCCAACAGGATTTCCTTGCACATAATCCTTGCCTGTTGAATTTCAAGGCAGCGTGGTTTACTGGATAATATGCTGGATTTGAAGTCAAAGAGACGAGAAACTATGTAACTAGGAAAATCACAATCTTCCTCAATTTCTTTATCTAAGTAAAGAAAAATAAAGAAGCTGGATTCGATGACTCTAGTGCCCTTCAGTTCTAACCTGATGATCCTAGGAACTGAATAAAGAAATTTAAGGTTTTTTTTATTACTAGCTGCCTTTGTTTATTTATTCACTTCTCCTCTGGATTCTGTTATTTTAAGTTGGCAATCCTTTTATTTTTGCTTTCCTGATGGGTTGGATGCACTCAACTTTCTAAAATAATTAGTAGTTTTAGGCAGCATGATCACATGACAGTAGTTATAGAGAATATGACTAAGTATCAATGTGTAAATGTCACCATTGCGTAATCCTATGTATAACTGTAGAACTTGACATTTTTAAGAGCTTTACAGCCTCATGAAGAGCAAGAAGATTCACTGGATATTATTGAAAAAATAAGAGAAATCTGTGAAAGGGCACAGTGTGGTATTTGATCTCTACCTATCTCGAATATGCCTGAAAAATATTTTAGGAAATGAGAAAGGAGGAACATAAAAAGGTTATTTACATAATGCCTGCCACAGTGCTGGGCACACTTAATAATTATTTGTTCAATGAAAGATTCTGTCTCTGGGCCCACAGGAAGGAATGGAATTTAGTTGTTGCTGACTTCACTTCTGGTTGGGTTGTTACGGTGGCATGAGGGTGGGTGGGGGGAGTTAGGGGAGGTTTTCTACCAGCAAGAGGCTGTAAACATGGGGAAGGGAGGAACCAGAAATCAAAACTAGGGTTGCTGGACAAAAGAACCAAGGAAAAAGAGAAGGAACTACACATTCATGAAGCACTAACCAATCTTAGCTCAGCTAAAAGAATAATGCTCCAAATAAAAGTACTTGGATTTCTTTATGGTCACTGATCTAAACCAACAACAGTTCATGATTTATAAGAACAATATTAAATTAGTAGAGACAAAAAAACCTACTCTGAGCGATACAAAAGCTCACTTCTCCAATCTCCACTTCTGTGAATCTAGATTATGAGAGGGAGTCAAAAGGATGTACCTGAGTCCTCTATATAGTTTACCTGGAGAATCTGCTAAGGAAACACTCTGACTGGAAGGCTGTGACAAGCTTTTCACCTTTGGGGTGATTCTTCGAGGATGAGGTATCACAAATAGCTGTTTTGGTGTCTGCCCGAATTCCAAGATTTGGGTCAGCATAGCTACCTTCTCATCAGGATCCTCTATACTTTTAGGTAAAACACAAAGAATTTTGGGAGCTATTGTTATGAGTTTCTTAAAAACATTCAATTTAGATAATACATAGTGACAGCAAGACAAGTTAGCTGTCTATCTTCTATCTGTTAGTGATTTCTCTGTCATTACAGCATGTATTTTTTTTTTACTATTTTGTTTTCTTTTTGTTATATTTTGCATTCTATTTGTTTTTGTCTTATCACACCTACTGTACACTGAAATCTAAGCACACTGAAGGCAGGGACTCAGTCATATTTATTTTGGATCTGTTGTGGTATTCTTGTGCTCCTTGAACACACTGCACATAGAGGTAAATTAATAAACATCACACACAATGAGACATAAAATGACTCATTAAAATTGTTTTAACTTTAGTGAGTAATACATTTAAAAGATAAACATGTAAAAGCATTTCATTCCTCATGCCAGTAAAGAGACATTTTAAAAAAAACAGCCATTTCAGTACCTGTTCAAGTCGACGCCTCCTTCATAGGTGAGAGGATGAAATACTAAAAGAAGAGACATAATGTTTAACTGAAAATGTGTAAATCCCCATCATATATACCTACCACATGCTCAAAATTTAAGAGGTCAAGAGGTTAAAGGCTTTGAAACCTAATTATCAGAGAATGTAGATTTCTAAGGTTTATTTTAGCATACTACCCTCTTACTAGACCCCAATAAATAGCAAATACCTTTAAAACAAGAATTAAATCAACAGCCTGGATGATCTGTTGCTTTAGGGTTATTTTTTTCAATCATCAAGAAAGTATTATTTTCTCATTAAGGGACTTGACTCAATATCCTTAACTATAGCCTGAATGGTGAATGGCATTATAGTGTATAGTCATGTCAGCAATATGGACTAAATGGCTCTCATTTCTTATAACTTCCCCACCCTGCTATTCCATCCTATGCTCTACCTCCAACCCCTGCTCCCAGAAGTTTTGAGGAGAGAAAAAGTAAATCCAAAGAGAACACAAATGGCCACTTTCAGTTCAATTAAAAGCATAAGCTAATGAGTTTCTGGAAGAATCTAATTTCTCTGCTACAATATTTGATCAGGTTATAGTTGGAGCTGCTGCACAGCTAGGGAGAAGGGAATACAAATAAGCTGAAAGACTATCATATGCAGGCTCTTAGGTTTACAAAGCTGAGGTTCTCTAGTTATATTCAAATTGCATCAGATTTTGTGTTCTCTCATTGTTAATGAGCATCTAATTTTCCCCTTGAAGAAATAGAATTATTTATAGAGATCTCTGATTCTTTCCAATCTACATTTTCAGTTCCTTTTTCTAAAAAGTCAGTGACTCCCTATTGCCTGTAAGATAAAATATAAACTTCGCAGTCTGGCAATCAGGGGCCTTCACGATCCGGCTCTAACCGACCTTCCCACTCACCTCACGTGATTTCCCTTCATGCACTTTACACTACAGCCAAACTGGACTACTGGCTACTCCATGAACCTGACATCCATCTTCCATCTCTATACATTTGCACAGACTACCGTCTACGCTTGAACTGTGCTTTTTCCTCACCTCTCCCCCTCATAATCCTACTCTTCTTTCAGGTACTACCCTGACCTCTCCCTCCCTATACACTGTCCCCTTGTATTCACTTGTTTGTGTTCATTTTGTATCCCTAAGGTAGACTGTAAGCTCCTTAGGGGCCAGGACTGTTTGGCTCTTGTTTTTGTGTCCTTGGCACCTAGCACTAGATTCTGCAAAAAGGAAATGTTTAATCAATGTTATGTTGTTTTCAACAAACAACATGAAAGACATTTCAATGAATTTGTTACATACTATTATGGGCTCCAATAGCTTCATTTCCTTTTTGCTTGTAGCCAAATATTAGATCAATCCATTCATGAAGATGCTCTGACACATAATTGCTTTCTAATGCTTCTTTACTTTTCTGAAGAAAGTCTTTAGGACCTATTAGAAAAAAAACAAATAGACAATTTTTCCTGGAGTCTCCATTCTTTTCTCTCACTTCATTTCCTTCTTATCCAATCAGATCTATATTCTGTTTTATGTACTGACAGGGCATACAAACCTTTAACAAGATTCTATTTTCATTCATTTATTATATTGAAACCACATAAATGATAGGCAAGAATTATTTTCACAAAATTCAATCTTCTCAAAATATTAACCCCCTCTTTATTCATCCTAAAAACATGAAAGACTGGGTCCTAAATAGGATTTCCCTCTCCTCCAATGTCCTATATAAAGACTGTTTTATTCTCATTCAAGAATGCTATAAGTAAGTTAAAGATACTTATGGAAATATCTGCAATTATTCTAAACAACAAAGCTTCCTAGGACTCTGCTGATCCCATTTACCTGATGCCCATGGTGGGAGTTGTACATCATCAACCATTTTGCCTCCTTGCCTCTTCCCCAAATCCAACTTCAGACTATTGACCAAGAAGCTGAAATCATCACCATAGAATTCTGGAATCAGCTGAAAGTTTCATGAGGAAAAAAACCCAAA
The DNA here is from genome assembly GCA_028627135.1 of Pseudochirops cupreus. Classification (NCBI taxonomy): domain Eukaryota; kingdom Metazoa; phylum Chordata; class Mammalia; order Diprotodontia; family Pseudocheiridae; genus Pseudochirops; species Pseudochirops cupreus. Next base: position 381,186,103 of record CM053580.1, on the reverse strand, counting down.
CATCAAACATTATTAAGGGCCATTAGTCAGAAACCATGTACATGGTGAGTCATCAGTTTTCTTACTTACTGACCTCTTTAAAATCAGTTGCACCATCCAAGCAGTTTTTCCAAGTTTCTGCAATACTAAACATAATAAAATAATACAATTCAGGCTCACCAAGAAAGATTCAGAATTTTGATCTCTTAAATTTTACAATATTCAATACTGAAAAATAAAGTCTGTTTTAATATCACACCACAAAAATATATAAGGGGGATATTTATGACAAACCTATTGAACATTCTGTCTGCATGATCAAATCTTCCATTCTGAAGGCAAAGCATATGTTCTGGGGCTGGAAAGAAAAGTCAAAGAACCAAGTTTGATCACTCAGTCACTTGGCATCCAAGTGCATCAAAACTTTAAACAGGAGGCCACAAAAATGAATCTTACCAATCCTAACAAGATAAAAGAGCACATAGCCTGGGGAAGAGTAATGACTTCCATACATAAATTTTGGCTCTGGCATTTCCTGGTAGCGTATCTATAGCATATGAAAGAAAACCTTATTCTTAGTCAGCAATGAAAAAAAGACCAGCTCCTGTGCACACAAAGAAAATGAAATCATAGAAAATGTGCCTAAAAGATATCTGATATGCTAGAGGAGACTGAGGGCATAATGGAGATATAAGGTAGGAAGAAAAAATATTTTTTCCTGATTTATTTCTCAAAATATGAGGGGAGAAGAGGGAATATTCAAGGACAAATATACAAATGCTACTAACAAATACTGCTGGAAGTCATTAGTTTTGTGCTTTCTTATCTATAGGGACATGTAGTTACTTTATATAGAATGCAACTTCCGTAACACCAAAGATTTGTAGTTATTAAGTTCACTTTGAACTTATCACACTAAAGGCACATGGAACTGGCTGTGACTTGGCCCACTAAGAACACATCACTGAAGATCTGTAGGGCCAAAAGAAAAGATGGGATAGTAACATGGCAAGTGAGGGATGGCAGGCAGGTACCAAGAGTACTTTTTACTCATGACCTAGCATATTTTCACTGGTCACTGAGATGGCACATAGGAAAGAGGAAAGTGATCATAATTTCTGATTCAGTAAGTTATTAACCATGCTAGGTCATGGTTTTACTCATGACCTAGCTCTAGGAAGGCCTCCAGAATGCTGGATGAACCCTCTATGATGAACTTTCAGGAGACGTATGAAATTTACACAATTGCAATCTGCATCTTTGGAAAACTTCCAAATCAGATGAGATCAAAGATTCATTTAAACATCTGAGTAGGATTATTTCTCTGTTAAACTGAACTGGGTAGCTAGGTTGCACAATGGATAGAGTGCTGGGCCTGGAGTCAGAAAGACTCATCTTCAAATCCGGCCTCAGACACTTACTAGCTGTGTGACCCTGGACAAGTCACTTAACCCTTTTTGCCTCTGTTTCTTCATCTGTAAAATGAGCTGGAGAAGGAAATGGCAAACCATTCTAGTACCTGTCAAGAAAACCCCAAATGGGATCACAAAAAGTCAGATATGAATGAAAAAATGATTCAACAACAGGAAGATTGAACTACTGAGTCTCTCAGTGTCCATCTGGAGTAAGTGAGGTTATGGAAGTCTGAGAAATGACTTCATGGTACTTACTCTTCCTGCTCCTTCTCACATTTCTTGCTCATTATTTGAGAAGTAAATATGCCCTGGTCACTAGGGGAAAAGATGGAAATAGTTCAAGGAATCTCTGACTGAATAAAGACATCAAGGTTCCACTTACCAATAATCTTTCTAGCCTTTCCTTATTCAGTGCACCTATTGGTTTACTAAGATCCCGGAAGGTTTCAGGATTTGACAAATCTAAAAAACACAACACACAAATCCTGCTGCTATTTGTGTAGTACATCTACTAAAGCAACCAAATCAATCTCCCCTTCCCACCTCCCAACTTTCCTAGGTTCTAGAAAAAAAGGCAATTTTGGATCAATATAATGTTAAATATCTGTAGAACTGAAACGAAAATATTTTCACTGGTCACCAAGATGGCACATAGGAAAGAGGAAAGTGATCATTATTTCTGATTCAGTAAGTTATTAATATACATTAAAGCAGTGGTTCTCAACCTGTGAGTTACATTCAATTTGTAACAATGAAAATACATCCTGAATATCAGGTAGATTCATAACAGTAGCAAAATTACAGTTATGAAGTAGCAACAAAAATAATTTTATGGCTGGGGGTCACCATGACATGAGGAACTGTATTAAAGTGTCATGGCATTAGGAAGGTTGAGAACCATTGCATTAAAGTGTGGGGCCTCTAAATATTAACGATATCCTGGAGACTGATAAAAACTGTCCAGTAAAAAAAAAGGTGACGGTCAAATTGAAACAAAAAATGCATTCAAACTGAAGTAAGAGAACGGACTTCCTAACCATGAGTTGCTTTGCCTTGTTTCACAATTTCAGTATAAATTATGAGAGAAGTATGGGGACCTGACTTTATCATTGAGAAATAAGTCCTTGTACACTTTTAGGTTAACATTAACTGTGCCTCTCAAAATGAACACCTGAAATGATGAGTCAACATTTAGCACTTAAAAGTAGACATAATGGCTATATATCATTTGTGTGCATGTGTTTTTAAGAACTTGAATGAGAACAATTTTTAATTTGTTTCAAAAGAAAAAAAGTACATTTATTCAACATAGGTACTCATTCCAGTGGCATAGGCTGCAGCTTCTCCACACCTTAGCAAATAGTTTTTGAGAGATGTGGTGATACAAATTCTACCACCTATGCCAAAAAAAAAAATACTTCTTGAAGGCCTATCTTTTGAGGATAAATCCCTCTAAATATAAGTAGGTTATTACTATAACAGGTAAGTTCAGAGACAGCTTATTTCTGCAGTCTTTCTAGTTTTGCAGGACTTGTCAGAATATGTGCTTAAGTCCCCACAGTGACTTCTATGCAACAATGAGACATCAAAACAGTGGCTTGGCTTTTTTTTTTAAAGCAATACATAAACAGATATTAAAAGTCTCTAAATAACTAACATAGTGGACTTGGAAGTCATCTAGCCATCTCATTTTACAGATAAAGAAAATAAGGTCCAGAGTGGTCAAATGGCTTCCAAGTGGCAGAGGCAGGATTAGAATCCAGGTCCTATCACTAGAAATTCTGTGCTCTTTCTACTGCATCACCATAATGTGCAAAGAAATCTATCATCATCTTGCCAGTACTGAGACTCTGAAACTGAGAATCTAGCATCTCTATCTCCATCTTTGGACAAAGGAATGAACAAATCATTTATTAAGTACTCACTAAGTGCACAGCACTGTGCTAAGTGCTAGGGATACACACAGAAAAATAAGACAACCACTGTTCTCCACAAGTTCACTCAGGGGAGGTTTCAGCTCTGAGTCAGATGGAAAGGCCCCATGATCCTCAGGGTACAATGGCAACATAGGTGGTGATGTCTCTTTTAAAATGTTATTTCCCACTGATAAAATCCTATCAGCTTCCTGGGTTAAACCATTTGTCACAGGGTAAGAAGCATTCAATACAAGAAGTCTTCAAGGTATTGGGCTGTCTCCATCAGTATCTAAGGGCAAATGAACGTTGTGCCTTGCCTGGCACACAATGACTCCTGTGTCTGCCTCAGGTACCCCCCCCCCCCACTTCACCTGGGCTGGCCCTGCGAGGGGCAGCTGTTTAGCAGTGGGCTCCCCGTTCCCCACAGAGGCTGGTTTCCCAGAGGATGAACTAGGACTAAAATGTAGTACTTAGCCAAGTGCCTAGCATAATAAAGGTGCTTAATAAATGTTCACTAACCAATTAAAAAATACCTCTAAAGTAATGGGGGTTGGACTAGATGACCACAAAGTTCCCCTCCAGCTCTTAGCCTAGGATCTCTAAGTATGGCCAGTGACTATTCATTTCTTAATATAACAATCAAAAGCTGAAAAACAAAGACAACACATCATCAACTTAATTCCCCAAAAGAATTAATTTTTCTTCTTTAACAGATAAAGGTAACCACTGCCTTATTAGTATCTGTAAAGAATTTTGCAAATCTTTTATCACTTTTTTTGGGGAGGGAGGAGGGGTTGTTGTGATTTCATCTATATAGGAAACTCCCAGTATTGAAATTATCCCCACAGACGCTGAGGGGCAACTTACTTATAACTGTGTGCCCAAGGTTACATAGCTAGTTTGTGTCAGAGCCATAAATTGAAGCCAAGCCTTCCTGATTCTAAGGACGACTAGTTAGTTATCCAGCACATCATCCCCCTCTTTCGTAAACTTTTGAGTGTTATAACAGTGTCAGTTATTATTATCTGAATATACACATGCTATTTACCTAATTCTGCACTGAAATAATCATTTATTATCCATGGAAACACAGGATACTGGGAGAGGTCATTACAGCTCCGATCAGCTAGGTTGTTGAGGTGCAGAAGATACTGATAATTAGAGATATGTCCTCGCTGCCACTGTAACATGTAACTTTCTGCAGTATGCTCTGTAATGTGGTTTTCTAAAAAGGAAAAAAAGTCATTGGGATGCAAAGCATTTGATTCCAGATAACTGACCAATTAGTATAACCAATATAGCAGTTTTAAAGGTAGGCTAATTGATTTATTTTCGCCATTTCTATCTTCTGTTTAGATTATAAATTGCTCCAAGACTGTCTCTCTTAATGTTAGTGAAATTTTTATAACATGCAAAATATTTCACTGTTTCCACAAAGGAGCTCAACTCACATTACTTAAAAAATTAAGTCAACACATAGCTGGGAAAGAATCCCATCCAACTAGCCTCTGAGGAAGAGTCACATCACCTCTGGCAATTGATAACAAGGTTCTTTTAATACAAAAATATGGGTGGGTGGGGGAAGCCTTCTTTCCTTATTTTCTTCCAAACTTGGAAGAGGAAAATTGCTGATTATTTGCCAATGACTACATCTCGCTTCTACGAGAAGCAAGGAAGAAAACAAGGCTGTTCATTTAAGAAAATATGCTAGATGGTTGAAAATGATCTTTCACCAGATAGCAATGTTTCTCAAACTGGGACATAAAGACTATGGAAAGACAATTAAAAAAAAAAACCACCAAAAACACACCAACAAAAATTGCATTGCACCAAATACCAGTCAGACCCTAAATCTGGGGTAAATTCATTGGATTTTCCATGTTCTTTAGCAAATTTACTTTTGAGTTATTTTATTTATTTACTTGAGGGGTGGGAGGTGGGGATCAGTTCTCCCTATCTCACCTAGCCTTGACGTGCAGCAGCCAAATATGGGCCTGACACCACTGCTGATCAGAACAGAAGCTTCTGACCCGTTCTGCTTGTGGCCTCCTTATACAATCTGGGGACTCATCATTTTGGTGCATACTTAAGTGAGGAAACTCAATCAGCATTAGCTCTACTGACATTCAAGACTCCAGTTCAAGCTAGCAGCCTAAGCCTCCCCAGCAGCAGAGACCACAGACTGGTGCCACCACACCCTTCAAGTCACTGTTGACACTATCCCATGCTCTGTTTACTTGATTCATTTGTTGACATATTTTTTATTTACTTCTAACCTATGTGGCATAGAGCTCAGCAAGTTCAAAGTTTATTCTCTAATTTTTTCAAATAGCTACCAGGAAAGATTTCTTAAACCAGCTTTAATTACCTAACTTATCTCCTCCTATATTCAACCCAGAAAAGGTATGAGTTATCTGAAGAATAATCTCAGAAAAATGGGAGGGTAGTATCCACACTTTGAAGGGAGGGGTAGGGAAAGTCCTCAATTTGGTGACTAAAAAAACCATTAGGACTCATTATGACAACTGTGGCTTTAAACAAAATGAGACATATGACTGAATAAAATTAGAAAGCAAGAGGTGTAAGTAAATTTATACCATTAGTTAAATTAATGCATTCAGAGTTAACCTGAAGAATTTACACGAGAACAAAAAAAGGTAGGTTGTATTTTTAGAAATAAATTGCTTGAGGACAATCTTTACTTCTAAAGAAGTATACACTTAACTCTACCTTACAAAATAGCCACTACACACAAAGATATATTAAACTTGATGAGGACCATTATCAGTAAAAGTCCCAGTCTGCTCTATGAAAACTACAATTTAAGCAGGGTGGGGGATTCATTCACAGTACTTAGGACTTGGCTACTATTTATCCTCTGGTAATTCTATTATATAAAAAAAATTTACCAAAGCCCTACAAATAAATAAGACCATCTTTTAAAGGCTGAACTAATAGGGAATCTTGTTCAAATATGGAACTGAGGTAAGAAGTCCAAATTTCATGAGTGCCTTCTTATTTGGGGGGGAGGAGAGGGAGAAGAAGTAGTCATTAATTTAAAAAAATTAAACTGTAGTCCAGGTGAAGCTGGGTAGTCTGCTGGAGAGTGCTGGGCCTGGAGAAAGCAAACCTAAGGTCAAATTCTACCTCCGACACTTACTAGCTATGTGACCGTGGCGAGTTACTTGACCTCTTTCTGCCTCCGTTTCCTCATCTGCAAAATGGAGATAATAACAGTACCTACTTCTCAGGATTATTGTGAGGATCAATTGAGATAATATTTGTAAGGTATTTTGTAAGCCTTAAGGGTATAGATAGAGGCTAACTATTGTTTGGAAAGAACATTTCGCCAGTACTAAATAATTCTTAAGTAACCTTTTCTTTTCAGCTATGTAATTACTATCACAATCAATAATCAAAATATATGATTTATCAACACACTTTAATCATATTATGAAGCAAAATTTGAATTAGTTAATATATCAAGAGGGATATTTCTTTGATGTAGCTTTGTAATAATCTACTTCAAAAATGAAAGCCCTCTTACCAAGAATTATATACACACTTTCTCCTAAAGAAAAGCAATACATGAAGTTGTGAAGAAAAAGAATTAATTCACCTTTGCTTTCATCTTGCTAAATTCTGTTATCCTAGATAAGAGGTAAATCAACTATGGTTATTATTTAGAACAGGAATTTTTAATCTTTTTTGTGTCACAGACTCCTTTGGCAGCCTATGGACCTCTTCTCAGGATAATTTTTTTTAAGTGAATGAAGTAAAATACATAAGATTATAAAGGAAATTAATCATATTTTAGTAGTTATAAAAATAATAAAAAATATTTCATAGGCCTAAGGTCAAAAATTCTCAATGTAGGGGAAATAAATGAAACCAACACAGACATAATTTTAGATATTTTGTTATATTCCTCTTACTCACTGACACACCTACTGAAGAAGAAAGGCTAAAACCATTCAGGCTAGTAAGAACATAGCAGGAAGTTAACATCAAACCTAAATACGTTGCAATATAGAAATAGAGTTCATCTCTATCTTGAGATTCATAGAACTTTAAGTAGATGTCAGAACACAAGTCATCTTCTGTGCAAAATACTTCCAGACCCTATAAAGTCAGAGAGAAAAATCAAAACCAGTGACATTATATTCATTTAATAATCACATTCAAAATATATCACAAAAATTTCAATTTTTTAAATTTAATCTTTCATTTTTTGGGTTTCTTATACCTAAAAATCTGGGGGTATTTTAGAGATATCTACAAGAGTGATCTTAAAGACTGCTAAATTAAGTGTTGTAAATATTCTTCATGCTTAGGATATAGTATCATGTATACAATGGGTACCAAATTGGGTCTTACTAATTATTTTAAAAATTAAGTGATATAATATGCATCTCCTCCTTTTCTGTAAGCACTGTGGTACTTTATATTTCATCTTCTATAAGCTACATGGTAATTTAATACAGTACCAACAAAATTAATTTGAATCAGCAATTACAATTCAATTATATTTAAATAGATTATCTGTTGCCTCATTCCCCCTCTTGCTAGTTGGGTCTCTGCCTCCAGTTGGGATAAGACTGGAAAGTTTGTGATTCTGTGACAGAAAAGGTAAATGTATACAAACTGCATCTTAGTATTATGATGTGGTTATTATTATGTTTGGGTTTACTGTATTTATTCTATTAATAGTGCTAATGGAAAGTAGCATAAGGCATATCCAGCAAGACATATAGCAACTCACCATTCTCTCCCTACTTTTACTATCCCAGCTGTATAGTAAAAGAGAATGGCAGGATGGAGTCACATACATTATTGAGGAAAAAGCTAGGAATTGAAGTTAATTATATTCCATTTAAGGTCACAGGTTGATGCAAGGGTCCCGTGTGTGCCTAGAGCTATGAGAAAAGATCATCTTCCTCATAGCTTGAGAGTAGCCTTTTCAGAAAGAAGGAATCAGCCAGACTTCTGATTTCAACAGAGGCCATCAGTCCAGTTCCCACAAATAAACTAAAAAACTAAAAACTGAAGTGATCAAGAGATTCACTTGTAGGGAAACTACAGTGAGTGACTGTATTAATGTCAAAACTACCTTAAAAGTCAGCTAGAGGTCCATGGCCTATAGGAAAGGTGGCCTAATAGAAAATTCATGCCAGTGCAGACAAACAAAAATAGAAGCCTCTTAACCCAACTACAGGCACCTACAGTCTACAAGATTCGGTAATCTGAGGCACCCCACAAAAAACCTCCAGGATACCTGGTAATCCACAGTATTGACACTACTGGGAGAAGGAGCAACCAGAATACCCTGGTTCAGGAGCTCTGAGGACCACAGTACTCTGTCCTAAGACACTATCAAAAGTTCCTAAAGATTAAACAATCTGAACCTTAGGGTGTTATAGCCTATTAGTGCTCTTAGCCTAGACACAACTGAAGAAGAGGAGATAAGCTCAGGAAACCAGGTCAAAACCAAGCATAGCTGACTACCCTACCCAAGAGTGGAGCAAGGAGTAGAGTCTGGCCCTGGCACAAAGTCCCAATTCGGGAATTAAGGTAAGAGAAATTAGTAAACAAAAGAGGACACAGATCACTATACAAAACTGTTACAGAAAAATATTGAAAAAGTCAATCTAGAAGAATAGAGCAATTTCACGATAACTGCTAGAAGAATCTCAAAGGAAAAAAATGGATTTTCCACAACGACTACATCAGTACTTAGAAGAAATAAAGCAAGAGATTTTAAAAATGAAATTAAAAACTCTGGAAGAAAGAATTAGAAACAAATAGCTTAGAACTCCCTGAAAATCAAACTACTGCAAACAGAGACATGAATGTGGAAAAGTAGAAGAATAGGATGGAACTTACTATTGAGCTGAATGAGAAGAAAAGCATTCAAATACGGAAGAAAGGGTGGGAAAAGCAGGCACCAGATGAACCTCACCATTACCTGAACCAGACAGAGACAGACAGACAGACAGACAGACAGACAGACACACACACACACACACACACACACACACACAGTTTTGTGTAGAAATACAAACAAAGCCATAGGGAAGCAGGCAAAAATGGGAGGGAAGATGATTACACGGGAAGATGATTCAGAGGGAATATTCACAAGCAAAAAAACCTTAAACTTCAAAGGATGGATGCTGAAATAGAATTAAAAGAATGAAAAAAAATCCAAGAATTGGAAACTAAGGGGTGCCCATCAACTGGGGAGTAACTGTATAAATTGTGGTATAAAAACATAGTGGAATATTATTACACTGAAACAAATGGTAAAATGAGACCATTTCAGAAAATCTTGGGAAGACCTGTATGAAGTGACGCCCAGCAAAGTGACAAGAACTAAAATAATTTACATAATAACAACAATATTGTAAAGAAAAACAACTTTAAAAGGCTTAGAATTCTGATCAAAGCAATGACCGACCATGATTCCAGAGGATTTATAACTAAGCGTGTTATTCATTCTCTGACAGAAAGCTGATGGACTCAAGGCGAAGGAAGGGACACCCTTCTTCAAACACGACTTCATGCTTTGTTTGACTAAGCTTTGTTGTCGTACAGAGAATAGGGATTAATGGTGGTGATACCCCCCAAAAATTGTTCTTAAAGGGCCATTGGTGTGTGTGTGTGTGTGTGTGTGTGTGTGTGAATACAAATACACAGAAAGGGAGGTTCTGAGGAAGCACAGACGAGGGAAGCTTTGAATGTAACATGCTGAATTTATTATATATACTTAAAAAATAAGTGATACGGTTTAGAGCAGTGGTTCTCAACCTTCCTAATGCTGCGACCCTTTAAGGCTCATGTGTAGGCATATCTGCATGTGGGCAGACCCCCTGGAGCCGGACAGAGGAGTCGTGTCTCTTTCCGATGGTCTTAGGTGGCCCCTGTGAAAGGGTCATATGACTGCCAAAGGGATCGCGACCCACAGGTTGAGGACCGCTGGTTTAGAGTCAGAATTTCATATATAATCCTTTTATGTTTGTATATGAAATATTCATTTTGGTGAGTATTTGTTAAGTTGAGAGAAAAAATAGGGGAGCAACTTTACCATAGTATATCAATCAGTACACATCACCTAAAAGGAATGGAAGCTAGATTTATGAGTCAAAAGAGCCATTTATGAGCCAAAGAGCATGGTCACATTTTTCAGAAATACATTTTAAGTATATGGACTAACATTCTTAGCTAGCTCAAGATGTGTCATTCCATAAACGAGCTGGGATTTAATTTTGTCAGAGTGAGAACTACCACTATTCACACAGTTTGCAATCTATTTATAAATGTCCGAAGTGAGTTTGAACCCAGGTCTCCTTAATAAGTGACTCTATCCTCTGTATTGCTCTCTGTTTCATTAGTTCAGGAAATGAAAGCTATTAATCTAGAAGAATCGATGATGCACTTTTTTTACTCACCAGAGGCATAAGGCCATGTCTCCTTTTGTAAATCCGGCGCACATCCTGAAGTGTTATTTGGACTACAGGTTTCTTTAAAAGAAAGAACCCCAAATATCAAAATGCTGGTATATTTAAGCAAGAAACTAAGTATTTCTTAGTTGTTATCATTCTTCAAGACAGTAATCTGACAAATTTAAAAAACAATAAGTAGAGCTATATCTTCTGATAAATTAAACTAAATTCTACTACAGCCATGAGGAAGGAAGAAATAGCTTCTCAAAGTTCTTTTTACCTTTATGGAGTTTTTCTCCCTTTACATCCTAATTACCTGTAGCAAAAGTCAAATTAAACTTAAAAAAAAACCCAATATTTTATAAGGAGAAGGTACTTTTTATTTTCTTGAAGCCTTGAACCAGATGGTAAAGACCTCAACAGGTAGATACACACACACACACACACACGCAGAGTATGCTATTGTCTGCCCTAAGATAGAGGAAAGTACATTGTTGTGCTCTCCCTCCCACTGGACCACAGGACTTGAGATCTTCTATAAAGGGCCATAGAAGTTATCCAGTCCAACTCTTTCATTAGAGTTAAGGAAACTAAGGCCCAAAGAACGTAGTTAACCAATGTCAAACAAGTAGTAATGAAAAAAGCCAGGATTTAAACCAGGTCCTTTGACTCCAAATTATACTACCTTGTCCCTTGGCAAATCACAGAAAGAAGACATGGTAGAGAAGGAGCTCATGGTAACAGCAAAACACAGATCTGCTAGGCAAAACTTAGTATTGACCAGTAAATCTAAAACTACTGGTTAGAATTACTGAGATGGAGGTTTATCCAAGGAATTTTAGGAGGAGAAGTCAATACTTTACTATTTAAATTGAAGTAATATAAATGAGCTTTTCAAAAGCTTCTGACCCAGGCTATCATAATTACTTTTTGGAAAGATTCTGCCTTAATGCTTTGAATTGTAATTGCCAAAAGACAATTTGTTAGAACATTAGAGAAAGCCCAAAGCCATGTGATCAAGATGAGGCTTGGTTAGCTTGTCCTACCATCTAGTGGACATAATTTTAATAGCACTACCTTCCAACTGGAAAAACCCTAGGTGGTTCAGTGGAATTTGAAGAGATACTGGAATATTTCTACTTTTCCAAGACTAAGGGCACTATTAACTCCTCCAGTTAGTTTCATTTGCAAGGCCAAACGTATCATCAGAGCATTTTCAGAATCTTGTTCTTTAATGTACTTTAAAAGGGCCTGATCTTGATATGCTAAACATCTTAACAAGTTTCAATTTAGAACCTGAATTTCTCTTACCAACTCCATTTCTGGCCTAGCATGAACTAGAACCAGTGGCCAAATACTATTAGTAAATCTAGAAGGAAGAAACTGTTTTTGCTCTATAACAGTAACTCTACCTGTTAGCCTCAAGAATCTTTTTTTTGCATGGTCCTTAGGATGAAGTAGGTAAAGAAAATTATATACTTTTTTTGAAACAGAATTAAATCTAGTGATTTTTATGCAATAAAGCAGAGAGGAAAGGATAAAATTATACACATGTATACCTACTGCACATAAATATACAGTAAATGCTCATTTTCTCTCTTAAACATTCCTCAGAAGACAAATTGAGGGCTATTACCCAAGAAAATCTAGCAGGTCCTTCCAGTTAGAACATAACCTCCTTGAGGGCAGGGACTGTATCATTAAAAAAAAAACTGTTATCTTTAGTGCCTAATCCACAGTATCTGGAAGATAGCAGGAACTTTATAAATGACTGTTACAGAATAAACCCAAAAATCCTTGGAGGTAGATTTTTCACCTCCCTTACCTACTCTTCTTCTACCATTCATTATATATCTTGTACTCTCTGTACCCTTTCCACTCCTTCCTAGAATAGAGTGCTATGGCATGCCTTTAGAGAACTTTCTACATTCTTACCCTGACACTTCCCTTGTCTCCAGGGGCCTTCCCATCCTTCTACCATATTGACTCCCTTCTCCCATCAGTGAGTTCTTTGCAGGGGCTTCCAATTTGGGGAAAGCCCTGGGTCAGTCGTGCTTCATTCTCCCAGCTGAATTTCAACTCTCTGGACTTTACCAATAAGTCCCAGTGGAGTACCTTTCCCATCTTCCCTTAAACTCCATGTTGACTTCCCCCATTAGAATATAAACTCCTTGAAAGTAGAAACTGCATTTTTTTGCTTATATTTATATCACTTGCACTTTGGCACAGTGCTTGGCACATGATAAGTTCTTAATAAATTCTTGTTGCCTTTAAGACTTAAGCAATTAAGACTTAAATTCATCAAAATGACTCAATGATAAAGAATTAAAGCAATACTATTTAAGGATCACTGAATAAGAATTCCATTAATGTGATAATCATTTTTACTTACAGGATACCCATTAAGAGGCTGGAAATAGAGGTTTGTGTCGGTGATACACACGTGTCCCGGATTAGTCACTAGTGGCGTCACCATTTCTGCTTTACATTCCATCTTGAAAATTTCGGAAAGACTTTGGAATCTAAGAAATTTTTTTAAAGGCAAGAAGTTCTTTCTTGTAAAATAAAAAATGAAACATCTTGAAACTGAGACACAATTTCCAAATTTAGATTAATCTAAGCTGAAATCTAGATTTAAGTACGTTCTTATTTTCTAAGTACTAAATTCAGGAGTAGAAGTGAGAAAAGTACTTAGACAAACCGTATATTCTTTTTAATGGCAAGACCTTTCAAATAAAACATGTGATAACATCTTGAATAAAGGAAGATTTAGAAGTCTTCCTTTTGTAAAGAATAGTACCATAGGGACGCTATGCTATTAAGAAGTGTGCCATGAAAAAAACCTCAAATTTTAAAATAATCTTCATATTAAAATTCTTTCACATACTTCTGTTTCTGAAGCTACCTAAGTATTTACATGGTTACCTACAACATTTTTTAACACAGGTGCATAGAGGCCTTTGTTTAACATTGCATTTACATGTCACAGTTCCTTCAACTGAATAAGATAGATCCAAAAACTGACTTTTTTTCTTTGATCTACTGGAACCATTTCAGTTACCTCTAATATCCCCTTCCCCTCACCAAAATTATATAGATAATAATCAGATCCTTCATCTTCAAGTTTATAATATGTCCACCTGGCCTAGTAGCAATGTCTTTTTAATTTTACCTTTATCCCCAATCTGTTTTCCTTTATAGAAATCAACCCCAACACATTTCTATGAAAGGATTAATGACTAAACACATGAGTATACAAACACAAAAGTTTTAGCTGAAACCTACCCTAAAAGTACAAGATCCCTGGGTCTCAGTTTTCTTATCTGTACGCCCATCTGGCATAGGATGGACTGCTTTCTTTTAAAAAAAAAATGTATCCCAGGCACCTATCTCAATGTCTGTCTGGTAAAGACAAAGATAAGATAAAAACTTTAAAATGCTTGATGATATATAATGGATAATTTTGTTTACATCAAATTAAAAACGTTTTGTACAAATAAAACCAATGTAGCCAAAATTAGAAAAAAAAGATGAAAACTGGGACACAAATTCTGTAGCCTCGGTAGAGGCTTCACATCTCAAATATATAGGGAAATCAGTCGAATTTATAAGAATATGAGCCATTCCCCAACTGATAAATGGTCAAAGGATATAAACAAGCAGTTTTTGGAAGAAGAAATCAAAACTACATATAGTTGGATGAAAAAATGCTCCAAATCATTATTGATTAAAGAAATACAAATTAAAACAAGTCTGAGATACTCTCTCTCTCACCTACCAGATTGGCTAAAATGACTGAAGGGGAAAATGACAAATGCTAAAGGAGATGTGGAAAAATTGGGACACTAAAACACTGCTGGTGGAATTGTGAAATGATCCAACCACTTTGGAGAACAATTTGGAATTATGCCCAAATAATTATAAAACTGTGTATACCCTTTTGACCCAGCAATACCATTATTAGGTCTGTTTCCCAAGATGATTAGGGAAAAATGAAAAGAACTCTGTATGTTCTAAAACATTTACAGTTAGCATACTGTACTTTCCCATGTTTTGTTCCTTAAAGTTTGGTAGAATTAATTTGTCAATATCTCTGGGCTCTTCA
>CM053580.1:381146122-381170749 GCA_028627135.1 Pseudochirops cupreus | reverse complement strand
GATACTGTCATTTCTCCTTAGAAATATTCATGTAGTAATAGCTAACATTTTTGCAAACGCATTTACATTTCAAAGAAATTTACATTATCTTATTTTTTACATTGAGGCTGAAAAGGCAAGTAACATTTTCCATTTTACAGATGGAAACACAGACAGCTTGTGTTCCCTAGTCCTGACAACCAGACTATTAACTACTTCATGATGTTTCGTCTCCATACTTTTTCTATTTCCTCAAAAATGAGGCAGCCTTAGGTGATGTTTATCATGTTGTATTATGTTCTCTTAAGACTGTCCCCCATCATTAGTTCTGTCTTTTCTAATGTTTTTCAACTAACTTTTATAATTTTGTTCATTATCTAAAACTTTTTAAGGAAAACACAGGGTCAATCAAATGTGTAAAGGAAAGATGGGTCACAATCAGGATGGCACAATATCAGCTTTTCTGTATTAACTGGTTTTATATAAGTAATCAGCTGCATTTAGTCACTGCTTTGTTATTGCAGTGCAGAAGGACATCCAGGGGAATTAAAAATGAAGCAAGAATTCTGGAAACAACAGTATAAAAATAGTTCTGTGTGGATTAGTTAAACCAGTAAGAAGACATACACATACAGGAGGCAGTGTGGGCAGAATTTTATACAAGTATGTCCTCTTGTTCCACTTTTTCTTCTGGCAAGTAAACAACATTAAAATGCAATGACATAACAGCATAAATCTCCATTTACTCAGCATTTGAGAGATGATGGAAAATTAAGGTACAAGTAAATTATGCCACTTTACCTTCTTTCCTCCATACACCCAAATCTTTTAACATCCTTCTCCTTTGTTTTGTTTCAGAGGATGAAATGGGACCTCTTGCTGGCACTTACTTGTACCCTGGATTCCATCCCCTACTCTCTCCTCCAGAAGCCTGTATCAGAGGTTATTTTTCTCCATCGTTCTCATCTTCAATCTATCAGCCCCTTCTTTGCCAATCTGCATTAGTAGAGGCAATTTCCTCACCCTATACCAATGAAACCACAGGTGTAGTACCTACTCCTATCCATATTAGACTGAAAGACAGCATGGTATATTAGACCAGCCTTGGAGTTAGGAAGACTTAAGTTAAAGTTTTGCCTCCGATAACATTAACTATTTGGCCACTAAGACATTTAACCTTTTAGGTGCTCCTGTAACTCTAAAGCAATCAATTACAGATGAGACAAATCATCTCAGTGGGGGAGCTTCTAAACTGGGAGAAAGCTGGAGAGAGGTGGTCAGAAAATAATACAATTAAGTCTACTGAAAACTAGTCAAAGGGCCAGATCCCAAAATAGTCAACTTAGTTGAATGTCCTTGGCAGGTCTCCAATGAAATGCCTCAAAAATCAATGTTTAGCCCTATATTGTTTAAAGTTACTATGAATGACTTGGATAAAAGCATAGATGGTATGCTTATCAAATTTTTAGAGCAACAAAGCTGGAAGAGATAGCTAAATATACTTGATGATAGAGTCAGAATCCAAAAAGTTCTTCAGAGGCTGGAACACTGGACCAACTAATCTACTAAAATTTGATGGAGATAAATTCATTTAATAAAGTATCACATGCTACTTTTATGAAAAAGATGAGAATGCAGGCTAGACAACAGTACAATTAATAAGACTGAGAACTGGTGAAATGTTGGACTCAAAGGGCTGTTGTTAATGATTCAAAATCAGCTTGGCAGAATGTGAACTGGTGCAATAATGCTGGAAAATAATTGGGAATTATGTTCTAAACACGATTAAGTTGTCCTTAGCCTTTGATGCAGAGAACGCATTCCTAGGCATGTGCCTCAAGGAGGTCAAAGACAGAAAGACTGCCAAAAAACCGAAATATTCAAAGCAGCATTGCTTGTAGTAGTAAAGAACTGGAAACACAGTAGGTGTCTATCAACTGAGAAATGCCTAACCAAATTGCAGCATAGAAATGTAAATGCAGTATCACTGCACTGTTAAAGATGACGAATTTTTAAAATTCATAACCATTGAGGAGACTAATGCAGAAGAAAGCAAAATCTGGAAAACACCACAGTGATGAAAACAGTATGAATGGAAAGGGGGAAACCCCCCAAACTGAACACTATGTGATTGTAATGATGAAGTGAGAAGAGATGAGAAAACGTATCTCCTTCCTTTCTTGACAGGAGTGAAAAACTACAGGTATGGAAAATTGTATATACTGACAGACGTGGTTGATGGTGTTGCTTGATTTGCTGAACTGCCTTATTATTATTATTATTTTGGAGAAAACCTGCCGGGTAGGAAAAAGAAACGTATTCAGACAGATTACGTAAAATCAAAAAAGGTCAATGAAAATAAGACCAACAGTGAAGATATCAATAAAAACAAAGGTGCTCCCTGAGTTCGGATGTAGGTTTTTTCCTTTCAGAAACCCATCAGTGTTCACTTCACACTACACAAATTTTCAAAGAAATTTATATCAATACAGGCTTTTGATGACGGGATACGTATGCTAAGACTTTTATAATTAAATTTTAAAATCAGTGTCACAGTTAAGCCCAAAATGCAAGTCTAAATCACGGTGTAGAAAAAAGAATGCAATCTACGTAGGTGAAAAGAAGTTAATCCTCCTTAAATTATTTCTTTTCCCTTCTAAAATGGAATCTGTTCTTCTCAAAGCAATCTGCTTACCCAAATATACTTCGAATGTTTGCAAGAAACTATGAAATATTCAAGTAGTGTGGACACAGGAAAACAGTCAGCGCCTTCAATAAAAACAAGCCCAATTTATAGAAAAAACAAACCTACCTGTTTTTGTCAAACGATGTTCTAGCCAAACGTGACTGCAAAATGGCTGTTATCTGTTAAGAACATAAAGCCATCTAAAATAAAGGTTTTAAAATTAAAAGAAGTAATTATTATAATTAAAATCTTAGGGAAATCTTACCATGGCAGTTTGATCTCCCAGTTTATCAAGGCAAGATGCTCTGTGAAGCTAAAATATCATAGAATAAGCAATTTTCATAAATTTATTTTTCTTTTCCTTAGAAGAAAACACTTAAGTGTTTCTTAAAAAGCTTACCTGAAGGAGAGTTTCTACAACATCTTCTACTTTCCCTGCTATATCCAACTCAAAGACATACTGCATTTTGCCCTAACAAAATTGGGGATAAAAAAAAGCATCAGAAAAAAAATGCAAGACTGTATTACTAGGATAACACTGAACACAGTAGGTATTTAATAAATTCATCTATTGAAGGAAATTATAATATGAAGTAAAACAATGAAAAATAATGGCAACAGAGAACTCATAGAGGACATTTGTGAATCGAACAAATTCTATGTGCTCTTTCAAAAGTTGAAGTAATTTTGATTTAGAGTAAAAGTACTATCAAGTATTAGTATCAAATTTACACCAGCTAGATCTAGTCTAGCTTTGTGACTGATATCATTTTTAGACTCTGAAAATCTGTAGTAAACATGAAATGTCATATCTTTGCTCAAATTATCTCCTCTTCATCTCGGCGTCCGCTTTCCCTCCTAATTTTATAATGGCCCTCTTTACTTATTGCCCTTCAATAGAACTTATATTGTCTTTCACTTCAGAGTACAGATTGAGACTGGGTACAAACTAGTTCTTGGGCAAGTAGAAGACTGGAAGGGGGTTACCTAGGGCAACATGAATGGAGTGGGTTTTGTGGAATTTCTGACTAATGGGAACTTTGCATTTCCCTAAAATGATGGGAAATAAGCCTTTTGCTGTATATACTGCCCTCAGAAACCTTTACCTTCTGGTATGTATTTTCCCTTTTAATTTAGCAGAGAGCTAAGTGAAGCAAAAAGTGCCATGTCTACAGTTAACTGATGAGTCTTTCTTTGAGAGACCCTAAGAACAGTGCTCATAGTCACGGCAGATTCATTGAAAGGATGAAAAAAGAACAGATTTGCCTTTGCATTTTCTGATAATAGTGCTATATAAGTAGAATTCAGTACGTTTTGCATTAAAGTTCTCAGCAATAGAAGAAAAAAACAGGTAAATATTTGTTAACAGTGTTCATTTGTCTAATCTTGTCATTCAAGCTGTTCCTTTTTTAAAAAAAAAGATAAACATCATTCTATTTCACTGATGGACTTTCCCCTTCTGCAGTCTTGTTATAAATAATTAGCAAGTAAGCTTTTATAGCTATCCCAGTATTATATTTTACTGAAGACTTCAATACAGTTATTACATCTTATTCCTTAAAGACCACTATAAAAAGCTGCAAATAAAAGTTTACTTACCCTTTCGATTTTATATGGTGCTACAATGTTATGTTCTTTAATGAAATACACCTAAGGGGACAAACGAATAGTTGGAAAATGTCTTACCCCAACTTTTCCAATGTAAGAAACTGCTACCATTAGGAGGTGAATAACTGGATTTTAAAATTACTTTTGACATACAGCTAGGTCCCAATTAGTGTGATTAATAAATCCCTTGAAGTGGCTGCATTCTTCAAATTTGCACTGCATTATTTCTATTGGGCTGGAAACAATTCCATATTTTACATATGTATTCTGACTAGGATGAATACGAACACTTCAGGAGCTTCTTTATTTGTACTAACAGAATGTGGTTGTAGCTATCATTTCTAAAATTAATATGCATTAAAATAAGAATAGGTTTAAACCGTGCTAATTGTTAAGATGCATTTTTCAAAAACAGTTTTCTACAGAATAATATAGACTACTAAACAAAGAAACTCTGGAGGACTAAACTGTCCAGATACTCTAACTGCATGTAATCATGTATGAAGTTAACCAAGGAAATCCGGGGGTAATATTAGAGCTTAAAGGGATCTTAGAAATGATATAATCCAGCCTCTTCATTAGTTGTTAGAGTGCTGGACTTAAGAGGCAGAAAGATCTTGGTTCCAAAGCCACCTCCAACACTTAGGAGCTATTGGACCCTGGGCAAATCATTTAACTTCCTTATATCTCACTTTCCTCCCTTGTAAGAGGAGGGAGATGGACTCGAGGGCCCCTCAGGTGCCTTCCAGTTCTAAATCTATGAGCCTATGAAACTGAAGCCCAAGGAGACGCAGTTACTTCCTCTTTCTGTAACCTGATAAAAAAGGACTAAGCTAAGTCTCAGTTCCTCACACAGCAGGAAGAAGCCGCCCAACAAATGAAACAGAAACACAAATCATTGTAACCGCTCAAGGGTTAGACAGTAATTCATAGCTTGCCACACACTCTTTTAAAAGAAAATTCTATCACAGGTCTGAATGGCAACAGTGCTATGCTACGCTGTTTTTTCAACTGTGTACTGACTTCTGCTTTACCCTGTATATTTCAACAAATTAAGAGTGAGAAGAAATCATGACATAACAGACACAGGGGTGTGTCAGGAGTCAGGAAGATCTGCATTTGAGTCTCACCTCTGACACATACTGGCTGTGTGTCCCTGGATGGGTCCCTTAACATGTAGCCCTTCTGATGTTAGGAGAAAGCAAGGAAGGGCTGAGTGGTGAAACTTACAGAAGGACATAGACAAAAAGTTTCATAAGATAGGAAGTCACGTTTGGGGTTCCCTTGCCAACTATAACTTTAATCTTAATTCTGTTTCTAACCCTAACCCATACAGATGAGATCATAGATTCATTTGAATCTCTAAGACTGCCAGGAACAGTGTTGTAAAAAATTATTATAGTCACTCATTCTTCAAATATTTATTAAATGTATATTAGCCTTTCAAAAACCTTTACTTCATCTCCTAGATAAAAGGTTATAGAGAATGAGGATTTAAAACTATGTAAGGTACTAGAAAGACTTTGAATTCATCTCATCTATCTCATCTAACTAACCTAGATGGGGGTAGTTTGGGGTCTGGAGGCTGACTTTAGTGTTAGTCTAACTTTGTAGAGAAGTTCTAGAATAAAACCCCACTCTCAAATCATTAAGGGTAGGTAACATTTTTATTTCTAAACCTTCCTTCTTCCCCCTCACTGAAGTCATACTACAATGTTTCAAGGTGGCGTGGAAATAAATCTTGATTCTTAAGGGCAGTCCTATTACTATAAAATACTACAGGGTCCTACATCAAGCTGAAAAGGCTTCAAGAATGGGATTTGAGATGTACCACACGTCTGTCATACAAGGACCAGGGCATGCAAGTTGGAAGAGGCTCATCACTAGAAGTTTAGCTCTCATATGATGACTAGTTTTGGCCACTGAAGCTCATAAAGACTGTACATGAGAGGTATGTATGGCTTTGTGAACTGTTTCAGTAACGAAAATAACCACTGATGAAATCAGGGATTCTTAAAAGTACTGAATTCCTATGAACCTAGAGTAAAAAGATTTCAATCTAGTAAATAATTTACTCTATATAAACTATGCTTCTTAAAAATCCCCTTCCCCTCTGAATGAACTAAAATTTTAAATCAAGCAATTACTAGAGCCTTCAAGGTAAAGCCACCTTACTGAATTGTTACTTGTTAGAGAAAGTCACAGTGTGAGAGCTTTCTTTTTCAAAGTAACAAGACAGTTCACATGTTTTTCCTTAGAGGCCAATTTAGAACAATGAAATATCTGAATGACGCTGTGAACTTCTGCCTAATCTTAAATTCCTCTAACTTTGAATTTAAAGTATTAACAACATAATTGTTCTCAGTAGAATGGCCTACTGAAATAATAGTGGAATCCCTAGCCTACTAAATAGACAAGAGTAATAACGGGGATTGGAGGAATAGTATTTCATCTGCTGAGACTTTGTTAAATGCACGGGTCCACACATGAAAGTAGGGAACTAAGCACTTGAACTGGCTGAATTCCATCTTGGTGAAGATGATTATAAGGTTAAAAAAACTGGATAAATTAGAAAGTGTTAGTTTATAGGTCAAATTTATGACAAAAGGACATAACATATATGTACATATCCTTTTAAGGTCACACATGCTGAGAAGTACCTTTAACAGTTGATGTGATCCCCAAACTGACTCGGGTTACATTACATCTGGCTCAAGCCTTCCCGACAATGGAGAGCACTAAGGGAAAAACTCTTGCCCCTCAATCTCAAAGTAACTAGAAAAAAGTGTCCTTCAGGAAAATTAAGCCCCAATCCTCACTCCAAGGCCCGCCAAAGCACTACATAAATACTGACTGAGCTGGATGGTTCCTTTTCAGGGATGTAGTAGAAGACTCACATTTCAGTACAGACTGGATTAGATGACTTTTAATCACCTAAGCTGATTTCCTCCAAATCTGAGTCTCTATGACTGATTGCTATTTCTCATAATTGTTTCTATATTCTTCTCAAATGTAAATTGAAAAGATATGTACATTTCTGCATAACAATAAAAACTGCCATTTACAGAAGACTTTAAGATTTCCTATGCACTTAGAACACATTAATGTCATTTGGGCTTCACAACAAACTTGTGGGAGGATATTATTATTCCCATTTTACAGATGAGGAAAATAAATTACTAGATAACTGAGGTGCGTGACTGAAATCTAGGTGTTCCTGATTCCAAGTCCAGAACTCTAACCATTAGGCCATGCTGCCTCTCAATTATATCTATTATATCAATTATGTCCTATAGCCTTTAGATTAGGGATTAAAAAAAAAATTTAAATACATTTCTTACCTGGCTAAAAACAAGAGAAATCCTTCCCTGTCGAGTCCTAAAATGTAGATAAGAGATACTCAGCACATTCAATATTTTAATTAAAGAAGCTGAATCAAACATCTAGTGGTCCAACAGTAACATACTTTGCAAAGAGGCTGTTTGCTCCATTGTCTCCTTGCTTTTCTATTTTTATACAGTCTCTCAAAGGAATCTACAAAAAATAGGAAAAATGTTATAAGAAATATAGGAAAGTTATTCACAAAAAAGAAATTGAATATAGTAATTGTAAAATTATTAAAAGTGTCTTTACCTTAATGATGGGTTGAAACGTTTCATCAGGTTCAAAAATCACTGATTTTGAACAGATTTTTAATGATCCCCGGGTCTTCCTAGGGATTGAAACAAAAGAATTGTTTGAATATTACTTGTTATAAAATATTATATATTTTAGTGAATTTAAAGCTTTGACTAGAATTTCGTTGTTTAGTCATTTTTCGGTTATGTCCAACTCTTCATGACCCCACTTGGGGTTTTCTTGGCAAAGATACGGGAGTGGTTTACCACTTCCTTCTCCAGTCATTTTACAGATGAGGAAACTGAGGCAAACTTGGTTAAGTGACTTGTCCAGGGTCACACAGCTAGTAATGTCTGAGGTCAAATTTGAACTCAGGAAGATAAGTCTTCCTAACCCCCCTGACCTGGTGCTCTATACTGCATCACCTAGCTGCCTAGCAACTAGAACATCTTCAACGAAAAGAAATTGCAAACAAAGTTTCAAGTATAAGATTTTAAAATTAATTTTTCTTCCTCAATACGTTTTAGAATTTTCTTTTTTCCAATCTCATTATCTTTACAAAATTTAGCTGGCTTTTCATTTCTTCACATGTGAAATATCCAAAAGTGATTATGTTAAAGAGCCCTCAGTTCTTCATTTCTAATATATATGCTAGATTAAAAAAAAATACCTTACATAGAAAACTAAATGGGAAAGCAGGTGGTGAGCCAACTGCTTCAAGTTAGAATATACCAAAACCTACTTCTGTGTGGATATGATATTTTGGTGTGGGATTCAAGGGACATTTTAAGATCTTAATGTTAAGAAGGAACTCAAGAAGAATATGGCTGCTATTTTTGTATATAATTTGCAACTGTCTTCCCTGGGTGATGATACATGGTTACAAAGCTTGGAACCCCACAGAAAGAAGTGTAGTGGTTATTAAAGAGGCTGCCACATATTTCCAACAATCACCTGAAAAATGTATGATATGAAAAGGAGTGAAAGTGAAAGATAATAAAAACTGTCAAAGTGTTGCCCGGTAGCCATAACATGAAAAAAGACACATAGGTCTTTATCTTAGAAGTGCTCCAGCATGCTAAATGGATGGAATTCTCTGTGGAGCCTTCAAAGCATGTAATAGAAAAGCAAAGATGGGAAGGCCTGGATTGGCCCCGATCTGCTCCAACCAAGGGCATAATTACACCACTAAGACTACAGAGCACTAATCTACTCAGGTACATATATATATATATACACACATATATAGATAGATAGATAGATATAGATATAGATATCATTATTATTAAGAGTTTAGGACAAGAAATTTGACTACTGTTATCCACAGATTCACCAATTTTGCAATCACTTTCATCTTCTCCTGAATTTGTTTCAACCTATTGTTACTCAAAATTGTATACCTGATCTTTGACGAAAAACTGTAAAGAAATCTGGTTTGAACTATGATAGCAATGTGAATTTACAGTATCCCTCTCATTCCTGGAATCAAACAAAACTCTAGGCTGGGTTCTCTAAACTCCACCTTTCATTTCTTGGCATCTTTACCTGATCACTGGACAGTTTCTACAAATATCTTAACAGAGGATGAAAAACACATGTAAATCAGAACACACAACATGCACAGACCAAATTTCACTTTATGGCAGTGTGCTTCAAGACAAGGCCTCTACAAATATATCAGATCCAAAAATGGGGCTGGCTTCCAAGAAATGCTTACACTTCTTCCCGTGGGCCTATTCATTGTCAATGAATGTTTGGTATGTGTCCCTCCCACAGCTGAGGTTGGTCTGAACCAGGGTAAGGCTGGAAACCCACTGCTGTCAGAAGCTGAGGGATTCTCAACACTCAGGGGCATCTCCAAAAGCTCAATCTGACTTGACCAGATACAGCAAACTGACAGCTAGGTCATCGTTACTTTGGCATTTATTGAAACAAAAAAACGACCTTTCTTTGTAGCCCTTGGGACTGAAAAATGAAACACTCATGAAAATGACCATTTCACCACATCCGAGTCATCGTGCAGGTCCCGTTAGGTGCTAATTCCAAGTTGGTGCTTTATTGTTTTATTTTATCACATACTTAAAAAGCTATGATGAGGGTCTATATCACAGGAAATAAGATTGTATTTTTACAGGGGGAAAGGTAAGCAGTATTAAAATACACAGAAATGAAACTGTTTCTAGTTCAGACAGCAACACACTCACCTTGAAAGTGTTCTATGGTAGCTGCTTCTACTCTTGTAGGGAGCACTTACGGACTGTTACATGGACGGTTATTTTAAATAGCACTCTTGTCCAAATCACTGAGAGCTAAATAAACTCAAATGACAGAGATACAGGGGAGAACATGAAAGATGCATTTCTAATCACCCTAACCAGGTGATTTGCTCTAGACCTATTACAAGGCAAAACTACTTAGGGCTGAATAGTATGTAAAACACAGCAAGTATTTGTGGGTCTCTAAGAATGATACACCAACTTTCCTCATTTTTTTCTAAATAAGACGGAGGGAAGAAAACTCCAGGGCACTACAACATTGAATTGTGCCGAGGACAAACATTATTTTCACTAAATCATCTGTCAAGCCAGAAATATCTTTTAAGCGCATTTGCATTTGAAACTATTCCCCTACCTTTCATTTTGGTGGCCATCACAGAGAATATGATTAGCTGTGTGCTGTTCAAAGTAATATTCCTCCAAGTTAAGCAGCAACAAGGAAAACCTAAAATTTAAAAAGAAGGTAAAATGGCAGATAAGCTTGGGGATTTAAAGAGTAGAGGAAAACTGGAACCCAATGAGTGTGAATAATGAATCCCCTGAAATGCCTGTATTCCTCAAATCTGCACTGTATTTTTCCCACTACACTGAAAACAACTGCCATTTTCATTATCACTCTGAATAGTGTAAATATGAATATATGCAAACTACTTAATCGGGACCTGGCTGTAGCTATCATTTCCAAAAGTAATATGCATTAATATTAGGATAAGTTTAAAGTGTGTTATTTGTTAAGGCAACAAAATTTTAAAATAACAGTTTTCTACATATTATAGCCAATGAAAGAAACTCCATATTACTAAAATAGTCAGAGGAAAACATTATATAATACATTTGACCTTTAAAATTTGCCCTCTCAAAGGCAAGGAGAGGTTGAGGACAAAACTTAAGATTCTCCCCCAAAAAGCTCAACATTTTCTTGACTTCTCTTCTTAACTATAACATGCATAATCTATTCCAGCAAAGCTGATAATTTCATTGGTGCCCTTCAATGACCCCTGGAAACTCCTATGTTCATTACTCCTTTCATGCCTTTGCTCATGCTGCACTTGGGTTAAAAAAAATCAAGTGCAGCACAGGCCTGGGTGAAAAGGTTACAAGAGAGAAAAGGAATATAAAACATGAAGAATCATTTATTACTATTTCTCTTCAGAGCATTAAGATAGTTTCTAGGGAGCTATAAAGTTTATACATACAAGTAATGCTCAGGTTTTATCAGAATTTTTTGGAATCACATTTAAGGCAACTATGACTTGACTATGCAATTCAGGGATAACTCCTAGACCAGCTTCCTTTTTATTAAGGCATACCGAGAAGGATATATCCACCTAGTGGTGGGGTCTCAATACAACTTATCCACACCCAACTAGAACAAGGTCACTTCCACTGTACCCCCAATCCCAGTAACAACAGCAATATACTGAGTGTAAGCTTTCAAGCTGCAGATCACCTGCAGCAAATCTTAAATCCTAAACCTGCTTTTTCTAGCATATAATCTGTGTATTTGGGCAATGCAAATTTTATCATCGGTTTTTATGTGGCATAATGAGTAGAGTCATCATTAGCATCCAGAAGGTCTAAGTTTTGTTGTACCAGAATTTTGATACCGCTAAGAAAGGGTTTTCCATTAGCTGGGTTTAGCAAATCTTTTGTTATAAAGATATTTTCCTTGTATTGATCATAAACGTGCAATCTCTTTCAAAATTAATTTTTTAAAAAAGACCTAGTTACTGTTCTGTATTTTTTGTTAAAAGTCAACTTTAACGAGTTAAAACTAAAGCAGCAAGATATAGCAGTTACAGTGATAGATTCGGGATAAGAAAGAACTGATACCATGTTCATCTCTGACAATAACTGTGTGAACACAGGCAAGTCTCTTAGAGCCTCAGTTTCCTGATCTATAAAAGGGATGGATAATAATACCTGTAATACCTACTTAAAATGGGAACTGTAAAGCTTGAATGACATAAAGCACTTTGCATCCTTTAAAACAGTATGCAGATGTCAGGCTTATTATTAAAATTAATACCTGGGCGTAATTACTCCCATCTTAAGTTAGAGAAAGGTACTGGACACCTGTGATGTCACTGATCTAGGGAACTCTGGGTAAGGAACTTCTACCAATGCAGCTTCCCTCAGAAATATTCCAAACATCTTCCTTACTCAAACCTGCAATGCCTCCCTAACCTCCCTCTTTGTGAGGACCTTACCCCTTACTTACTGAGAAAATTGAGGCCACTAGACAAGATCTCTTTATCTCAAAAATCCTTGAAGTTATTTCCCACTGCCTTCTCCTTTTGTGCACTTAGGCAAAACCCTTCTACATAAACACCAGATCTCAGCTACTCCTTGTTTTCTTCAGAAGATTTCATCCTCAATCATCACCCCCTTCTCACCTTCAACCTCTTCCTACAAATGGTTCCTTTCTCGCTTCCCTCAAAAAAAACCACATCTTCCCCACCTTAGAAAACCTTGAGTATGCCAAACCTTCCCCTTAAGTTATTTATTGTTTCTCTTCATTTTCTCAGTTAAACTCCCTGAAAAAGTCATTTATATTTACTGCCTACACTTCCTCTCCTCTCATTTACTCCTCATCCTTTGCCATTTGGATTCTGACTTACTCACTCAACTGAAAATATCCTCTCCAAAATTACCAATGACTCCTCAAGTGATAAATCTGACGGTCTTTTCTCAGTCCTAATCTTGTCTGTTCCCTTTGACACCTGACATGCTGACTAGTCTTTCTCCAAGGTATTTTCTCCTCTCTGGGGTTTCATGACACTGCTCTTTCCTACCTGTCTGACTGCTACTTCTCAGTCTCCTTTGTGGTTCATCATCCATGTCAAGCCCCTAACAATGCATATTTCCCATGTATTTGTATCAGGCCCTTTATTCTTCTTCTAAACCTCTCTCTTTCAATAACCTCAAGAGTCCAACATGGGTTTAATTATCACTTCTATGATTCCTAGATCTTTATAACTAGCCCCAGTCTTTTCCCTAAGCTTCAGTTTCACATTACCAGTGGCCTATAGGATATTTTATACTGGATGTTGAGCAGACACATCAAATTCAACATGTCTAAAGCATAACTCATATTTTCTCCTCAACCTTTCTTTCTTCCAAACTTCTGTCAGACACTACCATCAGTTTCCTTTATCCTTTACTCTCTAGCAAATTCATCTTGCCCCTCTTAATTCTTCCTCTCCTTGAAACTTCCCTATTTTAAAGGAATTAATATTTTTCCAGTCTATTAAGTATTCATTTGAAGCAATCACTGATATTTCCCCCTCCTTTAACTACCACATCTCCAATCAGCTGCCAAACTCTCCAGATTCTACCTCCACAGAATCTCCTGACTGTCCCTTTCACTCCAGTTACTCTGCCACCACCCTTCATTGCCACTTCCCTGGATTACTGTAATGAGCATACTAATTCCTGATTTTCCAATTTCTTCCCTCTCTATTCTATCTCCAAAAAATCATCAGCAGCTTCCTATTGCCTCTAGAATAAAACAAACTCCTGAAACTCTACAATCTTACTCCAATCTCTATCCAATCAGCTCTTATTTCACATCAGTCCCCATCCCACACTGTACATGATAGCCAAACTAGATTGTCAGGTCTTGAAATCAACATGATTATCTTCCACCTCTGTTTATCTGTACAGACACTCATTAGAGGTGGGATCATGAACAAACCATTTAATGTCTCTAAGTCTCAGTTTCTCAAGACTTTATAAAATGAGAAAGAGCATGCCTTTAGTACCTCCATCCTAGGCCTTTCAAAAGGCTCAAATGAAATGTATTCAATTGCAGTTATTATAATTAGAGTATTCCCTGCACCTGGAATATACTCCATCCTCATGTTCACCTTTCAGAATCTTTCTCTTATTTTAAGGTTCAGCTCAGCCACTACCTCCTCCAGCCTTCCCTGATTAGCCCAACCAAAAGGGTACCCAGAGTCCTTTCCCTAGATCTCTATTTGCCCCACCTCCTCCAATTTCCTGCCTACAATCATATTTATTTCTACATGTTATATCTCTTCCCATTCTGCCAGTAGCATGTAAGTTAAGGACGGGGACAATTTTATTTTGTTATTATTCCTAGCACTTAGTTCAGTGACTTGCACAAAGTAACCATTCAATAAATGTTTGCTAGATTAAATTTCTATTTTGAAAAGTAGATTGTTCAATTGCAAAACAGACAACTTTCTAGCTAACAAACATTTTGAGAGTTTGCTAATAGCAGCAGTATGGTTCATTCACTCAACAATTCATCCAGGAAGCAAGTTATCACTTGAAAAAAGTGACTTTCAATCAAACTTCCAACTCCAAACAAGTTTTAGTCAAGTTTCAAACAATTATTTCAAAACCTCACAGTGCTATCTTTGACTTCTCTCCCCACATTCAATAAGTTGGCTACCAAGCCCTACCAATCCTACCTCCGAAATATCCCTTACATCCTCTTCCCCTGCTTTCTAAAAATATAACACTGAGGCTGGAAACACGAGTGACTTGAACAATCTAAAGGAAAACATCTAAGTCTAGCCCCATTCTTTTCCATGAGCTCCAGACTCACATTTCCACCTATCTACCATGCACTTCTCCCACAACCCCAGACAGCAGGTTCCAAAGTGAACACTTCCCAACTAAAACCTGTTTCTCTTCCTGACTTACCAGTTTCTGTACCACCACCTTCCCTCTTAGTTATTATACCCTTCTTACTAACATCGCATTTTTCCTTGTGCTATAATTATTTATATATTTTTATGCCCCTTACTCAACTATATTAGGTCAGGAGCCATGTTTTATTTTAGTTTTCTTTGCACACCTTTCAATGTCTAACATAACATCTTACACACAGTCAGTGCCCAAGAAATACCTCTTGAACCACTGAATGAATACTGAATGTAGAGATCGAAAGTTAAACCAACATGTAGATGACAGAAATCTCCACATGAATACAACCGAGGCTATTACACACAAACGCATGTTATGAACAAAGTACTTGTAAGACTAAGAAATTGTTATAAAACAAATGATTCACCATATAAAATGCTCTAATATGCAGGTGCCTCATATATAATTTAGGATCACTAATGTTTTAGCTTGGAATATGACAGTATTAAGTTCAAAGCAACAACCAAATAATCAGACACATGACGTTACAAAGATAATAATAGCTTACATTTTACATAGCATTTTATGTTTCCATAGTATTTTGCATACATTATCCCATTTGATCCTTACAAGTGCCTTTGAGGTAGGCAGTACAATATTACATCTACTTTACAGATGAGGAAACTGAGGTTCAGAGTGGTTAAGTTAACATATCACACAACTATCAAGTGGCAAAACTGGAAAAAATCTAGGTCTTTTAAGTCCAATGCTCTTTCCCACAGGTAGGTCACTTATTTTTCTAATGTAAATAATATTTTATTTTTTCCACTTACATGTAAAGAGTTTTCAACATTAATTTTTTATAAGATTTTGTATTCCATACTTTTCTCATTCCCAAGATGGCAAGCAATCTGGATATAGGTTATACATTATACACTTCTACTGTATTACCAAGTCTCTATTATTTAGACTTTTGTTAAAGATTACAATTTTTCCATGGTATAAAGAGCTGGAAGCCAGTCAAGGTCCCTCATTAGCATCTCTTTTCATTTAATTTTATTTTTTATTCTCAACTTAAACACCAAAAAAGAGTATTTCACATACCCAGCAGAACACAAAAAGAGCAATGCTCATGCAACTATCAATCTTCAAAAACATGAGATTCTACTTTACTTTCAAGGCAGTCTTGCTTGTCTGTGCTTCCTTCTGCACATGTAAAAAAAAGTTCCCTCTGTGCATTAAAAAAAAAATTTAAATGACTCTCTTTTTCAGGAAGTCATTACTGTCAACCCTCCCTTTTTCCTCCCAAGCTCCAACATAATCAAAAACCAAAAGAAAAAAAAACCCTAGTAACAAATAAGCATAGGCAAGCAAAAACAAATCCATACAATGTCCACCAATCAACAAGTATTTATTAGGTGTCAATTACGTACCAGGCACTGTGCTACATACACACTATGGACACAAATACAAAGTATGAAATAATCTCTACTTTTAAGAAGTTCACATTATAATGAAGGAAGACAAAAGGAACATAAAAACATACAATTTAAATTAAATACAAAGTAGACTGGGTGGGAATTCATTAGTAATTGGAGGAAAGGAAACAAGAAAAACTTCATGCAGAAGACAGTACTTGAACTTCACCATAAAGGAAGAAAGAGAGTCTATAAGACACAGGTAAGGCAGGAATATATTCTAGACATGAAGGACTGCCAATGCAGCGGCAAGGAGCCAGGAGATGGAGATGTCCTGCAAGAGGAACAGAAAGAAGTTTGGCCGGAGTACAAAAAGGGAAGCTTATATTTTATCCCAGCAACCATGTCTAAAAATGTCTCACCTTGTCTCCATCTCCTCGGTCCACAGAGGGGTAACATGATTCACCATACGTTGTCTGGAGATTAGCTGTCCTCTAAAGTTTGCTGCTGTTGTTGTTTTCACAGTGTTGTCCTTGTATAACTTTTCATGTTTCTACTCACTCTGGTTTTCCCTAGGTAAGTTCATACTACACAGGATTGTCTGAAATCCTCCGCCATTTCTTACAGGCCAGTTTGATCAGCCATTCCCTGAATTATGCTGAATTCCTTAAATTCTAGTTCTTCACTTTTCTTTTTTTCTTTAGAGCAGTGGTGTTGAACTTGTATAAATTTTCATGGTTCTGCTCACTGCACTCTCCATCAGTTCACACTATACTGGATTCTCTAAAATCATCTTTTTGTCATTTCTTACAGCTCAAATATATTCCATTACAATGATATACCACAATTTAACCAACCATTCCCTGAATTATGCTCAATTCCTTAGAATCTAGTTCATTTTTCTTCTGCCCTCCCTTCCTTCCTCTTTGAAGTACTCTGGTCCCCCTTAACTCCACCCCCATTCCCTGCCTGTTTCACTGTTGAGTTTGATGTTATTTCTACACCTAGCTCTATGTGTGCATCTGTTCAACACTTCCTTATTCATTTCAGATAATAGTAAGGTTCATCCAATGGCCACCCCCCCACCCTTTCTGTTTGTATACTCTTCATAACCCCAATTATGAGAAACATATTCCATTCTTTTCTTCTTTTCTACACTAGTGTATTGCTTTCACTCTCCCTTTTCTTTCCTTTCTCAAAGCATTCAGAACAGAATCAATCCACCCCAAAGTCCTCTGTTTTTCTTATTTAACTCCTTTAATACCCTCTTAAAACACTAAGGTTCTAAAGGGGTTTTTTTCCCCCTCCTCCTATTTGATAGCATTACATCTAATTGCTCAAATGAATATACATTTCTATGGACTTCTAGACTCTTGTGAGTATATTTCAAAGTTCAGTTCTGGTCTTTTCATAAGAAATGCTCAGGTTCTTTTCCAAAAGTTCCTCCAACTGCAATCATATAGCAATTATTCTTGGTTGTAAGACCATCTCTTTTGACTTCTAGAGTACTGAATTTCAAGATGATCTCTCAATTATGGTATAAGCTGCTAGGTCTTGTGTGGTCCTGACTGGAGTTCCTTGGTACTTCAACTGTTTTTCCCCCAGATGATTGTCATATTTTTTTCTTTGACATGGGAGCTCTAGATTTTGGCTGAGGCATTCCTAGAGCTTCTCCTTTTAGGGTCTGTCAGGTGACTGGTGGACTGTTTGCTATGTATACTTTTTTTCTCTCAGTCCATTAAACTTTCATTTGTGATTTCTTGAAATATAATTCACTCAGGGTTTAAAAACAAAACAAATATGATTTTCTGGGAGTCCAATGATTCTTAATCTTTCTGACTTACATAGATCAGTTGGTTTTTTATACCAAATATCTTGAGCTTTCTATTTTTCCAATTTTTTTGATTGTGCTCTAATATTTTTTGCTGCCTTATGGTGTAACTGACTTCTGTTTGATCTATCTTAGTTTTCAAAAAGTTGGTAACCAGAGCAATGTTTACTATTTCTCTTTTAAGCTCTTTTAGTCTCCTTCCAGTTTTCTTTTCTCCAAAGTTTTTATTCCATTTCTATCTCTTACTTCATTACTTCATTTCTCCCTAGATATTTATGTGGTCTCTGTGGAAAATCTATTATTCTCCTCTTTGATTCTGAACTTGTGGTTAATTCAGTTACCTGCTCCTTCTTTTGGAGAATTCTAGATCTACAATAATTTGTATGCAGATTGTGTTTTCTTTGACATGCTTATCTCTGCAGTTTTAGTTCCTGATTTGGAATTTTGGGCCAGGCCAGGCTTCACTCTCTACAATCATTTTGGGTGGGGTAGTTGACCCTCCTCATTTTTGATCTTGGTTTCTGTGATGACCTCCTAACATTAGGCTCTCCTGGATCTTAAAAGTTCAAAGCACAGAATTTTCAGGGCTTCCTATGGCACATCAAGACAAACAACTAGAGATATAAGAGCCCCTGGGATCCGGTGATCCCAAGTGTGAGAGTTGTCACACTACTCTCAGTACTGCTACTTCAGAGTTTCCATTGTACCCAATCTAGAGCTTTCTAATCTTCCCTATGACTTTCTTAGATGGTTTTATTTTCTTGCTGCCTATAGAGCCTTGATTACACATATTTTTGGTTCTTCTCCAGTCTCTCTGAAAGGCTGTAAACTTATCTGCCTAAACTGGTGCTGGATTTGCAATCAAGTCCCCTTTTCTATTGCCTGTGATCTTCTGGCTGAATTTTCTACAGTTTTGAGGAGGAAAAAAAATTTACTTCTTGTAGTTTCACATTAGATTTCTTGATCATAATCTGTCTGGTACAAATTTCAGATTTTTGCTGTAGTAAAGGAGAAAAAAGTTGGGTGATCTGCCTTACCTCTTGGCTAGAAGTAAAACTGCTATCTCTTTCTTCTCTCCCTTTCTTTACTTCCTCTAGCCTCCAAAATTGAGAGGGAATAAGTACTGTGTATATGAAACAGTCTACATCTAGAGAATTATTGTAGAGATAGCAATATTATATTATATATTTTCATCAGAAATGCCAAAAATTTTTCTTCCATTAAGTTCCTTCTTTTTCCCCTTAGGAACATACTCCATTTTGCAAAGTTAAGTTATTCTTGGTTCTAAGATTGTCTTTTTTGCCCTTTGGAACATGAAACCTTGCATTTCAAGATCTCTTCAAATATATTATTGTAGATGTGAGAGATAGCAAAGGGTTGTTTCCACAGATTGCTAAAAATTACTGAAGTAAAAACTACTGATAATAAATTATGAGAAACAATAAGGAGTTAAGTTTCCACAGAATTGCTAGACATTACTAAAGTAAGATAAATGGAGTTGGCAGACAGCAGGTTGGCCTGACCAATCAGAGAGCAGACAGCAGCCATGGGAGACTCTCAGACCAGGATAAGGACTGATCTGGCTAAAACCAGTAAGTGGTCAATGACCAAATATTCCAAAATTACTACTGTGCTTACTTAATAAATCTCATGTATATTATCTTACACACCTCGCATAAAATTAGAACCTCATTAGCAGAACATGGGATGCACGATAATGTATGATGATAAGAAGAGGGTCATCTTTAGGAGAAATATGAAAAAGGCATATGGGAAAATTGAAACCCTGAAGAGAATGAGCAGATGCATCCTCTGAAGGGAGTATCCTTGCTGGACTAATAGTATAAAGCTTTCCTCCTTTTTGTATTCTCCACTCTTTCTTTCTAAAAGAAGGACGGAGTTCCCTTCGAGCCAGGGGTGTTTAGCTCCTCTGAATTTCTCCTCAATAAATTTCTTTTGATACCCAAATTTTGGTTATCAAATGTGTCTGTTTCTAAGCAGAGGTAGAAACCAAGTCCTATGTATAAATATCCTTATCATTAACTCCCAGGAAAACAACCACCACCACCACCTTGTTTTCTCTAGCTGAAAGGCTGAGAGTAGGTAGTGACTATAGGGCAGTAGTTGTCAACCTGTGGATTATGTTCAATTTGTAACAATGAAAATACATCCTGCATATCAGATAGATTCATAACAGTAGCAAAATTACAGTTATGAAGTAGCAACAAAAATAATTTTATGACTGGGAGTCACCACAACGTGAGGAACTGTATTAAAGGGTCATGGCACTAGGAAGGTTGAGAACCACTGCTATAGAGGATGGAGAGCTGGACTTGGGAGTCAGGCTACCTGGTTCTTATTTCAGCTCTGACATTTACTTGCTGTGTAGTCACTAACAAGTTACTTAACCTCTCTGAACCTCAGGTTCCTCATCCGTAAAATAAAGTAGAGTACTACCAGCATTAGCTATCTTAAGAGGAAGAGGGTTGGCAAGAAAGCACTTAAAGTGATACATAAATGTAATTCTTTCTTTTCAGTTTTTCTAAAATCATAGTATTTGACTACAGCATTGTTAAAAAGAAATGATACACAGAGAGAGCACCTGTCATTTAAATTTTATCAAGCATATTATTAATATAATTTGAATAGCTGCAATTTTACTATCTTGAAAAAAATCCAACATTAAGGAAAAAAAATCCTGAACGGATTCCTCTATTTCCCTGTGGTAATAATATATATGGAAAGAGAAAAAGGGTTGGGGATTGCGGGGGTTGGGGGAGGGGGGAAGAAAAGGAATGTGGATAAACTTTTACTTTATACAGAATAAGGAATATAAAAGTAGACAGGTACATTTATCATGTACAAAAGCAAGATACAACAAGAGAGTTTCCTAAAATTTAGTCCTCTGTAAACAAAAACAAAGGTATCCAAGTACCTTCATGTAAGAGTCAGAACGTATAGAGTTATCATTCCCAGGCCATAGGAATGTGATAAGGAAGACAGACAACAATGCAATTCCAACTCAACTGTATGTATCTCTGCACTATATCCATGTATCATCTACAATGGCTTAATTTTTCCATTTTTATCAAGCTACAGAGGCCTATCTTTACACTTTCCCCAAATACCCTCATGAAAATCAGGGATGAACAACCATGGCTCATTCAGACTTTGGCTTATCTAAGTATCACTTCAAATTTATAATAGCGGGCATCTATATAGCCAAAGATTTGCTAAGTGCCATACATACATTATCACTGGACAAGTCAGTAAGGTACGAACTATTATTATGCCCATTTTTTAGGAAACTGAGGTTAAGGAAGTACCATACAAAAGTTAGCTATTATCATTATTATTAAGTGATGTGCCCAGGGTCAAATGGTAAAGAAGGATTTGAAGCATAATTTGAACTCAGGTCTTTCTAAATCCACCTCCAACATTCTTTTTGCTATGCCATCTTGATACTTAATTTCACAATTTTAGTGTTGTTGTTTTTTAAAGACTAATACCTCACTACATACAAAACCCTAAATATTATTTTTTAAAAATTCTTCAGTTCACCAATCATCCAACAACAAAATAGTAGAGAACTTTTCACTTCAAATATCAACTCTCCTGGAGTGATTTCAGATTTAAGTCAGGGAGATGAGAAGGCAAATGAGCTTGAGCAACTGATTCTTCCCACATTAACAATGTTTTCCCAACTTTTAAATCCTCCCAAACCTATGCGCACAAAGCCTAATATTTCCCATCCTATTCTTCCCTTCTTTGCCATTTGATTTTGCAAATAATTTTAAAAACTGCAATACATATGCAAAATAAAAAATTTCCAACTAGAAACATCCATCAGTGAGAATTAGTCAAAGTACACGAGGCATGATTCCTATAACCAGGACCCTCAGGGCAGGCAGGCTCCTACACTCTTAGCCAGATGACACTTTGGGTGGCATTCAAAAGGCCTCACATGTGGTATCACATCTGCAAGTTATTGCTGTCATGAGCCTCTTTAGGCTGAATCTGTGTTCTGAATGATAAACACAAGGCTGCATTTATTTAGTCAGCATTTGAATGCTGTCAGAAGGTCTTTAGTAACATTAAAAGACTCAAAGATATTGAGGAATTTCTGGAAGGGGTGGCAATAACTCTAAATATGGAAGCACAAACTTAATCTTATAAGAAACAAAATGCCAGAGGAGGGCTCTCTTAGCTTTTCAAACCAGTTGGCATTTATTTAGCACTTTAAGGTTTACACAATACTTCATCCACATCCTCATAATGACCATGTGAGGTAAGATATGTAAATGCTATTATCCCCCAAATGAGGAAACCTAGCTGTCTCAAAGGAGAAGAGAATAAGCACTTATGTAGCACCTGTGTATCAGGCACTGGGCTAAATGCTTTACAAATACCTCATCTGATCTGCACAATAACTCTTCAAGGTAGGTCCAGTTATTATTTTACAGTTGAGGAAATCAAGGTTAAGTGATTTGTCCAAGGTCTTCTAGCTAGTAAGTGTCTCAGTCCACATTTGAACTCAGGTCTTCTTAACTCCAGGCCAAGCTCTATCCACTGCACAATCTAGCTGCCTCAGAGAGATGATGTAATTCCTATAAGTCATGAGAACTGTAAAAGCCTTGCCGGAACTGAACCACTGCACCAGCACTGCACAGAAATATGAGAACTAATTAAAATATTTGAAACTTGACTCACCCCCACATATGGGATATTTATAACAAACCATGTGGACGCTGTGATGGTATGCTGGGAGAACTGTACAAAGGTAACCAGGCTATTCTCACACCTAAACTGGTGATGGATCTAAGGAAAGCAAACTTTACTGGCTATTGAAGAACTCAATTCAGTAAGCATACAGCCACTTCTAGGGGCTGGCACTGTGCTAGGTGCCAGAGTATAAAAACAAAAACATAGCCCCTTCCCTAACTCAAGGGGCTTGATTCCTTCTGGGGAGAAATATGTGCATAGATAAGTAAATACCAAATACATAATAAGCAAATACAAAATAACTGGGGGTGGGAGGGAAGATCTAACTACTAGAAGCAAATTCAAGGGGTACTTGAGGGGAAGTAAGGAAACACATTCCAGGCATGGGAGGCCTGTGCAAATGCATGGAAATAGGAGATAAAGAGAAGATGCATGGGGAATGTATGGGAAGCAGTAAGGAGGCCTGTTTGAATGGAAAGTGGTGTGTATAAGGGGGAGTCATGTGAAAACAGGAGACTTCAAGAAAGAGGCTGAAGCGAGATGGCAAAAGGCTTTAAATGCCAAAGTGAGTTTCTATTTTTCCTGGTAGCAAAAGGGAGCCAGCGAAGCTTTCTTAGCAGGTGAGTTCCATGTGCTTTAGGAATATCAATTTGGCAGCTATGTGGATGACGGACTGAATAGGATGGGATCATGGGAAGGGAGACCAATTAGGATGCTACTGAAACAGTCCAGGTAAGACATGAAGAGGGTCTAACTTCGGTAAAAGGCCACATGAGTACGTGAAACTATAATAGATGTGATGAAGAAGATAACTGTTCAGTGACCCAGGTGAAGAACTTGGTAGGAAGTATAAAACAGGGATAAACATTCTCTTAAACTTTAAAGCATTTATCAGTGTCATGGAAGATGACATGTTTCCCTATGATGTAAGGTTCTCCTCATATTCTTATTTGCAAATGACCCCCAATTACATTGAGCCCCAGAACATTACATAACCTCATAAGAAGTACTACACAGGTTGGCTCACTGTCCATAATGGAAAAATAAAGTAAACTTTAAAAAAACCATATATTGCCTGGATTACAACATGGAGTTGGAAAGGTACCCAGTAGAGTTAGTCCATCAACAAGTATTTCTCGGATGGCAATGAAAATGAACAACAAGCTTGGTCCAGAATTAAGTAATCAGGCTGGAACGCATCCAGAAAACCACAGATTACTTGTAAATACTTCAAAGTGCTCACTGCCACAAAAGCCTATCTAATACCAATCTTCTACTCTACTGGCAACTGTATATGGTTGGTAATCACAGCACGTAAGATCTCCAGAAAACCAATATTATAAGTAACACAAAGACAACAGGAAGAAAGGTACATGGTGGACCTAAGTAGCATGCTACCAAAAAATTATTTCATGTTTAAATAAAAATAACTAAAATATTTTAAATGGTATCAAGATCTGGTATTACAGACATACATAACTGGAAAATGAGTTGTATAGAGCAAGAATGAAACATTGGGCCAGCCCTAGTTCTAACACTGTGTGTCCCTGGGGCAAATCACTTAACCTCTCTAAGCCTCAGTCTCTTCAATTATAAAGTGGAAATAATACTTGGACTACTCACTTGGTTATTGTGAGGAAAGTGTTTTCCAATGTTAAAATATCATGTGAATATTTTATTATTTCTATTGCAGCAACAATGGGAGAAATGATCTGCATATCAAAAGTTTTATGAACTATGAAGTGCCACATAAATCAAGTGCCACTATTAATATTTTCTTTTTTTTTGAATAATTGTTTACTTTATTAAATTTTTTGAGTTACATATTTTCTCCCCGTATTTCGCCCGCCCACCACCCCAAAACAGCCATCC